>CM059017.1:18577133-19777133 GCA_030272315.1 Paspalum vaginatum | reverse complement strand
CTTGCCGGTGCTATAACCTTGCCTTAGGCTCTAATCTAAGGGTAAGTTAGCTCCCACCCTCTGATCAAGGATGAGCTAGTTTAGCATGCCATCTTACCCACGCAGACCTGGTTGGTAGCCCTTATTGGTGACAGCATTAGGGAGCCTCTGTAATTTGACCCTGTCGTTCGGTAAGCCCGTAGGCGTTAGCCACTTGCCGTTCGGTTGGCCAACTATCTACCCCCATGCCTCCTCGGTGTAGTCTAGAATTTCGCTTGATGCAAGACCCTAGTTTGTGTTCAACTAACTTAGTTCAACCACGAATACTCCTATGCAGCAGTTAAGATATAGAGTTTGATTATCTTAATCTCACTCGTTATCCTCCTTGATAGCTATACCTAGTTGCTGACCACTTTGGTCCTTGTTTACTCTTCCCACCATACACTATCTTGTTTATCTTACCCCAGGTGTAAGAATAGCTGGTATTTATCTAAGTTATATAGTACCGTTGAAAGTTTGACATTTCATTCCGCCTATTTGTGCTTGCTTCCGTGTGGATTTTAACGATACTCGGAATACTCTGAGTGAAAAAGCTACAGTGGATCTCCGTGCACTTGTGGAGTAAAATTTGTTACGCTAAGAGACGTCAACAATAATAGTGCATCTAAAACAATCTAAAGGATATTCCATAGATTTGACTATCCAAGAGTTGAAGGACTAGGGCAAGAACGTAAGAACTCGAGGCTGCTTGTGGAACCAAGGATTTGGCACACCAAAACCACAATCTCTCCATGTCATAGCAGTACAAAATAGTGGCAAGATAAAGATCTCAAACTTGACCAAACACAAACACTCCAAATGGTCAAGGATTTAAGATCAAAGGCAATCAAGAAAGGGAAGGCAAGCACACACAAGGAGTTGCACAAAATCCATCTATTGCTACCACAAAGTGGTCTGAAGATTCAGATCACAAGATGGGATCTCGTTATCCAAGGGAACTATTCTATCTTACCAACTAACTATGGGGACTAGATCTCTCTAATCTCACTTTTCTTGAAGCCCTAAGCTAGGAGGACGAAAATTTGGGGTTTTGGAGCCCTAAAAACAAGTCTAACCAGCCAAGAGAGAGGGATAAGGTGAAAGGAACATGTCGGGGTATCCGACCCAAGAGGGAGAGGGGGTGAATTGGGTCGCTAATCGTTCTTCTAAAACCTAGGGCTATCTAGTGCATAAGATAAACCTATTTCTCCCTACACATTCTAGATAAGTCTAAGGTTTATCTATGCCCTCTCTAACTTACCCAAAAGACTTGCAACCTAGAGCCAAACCTAATCAAACTAACTAGGAAAGCTAAAGGCACACAAGAGAGTAAATGTGGAAACGTAAATGCGGTAAGTAAAGAGGATAAGGGCAAGGGGATGCAAACTCCTGAGAAGACATGAGGATTTAACAGTGGTTCACCACTATGGGCTACGTCCACATGGGCTTGCCACCGAAGGCAAAATCCGAGCCGAGGCACCAAGACTCTCTCGATTCACCGTCTTGTGCTCGCCTACAAAGGCTCCCGGGAAGCAAAGGCTAAGTGCCACGAAACCACCAAGGCTTGGCCACCGCCACCGTCTATCTCAGTCACAAGGCACCGGATGCTTCAGTACGGAGTTTGTAGGGTCCTTCTCGTCCCCGCACAAGTTGTCGCTGCCACTCCACACCAAGAAGGAGGGTCTAGCAATAAGTACAAGTGGCTTGACCGCAGCCAAGGCTTCTCCTCTAGCTCACAGTAGGAGCTAGTCTCAAGAAGAGCTCACAAGCTCACTTCTCTCTAAGCTCTAACATAGCTTGGATGTGCACTAAGCTCTCATATGGTGGTTGGAGTGATGGGATATGCTTGGAATACACCTCTATACTTGCTGCTTAACTTCAGTGGCTCCAACTCTTGAAATGGCCAGGTGGGGTGGCTTATATAGCCCCCAAACACGAACTAGCCATCATGCCAAAGTGATTGCTGACTGTAGTGAACATCGGATTGTTCGGTCCATACATTTTCCCAACTTCGGACAATTTGGTCTATACACTTTTCCAACGGTCACTGAAACAATGTGTCACTGTACTTTTGTTCGGTCTTCAACTTCGGACTATTTGGTCCATGTATCTGCTAACTAATCGTTGCACTGGCTATTGAACTAGCCGTTGTAATGTCCGGAGGTTTGTCCGATCTTCACACATTGGATTGTCCGGTCTATTGTCCACTGAAATTCTTCAACAGCGCATAGCCTCGGGTTTCTTTGTCCGGACCTTTGTCTGGTCTAGAGCGGACCATCCGGTCTGTTGTTTTCTTAGTCGCTTCAACCACCCTTTGCTGGATTTGTCCGGTCAGTTCACTTGGCCTAGCTTCGGACTATCCGGTCTTTACATCTAGCCTTGGCTTCTAGTTTCTTCACCCCTTTGGGAAACTTGGTCCGGAGTTTTGTCCAGGTCTCACAGAATGGACTGTCCGGTCCTCACTGGGTTGTGACCCCCGTTGGGGTGGCCCTTCGGGCCTTGCCTTTGGCTTTTCTTCTTCTTCATCCCTTGGACCTAAATACATGAGAATGTGTATCTAAACAACTTCATTAGTCCAAGGGTTGGTTGACAATCGATCTACCAAAACACAATTATAGAAATATGGCACATGAGGCCATTTTCCTTAAATAAGGGCTGCCTTCTCCTTATTTATACTACAGACTCACTACTTGGCAGTTTTGCAAACAACCCCCTATGATACAGACACAAATACATCAAAATGCCTGTAGAGTCTTGAAAAGACTGATGATTGAGGGACTCAAGTGTACCTGAGTCTGGTCTTTCGTCTTGGCTATGATGAGTGCTTGTCAACACCAAAGACTTGCTAAAGGGTGAGCACCTCCTAAGCGTGACCTAGAGGAAAGTCCACCTAAGTGTGACCTGGTGGTGGTGCCTAGAGTGTTTCCTGTGGCATGACAAAATCCCTACCGAGTGGACTGAACAAGTGGCTTGGGCTGTGGTCCAAGCTTAGGCCCAGCCCTTAAGTGTGACCTTAGGTGTGGGATGGTGTCGTGAGCCATAAAATCACTCTACGGATGAAGCCTACTATTGTTTCCTAGTTCAAGCATCAAAATTAGGGGCCAAAACCATTTCCTGGTTCTACTGACAAAACAAGTAGCAGGTTACTGGTATTCCAAAAATCAGAGCTACCCTTGAGGGATGAACTACTAGACACGTGGAGGACATCAAGCGAAGGTGAAGAAACCAAATACGTCGAGGACTCCATCGTGGCCATTCATCCGAGTTATTGTGGTCTTTTCTTAGCCCCTATGGGCCTTTGTAGTGTCAAGAGTCTGTAATATAGGGGTCAAGTACAAAACTATCTTAGGGCATAGTCTATAGTATAAATAAGGACGGTGGCTACCATCAACCACTCCTCTTAGCTGGTTTAGGGTTTGCTTAGGCTTAGGTTTAGGCAGCCATTTTCGTTTCCAAGCAAGAGTCAACAATGATTAGAGGGTTTAGAGTGATCTATCCCCATAGAAAGAGGGCTAGGAAGTGGGAGGCTGCTTGGAGAATGAGATCCCCATCTTGTAATCTGATCTAAGACTCGCATGTTTGCTTTTTTGTAGAGCCAAAATTCATCCATCTGGGATATTTTGCCATAGAGATGATTACCAAGTGCTGGATGATCGTGTGACCCAACTGCAGTAGTGGGAACATGAGATGAACAATAAAGCTAGGAATTTCTTGCTCACAGCCTTGAGGCCACTCTGAGTTCAACAGAGTGAGTCACTTGCAGACGGCTCATGAGATCTAGACTACCCTTGCAAACTTCCATGAGGGGACAAGTAAAGTCAAGGCTAGGTTGTTCGAGACCTACAAGTGGCAGTATGAGAATTTCCCCCAGCAGCCTGGTGAGAGCATAGATGACTTGTCCAGTCACTTTCAATCGATTGCTAACAAGATTTGTGCAAATGCTAAGAATAGGGCGTTGCCATATGATGACCATGATCAAGCTTGCAAGCTTCTCTATGCCTTGGAATCATAGTATTTAGCAATTGAAGGAGTCTGTAGTCAAGTCAGCTGTCTATGAGAATCTTACCACAGATGAGCTATGTAGCAAGTTGAAAGGCTTCGGAGGTTGACTCTTAGGCTTATGCCAAAATGAGTGGACCAACTACCAAGAGCCTAGCTCTTATGTCTGGCCCTAGTTGTGGTGGTGCTGTGTGGCGGAACCGCCGATTTAATCTGAGCTAAGCACTACCTGCCACCTCTGGCTCGCAGCAGCACTTAGGCCAAACTAAACCCGGATCGTCCGTCGAGAGTCATTTGACCCCCGATGATACCATTTCCTAGAAGAACCGACATCATATACATCTGACCCACGATGGAGCCACAACAGATACATCATCACAGCAGTTGAAATATCATAATAATAGACTTAGTTACAAACTGGTTTCAAATATAGTACAAGTCCTAACATAGAGTTATAAAGTAGCAAGTTCAAAAGTTTCTCGCAGCAGAATGATAAAGTTCAGAGGTCACCATAACATCACAAAAGATTTGCATTAGAAGTAACAACATCGAGCCCACCTGATGTTGCCCTTGTGCCACTCATGCAGGATCATCCTAGATGGGGGCATGCACCGCCTCCGACACAGGTGCAAACCATGAACTCCATACCTGCGCTCAAAATATGGGGGCAAACCCTGAGTACTAATTACTCAGTAGGACTTAATGGATTTGGCTTACGGCTGACACGAAGCTGCTTACTAACAAGTGGATCCTTAGCTAATGATTTTTAGTAATATCATGATCATCATAAAGTAATAAGTCTTCATCCTTTGCATATACATCAACAGAATAGTAAATTTCAGTAAAGTAAGCAGTTCAATTCAAACATGTGATATTCAAAATCATGAGTATTAAATACATAGTGTTTAAGTAGTTACTACGTTGCCCGTGTGCGTTATCAGCATTCCCACACCTGGTAGGCATCAGCATTCCCACACCTGGTAAGGCATCAGCAATTCGAATTGATTTTAATTCCCAGGAATAACTATCATGCCTAGGGGTATATGCTTACTACACATCGCGTTCTCACATATAGTCCCCATCTTCACCTGTCTTGTCCCAAGATTCAAAGCGCCACCACCTAACCCCCGGGTTGTGCCCTCTCAGGAGCATTACCACAAGCGCACTGGGTCAGCCCTCCCTCGAGTACAAGCTCCCCCAGGCCCATCGGCCTCTAGCAAGTGGGATGGGCGGCACCTCGAAAACTCCGGACAAACCCTAGATAAGACTTCACCGGTCCCATACCTCGGTTAAGCACTCTAAGCAATGTTATGCCGAACAGCAGGCGAACAGCGGACGGGCCTTATACGACTTGGGCGGAAGTCCAAAGTGCGACATCATGAAAAGTAAATTCTGAAATAAAATCTCCTCCCGGTCTCCATTTAAATCATGAGCATAAATACTATTTGATATAATAGCTGAGATCTTTGTAACTTTGAAAGTACCTACGCGACGAGTCCACACACTCGTGTCTACTCGTACCTAGCACTTCTAGGCATACTCGTCCTGCGAACACTAATTATAGGTGCTAGGGCTAGGGCGGCCAAGGAGTCTAATGCAATAGGTTTCAAACAACTCCTAATGCATATGCGTAAATCATCAAATATAACTTATTTGCTAGGTTAAGCATGGTCCTGCCTAACCTTCCTCGCTAGGGTCAGTAGCTTCTCCCGGAGCGTAGTCGGGCCCCTGCTGCTGGTCTTTCTGGCTCCTGGTGTCAGCTCCTCCTCGGGCTCCTCTACGATCGGCTGGTCCTGGCGGGTGTCCTTCGCTCGCAGGATCTATATGCATGACATAGTGCAAACTTGAGCATGCAATAGTGCAATGCTTGCTCATGATGCAGATGCGATGCGACGAAATCATGATTTATGGAATATAGTTATGCATTTTTGTGATGAAACTTGTTTAGTACTAAGAAATCGTACAAACCATCACCTAAGGTTCAACTTAGCTTATCACAAATAACAATGTGGGGGTGTGTGGTGAGGTAGCATCCACTAATGTAAAGCGACTGAAGCTTACTTAGACATCTATTTTCCATATAGCCAACTTAGCATGTCCTAACATGCATTCCAAAACAGTAGCTAAGACCTACATTGCATTCCAAATCAGTGGCTAAGACTTACATACTCCTATGTTTCAAATATGATCTATTGGGGCATTTATTAAACATACTAGTCTCACATTTTCCATTATTTACTTAAATATGCATTATTTCTACCATTTTCAAATCAGGGCCAAAACCTTACATGCATAGCCTAAAGTTTCAACAGTGAGCTACTTACATCAGCTAGAAGCCATATAAATACCATGAAGTCAACTATAGCTCATTTTCATATAGAAATCATTTCTTTTGTTAATTATGTGCTTAATCACTAGTCAAGGGTAAAATAGTAATTAAACAGTAAGTATTTGGCTATCACAATTTATACAGAGCCTACACATGCTAACAAGGCCTCTGCCCAGATTTCATAATTTTTGAAGCTCATTTAACCCACATTTCCTATTTATTAAGGTTTTTCAAGCATGCGCAATATCAGGGGCAAAAAGGTCTTTTCCTGCTCAACCATCATACTCAGCAGATAAATCTACTAACAAGGGTTACAATGCAACTTAGTTTGCTATTTTTGGATTTTTCCTTGATTTACTTTGATTTTCTAAAGTTTACTGCCGATTTTTAATAGAATAAATAGAAAATCTACAGATCTGGGGACCTAAACATAATTAACCGTAGATTCCAGGGACTTGAACACTAGATCTACGAGACTCAATACACAGTGCGGTGGATCGATTCGCAAAAACGAAAAAACCAGGGTCTAGATCGCGAAAAACCCGTCTTCCTCCTCCCTGCTTCGTCTACCTCGCGCAGGGGGAGGGGGACACGGCGGCGCGCGTGACCGGCCGTCCCTGCGGGGCACGGCGGCCTACCGCGAGGGGTCCAGGGGGAAGAGGAGGCGGCGGGGATTCTTACCCCCGACTCGAATCGAAGAATGCGACCGCGTGGAGGTCGGAATCGGGCCGGTGACGAGGCTCGGGGCGTGGAGCTTCGGCGGTGAAATGCGGCGCGGGGGAAGGGCAATGTTGGCCGGAGTTTGAGGGGAACGGTGGAGGGAGGCATGGGGGAGGCCAGCATGGAGACGGTTAGGCACGGGAGCAAGCACAGTGGTGCCGGCGCGAGCTCCTTCGAGCTTCGGCAATGGCGGCCGAGCAGAAACGAGCGGAAAGGGCGCGTGGGCGAGCTGAGCGTTCGGAGGGGAAAGAGGGAGAGGGAGGGGGCGCGGCGTGGCTTAAGGACGAGGCCGGGGGCTCGATCCACGCCGGGCCCATTCCGGCCGTGCACCGGTGGCCACGCGGCAGCGGCCGGCTCGGCGGTTCAGCCCGGCTGGATCCACGGGCCCACCCGTCAGCGACTCCTGTGTCCGAAAATAGAAAATCTATCTTTTCTGTTTTTGTTTAGCCTCTGAATTTCGCAGTTTTGACCTATTTCCATTCCAATTTTGAAAGGGACCTAATTGGATGAAATGTTTGTACTATTTTAAATCTACAAGTTTGTAAAAAGTCCCAAATTCAAATTCTGAGGTTAAATATGATTTAAATTTGAAATTCCCTCCAGGTTTCAGGTTTGCCCTACCCAGCCATTTTAAAGAAAATTCTAAAAGTCCTATTTGTGTCCAAAACCACCTGAAACGTTTTATACCATATTTGCTCAAAATTTCAATATCTACAACTTTCTCAATTGGGACTTTGCATGAAAATGATTGTAGATCATAGAAAAAGTGGGGTTTCTGAAAAATTCAGATTTTGACTGTGTTTGTATGCTGACAGTAAAAGCCCCAAATCCCCTAGCAAATCTTTGTACATGTCAAAACCCTAATTAGAAAAGTTGTTCATAATGAGATTAGCTACAAGTTTGGTATAAAAAGTTCCACCTAAAACTCAATAGGATTAAAGTTATGCTCATATTCATAGTGTCATTCATGCAAAAACTGAGTGCATCACTTAGCCATTTCTACCATGCTTGTTCATGTGAGTCAAATGCACATTATCATGAGATGATATGATGCTTATGAGAGGTGATTAAGCAAATGATGCACATAATATACACTGGAGATGCCCAGGGCATCACATGCTGCTAACCCTAACCCTTCTATTGGCTATGCTTTGTCCTTGATTTCAGCTACGGAGGAGGAGCTAGGAGGCCCTTGATGATGAGAAGATGTGCATGTTGTCCAACAAGTTCCAGTGCCTTTACTCCAATAGAATGAGCTGCTGAAGAAGTGACAATCTCCAGTGCTAAAAGTGTGGGAGGACGGACCACTTCATCACCGACTACCCCTAGAAGAGAGCTCAGGAGAAGTGCTCCACCTGCAAGAGTGACTACAAGCATAAGGGCGAGTACAACTCTAACAAGAAGAAGAGCAAGTATAAGGGCGAATAAGAAGAAGCGGTCATTCTTCACCAAGAAGGAGTTTGTCAAGCACTACTAGAAGCATGCCCTAGGAGTGCGACCGTGCTTTCCTCGCTAGCCTTAGTGACTGTGACGATGACTCCAGTGACTCCATCTCTGACAGCAATGATGATAATGAGAAGAAGATCGTCGGGCATGCTGGACTTTGCTTCTTCGGTGATGAGATCAGCTACTGCACCCTGGGCCTTGCAGGAGATCAAGCTGGCTCCACCGACTCAAATGTCTGCAACAAGTCCAACGCCGAGCTTCAGGTGAGTGATGATGATGAGGATGCTATGTTCACTACGTTGAAGAACAAGGATCACTTTCTTAGGGTAGCTGCTAAAGATATTAGGCTTGCAAATGCTAAGGATGCAACTCTAGAGGCTAAGCTTGAGACTTTCAAGTCTAAACTTGCATGTGCTTTGAATGATCTTGCTGTTGCTAACGAAGCATGTGCTGTAGCAGATGAGATAGAATGCACAGATTGTCAGGTTCTAGCTGTTGAATTGACTGAGTTACGCTCTAAGCATGCAAGTAATGTAGATTTAATTTTCTTTACGACTACTGCGTTAGAGGAGTTGAAGGCTAGTTTGACTCTGCTTGGTGCTTGTTCTGTGTGTCCCACAATGAGACTAGGGCTGCTTTGAGGAAGTCTGAGAATTAGTGCTAATTGTCCTAAGTGTGAAGGACTTGGAGGTAGACTTGATGATTTGGCCATTGAGAAGATCCAGCTAGAAGATGAGAATATCTATCTTAGGACTATTCTCAGTTGTGTTTCGGCTAAAGAGCCACAGCTTGGTATGATTGTTTCCTCTTTCAAGTTGAGTGACAATTTGGGGGTTGGCTACCACTACACTCAGGCTAATTTAGATCAGTTTTATGGGAAGATAGGTGATTTGAGTGGGATTCCCATTAGCAAGAAGTTTCCTATCACCTATGATAACCCTACTCTGAGCATCCTAAGGATGGTGTGTTGGTAGAAAAGCCAAAAGGAGCCACCAAAGAAACAAGTGTGGACTCCCAAGCCCAAATTTGTTAGGAACCCACTTGACACTCTACCTGTGAGGAATCCAGTTGACTCACCACCTGAGAGCTCTCAGCAAGGGGCTAAGAGGAATGCTCCTCCCAAGCCTACTCCACAGCCTAAGGGGCAGCCCAAGAACCAAAGTCAACCTAAGGGTGCTCCACTCTAGAGGTACATGTGTGGCTATTGCTATAGTGAGGGTCACTTGGTGGAGTTTTGCTATCACAGGTTGAGGGCTGAGCGTAGAGAGACAGAGTGGAAGAACCAAGATAGGTTCTATCAGGGCGATAGGCCTGAAGTTGCTTCTCAGTGCAGGGATAGGCGAGACCACTGGCCACATCATGTAGGTGGAGGTGAAGGAGACCATTTTCCTCGCAGTGCTCTAGGTGGTGGATGCTTTGCTGGCAGGGCATTGGGTCATGAGTAGTACTACTTTGGTCCTCCTCAGCTGAGGCTTTGAGAGCTACGACGGACCACGCTTTCCTAGATGTGGTGACCGTCAGTCTCAGTTTGTGCAGAATAGGGGATTTGGAATGTTTGATTGTGATATTGCTAACCCTTCTTTTGAGTAGATGGCTTGACACTGGTTTGCTTCTTTTTAGACTAACCCCATGTGTCGGACCATATGCTCACCCCATGAAACACTATTGATTTAGGACAGAGGCTTGGAGAACATATGACTCATGGATTCCGGTTGTTCACGCCACATGACCGGACAATCACAGATGGTTCTCCAGTCTCAACCCAGTGAGCTCCAGTGAGCACATCATTTTTGGGGATAAAGGCATAGGTAAGGTGAAGGGTGTTGGCGCTATTTCGGTTTCTGAGCAATTTATCCTGAGGGATGTTGCTTTGGTTGCTAACCTTGCTTACAACCTTTTCTCTATTTTGCAACCTTTCGATAAAGGATATGAGGTTCGTTTCAAGAAGGGTTGTTCGTATGTTTCGGATGCTCGAGAAGATCTGGTTTGCCCTATTTTGCCTTTAGGAAGGTTTTTCGTGTTGATTTCTCAAGCTCTCCCCAGTCCTTCTCGCTATTTGGTGGCTAGTCCCTCCACTGATTTGTGGAAGTGGCATAGGAGTCTAGGTCATTTTGAGCTTTGCTTTGCTTGCAAAGCTTAGCTCACTTGATTTAATCCAACGATTGCCCAAGTTGAAGAGTGAGCGTGACCTTGTGTGCCATCCTTGTCGCCATAAGAACATGGTTGCTGCTTCCTACACACCTATGAATCAGGTGATGACGGCTCACCCTGGAGAGTTGCTTCATATGGACATGGTTGGTCCTTCTCGGGTGAGGTCTGTTGGTGGGAAATGGTACGTTCTAGTGATCATGGATGATTTTTCTCACAGATCTTGGGTGCATTTCATGGGATCGAATGATGAGGCTTTTGAATTTGTTCATGACTTGGTTTTGAGGTTAAGAAAAGAATCCAATCATGCCATGAGAGCTATACACAGTGACAATGGATCAGAATTCAAGAATGATCGTTTCAAAACCTTTTGCCATAGCCAAGGTGTTAAACACCAGTTTTTGTCCCCATATGCCCCAGCAGAACAGTGTGGTAGAATGCAAGAATCAGACCCTTGTTGAGATGGCTAGGAGGATGCTCGATGAGCATAGGACTTCTAGGAAATTTTGAGCCGAGGCGATTGACACCACGTGCTACATTTCCAACTGCATTTTTCTTCTAGCTCTTCTTCATAAGACCTCATATGAGTTGTGGTTTGGGCGGCATCCTAAAGTAAGCCACCTACAGGTGTTCGGCTGTAGGTGTTTTGTGCTCAAGCAGGGGAACTTGGACAAATTCAAACATCGTAGTTCTGATGGAGTTTTTCTTGGCTATGCCACGCATTCGTGTGCATATCGCATTTGGCTCTGGGACACCAACAGGATTGTTGATACTTTTGAAGTTACATTTGATGAAACTATGCCTTGCATAACCCCGGGCTTTGAGATAGGTACTACTATCTTTGAGGATGAGGAAGAAGATGAAGGTGTTTCTAGTGATACTGCGCTTGCTGCAGCTCTAGAGGTTGCTACTTCGCTTTTAGAGGATGATGGAGAGGCTCCAGTACACACTACTTCCACTACATGGGAGCTACCTCCACAAGATCCACCAGTACATACAGTAGGGCCTACTGAGGACGCATGGGAGGTGACCTCGAGCCATAGCCATCTCGGATGGTCCAGCGGGATCACCCTTCGAGGAACATCATCGGTGGATTACATGAGAGAGTTACAAGATCTAGGTCCACTTCTCTTGCTGTCTTTGCACACTTTGCATTTGTTGCTTCTTTTGATCCTCTAGATGTTGGCGCATTATTTGATCAATACTAGGTCAATGCCATGCATGAGGAACTTGAAAATTTTGAGAGAAACCGAGTTTGGGTTTTAGTCGAGCCTCCACCACAATGCAATCCCATAGGCACCATCTGGGTGTTCACAAAAAAGCAGGGAGAGGATGGTGTAGTTGAGAGCCAATGGACTGGCTCCATTGCCTCTGGAGTGATGAATGATTGTCAACAGAAGTCAAGACCTAGAAGGACTTAGGCACAAGCCGTCCAATGGACTGGAGGCCCTCCGATAGACTGGAGGTAGATGGAGAAGAAAGTCCTTCAAAGGACAGGAGGCATGCTCGGTGTCAGTCGGCCATGGGAGTTCAGTACACGGAGGAGTGGCACAGCAACGACAAGTGTAAGACCTACAAAGGACTGCGAGGCGACCTCGATGGATAGGGGATGCCAGGTGCCACCGCAGTGCTCCAATCCGAGTGCATGGAGTGAAGATGTGTGAGGGTGATGGCGGATTTGCTCAAATTCGCCAACCTACCACCAAGTTACCAAGACTCGACAAATGGCCTCAATTCTCGCCGAGATAGAGTGGAGTGGACTGTTCCAGGCCCAGGAAGAAAACGCTAAAGTTTCCTAGTTTGTGACCTCAAAACCGGGGGTCGATTGGTGGATTTGGACCACTGGCCATGTGGATGTCATCCTGAAGATAGCGTGCAACCGAAGAAGATCAAGACTCCATCTCGGTCGTTCGTCCCTGAGAAAGTTGGGTCTTTTCCAGTTTAGCCCCTATGGGCGTTTATGTAATATAGGGTTCTTAGTGTAAACTGAGTCAGTTAGGCCTAGGCTATAAATACCTAAGTGGCTAGTCATTTAGGTGACTCTTCCACCTCTAGAAACCCTAAGCTTAGCTTTTCAACCAGCCAAGTGCTTAGAGTGAAAATCGGGTGCTAATCTAGGTTTTGGAGTCCCCTAGAGCTAGTACTTTGCATTACTGGGAGGATGATGGCTAGTAGGCTGTGAGGAACCTTGTCTAAACTAATTTTCCTCTCTAATCCAAGGAAGATTCGTCCCCAATTCAAGTTCTTGTGTGCAGCCATCTCCTTTCCCCCTTTCTAGTTTAGATTTTGGGTAAACTCAAAGGCTTTTGGTGATTTGTGTTTGCTCGTGAGTTAGCCCTATTCTTTTGGTGTTTTTGACTTGCTAGGACGTGGGAATTATGATTTAGTTCATCTCAATCCTGCAGGATTGCCACGAGCAAGTTGTTCACGAGTTTTCCCCTTTCTTGCCCAAAGATTGCCCTCTCACGAGATCTGAAATTCCCGCTAATGCCTTGGCTCATTTTGAGCTGATCTTTTGGAAATAGCTTTGGAATAGGGTCCAGATAACTTGTGCAAGATCTCGTGATGTTTGGACAAGATTTGGACAAGTTTGGGGGGTTTGAAAACTCATTTTCTGCGACTGTACCGGACTTTCCGATACAGCCATCGGACTCTCCGGTCCCACCGGACAGTCCGGCAGCTTGTACCGGACAGTCCGACGTCAGATTTGCCGAGGGAGTTCCATTGGACAGTCCGGCAGCCGCAACCGGACTATCCGATGTCACTGGACAGTTCGGCCCCTGGCACCGGACAGTCCAGTGTGGCTAGGGCTGCTACCCCGTTTCTGATATTTCGGTCTTCCGCTGTGTTTTTGCATCGAATTTGCTTTTCCCACTGTCTGACCATACTCTTTGCTTGCTGTGTTCCAGTAAGTCGCATTTCGGTGCGGTGAGTGTCGAGTGGTGCACTTGCAAGTTTCGGTGGTTGCAGTGACTTGAGATATTTGTGGTTGTTGAGTTGCTTGCTCTTTCTCGCCTGGTCCGTGTCCTTTCAGTGGATGGCACCTTGCGCTCACTAGACATGTATCTGTTCACTGGACGGTGTCTAGCGTGTGTTCTTGTGAGTTTTCAGTGCACAATGTTTGGGGGTCATGATTTCGAGTTTTCAAGGGTCCTATTCATCCTCCCGTAGTCGCACGTTTCGGGCCTACAAGTGGTATCAGAGCCAGTTAGGTTTCTTCATACCTTTACCGGTGAGAAACCAGTAGTGACTATGACTCACTCTGGGAAGATTCCCGTTCTCAGCTCCTATGGCTACTCCTACTAGAAGGGTAGGATGAAGGCTTTCTTCATTAGCCAGAGTCAAGACATATGGGACTCTACTCAGAGTATGACTTTCAGGGTGCTCCTAGTTGCCAAGCATACTTACTCCGGTGCTCGTTGCTCATGCACGAGGCGAACGCCAAGGCGGTGAACTTTCTCTTCTCAGGACTTGGTCCACTTGATTATGAGAAGGTGAGCCACCTTGAGACTGCTTGAGAGATTTGGTCCCTACTGAGCACACACCATGAGGGTACTGCTACTATCAAGGGCCATCTCGTTGAGACTTATAAGCTCGAATATGAAAATTTCGTTCAGAAGCCTGGTGAGTCCGTCGATGACTTGTTTGGTCATTTCCAATCGATCATCAACAAGTTACGTGTCAACTCCAGCCCTTAGGCGATCCCATACTCTGACCATCAACAGGCCATTAATTTGTTAGTATGTGTTGGATAGGAAGATATGGGAGATCAAGGCTAACTCGATCATCGAGTTAGAGGCCTATGACACGATCAGAGTGGAGGCTCTTTACAACAAGCTCAAGGCCGCAGTAGTGGATTATAACTTGAAAGAATCTCTCACTTGTACTGGCTCCAAGAGCCTGGCCTTCGCTACTCCCTTCGGTGAGGACGCTATTAACCCCCCGCTTCACAACTTCTCATTTCTACTCTTATGTCTGTTACAGAGGAGCAGTTGGCATCACTTGGGGATGAAGAGCTTTGCCTAGTGTCTAGTCGCTTTTAGTGTGCCTATGACAACTGGATGAGCAAGAAGAGGGGTGAGAGGCCCAAATGATTTGAGTGTGGAGAGGTCGGCCACTTCATCGCTGAGTGCCCCTAACAAGAACAACGACTACTACAAGAAGGGCAAGAACCACTACCGTGACTCTAACAAGTACCACTCCGGCAAGCACGACTATGGCAAGCGCGACCATGCCAACCACCGCTCCAGTAACATCAAGAACTTTACAAAGGCTTTCAAGAGCTACCAGAAGGACAATTGAAAGCAAGACAAGGCCTTCTTCACCGAGCTTGGTGGTCTCTAGTAGCAGAACGTCCTCTTCCTCCTCGTCCTCGTCAAGTTCAAGCGATGAGAAGATCATCACCAAGCGGGACAAGACGGAGGGATCAAGGTGCTCTAGTTGGGCTTTGCTTCATCTCTACCAAGTCCAAGCGCAAGCACAAGATGGACCAGAGATCTTTCTACTCCATGGCGCTTGAGGACAAGGATGACAAGGGCAACGATAACTGACTCCTCCGATGACAAGGTAACTCCGGAGCAAGCTGAGATTCTTGAGATGTTGGAGAATAATAGTTGTGATTTGAAAGCCCAGGACAAGATGTTGGAGAAGGCAGCCAAGAAGCTGCAGAAGCAGAAAGCCAAGCTTGCTGATGCTTTGGTTGAGATTGAGAGGCTGAAGAGTGTGCAAGCCCAGCCTAGTGAGATTGAGTGCCCTACCTGTGAGTCCTCAATGAGTTACCTTTGTGAGCAGAAGAGCAAGTATGCTCATCAGGTAGAGGAGATGGATAGGCTGAGGGTTGAGATAGGAAAGCTCCAGTCTAAACTAGATGAGCCTACTTTGAGTAAGGAGCCTAAGTGTGAGTCTTGCCCCCACCTAGATGTTGACATAGCTGAGCTGAAGGTAAAGTGTGAGGGGCAGCTCAAGGAGCTGGAGGATCTTAGGGCTAGACCCACGCTTTTGGGTGCATGCATGGTCTATCCTAGTTTGAGGAGTGAAGCTAGAACAATTGAGAGCTGACCTTGAGGTGCTTTCAGCACCTTCAGACACTTGTGAGAACTGTCTCACTTTGAGGTTGCAGTTGGTGGAGAAGGATGCCACCATTAGGAAGCTTGAGAAGTCTTCTCCCTCGATTCCCTCTCTAGACTGTAACACTTGTGCTGCCCAGACTTTAGTTCTGGAGGATCTAAGAGAGGAGAAGTTGATCATTGAAGAGGACAACTATAGGTTGAGAGAGGTGCTGAGTTGGATGTATGCCAGAGAACCTCAGCTTAGGATGATCATAGAGGGAAACAAGCGTGGTGAAGGTGACACTAGCGGACTTGGATTAGGTGAGTGCAAGTGCTTCGGGTGAGAAGAAGAGTGCCCCGATCAAGCTTAGGATTGCCTTTCCCTAGCCTACTGCTGATGGGGTTTTCCATGAGCTACCTAGGACTTGCCCTAAAGAAGCAGTTTTGGACACCCTAAGCCACCACAGGCCAAGCTAGATAAGATAGTGAAAAAAGTGCTTAAGCTTTCGGGCTAAGATGCAAGTCCAGCAGCCTACACCACCCAAGGCTACACCACCACACCAGAAGCCGAAGACACAGCCCTAGCCTATGCCTAAGAGACATGTCTATCACTATAAGTTTTGCCAGTGGAATTGTCACTTGGAGGAGTTTTGCTTCAGAAGGAAGTGGGTTGAGAGGCATGAGAGAGCTTGGGAGAACCAGGATCAGTTCTACCTAGGTGGTAGGCAGGATCCTTCTCGTCACGGATGAGATGAGAGACCGCTTTGCTGGTGGTGAGAGAGGAGGTGGCTTTCAAGCCCGTGCTCCTAGGTGGTGAGAGACGCTTTGCCGGCCGAGCTTCTAGTCATTTTCAAGCGCGGCTATGGACCTCTTGACTGAGGCTTTAGAGGTAGAGGGTTTGTGAGTTCACGTTTTGGAGCTCGTGATTACCCAGATCGTCGTGATGCTTACTTTGACTGTGCTTACCCTACCTTTGAGCAGATGGCTCGGCACTGTTCAGGAATTTCACTAACCCAGTGCCGGACCAGTTTGCTCACTCTTGCCTTTCCTTGATTTTGTAGGATCAAGGCCTAGAGGACATATGGATCATGGACTTTGGCTGATCTAGGCACATGATAGGGCACGGCAGATGGTTCTCCAGCCTCAACCCTATGAGCACCAAGGAGTACATCACATTCGGGGACAATGGCCATGGTAAAGTGTTGGGTGTTCGTGGTGTTTCACTTTCTGCCAAGCTTTCCCTGAGAGAAGTTGCTTTTGTGTGGAGCTTGGGGTTCAATTTGGTTTCTGTCTCACAACTTCTCCAGGAAGGGTTTGAGGTTCGCTTTAAGCAGGGTTCTTCTTGTGTGCTTGATGCTAAGGAAAACCTTGTTTGTCAGATTTTGCCCTATGGGCAGATTTTTAATGTTGACCTTGCATCTATTTCTGGCCCTCCTCAGTGTTTGGTAGCTGGTCCTTCTGCTAATATTTGGAAGTGGCATAGGAGGCTAGGCCATTTGAGTTTTGATTTGCCAAGTCAGGTTAAGCTCGATGGGTCTGATCCAAGGATTACCCAATTTTGAAAGCAGAAAAGGACTTAATGTGCCACCCTTGTCGTCATGGCAAGATGGTTGCCTGCTTCTCATGCTCCTGTTAATCAGGTTATGACCTCCTACCCAGGCGAGTTGTTGCATGTGGACATGGTTGGTCCTACTCGGGTATAGTAGGTCAGTGGAAAGTGGTATGTGCTTGTCGTGGGTGTTCTTCATGGAGTTCAAAGATGAGGCTTTCGGTTTTATTCAGGATCTGGTCTTGAGGTTACGAAATGAGAGTCATAAGGCCATGAGGGCTATTCGCAGCGATAATGGTGGAGAATTCCGAAACTGTCGATTCAAAACTATCTGTCGTGACCTAGGTCTCGAACACCAATTCTCTTCTCCTTATACCCTACCTCAGAACGGTGTTGTGGAACACAAGAACCGCACACTCATTGAGATGGCTCAGACGATGCTCGATGAGCATAAGACTCCGTGACGCTTTTAGGCAGAGGCTATAAATATGTCCTGTTACATTGCCAACCACATCTTTCTACGAGCTTTCTTAGGGAGGACTTCGTACAAGCTTTGGTTTGGTAGGTAGCCTAGTGTCAAGCATCTGCGTGCATTTGCTGCAGATGCTTTGTGCTCAAAAAGGGGGGGCACTTGGACAAATTTAAATCTCGCTGCTTGGATGGTATTTTCCTTAGGGTACGCCTCTAGCTCTAGAGCATATAGAGTGTGGATCCTTGATACCAAACAAGTGGTAGAGACCCGTGAAGTTTCCTTCAATGAATCTATGCCTTGCACAACCCCTGCATTTGAGCTTTCAGGTTATGATGAGGAAGGCGCCCCCATCTTTGAAGACTGAGGAAGGTGAAGTAGATGCTGGTGATGCCAGAGCCACTACACCGGCTATAGCTCTTGCCCCCCTCTGCTATGAGCTCTGAAGACGAAGGAAGACCCTTGCCTACGTCTTCCTCCTCGCTCCCCCAACCTGCAAGCTCGAGCAGAGGCTGGCCCCGCCGAGGACACAGGGGAGGTGACCTCCAAGATTGTTCCATCTCGGTAGGTCCAGCGGGATCACCCTCCACACAGGATCATTGGTGACTTGCATGCGAGGACCTTGAGGTCCTAGACAGGTTCTATCACTTTCTTTGCACATGTTGCATTTGTTGCCTCTTTTAAGCCCAAGGATGTTGGACACACTCTTTCTGGCGGTAATTGGGTTAATTCCATGCATGAGGAGTTAGAAAATTTTTAGGGGAATGATGTTTCGGTTTTAGTAGAGCCACCGCCACAATGCAATCCTATTGGTACAAAATGGGTTTTCAAAAATAAGCAAGCGGAGGATGGTATTACTGTGCGGAACAAGGCTAGACTTATGGGTAAGGGTTTTTGCCAAAAAGGGGGGATAGAGACTATGATGAAACGTTTGCTCCAGTTGCACTGCCTGGAAGCTATACGTATTCTCTTAGCCTTTGCAGCTTCCATGGGCTTTAAGCTTTTTCAAATGGATGTGAAGTCTGATTTTCTCAATGGCTTTATTCAAGAAGAAGTTTATGTAAAGCAACCCCCTAGATTTGAAAATGCTAAACACCCTAACCATGTTTACAAATTGCAAAAAAGCCTTGTATGGTTTGAAACAAGCCCCTAGAGCCTGGTATGATATATTGAAAATCCTTTTTGCTAAACCAAGGTTTCAAAATGGGGAGTGTTGATAAGACTTTATTTCTCCTCAAGCATGGTAGTGATCTTCTTATTGTCGAGATATACGTGGATGATATCATCTTTGGTGGCTCGTCTCACTCTCTTGTTACCAAGTTTTCTGAGTAGATGTCGAAGGAGTTTGAGATGAGCATAATGGGAGAGTTGCAGTTTTTTCCTTGGACTGCAAATCAAGCAAGGCCCTAAAGGAACCTTCATCCATCAAGCCAAGTACACGAAGGACGTATTGAAGAAGTTTGATATGGGAGACTCCAAGCCTATGTCGACTCCCATGTCAACACAAACAGTGCTTGATGCAGATGAAGAAGGGCAGGTGGTGGATGAAAGGGAGTATCAAGGGATGATCAGTTCACTTCTGTACCTAACTGGCGACTAGGCTAGACATTCAGTTTGCTGTTTGTCTTTTTGTGTGATTTCAGGCCTCACCAAGGACATCACACCGTCAAGCAGGGGAAGCGCATCTTCAGGTGCTGAAATACACTCTTGAGCTTGGTCTTTGGTTCTCTTCAGCTTCGACACTCTCTCTTAGAGGGTTTTCGGATGCTGACTTTGCGGGTTGTTGGCTGGAGTGCAAGTCTACTTTGACACCTTGCCACTTCCTTGGTTCTTCTCTTTTCTCTTGGTCCTCATGCAAGCAATCTAGCGTAGCCACTTCCACCACAGAAGCCAAATATATTGTTGCTACTAGTTGCTGCTCCCAGCTACTTTGGATGAAAGCTACCCTGAGTGACTTTGGCTTGAGTTCCTAGTAGACTCTACATCCGCTATTTTTGTAACTAAGAACCCCATCTTGCACTTCAGAACCAAACACATAGACGTGAGGTTTCACTTCTTGAGAAGGGAGATATAGATTTGATCCATTTGGAAACCGAGAACCAGTTGGCTGATATCTTGACCAAGCCCTTAGAGCTTAGCATGTTTGCTCGCTTGCGTGGGGAGCTTGGTGTTTGTTACCCCTTTTAGTTTGGGGTAGCTTTGCTGTAGTTTAGGTTTTTGATTTGCTTTCTCCTTGCTTTTCTTTATTTTCTTGCATTCTGTTTCATATCATGCATTGCATTGTATCATATGCATTTTCAATTCACTAGCACTAGAGCTCTTCTGGAATGACTAGTTAGTACTTGCTTGTGCTAGATTGTATAATGCTTGCATGATCATGGTTGGCTAAGCTCCTTGAGTCTGTCTAATATCATTTGTGCGTTAAATCACTTTTATTTCTTGAAAATCAAAAACCATGATCACCACTTGACTTGGCTACCTAGCATATGTAGGAATGTTGAATGCTATGCTATCTTTTCATGCTTTGGTATGCTAGTCGTATGCATTTGTTAAGTTGCTGCCTAAGCTTTTATGACACATTGCTTAAATCTGAAATCTAAACTAAAACTGTAGACTAAATTGTGTCTTATGAGCTGAATTGAAAAGATCCAGATGGGTTCACTTTTCACACTGATCTAGTTTGAGATAGCTTGCCTTTGCACTTTGGCATGAACATGGACTAGGTTGTGTATGACCAAAACCTTGTCTTAAGCTTTTGACAGTTCTCTGAACCTTGGCTTGGCATTGGTTGGTAAGAAGTGTCTAAGACAAGTGAATAACCCTTGGCACATGACCTAACTTGCATAAAGCTACAAGTTGCTCAATCTGAAATTTTGCAAGTCTCTGAATTGCTTATGGCTTGTTGATATGCTATGGTTGAAGATTAGCACACCTTGTATGCATTTCTAGCATCTTGCTGTTCATGCCTACCTTGCTTGATGCTATTCATATTGGTGATGCTTTATTTTCAACAACCCTGAAAACATGCTCCTGATCTGTATAAGATAGATTCAATTGAGCTTGTTTGCATGCTTTCTTGCCCTCACTTGCCCTGTATGCTAGAACTCATATTTACTAGCTTTTTATCCCTGCTGAGCTCTTCATGGTACACTTCCTGCATTTCATGGCATATTTTGAGGGGGAGTTTTCTAATTCAGGGGGAGTTCATGGACCAGGGGGAGCTTGAAGCGCCCCAGTTTCCATTATCGGACTAAAATGTGCTTTATTACCATCTCAGGGTTCGGTAATCACATTCTTACATCAAAGTGATACAGGTCCACCCTAACACATTTAGGTCAGACAACAAGGGGCGCAGCCCTGAAAATCTAAGCAGTAGAATATAAAATGTGGGCCAAGTCTCCTCATTACTGGAAAAACATCAACAAAGCAAGGGTGAGTACATATGTACTCAGCAGCCTACCTTCCTCCATACGGAGTAGGGGCATGGCTATATCTACATGCAAGATATATCTAGAGCTCAGGGAGAGTTTTGCATAAAACCATTTTGTATGCAAGGTTCGAGTTAGATACCAGGTTTTAATCTTTCTGAAAATAGGGTTTTTCTCAAAAAGGGTTGCCACTGGAATTGCCGGTCCATGCGGCTCAATCTTAACTGTCAATAACCTCAACCACCATGTATCCAAGACCATTTTATTCAAAACCGTCCCTTTTATATTTAGGACAAAGCTAGATGAAGAACCAACCCGTAAACCATCCACACCAGTGGACATGCACTATTCGAATAGGTTTTACTCTAATCAGAGGTTGTACTAATTCCCACAAGTTGGACTCAACGACGCTTACGGCCAAATAAGCATCTGAATTCCAAACTAAGTCTTTGCCTTTGTATCATCACCTAGCAGAACTTTAGGGGTTCGGGCATCCGAGTCACTCCAGTACCCCACGGTACTCCCGTGACACCCACCCCTCCCCTAGCCCCTTGTGCGCCAGCATAGAAGCTACTAGGCTATGTACTCCAACTTGGGCCCAGCCACTGCCTCATACAGAGCGAGTGGTTGTACTAGAAGAGTTAGGCAAGATGTAAATCATAGCGGTTCTTATGGAGAGCTCAGGTTGAACCAACAACCGTACCACTTTCTTTTTCTCGACACCGTGAGCATCCACAAACCCGGTCTTATCCACGAGTACCGGGACATGGGGTAACCGCAGATAGCTAAGTCACCCGTTGATACCCTACCCTTATGGCTGTTTCGGCGCGTAGCCGTATTCCGACATAGTTGGTTGCCGGGGTTCTTCCCCATTTTATTTTCAAAAACCAACCCAACCCAACACATCCATATCCCGTAGCCCATCAAGTTCCACAACCATAATCCATCTCAACGTTAAGATTATGATAGACATAATTATATGAGCGGTCCCACCTATGCGCGCTATATGTACATAGGCTTAGGTGGCTATATTTTACTGGGATACCTTAGCAAGCAAAACATGCAAGTTTTATATGGATTATCAGGCCAAGGATTGTGTTTGTAAAACATAGGAAATTTATGCATCAAGTGGGGATTCCAATGGGCTTGCCTTACAACTCGAAGGGTAAGGGGCTAATGTATGATCAGCACGCTTTCTCCGGTTTCCTGGTTGAATGTTCCAGTGATTGGACTGCTTGGCCTCTCTAGGGCCTCCTACGTAAACAAACAAGAAAAACACACAAATCGAGGCACAATATAAGCTCAACGGGTTTTTAGCAGGGAATTATTGGTGTGGAGTTATCCGGTTTCTTACCAGTGGTATTGCTTGGAGTGGTTGGGGTGGTGTGGTGAGCTTTCGGGAAGCTGGTGAGTTTGGTAACGGCAGTTACGGAGACGCCAAGGTAGACGTGATGGTCGTGTGATGTAGGGTCGACAACGCTGAAAGGGTGGCGGACGCATGATGACGTTGGAGGGAAAAGAACTTGGAGTGACGGAAAGAGCGATGCTTTTTAGAAGATTATTGGTATCGTCATCATCTGAATTCAAAGCCCGGAAGGGCCAAGGCAGGAGCCTCTTGGGTTTATGTGGAGTAAGTGGGTAATGGCATCAATCACTAGGCGCACGAAACTCGTGGGTCCAGTGTGCAGCATTGTCTGGGCATAGGACAGTGTCATGGGGGCATGACGGTGTCTTCCGGCCAGCAGGAAGGACTTGGTGGGGTGTATGGATGTATAGAGCTTGTTTTTAGATAAATTTAGGTGAGAGAATTACCTAAATCAGAGCTGAAACGGGGGAGACGTGAATTTTGTATGTTTAAGAAAAGAAAAGAGAAAAGAAAAAGGAATATTCCTGGGATATTCCAAAATCCGAATATTTGGAAACTGGAGAATAAAATCGTATTTTTGGATTCTAGAGGAATAGAAAATATCGATGGATTGCTCGCGAGCAGAGCGCTTTGCTGGTGCCAGTGGTCCACGCCTACGGTGTCGAATATGGCATCGGCTTGTAGGCGGGCTCTCGAAGCCCTAAAACCATGAGATTAATCCCAATAGTAGATATTGAATTTAGATGAATTTAGAAAGAAGAAGCAACGGAATCGGAGTTCAGATGGGCGAAATATTAATCCATCAATTAAAAGCGAAATTGAAATGATGATACACAACTGGTATTTTGGGCTGATGGCGTGAGTACTCCGGGCATCGGCCACATGCTGGACCCACACGTAAGAGAGGGAGGTGGTAAAATAGAAAAGGGGCAGAACGGCTGGCCCGGGTAGCGCTCCTGCTCGGTGCTCGCCTTGCACCGCCGCGGGCAACGAGCGCAGCTCACCGGCACCTCGCCTGGCTTGAGCTCTTGGCCATCATCCTCCGGTCCGAGGGTACCAGGATAGACAGGAGGCTAAGGCGAACAATCCCTAGTGGTTCTCACTGCGAAGAGAGGCATAGGAGGGGGCCCGCCATGGGCGCCATGGTCGCGGCCACTGGGGCTTCGTGGACAGCCCACTATAGGCAGGGGAAGGACAAATTGGAGCTAGGCAGAGGTGGACAAAGGTGGCAAGGTGCTCATGGTGGAAGCAATTGAACTGAAACGGCTCAACCACAGGGAATTGCGCGGGAGGTTGGAGTTGGCCTGGGAGTGCCATGGTGCACAGCTCCACGTGGGGAAGAAAGAGGCGTGGGGAGGCATCGCGATTGGAAGGGAAGGGGAAGGCAGCAGGGCAGTTGAGCTCGGCGAGCTTGGGCATGGGAAAGGGTACCTAGCTGGGGTGCGGCAGTTGTCACGCATTGGTAGCATTCCAAGGAGAGAAGAGAGGAGGAAGGAGGAGACGGCGTCCGTAGCTAACAACGCCCGGTTGGACGGGGGCTGGTCGCGGCGGCGCACGCAGGTCTAAGCCACGGATAGCCATTTATAGGCGTGGTGCGATGTGCACCCGGTGCGCATGCTCAGTGGGCTAGCGTTAGCGCGGTGGGAGGTGCACGCGGTGCGGAGATGGAGGGGCCAAGTGGCGTGGAGATGTAGCAAGGCTGGCGCGTGGCGGAGGTAGGGGTCGGAGTGGTGCTGTCGTGACATGGGAGCGCGCGGCGTGATGATGTCCGCCCAGTGGAGGAGGGAGAAAGAGGAGGAGGGAGGAGATGCTGACAGCGGGGACCCGCTCGTCAGCGGCAGGAGGGTGTGGCCCGGGTGGCAGCGAGAGCGGAGTGGGAAAATAGGTTGCTAGGCCACGGCGGTGAATGGGCCATTCAGCTGGAGTGGCAGGCTGAGGGGAAAGGGAAAGGAGCGCGGCCTAGGTGGAGAGAGGGAGGGGTGGGCCAGTGGCGTCCTGGGCCGAAAGGGAGAGATGGTAGGGATTTTCTCTTTGTTTTTGGTTAGTTTGGATATTTTTGGAATAATTGGAGATGAATGTTTTGGAATCCGTGGAGATTTTAGTTGAGCTCATATTGATACACACGACATACAAGCAAGGTTTTGAAAATCGATTTTGAATTAGGGAGAGATTTAGAAGTACATTTCCATCGCTAATTTTTGGGGTGTTACATTGCTGTGCATTCATCTTGCATTTGTGAGGATGCATTTCAGGGGGAGTTTGACCTTTCATGCTCTTGCATCGGTGCATTGAGCATTTTGCCTCTTTCTGGAGGAGCCGATGCGTTGCCTAAGCATAACTGTGTTGAGCCGGTTTGCCTCTTTCTTGAGGTTTCATGCTTTAGTTTGATCGACTGCATTGAGCAGTTTCCCTTGTCTTAGGGGTCGATCTTTGGCTTTGTTTTTGTTGTCTCAATTTTCCCTTCTCTGCTTGTGTTTGGCTTTTGGGCATCTTGAGCAACTTCTTCTTTTCTTCTTTCTTTTTGGTTTTACGCTTTTCTTCTTATCTTTGTTCTATTTCAGGTTACAGGTTGAAGGTGTTGACAATGCACACATCAACGGGGAGATTGAGAGCCAATGGACTGGCTCTATTGCCTCTGGAGTGATGAGTGATTGTCAACAAAAGTCAAGACCTAGAAGGACTTGGGCACAAGCCCTCCAATGGACTGGAGGCCCTTCGATGGACTCGAGGTAGATGGAGAAGAAAGTCCTTCGAAGGACAGGAGGTATGCTCGGCGTCGGTCGGCCTTGGGAGTTCGATACACAGAGGAGCGGCCCGGCAACGGCAAGTGTAAGACCTCCGAAGGACTGTGAGGTGACCCCGATGGATAGGGGATGCCGGGTGCCACCGGCCACCGCGGTGCTCCAATCCGAGTGCATGGCGCGAAGATGTGCGAGGGCAATGGCGGATTCACTCAAATCCGCCAACCTACCACTAAGTTACCAAGACTCAGTTAATGGGCTCAATTCTTGTCGAGATAGAGTGCAATGGGCTGTTCCAGGCCCAGGAAGGAAACCCTAAAGTTCCCTAGTTTCTGACCTCAAAACCAGGGGTCGATCGGTGGATTTGGACTACTGGTCACGTGGACGTCATCCTGAAGATAGCGTGCAACCGAAGAAGATCAAGACTCCATTGTGGTCGTCCGTCCCCAAGAAAGTTGGGTCTTTTCCAGTTTAGCCCCTACGGGCGTTTGTGTAATATAGGGGTCTTTGTGTAAACTTAGTCAGTTAGGCCTGGGCTATAAATAACTAAGTGCTGGTCATTTAGGTGACTCTTCCACCTCTAGAAACCCTAGTCTTAGCTTTCCAACCAGCCAAGTGCTTAGAGTGAGAATTGGGTGCTAATCTAGGTTTTGGAGTCCCCTAGAGATATTACTTTGCATTACTGGGAGGATGATGGCTAGTAGGCTATGAGGAACCTTGTGTAAACTAATTTCCCTCTCTAATCCAAGGAAGATTCGTCCCCAATTTGAGCTCTAGTGTGCAGCCATCTCCCTTTCCCCTTTCTAGTTTGGATTTTGGGTGAAACTCAAAGGCTTTTGGTGATTTGTGTTTGCCCGTGAGTTATCCCTCTTCTTTTGGTGTTTTGGACTTGCTGGGATGTGGAAATATGATTTAGTTGATCTCAATCCCGTAGGATTGCCATGAGCAAGTTGTTCATGAGTTTTCCCCTTCCTTGCCCAAAGATTGCCCTCTCATGAGATCTGAAATTCCCACTAATACCTTGGTCATTTTGAGTTGATCTTTTGGAAATAGCCTTGGAATAGGGTCCAGATAACTTGTGCAAAATCTCGTGATGTTTGGAGAAGATTTGGACAAGTTTGGGGTTTGAAAACTCATTTTCTACGACTATACCAGACTATCCGATACGGCCACCAGACTATGTGGTCCCACCAGACAGTCTGGCAGCTTGTACCAGACAGTCCGGCATCGGGTCTGCCCGGGGAGTTCCATCGGACAATCCGGCCACTGCCACCGGACTTTCCGGTGTCACCGAACAGTTCGGCCCCTGGCACCGAACAGTCCGGTGTGACCAAGGTTGCTGCCCCGTTTCTGATATTTCGTTCTTCTGCTGTGTTTTTGCATCGAATTTGCTTTTCCCACTGTCTGACCATACTATTTGCTTGCTGTGTTCCAGTAAGTCGCATTTCGGTGCGATGAGTGTCGAGTGGTGAACTTGCAAGTTTCGGTGCTTGCGGTGACTTGAGATCTTTGTGGTTGTTGAGTTGCTTACTCTTTCTCACCTGGTGCGTGTCCTTTTAGTGGACAGCACCTTGCGCTTGCTAGACACATATTTGTTCGGTGGACGGTGTCTAGCGTGGGTTCTTGTGAGTTTTCAGTGCACCAAGTTTTGTGGTCGTGATTTGAGTTTTCAAGTGCTCCTATTCATCCCCTCTCTAGTCGCACGTCTCGGTCCTACAGTAGTTGTGAGGAACAAAGCTAGGCTTGTAGCTCAGGGTTCTTGCTAGAAAGAGGGGGCTAGATTATGAAGAGACATTTGTGCTTGTAGACAGATTAGAAGCCATTCACATTCTTTTAGCTTTGGCAGCTTAGAAAGGGTTCAAGCTGTACCAAATGGATGTGAAGAGGTCTATGTAAGGCATCCCTAGGCTTTGAGTATCCCAACAGAGTGTACAAGTTGCAGAAGGCTTTATATGGCCTGAAGCAAGCTCCCTAGGCTTGGTATGAGAGACTTAGGAAATTCCTTGTTGCCCAAGGTTTTGAGATGGAGAGTGTGGATAAGACTCTATTTTTGCAAAAACATGGCAATGGTTTTTTGATTGTTCAGATATACATGGATGATATCATTTTTGGTGGCTCTTCTCATGCAAATGTGAGCAAGTTTTTAGAACTGATGAGGAAGGAGTTTGAGATGAGCATGATGGGGGAACTTCAGTTCTTCCTTGGGCTCCAGATCAGGCAGACACCCCAAGGCACTTTCGTCCACCAGAGCAAGTACATGAATGACCTGCTTCAGAAGTTTGACATGGCGGATGCTTCGCCACGGATGACTCCAATGAGCACATATACCATGATGGAAAACGATGAAGATGACAAGGAGGTTGATCAAAAGATGTACTAAGGGATGATTGCGTCACTGATGTACCTAACGGCCACAAGGCCAGACATATTGTTTGCTGTAGGGCTGTGTACTCATTTTCAGGCATCACGAGGGGCGTCACACCGCACTGCTGTGAAGCAGATCCTAAGGTATGTCAAGTTCACCCTGGAGTATGGCTTGTGGTACTCCGTGGATTCTTCTCTTTTGCTCCTCGGCTATTCTCATGCCGACTTTACTGGGTGTCGGTTGGATCGCAAGTCGACTTTCGGTACCTGCCAGTTCTTGGGTACTTCTTTAGTCTCTTGGTCCTCTCGCAAGCCATCTAGCATAGCCCAATCCACTTGTGAGGCAGAATATGTAGCTACTGCTAGTTTCTGCTCCTAGGTCCTATGGATGCTTGCTACCTTGAAAGACTATGGCCTACCCTATGGGAGGATACCACTTCTGTGTGACAGTTCGAGCACCATTAGTGCTGTTAAGAACCCAGTGCTCCATTCTAGAACCAAACACATAAATGTGCGGCATCACTTCCTGAGAGACAACTATGAGAAATGCCTCATTGATCTAGTGCATGTAGAGAGTGAGAACCAAGTGGCTGATATCCTAACTAAACCCCTAGACCTAGACACTTTCAACCATTTGCGAGGGGAGTTAGGAGTTTGCTTTCCCTTTTAGTCAGGGGGGTTTGTTAGCTTTTAGATTTTGTTTTGGATTTCTTTTGCTTCTTTATGCATTTTGTATCATATTCATGCATTGCACCATGTACACTTGTAGTATACACTTGCACTAGAGCTCTTTTGGTATGATCTGCTAGTTTTTGCTTGTGCTATGTTGTACAATGCTTGCTTGATCATGGATGGCTTGAGCTCATTTGGATCTATTGTATACTTTGTAAGAGCTAAGTCGCTTTCCTGAAAAATCATAAACTTGATCACTACTTGACTTGGCAACCTAGCATGTGTAGCAGTGTTGAATGCTTGTGCTATCTTTCCATGCTTGGTTGTTCTAGTTATCTACCTTTGCTAGTTGATGCCTAAGCTTTAATGATATCTTGTCTAATCTGAAATTTGAATTAAGTGCTTAATTTGGTATCTATTTGAGCTGAAATGAAAAGATCCAGGTGGGTTTGTCTTGTCACACTGACTTGGTTTGAGATTGCTCACTTTTGCACCTTGGTGAGAACTTGGACTTGGCTGTGAATGACTAAAACCTTGTCTTAAGCTTCTGATGGTATGTCTAGGCCTAGGCTTGACATTGGTTGGTAAGAAGTGGCATGACAAGCAAATAATCCCTGGCACATGATTAGAACTTGCTTGAAATAAAATTGCTAAATCTGAAATTGCAAGTCTCTGAATTGCTTATGGCTTGTTGGATATGCTGAGGTAAGGATTAGGCACCTTGTATGCATTGCTAGCATTTTGCTATTCATGCCTATCTTGCTAGATGCTATTCATGATGGTGATGTTTTCCTTTAAACCAAACCTGAAAATCATTCTTTGCTCTTTACTTGAGTAAATAGGTTCTCTTGAGCTTGTTGCATGCCCCATTGCCCTCACATGCTCTGTATGCTAGAACTTGTATCTCCTAGCTTTCTGTCCCTTTTGAGCTCTTTATTACACCTAGTGCCATTTGCACAACATTTTTCTCATGGGACTTGATGTGTGCATTGTCCAAAGGGGGAGAGTGGAGACACCAACCCTTGGACAAGGGGGAGAAGTGGCACCATAGGACTCAAGCAGAGAGAGCATTATCCTAGGGGGAGTGTTGCATTGTGAGATGGGCTGAAATGCAGGGGGAGTTGGAGTTTTAGCATGCTCTTTTGGCAAGTTGTGCCGAGCCTTTGTCTCTTTATGGAGAAGCTGGTCCTTTGCTTCTAGCATGACTATGTTGAGCCTTGCCTCTTTCTTGAGGGTCATGCTTTGTTGATCGGCTGTGTTGAGCAGTTATCCTTGTCTTAGGAGGCAATCTTTTGGCTTTGCTTTTGTTCACTTCTAGTGCTCCCATTTTATGCCTTTCTTTGGCTTTTGGGCATTTGAGTGGATTTTCTTTGTTTTTATTTCTTCTTTTGTTCTTTGTTACGCTTTTCTTTCTTTGTCTTTTTAGGTGGTTGGTGAGGGTGTTGCCAAGGCACTCATCAAGGGGGAGATTGAGGGACTCAAGTGTACTAAGTTTGGTATTTCGTCCTGGATGCGATGAGCGCTTGTCAACACCAAAGACTTGCTGAAGGATAAGTGAGCACCTCCTAAGCGTGACCTGGAGGAAAGTCCACTTAAGTGTGACCTAGTGGCGGTGCCGAGTGTTACGGTGGCATGACAAAATCACTGCCGAGTGGACTGACAGGTGGCTTGGGCTGTGATCCAAGTTAGGCCCGGCCCAAAAGTGTAACCTTGGGTGCAGGACGGTGTCGTGAGCCATAAAATCACTCTATGAATAAAGCCCACTATCGTTTCCTGGTTCGAGCGTCAAAACTAGGGTCCAAAACCTTCCTGGTTGTACCGACAAAACCAGGGACAGGTTATCGGTATTCTAGAAACTGGAGTTACCCCCGAGGGATCAGCTACTGGACAAATGGAGGACATCAAGCGAAGGTGGAGAAACCAAACACGTCAAGGATTCCATCGTGGCCGTTGATCCGAGTTATTGTGATCTTTTCTAGCCCCTACGGGCCTTTGTAGTGTCAAGAGTCTGTAATATAGGGGGTCAAGTAAAAAACTGCGTTAGAGCTTAGTCTGTAGTATAAATAAGGAGGTGGCTGCCATTAGCCACTCCTCTTGGCTGGTTTAGGGTTTGCTTAGGCTTAGGTTTAGGCAGCCGTTTTCGTTTCCAAGCAAGAGCAACACGTTTAGAGGATTTTAGAGTGATCTAGCCCCATAGAAAGAGGGTAGAAAGTGAGAGGCTGCTTGGAGAATGAGATCCCCATCTTGTAATCTAATCTAAGACCACTTTGTGGCAAGTAATTGATGGAATTTCATGCAGCAACATGAGTGTGCTCTCCTTCCCCTCTTCCCTTTGTTGTTTTCTGGTGATTTCTCAAAGGCTTTTGGTGCTTGGGTTTGCCTATGAGATTTTCCCTTCTCTTTTGGTGTTTTGGACTTGCAAGGACATGGAGATGTCTTAGAATATCTCAATCCTGCAGGATTGCCACGACCAAGTTGGATTTGAGTTTTTCCCTTTCTTGCCCAAGTATTCACCTCTTCATGAGATCTGAAATTCTCGCTAATCCCATGATCTAGCTTGGATAGCCTCTGCCAACTTTCGTGAAGTTTGGAGAAGATTTGGTCAAGTTCAGGCTTTGGGAGCTCAAGTTTCGTAGAGGCTATCAGATAGTCTGGCGTGCTACTGGACAGTCCGATGCATGCTAACAGATGGCCCAATGAAGGGCTGCCCAGACCGTCCTACCTGACAGTCTGGCATGCTACACCGGATAGTCTGGCGTGCTACCGGATAGTCCGGTGTGTGCTATCGGATAGTCCTGTGTTGCCCTTGTTGCAGCTTTCTTTGGCTCTTTTGCCTTGGGTGCTTTGTCTGCAACTTTGGTTTGCGTCTCTCTACTCTATCCCTGTACTCGAACTCATTGGTTCATCTAGTGAGGCACTTGACTGTGTAGAGTGGCTAGTGGAGCTCACTTTCTAAGTTTTAGGCCTCATTCGCTTTCGTCCGTGGGCGCTTGAGTGAATTCTTTTGTTGTTCGGCTTCCTCTTCATGTCCTAGGGTCACTAGCTTTTAAGTGGCTATGTGATCTTGCACATTTGAGAAGAGAGGATTTTTGGGGTTGCATGTTTTAGGCGTCGACCTATTAACCCCCCTTTAGGTCGGCCTATCGGTCCTCAATGATAACTCAGATGGACGAACACGATGGAGTCCTTGACTTTCTTTGCCTCGAAGTAATCTTCTGATGTCCTCCACGTGTCTAGTAGCCCATCCCTCGGGGTAGCCTCCGATTTTGGCAATACCGGCAACTAGGCCTGGTTTTGACGGTGGAACTAAGAAACACTCTTGAGCCCGGGGTTTTGATGCTCGAACTAGAAAACGCTTGATGGGCTTCATCGGTAGAGTGATTTTATGGCTCATGACATCATGCCGGGCCCAAGGTCAGACTTATGGGCCGAGCCTAACTCGGACCGCAACCCGACCCACCTACAAGTCCACTCGGCAGGAATTTTGTCATGCCAAGTTCATTCTGGCGCCGCCTCTTAGTGCACTCGAGAGGACTTTTGCCGCTAGTCCCTTAGCAGGTCTTCAGCAGTTGACACGGCACTCATCACAGCCAAGACGAAAGTCCATACTCGATATACTTGAGTCCCTCACTATCTTCCCGCCTCTATCCACAAGTGCCGCCCCCTCTGACTTGCGCTGCCGTCCCCTCCAACTCACTCTGTTGCCCCTCCCTCACGCATGCCGATTAGGTTTCCTTCGCCCATCCTTCAGAAGAGACACTGAGGCCAACGACATTGCTCCCACATCATTCTCAGGACAAGGACCTCTATTCTCCCATGGTGCTCATGCTGGCGTTCAGATCTAGAGGCGGAGCTTCATCGGCTGGTGCTGGACGAGTGGGCAGCAGCAACAACAATGTCATCTTTTGATTATTTCATCAGGTAATCAAGTTCAGTTGGATTTTATCAAGTGCGATTCTAAACAAATAGCAACAGCAGGAAATTCGATTGTTGGTGGTTCTTAATTCTATATTATTGTCTGATTTATATTTGTTAAATCGGTACCCTTTGTTTTCCTCCTTTCTGGATTTTGCAGGTTCACAATAACTACACAACATGTTTGGTAGAGAGATGTCTTTGTTGATTCCATAAATTGTTTCATCCAAACAACATTTGAAATCGATTCTAAGAAATGAATTCCATATTCACCCAAACAAAAAAGGAGAATTGAATCAAATTCGGAGTAATGTGATTCTCGCTGAATCTTATTCCCAGAATGTGATTTCTGGAATCACTTCCAATTCCAACGATCCAAACAAGGTCTTAAAGGAATGTAATGAGGTACTGGCAGTCTTGGAGAAGTTGGAGGAGCATATGAGCTTATATATTCAAGAGAAGAACTTTAAAACATTTTTGAAGGACCACTTCTTACAACTTCTGAGATACAAGAATGAGTACCGGAAGCAACAAAATACTATCAGATGGGTCAAGTTTGGGGATGAAGACACAAAATTTTTTCATGCAGCAGCAACTGAAAGATATCGACAAAATACAATCACTCACCTAGAAGCTCCTGATGGAAGAATTATATCTGATGACACTGCAAAGGTGACCATCTTATGGGAGTCTTACAAAGGAAGAATGTGCTATTCCACCAATCCTCAAATGCTTTTTAACATCACAGATCTAGTTCAACCCTGTGGAAACCTAGACATGCTTACTCAACCTTTTACTAATGAAGAGATTGATACCATCGTCAAGAATATGCCCACAGGCAGATCCCCATGACCTGATGGTTTCAATGGTATGTTCATGAAAAAATGCTAGCGCATAATCAAAGATGACATCTATGGTCTATGCAATGATTTTTACAATGGTACAATTGATCTTCAAGGCATCAATAATTCCTTCATCACCCTAATACCAAAGGGCAATAACCCTACAGGGTAAATAACTACATGCCGATTTCATTGCTGAACTCAATGCTTAAGTTGATCACAAAACTTCTTGCTAACAGGCTGCAAACAGTAACTCTCGATCTCATACACACAAATCAATATGGCTTCATAAAATCTAGAACTATACAAGATTGTCTATCATGGGCTTGTGAATACCTACACCAATAATGTCACCATTCAAAAGAAGTTGTAATTCTCAAGTTAGATTTTGAGAAGGCTTTTGATACAGTTGAACACAGCACCATCTTGTACTATGCTGAAGAGCCTAGGTTTCAGTGATAAATGGATGTGGATGGACCAGATTTTATCCTCGGGCTCGTCCTCAGTCCTCCTTAATGGGGTCCCTAGCAAGTCATTTCATTGCAAAAGAGGTGTATGGCAAGGAGACCCACTCTTTCCGCTGCTCTTTGTACTTGCAGCCGACTTGCTCCAATGTATAATAAACAAAGCACATTCACAATGTATCATAAACAAAACACATTCAGCAATATTTTTTTCATAAGGTACAAATGGTTGAGCTCGATGTGGGGGAACTGTAGACAAAAAGATAATCAAATGCTCAACAAGGCTGATATTAGATGGTTGCAGCCCATGGAACACACTGAGCAATAAAGTTTTCAGGTCTGAAATATTTGATGTTGCTTATCTGATGAATCTGTTGTACAAGAGGGCACTGCCTATTAGGCAATGGGATCCAGGAATTCGAAGATACACAGTATCCAGCTTTCAGCCTACATGACCAGTTATGTTTGTTCAATGTTCGGAGTTGTATCAGGTTGCAGGTTTCTCTCCTGCAAGTTCTCTACTGTTGAGTTGAAACACAATTCACTCACACTCGACATTAAGCATATATATCAGTATATGGTTCAGCCTGAGACCATTCGCACATCTGTTTTAACAATGGCTGATGTGCTTGCACCCCTGTCTGATGTGGTAAAGATATCAGTTGTGTTATTCATGGCTGAAGAAGCATTTGGTTAATGGCATGGCAAGAATAGGTGACAAAACTGTTCGGTCCATATCAGCTAATGTACTGTCCTTTGATCCAGCATCAACTGAGTGCGGAGTGACACTTGCTTGCAAGATTTTCTGGTTCGGTAACGTCACACCAGTAGTCAATGGATATGGATCATATCAGCCAGACATGGGCTATCAAATCCATCAGCCCAAGTTGCAGCCTAGGCCAAGAGGAGTCACATGTGCAGCACACAGAGGAAAGGAGTAGCAATCAGAAATCCATCTCCTTCGCTAGTTCGTCCTTAGCGATGACAGCGAATCTCCTCACATCCCGGTGATCCTTGTTGGTGGCCACCGGAATCTATCAGTGATCGCATCTTTGACTTCATCGTGTCCCAGGCCTCACCACCAGTGGCCACAGGGTGTGATAGGTTTGTTTGATATTCAAGTTGAGGCGACTTTTCAGATTCTGTGAGAAGTTTAGGGACGTATCACAAAATCCAAAGAAAATCGTACCAAGTACTTTAGGACATCACTCTTCAATTTTTAAAACTAAGGGATTGCCACTAAATTCAAACAAAATTGTACCGAGTAGGTTTTGGACTCTTGGTCGCTTCTTAGTACACTACACAAATTGATTTCTTGAGCTGTAAAACATTCATTTAAATAACTGTTGTTACAAGTATAATAAGGGAAGCATTAGCTTTTGATATTATCTTGTTTTGATACGAAGAATTAATGAATAAAATAATTTTGTAGGGTTCTCTCATTAACATGGTTGGCCGTAAGCGAGGGATAAGAAACATGGACCAAGCTCTAATCTAATATGGCATGAGGATTAAGGCAGGCCGAACTAGAAAAGGATGACCTACAGCTGATGGATGGTGCATCAACCATAGGCCCTCCAGTCGATTGGAATATAATTGTCCACTCACATTTCGGATAGCTAGTGATAGTGGTGCAGTTGGCCTAACGCTTATCATATCTTAATGCTGCAGTTGAGGCGACTTGTAGAGGTCCTCATATTGGAAGCGCGAAGCATTTTCAACTTGTCTCTTGGTTGTTTAACCAGCGGGTTGAATAAGGAAATCCGGCTCTTTGATGGTGCCATTGCTGAATCATGTTTGTTAAAGAGGTCTGTGGTTGCTGTATTCAAGGATTCTTTCATAGTTCTGAAGTTCAAATTAGGCTCACTGTTATCCAGTTCAGACCAACATTGCTGTTCGTTCAAGTCGAAAGCCCATGGGACTCAGGAAATAAAGACTGATTTTGCGTTATTCTCAGTGAAGGTGACTTGGTCAACTTTGCCAAAAGCGATATAGGCTTAACTTTTCTGCGTCAGTAGCGAATGGGCAGAATTTCGCTCATTCCAACAGTATACTCATAGGAATCTCCGGTTTGAATTTAAGGAATTGGACCGGGGATGAGTACGCTGCTAGAAATAACCTAAGAACATGGCAGCCTAGAGTCATGGACTTGTGGCAGCAATTAAACATTTTTATATATGCATGTGTAATATATTTAGGAGAGGCCATTAAGGATCTACTTAAAGAAAAAGCTATTTCGTATTTACAGTGTCATTTTTGCTCTAGCATCGTACATGTATTTATTTATGAACATGTACATTTATGTGCCACATGAGCTCATAACGTGCACCAAATCATATAGGAGTATTCAACCTCATGGAAATTCATATGAGAAACAACTATTGAAAAATCAAATTGACTTGATTGGAGTAAATCACTTTAAAACATCATATGTCAAGGATGGCATATATTATCCTTGTGATTTGGGCACCTAATGCTAGTGATTCTTTAGTATCTGAAATATAGCGGAACAAAATTGGGTCCCCATTGGAAAATTTGGTTAAATTGGGCGCTGGGCGGTGTAAAATTGCTGCTTCAACATGACTCCTTATATTAAAGATATGGATGAAACCAGATCGGATTACTGATGGATATAATTATCTGTTTCTTGGATTTGGTTTAGATACTTGTAGTACAAAATGCACTGGATATTGATATATACCTCGTATGCATAATAATATTCAACTTTTAGTCTTCAGATACAGATCATATATTAACTGTTCGGATTTAAATATCGGGCTTCCCATTTAGTGTCTAAACTCCTTCGGACGGATCCGGCGGATAATATTCTCCTACTTTCATCCTTAATCAAATATATGAACCTAAGAAGACTTTATCCAAAAAAACAACAAAATTTACTCTGGTCATCCTCCTTTCAGTTCAAAGGGCTAGCAATAACTTAAGACAATATAGCAAACTAATTGCATTTTATGACCCAGTTACCTACAGTTGTTCTGTCCTAGTCTTGGTAAATTCAAGCTCATCTGAGAATGAAGAACACATGATCACTTCATTGGAGAGCACGCACAATCTATATAGCTATCATTATCTTCATTGAAAACCTGCATTACACTGCCTATAAGAAACAGTTTGGGAGACAATATGATCATAATCCACTCCTCGTACATAGTGTCCCTGGAATTGAAAGAAAATCCCCCTATGAAGGCCCTCTTTGGTATAGTTGTGGGAAGAACCATTTTACTGAGAAACTATGCAAATAAGCGAAAAGTGTGCCTAAAATAAGCTGGTTTTGTTCAGCTTTTGCTTTTTAGTGTGACAAAAGAATATCAAAAAAAAAACGCTCTGTTTGGACTGCTAGTTTCAACTTATTTTGTCCATAAGTTGCTTATAAGCTGTACCAAATAAGGCTGAAATAGTACCTCGGTAATCGGTATATTGCATTTGTTAGAGCAAGGATACTCACACTTCTATGCTCCTGTAATCTTTAGTATTTTATTGATCAAATCACCCATTCACATTTTTTAATACTAACATGCCCCTGAATTTTATTAAGAAAAATTTAAAGTCTAATTTACAAACAAGTCCATCAAATGGGACCGTATTACAAAGAGGCCCTCTTTGGGCACCCGGCACACGTACACACCTAGACACCATGCACATGTCTAGGATTCTCCGTCTTCATCATCGCCACTACCGAAGGGGATCACGCCGGCAGAATGAGTAGGATACCAGAGGTGCCTTGAGCACTTGGCCCAAGACAAGGAGACTTCCATCAAGGAGGTTGAGGAGCTCACCGGAGAGAAATGAGAGGCACTTCTTCACCGGACCAAAGGTACGTTAGGAAGTCACCGACGAAGTGTAGAAGAAATCTCCAACGAATCCAAAAGGAACGAATCCTTGAAGCAGCAAAGAAGACAAACCTAAATCTGGCCATGACTTTGCTTGCACAAGGACCTGGAGAGAAGTTGAGTGGGAGAGAACATGGTCACCGGTGAAATCCTCCGTTTCCACAACACCGCTTTGCAACTCTAAACTTCGGATCCACCAAGCTAGGGGTAAAAGAGGGGGGGGGAGGGCAAGAGGATCTAGACGAACTGCGAATGAAGAAGAAGAGAGATCTAGCTTGTAGAGGGTAGGGGGAGGAAGGGGAGTTATTGGGTGGAAGCTCACCATGTAAAGAACAAGGGTGGTGACATGGAGTGCATTGGAGGTCGAGATCCCGTAGGCAGCCGGTAGTGAGCTGCAGCGGAGCTCCCCATGATGTGGCAACGCCATAACGACAAGAGCAACTTCCACTATACAACTGGCAAGGGGCTGACCCTCCTCCCACTCACTGCCGTCGGGCGATGGAGAGAGAGGAGTTCCGGAGGTGGGCAGAGAGGGAGAGGTGAACGGGAGAGAGGAGCTGAGGCGAGGCAAAAGGGGAGGACAGCACGAGGCCAATAACAATAACAGGACGCTCATTCACATGCTAAACAGCATTAGGGACTACTCCTTAGTTGAGGAGGATGCAACCTCGGATTTCCACATCGAGAGCCACAACTCCATTGCCGTAATTCTTGATTGACACGGACACAGTTATCCAAAGATCAAGATTTTCCTCCCAAAACTTCAGTTTTCTTGCACTCATTGGTCCAAAATACCCTGAAATGTACTCATCTTCCTTCGAAATCTTTAGGTTTCCCCACTCCATGCCTCACTGAGCTTGTTTATCCATACACATGAATATGATTGCACATCACAGAGATGAGGAGTAAAGCTGCAATGTAATTTGTGGAGCAGAATCTACGTACCATCAGAAGCAAGACTCTTGCAGCGACCTCACGTCCACACATATCTCTACTTGTCTACTTCTTTCTCTCGTCTTCTCTACAACTACTTAAGAGAGCAAGTCATCCTTCACAGAGGAATCGGTCAGCCTGCGACGCTGCCCCGTCCATTCCTATGCCAAGCCGTGCGTTCAGATCATCCCAGCTCGAGTCTTGCACGCCCCTCGTCTCGGTGACCCCATACCTACAGCCTCCTCACGTCTGTTGCGCCTCCAATCACGTCTCGCCCCCACCTCTCGGATCGCTTTCTGTTTTTACCGCAACAGCTCGAGCTTCTGGTCGCGGACTCTTTTTTTGAGCTTCTCTCGTCGCGGACTCGAAGAGGCGGAACCCACCCGCGCTGCCTTAGCTCGCCGCTCGTCTGCGGCTCTCCGCGCCTCCGCCCGCCAAGCTGCCTCGACGTGAGGAGACTGCGCCGCTCCGACGTCAGGTTCGTCGCGTGCTAGCTCTCCGTCGTCGAGCACTCGAGCTCCTCGCCACGGTCGCCAAGAAGCGGAACCAACCAGCGCGGCGTCCGCTCCCTGCTCGTCAGCGGCTCTCCGCGCGTCCGGCGCCAATCCGTCGCGCTGCCGCGTCGTGAGTGGACTGCGCTGCTCCGACGTCAGGTTCGTCGCGTGCTCTCCGTCATCGAGCTCCTCGCCAACCCACCAGCGTGGCCTCCCACTACAGCAATCGAGCTGATTTCTCGCGGCCGAAAACAAGCTAGTTCCTTATATTTTTTCGCTGACTGCGGGCCACAGAAAATAGTCTTGGCCGCCGAAAGGGTTGGTGATTCCTGTAGTGGATCCGCTCTTCGCTCGTCCGCGGCTCTCCATGCATCCAACGCCAATCCCGCCGCTGCTCACGCCACTTGCCTATCGTCGCAGCCTCCACTTGTGCCGCTTGCGCTGCTCACCCCACCTGCTCTCGCATCTCACTTTCTCGCCGCTCTTGACGAACCTTCCCATCGTGCCAAGGTATGTCAATGGCTGTTGCTGTGGTTCACCTTTCACGTGTTATTTTCGTTTTGTGAATTCTCGCCTCCATGTGTCTTGTGTATGCTATATGTTCAGTGGAATGCACCACTAAAAAAATTGCACCAAGACTTTGATTTATTTTAACTCTTTCTGAGGAAGAATGCTACTAGTGGAGATATGGCACAGCATGCAACTCATCAACCTTCTTCGTGCAGTTGTTGTTGGGATACAGGGTATGCTACCACAGCACAAAACCCTTTTTCTTTTACCGCACAAACACAAGAACTCGTACAAGCAAGAGATCACATTGTTACCGCTAGACGCATGCTGCAGCAGAATACGAGTTGGTGCAGCTAAGTACCAACGTCGTGCGTACTGAGTCGATGCAGTGAGAAGAGATGATGTCGATTCGTTCAGCACCTCGATCAAGATCTACTCGTCCGCTCTCGAAACCAGTCGGTTGATGAGCGTAGCAGTCGTAGCAACGCCTCTATGGTATCCACATGTATGGGAAGGCGACACTGAGCTCTGGCGTGCTATCATCACGAACTTGATTAATAATCTTGAGAGATTGGACTAGGGCATGGCTAGGGTTTCACAGAAACCTTTTCTGCGATGGTTCTCATGCACACACACCAACCAAGGCCGTACCCTCTCATGTATATTTATAGTCTCCACTAATGAACCTTAACATTGTAAAGGCCCATCAGAATTCTAATTGCTGGCCGATCAAGTATCCGAGTCCAGATTGAGGTCCAACTTGTGCAGACCATCTGTGAACTGTCGAGCTGGACCCGATCGGTTGGGTCTCCATCGGTCTCTGCATCGGTTCATGGCAGAGCCAATCAGACTCGAAGTCCGACCTGGAAATTGCCACACGGGCACATCTCCATCAATGTCCCACTTGCCCTTAGGGGCAATATCCTAGTGTCGCAGTCCCTTAAGTGTGTGATCTCGTAGGTTCACATGCAATCGGCCATGGTAAAAAGCTTTTTTCTCAAACCAATCGATCAACAGCGGCACCTAGCAGCACATGTTGACCTTCGAAAGCACAATGTTCATATAGACCGAACCTTTATAAACAACATGTCCTAATTCCTTTTGCAACGCAACGGGAGTCGGACTCAAGGCAAGATTTGTGCCACCATTGGTTAATAGTCCGACTAATTTCACTTGTCAATGGTGGATTACACGACTAACCTTAAGTCCAAAACATGATTAACCATTAATCACATCATTGCGACCATGCATTTTCTAATCCAGCCACCTCAAAGGGCCCAAAGGCAATCTCTCCCGTTAGGATGGAGGGTCAAATTCCATCTTGATCCACTCACATCCCAATCCATGTGTTTGTGGTGTACCCAAAAGTTACTTTTATAACTACCTAGTTATGGAACAGCGTTTAGTAACCCCTAAATACACCTGTACGCACAGTGAGAAACAATGGTGATCGTAGGTCATAGGATTTAGTGGGTATATCACTCGAGATCACTTGATGGCACATATAAAACATAATAATCCCAGCAACGTCTCGGAGTGAGTCGATCCTACACCATATTCTCTAACATCTGTCCACATCATTGATTTGATATCCAATATCTATGATTCGTGAAACATGATCATCAATCAATCCATATGCTAGCCCTTGAATCATTATCCCAAACAAATATTGTGAGCTAGGGACCATTTAGAACATTACATTTAAACAAGAGTCACATGAACGATTCACGCACTCATTGGTCATTATTTACGGCAGCATTCTCAAAGAACAAGAACAACATTTATTCCAAATAAAACATAACAATGCTCGCCTCCCACTTACAATAAGTCAACTTAGGTATCCTATACTCATTGCTTTCGTGTGTACCTCAAATTTAGATTGTGGGAGAGACTTCATAAATGGATCAGCGACATTTAGATCCGTGTGCACTTTGCATATCTTCACATCACCTCTATCAACTATCTCTTTTGGTGTGATTTGGTTCCTTAGCTTGTGGAATGGCACCGAAATTATCACAATAAAGGTCCAATGGGCATGAAGCACTCAGAACTACACCCAACTCAGAAATAAACTTTCGGATCCAATCTGCCTCCTTTGCAACTTCCATATCTGCAATATACTCAGCTTCTATTGCTGAACCGGCTGGCATATCTTGCTTGGAACTCTTCCAACTCAACACTCCACTATTGAGGGAAAATATAAATCCATCTTGCGATCTACTATCGTCTTTGTCTGTTTGGAAACTAGCATCTATGTAACCCTTTACAATGAGCTCTTTCTCACCTCCAAACACTACGAACACATCCTTAGTCCTTCTCAAGTACTTAAGGATGCTCTTTACAACTATCTAGTGACCTCACCAAGACATGATTGGTATATGCTCTTAACACTTAGAGCAAAGGAAACGTCTGGGCGAGTATATATCATGGCATACATGACGGATCCGATTGCGGAGGCATATGGAATTTCACTCATCCTCTTTTGCTTATCGGCTGTCAAAGGACACTAAGTCTTGCTCAAGATCGTGCTAGGTGGCGTGGGCAAGAGACTTTTCTTGGAATCATGCATGTTGAACATTTTCAACACCTTGTTAATATATGTACTTTGGCTTAATCCAATTAAGCGCGTTGACCCATTTCTATGGATCTTTATGCCTAAGATGTAAGCTGCTTCTCGCAAGTCATTCATCGAGAAACTCTTTCTCAATGAGTACTTCACAGCCTACAACATAGGATGTCATTTTTGATCAACAATATGTCATCTATATTTAAGACTAGAAACACAAGCGCTCTCTCGCTACCTTCTTGTAAACACAAGGCTCTTCTACATCTTTGATGAAACCAAACCCTTTGACCAGTTATACGTCCTTGATGAAAATATAGTTTCCAACTTTGAGATGCTTGCTTGAGTCCATAAATGGACCTCAAAAGTTTGCATACCTTCCCAACATTCTTTGGATTGACAAAACCTTGAAGCTGTGTCATGTACACATCCTCACATAGGTTTCTATTAAGGAAAGCCATTTTGACATCCATTTTCCACACCTCATAGTCATGATATGCGGTAATTGCTAGGAAGATCCGGATATAATTTAGCATGGCTACGGATAAAAAATCTTTCTTCATAATCACCACCTTGAATCTGACGAAACCCTTTGGCCACAAGAGTGCTTTATAGATGTGAAGATTTCCATTAATGTCTATCTTTTTCTTGAAAACCCACTTACACTCGATAGGTTGCACCTCATCAAGCAGCTCGACCTAGTTCCAAACTTGGTTGTCAGCCATGGATCTCAACTCAGATCGCACGGTCTCCAGCCATTTCTCAAAGTCAGGTCCCATCGCTACTTCTTTGTAGGTTATGGGCTCATTGTTGTCCAACAACAATACATCGTGCCAACACATGGTGAGGAACATGTATCGGTCGGGTGCGCGATGCACCCTATGTGACCTACGTGGGGCTAATGGTGTTTCAACAGGGTGCTCAACATTTTGTTCATCTTGTTGGAAATTAGTCGGATTAGAACCATTCTCCAGTGTTTCTCAAACCTCTTCGAATTGCAGCAATTTTGATTGGTTCCATCTGTTAAGATAAACTCTTTATCCAAAAAGACACCATTCCGAGCAACAAACACTTTGGCTTCCTCCTAGTTATAAAAATAATATCCTTTGGTTTCCGTAGGATAGCCTACAAAGTAACATTTGACCGACTTGGGATGAAGCTTATGTAACATCAAGCATTTTACATAAGCCTCACAACCCCAAATATTAAGGAAAGATAGCCCGGAACGGTTCCTAGTCATAATAGGTCATATGGTGTCTTCTCCACAGACTTAGATGGAACTATATTTAGTGTGAATGCAACCGTTTCTAGATCATAACGCCAAAAGGACAACGGAATATTAGTTTGACTCATCATCGATCTCACCATGTCCAATAAGGTTCGGTTCCTTCTCTTGGACACTCCATTCCACTAAGTTGTTCCGGGTTGAATCAGCTGTGGAACAATTCCACAACTCTTGAGGTGATCATTGAATTCTTGGCTTAGATATTCTCCACCATGATTCGATCGTAGGAATTTTATCATCTTGCCCGTGTGATTCTATTCTTCATTCTGATACTGTTTGAAACCTTTCAAATTACTTGGACTTATGCTGCATTAGGTAGATATAGCCATACCTAATTAAGTCATTAGTAAAAGTAATGAAATACTAAAAACCGCTTGTGGTTACTGAGCTCACTAGACCACATACATAAGTATGTAAGAGGGCCAACAACTCAGATGCCCTCTCACCTTGACCAGTGAAGGGTGCCTTAGTCATCTTGCCAAGTAAACAAGATTCGCATGTCTCAAATGATTCACAATCAAATGAGCTGATTAGACCATCTTTATGGAGTTTCTCTACATGCTTCTTGTTAATACGACCCAAGCGACAGCGCCAGATAAAAGCAGGATTCAAACCACTTGGCTTAAGCCTTTTCGCATTAATGTTAAGAATTGGAACAATGTGAGCATGTTATTCAAATAAATGGAACAACGTTGTTCCTTATTATTATCTCAAAACCACCATCCACCTCTAAACAAGGAGAGGAGATAATGTTCTTGATCAATGCTGGAATCCAATAACAATTATTTAATTCCATCACTATCCTGAGGGTAACAACAAGTGATATGTGTCGAATGCCAACACAATAACCTTTGCTCCATTGCCGACGCGCACATTGAACTCATGGACTAAATAGTTAGGTTAGTTCATTTCATCAGAAGTAGCTCAAGTTCACTAATGCAACTGAATCTCTTATCTAAAGATAGTTCAAGTTCATTTCATCAGAAGTAGCTCTATTCATAGACAATTCGGCTAGTACAATTGATTAACCGAGTTTTTTAATTTCTTAGTGAGTTTGAACTTCAATTTGAAATTCATCTGTACTGAGATTCATAATTTGAAATCCATTTGAGCTGAGATTCACACTAACTTCTGCTGAGCTATTTTAAAGTCTTTTGAGCTATTGTGAGTGTTCAATCTTGCAAAACTTAATCAAGTTACTTGACACTTACGACTCTTCGTATATAGTACATCCACTACGAACTATCAAAATAAACCTGTTGCCACGGAAATCCAACATTTGGAGCCAACAAAACCCTAAGTGTCATTCTTTCTACTTTGTGGCGCTTAGAGCTATAGAATATTTATCTTAATAGAAATCCATGAAGTCTTTGGCCATCCTTGAATAGAATTTTAGTATGAGCATTGAGGGGTATTATTTCAATGATAACCAATGAGCATGTATAATTATATTAGTATTTGTCTATATAACCTTCAAAGCACAAACTAACTATTTTACTATTACGGTGTCATTAATCACCAAAATCATTACGTTATGGGCCATATTTCTCACATATTGAAACAAATGATCAATGATGAGTAATTGTATTCTTGTATCTTTAACATGCTACATTTTTAATCTTTTTCAAAATGCTCCATACCACCTTAGTTAGGCTCTGTTTGGACATCGGTAGCCCGGTAGACTTTAGCTTCACTTGACACGAAGGCAAAGCTAGGCGCCAAACAATAACACTAATTAATTAAGGTGATATAAATATGATAGAGTATTTTGACAGAAAAAGAAAAGCTAACATGCCAAATAAAGATACAAGAGTAAATACTACTCAGCATCGATTGTGTATTTTCAAAAGGATACTCCCTCCGTATTTTCAAAAGGATAAAGTCACGGTTGTTTTTTTAATTTTAACCATTCATTTTATTAAAAAAAAAGTGTAAACATATATGGAAAAAGTTATGCTCAAACTCCCTCCAATGATAAAACAAATCATAACAAAATAAATAAAAAGTTACAACTATTTTTAAATAAGACGAGCGATTGAAGTTTTGGATAAAAGTCAACTGCGACTTGTATTTAAATACAGAGGGAGTACAATAATCCTTCAAATATAAAGGGAGAGAAAGCTAGAATGAAGAAGCTCATGCTTGATCATGGGAGAAGGTAAAAGGAGATGAAGGTAACCATCCAAGCAGGGCATAATGAAGTTTATTTGGGAGCTTGTAATCACAACTCTAGAAAAAGGGCCCCTATATCATCGATTTCAAAGGGTTTGCAATAGTATATATATAGAATCTCCGTAGTCCAGTGGCGGGCCTAGAATCTAGACTATGGGTATTCAAAATTACATAGGATATTCAAAATTGCAAAAAATAAACAAATTTTGCCTTAGCTAAACACATGTACACAATGTATATATGCTGTTTTTGCTAAAATCTTGGGTATTCACTTGAATACCCATGATCATAGCTGGGCCTGCCCCTGCCGTAGTCATGCTGTGTAGGTTGTGCAGAAATTTGTGTATAGGTATGGTTCTATATATTACAATAAACACAAAAATTGATAAACATGTGATTAAATAGAATCAAATACAAGAATTCCATACACCTTCTGGTTTTGCTTAGCTATTTCACCAAGTACTTATTACTGATGAAACTCAAACATAAACATGTTAAAACACTAAAAGTCAGTGTGATCAAGGAAGAAAGCAACTAGAGGCATACAAAACACGAGAAGGTAACAATAGAGAGCTAGAGGCAACAACGTGTTGCTCAAGTATTTTCACAGAGATAAGAGATAGCCCAGATGATAATCGATCTCATTATTATTGCATGCGGTTATTGTATTAATAGGGAACATTTATTTATTGGTTCCAGACTTCCAGGTGCATGCAGTGCGCGGTATGACTGTGTGCCGGGGCAGTGCGCAGTCCGTATAGACATACATATATTTCGCTCCCCTTGCTGCATTAGTATACGTACATCTATCTGTATGCAGCACAACAAGCAAACTATATATACCCAATTACCCATCATGATCCTGAAGACAGCAGCTAGAATGCTCAAGCAGCTTAATTATATAGTGACATGTATGGGGCTATATATATATACTGACGAGTACCAGTACCATGCTATTATATGGTGTGTAGACGACGCTGTCACCCAGGCCATGTCATCATGCCATGAGACATGCATGATCCACGTACGTATGCACGGTACACGTGCAACGACGACGACCAATCAAGGCCGCCGTCATCAGTCCGCACGACGGCGGCGGCTGGTGTAGGTCCCGGTGAACCTCGGACCACCGCTGCCGCTCTGGCGCTGGCAGTTGAAGTACATGGCGGCGACGGGGGCACCGAGGTTGTAGCGGCGGGCAAAGCCACGGGTGTTGAAGTTATGACGCCTCAACGGCGCGAACACCGTCTCCCGGCCAAGCTGCTGGAATAGAACCAGCACTATCCGGTGGATGCCCGTCGCCGGGGCAGGGGGTTCATAGCACATCATCTCATGGCCTGCAAATCCAATTAGTCAGTCAGCCTTATGCTTGTAGATCGATCTGTGCCATCAACAGTTGATGGCATAATATATCAGTAGGTGATGTGTGTCAAAAATCACTCCCAGCCCCAGAATAGGCATGTTTCAGGGTTTAGGCCGAGGGTATAATAAATTGAAATCATTATGCAGTTGAATTTAAAAATAAGACTGATGCGAGGCAAAGATCGATGGACCATTATGTAACATAATTTGATTGAATGCTAGTCAAAACTTGCTTATTTAGTTTGACTTTTTAAAATCAAAATATGATTTGGATTAATAGAAACAAGGGCAATTTCGTATAGGAATACTCCCAACCTATAGTTAGTTGTCATGTTCTCCAACATTGCCATGTTAATTCAATAAAAAGAATGATATGACCATCCTTATCTACAATATAATATAAAAGTGAATTTTCGTAATACCATTATCACCCAAGAAAACCATTTTTGTATCCCTCACATTCCCCATGTTGGAAATAATTGGAAAGTGTTGGAAATAGCCGAAAATTGATAGTGCGAAGACGTTTTCACCCTTTAATCCTTTTTTCTCACCTCATTTTCTACTCATACTCACTTTCCTTGCTTCGAAATAATAAAAAAAAAGAGAGTAATCAATAATGCAGATCTTCTTCGTTTTAATTACTTATTTCTTTTTCCTTTTTTCTCATTCTTTAATTGCTCGGCTGGTTATCTTCTTCATTTTCCTTGACACCTACCACTCTTTACGTGATCCACATGTAGACCAGTCAAATATACATATTAAAACGCGGTTCACGGCATTGTGTGTCGCACAACTGAGGGTGGTAGTCTGTGCCTCTTTGTGAGCTGAAGCTTTGTTTTTTACCGTGCTGCATTGTCCAGGGACTCTCTTTTTACTGTAGTGGCAACAGCGGCAACAAGTTGCAGCGAGAAGACCCAATATCTTCTTGTTGTTTTTCAATAGTCTTTCAGTTAAAACATTAGTTGTGGCCATGGATTTAAATAGTGGGCTATAGCTTCACTATATCGTTTTGAAGGCCGTGGCACTACTATATTGATCGTTTGAACACTTTTATCACTATATGCACGCTATAGCATAAAATAGCGCACTAAGCAATGTTTCTAAAAGACTATTTTTGTAGTGCTATAGCACAGTGAAAGAAAAAACATTAAGCAAACCAAAACTGCAGCAGCATATGGCCCAGATCCACTCAATATACTCATATACATGATGCCAAACCTTATCCTATAAATAGTAAATTAGATGGCATGGGTATCCTTCATAGGAGTACTTGTCCATTCCATATTTATGTGGCTGCATTTTCTCTGACTACTCCCTCCCTCTCAAAAAATAAGGCATTCTAGGCCTTAAATTTTATCCCAAAAACAAGTCATTCTTGGTTGAGTAATCCATATCCCCTTGATAGTTTCCTAATTATTGTTACACGCATGCAGGTTATTATTTGATTTGTTTTGTTTGCATGCAACAATTACCATTTTTTGTGTACGCCAATCAATCAACATTTCCTTTTTCTCGACCGATGAACCTATTAATTAGGGGCAGCCATGTCAATTTACATTCATACTAATCTGTCCAAAATTTTCTAAAATGTCTTGTTTTTTGGGATGGAGGGAGTACAATTTTAGGCTATTGTGATTATTTGTTGCTTGAAATGGATGAAATTATTGAATTAATTGAGTTATGAACAACTTTTTTGTTTTTGCAAAACGCTAAATGCCTTAGGGTCGCTATAACTCCTCTTAGCGTTGTTGAAAGGTCGCTGCTAAAAGTCTATAGCACACTATTTAAAACATTGGTTGTGGCATGTGATAGACCACCTAATGACAATGGGCGCACATAGCTAGCATGTACTCCCAACATTCCAAATTGTAAGAGTTCTATGTGTTTTAAATATATCCATGTAATATTCCATTTATGTGTTTTGTATGTGTGTCTAGATTCATTGATATTCATATAAATATGGGTGGGAGAAACAACTTTATCCCAATAGAATATTGTATATATATATAGTGTCATGCCCAAACTGTATCTCTGCAAAAGTGCAATTCCATACCATGTCGCCAAACTATCCTAGATGATATATCTTACTAATGCTATACCTGTTGGAGTGCCGTGACCTATTAACAGAGAATCAAATACAAGTACTTTGACTTCCAACGCATTGTTGCAGCTGCACTCATTGGTCAATAACGACTTCATCAGATAAGACTAGACCAAACGTGGGGAAATGAGAGTATGCACTATCGAATCAAAGACATGCACGGTAATCACAAACAGATCGCACGGCTACGACCCTACCCAAATAATGCATAGAATATGTGGCGAATTGTAACATGCAGTATATATAAAGAAAACACATAGGTTTGTAGCCTAGTGGTTTTATCACCTCATTGTATTCTTCAGGTTCTGGGTTTGACCCCCCGTTTCGGGAACGAATTTAAATAGGGTTATTGAAAAAATCCAAAGTCCAAGGTCCAGGGTCCAGGGGCTGTTTAAAATTGATTATCTTCCACTTTAATAACAAAATCATTAGAGGCAGTTCTTCGCCACTAGGCGACTTTTTTTATATAAAAAAGAAAATATGAAGGGATCGGATGTCTTTTTGGCTTTGCAAAACCACGTATTATTTTATGCACTCCAAATTTAAAAGCCACTCATTCAGAAACATATATAGTAAATCATATAAAAATACGCACATGTCACATGTACACACTTGACTTGTATCAAAATTGGGAATATAGGTCTACACACCGTATGTATTGTCAGTTGATGCTGGGATGTCAGTCACCATCCTGCATGAAACATGAATTGGTTGGAAGCTGTTAGCATGCGTTGTTTCAACCAATCAAACACAAAATTTATTGCAGGCAAAGTCAGAATTTCGTTACTTCATTGTGATCAAACAAAGATCAGTGAATCAAAGCGATTTCGAAAGGATAACTAACTTATTATATTGTACCCTTCCCGGGAAAAAGAACTTGTACTGTACCCTATCTTGAGAATTTATGGAGTAGCGCAGTACAAGTGCATATATACACACCCTCAAGGTTGTCTAGCTAGGATGCTCCTACGTACCAGTGCAAATACTCCCTCAAGGTTGGGTTGCTTGGGTTAGGAGCATCAGGATCGACCATCACCTATTGAAAGACATTAGACATGACATTCAAAATTGTGAATTCACCATATCAGTATTATATATTTTATACATTTGAAATACATCAAGCATGACAAATTAAAGGACAGGTATACATGATATCACGCCGGCATCTAAAATAATTCAACTAGTTTAGTATGCCATCGTTTACCAGGGTATATGCAACTCGATAGTCATCTCCTCCAATCTCGACCCTCGGCCTGTCCGAGACAGCCGGAGCGCGCAACTCCATGCCACTGAGAATAGGAGCACCATTGAATAGGACTATCAGATCCTCAGTAGCATTGAAGGGGTCCAGGACATCTCCTATCACACGAGCTATAGTCAAGGAATCGTTAGCCGCCATTTCCAGTGGTATTGGCTTGAACTATGTGCAGGGGGCGGACTTGGATTATTATTGTGTGATACTTGTAGGTACAAGCTACTACAAAGGGTGGTGTGATATTTATATAGTGAGTGACAGGTTCAAGCGGCAGGCACTACTACATAAACGATCTGTAGTGGCGTTTGGGGGGCATTTTTAGGGGCGCTGGAAGGAGCCGCTGCTACGCAAAGGCTGCTACACATCAGTATTAATAGGCGCAGGTGCCTAACTCCTCCTATAAATACAACTTTAGAGGCAGTTGATAATATGAACCGCTTCTAAAAATCATTTTTAGAGGTAGTTGGTAAGGTTAACTGTTTCTAAAAATAGTTTTAAGAAAATAAATTCAAAAAATAAAAATATTTATTACTATTAAGAAGAGGACCCACGCAAGTGGGCTATCATACACATTTTTTTCACACACAAATATGCACACTTGTCCTATCCAAGAATCGAACGAACCTGCTACTTCATGCCTCTCGTGATACCATACCCACCACTTGATCACACAATCACATTTGATGATCTAAGAGATGCATGCATTTTGTATCTAGGCTAAATTGATTTTTCGAAGTAGTTGATAAGTTGAACCACTTCTAAAAATTTATTTCAAGAAGCGGTTGGTAAGGTGATCCGTTTCTAAAAATGCACCATTTCTAGAAGCAGTTGGTAAGGTGAAATGCCAAAAAGAAATCAATTTCTAGAGATGGGTAGTAAGATAAACCATTTTTGAAAATCAATTTCCAGAGGTGGTTGGTAAGATGGGCCAACATAAGATTTGTAGGAGCGTCTCAAATTTCTATCTGCTTCTAAAAATGAAAGGGGAGCGCTCCCAAAGATCGATTCTGTAGTAGTGAGGAAACAATTTTCGATGGAATATTTTGACGCAACTTGGGGGTTGCGTGGAGTCATTGAACTAAAGCTTGGACATTGCTAGATATTCCTTGCTTTGAGGGGCAGTGGAATATTCTCTTGCCAATAGGGACCTCATGCTGAATTTTCATTGGATCTTTAATTGAAAAAAGATAATGACGAAAACTTCCTTCTGACATATATATAGAGATTCAAATTGAAATCAGTAACTTAAGTATTGACTGGCGCGGCCATGCTCCAATATAAGGATCCTGTGATTTTTTTTGGGTAACTTAAGCCAAACAAAAAAAAAAGATGCAGGTGTATCCCTCATTAAAACGTACTTGACAAGTTTGGTTGGTGAACAGGCTCTGGTTGGCGCAACTCACAAGATTAAATAGCAGGTTACCTAGGCCAATAGTGAGATTCATCATAGGATTAAATGACGGGGTCTTCATATTATAAGCTTATAGAAATGGAAACTTTCATAACCCGGCATATGAAATTCCTATAGAATTGATTTTTGCATTGGAATGGAACTTGTAGCATTCACCGGGATGTTTAATCTGTCAGGAAATTTCCATTTCGTTTCTTATCATGCCATGTGTTTTCCCCAATGTTCGTTCTTGTTGTTTTCTTATGTTTTCTCATCCACAAGCTCAGAGGTGCTAGGGTGCACTAATTCTATGTTTTTTTCTCTATTCTTGTGTTTTCCATTTCTGCCGCAAGTCATCAGCTGCCGACGTCTCCATGTTCTATATATACTCCCACTAGTCAAAATACTACTAGACGATGTTGATTTTTCATGGTCTTTGAAGCGTAAATTTGACTATTATCAATTAACATGGTGTATTTATGGAGCATAACAAATTTACATTATTATGAATTATGGAAAATCTACATACACATAATTCTTACTCTCTCCATCTCAAATTATAAGGGTTCTAGCCCTCTATTAGATTCGTTCATTACTCCATGTATATGCAGTCAATATGTGTCGAGATTCATATATCCATATGAATGTGGACGGAGGAAAAAAAAGCTAAAAACCCCTTCCAATTTGGGATGGAGGGAATATATTGCAAAACAATCCAAGTGTTAAAAACCTCTTATTCAGATAAGTCAACAATATAATACTTCAATCCGTCCCAATTTATAGGTCGTATAATTTTTTTGACACCAAGGTTGACTTGCTCGTCTTATTGAAAAAATTCATAATTATCATTTATTTTCATTGTGTATAGTATAACACATAGTATATTTCAACAACAACTTGAATTTTTTTCATATTTTTATAATTTTTTGAATATATAAGACGAGTTGATCAACCATTATTTTGATTTTCATATACCATCAAAATGTTGAGATACACAGGTGAGCGTAGCTATGTACGCATGTAGAAAGGAATTTTCCTATATATGAAAGAGTTTTATCTACATGCAACAGGGGTATGTCCGAATACTTATTTATCAGTTTGAGTATGTTCACATGCTCATTTTAAGATACCTCAAATGTCAGTACACGAAAAAATTACAAATCAGCCTATGATTTTAATTTATTATGATAATACATTTATATTAATACATATAATGAGGTATATCCACATACCTCAGGTATACTCCCATACCTCATGCACATATCACCACAGATGGCCTAGTATCATTGCATACTCCGTATATATACCTTTCGGATACACATGTGAGTGTAGCTACGTGCGCATGTAGAAATTTTTTTTCCTATATATATATATACATATATATATATATATATATGTACATACATATATATAGATAGATAGATATAGATATATGGTCTCGTTGGGGGACATGCCGCGTCATCTGGCTCCATTTATTATGAGCACGTGCGATATCTCTCTGCGTGTGGTTGTGCATGCATACCCACCCCTCAAAGGATAGACGATATACTACTTAGATTCTTCTCGGCGTGTAGAGATGTATATTTGGCATACGTATGTGCGTATATCTGAAGAGCGTAATTAACCGATTGATCTCTCTCAAATGAAAAGAAGGACGTGACGACACTAGTGTGCGACCCTTTCGCGCCGTGCCGTGCTGCCTGCTCGCCCCCGCCGCTGCCTCTAGCCTCGGCTCAGGCGGCTCCCGGCGGAGAGAGCCCCTCCCCGGCAACCCCGTCCCCGAACCCAAACCCTAGCGTCACCGGCGGCGAGCACGGCAGCGGCATGCGGAGTGAGCCGTGGACCGCCGGGGGTCGCACGCTGACAGGCGAAGGGAGGGAGTCGCGGGTTAGACTTTGCGAAAAAGAAAGTAAGCTGTTTCAGGGTACATATCTATCTATCTCTCCTGGCCCGGCCCTATCTATCTGCACCCATATCTATCTGCAGGTGCTTGTTGCTTTTGGCACAAGGAGCGCTCGTGTCGTGGCCCCGGCGGCCGGCCGGCCCCGACGACGCACACAGCTCGCGCGCTATCGATTGATTGAGTCACACGTCCATCGATTGATCGTTCCGTTTCGGGCCGGTAGACATCGCGCCGCGAATCTACTGTACGCCATTATCCCTCACCGCCGGCCTGCCGGCGGCCGGCGGCCGCCGGCCCTTTGCTTTGTGGCGCCCGACGTCCACCACTCGAAGACCCGCTCCGGAACCCACCGCATGCACTAGCAGATCAGATGACGGCCAGCAGCCCAGCAGCTGCGGCGCGCTTTAGGCCGCCGCTCCACGTGATGAATTGATGATCGACGCCGACCTTAGGTTTTGGCAACAGGCAGTGGTACAAACGATCGAATAACAGGATCAAAGGAGCAGCTACAAACACATCCTATATTGAAAAGCGCGCGCGTGCAAACGATCGAATAACAGGATCAAAGGAGCAGCTACAAACACATCCTATATTGAAAAGCGCACGCGGCAGCTGATGTGTCGATCTGCGTATATGTGTATGTACACAGCATAAGATTCGAGACGACGCATATGGAGGAGAGACAAATACACAATTCACTGCTTTTTTTTCATTGGGTTGGTTTTGTGTGTACGTGCTCATCCGTATACAAATATGAATGTATGTATGTATGTCGGTGTCACGGTGTCAAGTACTAGTAGCGCTGATTATTTATGTGGGCGTCAACAAAAGTGTCAACGTCTCGTCATGACGAATATGGGATCTATCATCATCCAGACATTATTCCAAACGTGACAAAACTCACCGGTCTCTTTCAATTTGTTCATACCATGTGAAAAGGTATACAATAAATATTTTTCCTGATAATGGAATCTTAGACAACTGCATCCAGATGATACAATCATACAAAGAACGCATCCCGACCTCGGCATAATATCTCCTCATAGACACAACATACATTATATAATTGCCGTAGCGCAAACTATACGGCACTCAACTTCTTCAGTTATATCCGCCGCCAAATTAAATTAACACGTACTACAACAAAGGCTCTCTAATATAAAAAACAATGCCTCCAACAAGAAAATGGTGTCCATGCACTATCAATGCCATAGTAGTACAACCAGTAAAGACCAGACCATCAGTTTTCATCATAAAGATGAAAGATCATCAACTCTTTGATAAGGTAAAACCAACTAAGGTCAAACCTAGAGGACGAAGGCCGCAAATCTAAGACTCAATCAAGACCCGGTGTAATTACATGCACCGGACGGTCCGGTGTCTACTACTAGACGGTCTGTTGGTTGACCATGGACTAAACCGGGAGGAAATAAAGAGATGACCGCGTACAAGATTGCACGTACCAGACGGTCCAATGTTACACATTGACGGTCCATTGATGCAGTAGACGATATAGATGGAGACTCGCTCAATGCAAGACCTCAAACAATTACACGCACCGGACAATCTAGTGGTACACACCGGATGGTTCGGTGGTATGCAGCATATGGTCTGGTGATTAGCAGTTGTGAAGTGAAGATCCAACATTCAACTCCATTGGCTAGTCTAGGTGTATACACTGGATGGTGTGGTGGTGTACACACCAGATGGGTGAGAAATGTCTATGAGCTATAGCTTTCTCCCAATGACTAGTTTTGAGGTTTGGGCGATTTATACCACCGTGTCCGGCCACCATTATTGCATGGTTGGTGACTCCTAAGTTAATTCTAGTGTTGAGACATATATTGTGAGCACCCAATTAATCAAGATTGAATAGAATGCATACTTTGTCATAGCTAATGCTTGCAAGATCTTGCTTAGCGCATAGCCCTTGGTTGCAACTAAGGAACCGTTTGGTAGAGCTCTGCTCCCTGATTCTCCAGCTGCGTGAGTTGATTCACTGGTGGAGTGATTCCAAGTGATTCTCTGGTAGGAGCGAATCAGTCTGATGAATTGTATTTGGCTATCTGTGTGTTAAGTGATTCTCGGAACAGGCACCCCACTCTCTCTCTCTCCTCCCCCACCCCTTCTCACTTGCCTTGCCCACTTGTGCCAGCGCCCACCTCTGCCATCGTTCACCGCGTCGGCCGCCACCCCTCCGGCATGCGCAGCCCTGCCGATCCTCCTCTCCAACGGCGCGCGCTGTCCCGCCGCTCCTCCTCCCCGGACCGGTGCGATTGAGCCTTGGGGACGCGTACTCCTCCCCTTCAGCGCGCATGGCCCCGCCTCTCTTCCTCCACGGGCTGGCGCGATTGGGCCTCGGCGGCGTGAAATGGAGCCCGGGCCAGCGCGAATCAAGGTCCGGTGGTGCGAATCGAGCCCCGTTGGCCGGAGGAGGTAAGGGAGACCTGGCGAGAGGAGGTGAGGGCGCACCGGCGGCGAGAGGCGAGGGTGCGCCGGCAGCGGGAGCCGAGGGTGCGGAGGGTGGAGGTGAGGGCGCGCTAGTGGTGGGAGGCGGCAGAAGGCGAGGGCGCGGACGGGTCTGTTCGACGGGTGGATGCGAGGGTGCGAGCGGAGGAGGGAGCCGAGGAAGCGGGTTTTTTCCGCTCCCTCGTGCCTGAAGGAAATGGTAGAGCGATTCGTTTGCTCCCCGTCGGAGCGATTCATTTTTTTGCCCGTATGGCAGCCAGCCCCGGATTCACTCCGTGGAATCACGAAGCGAAGAGCTGCCAAACGCCCCCTAAGTGTCATAGTAAGATTTTTGAATCTCTTATTATATGTGCGCACATGCACAAAGACTTGTAAATGTGCGGCTTGTAATCTTATGAGACCTTCCGAGTTGTGGAGTGGCCACCACCTTGCTGGTAAGAGGGAGGGAGGCCCTCGGCATTTTGGCCGAAGCACTTATGAGTGGCTATGAACCGCGGATATCCATAGTATCCAACCAGGAGCCTTGACCTTTGTGAGGGTCACCTTGCCAACCTTGATCCTTGCACAAATTAAAGCCATAGTCCTTGCACGAACTATACAAGAGCAAGACCTTATGCGGGCCTCCAACTATGAACAGGGGGAATCTTGCATGCCTTCTCAATACCTCACTAGAAAAATTCTCCGTGTCTCCACCTTGTATCACCATCGCCACCATATCATTGGGAGTCTACATATCTCTACCCAACTCATTAGCTTCCACATTTACTTTCTTGTAGGTGTATGCTTATTTTCTCTAGACTAGCTTGATAGGTTAGTTTATAGCTAGAACTAGATTGCAAGACCTTTCCTCGGTGGAGTTAGCAAAACTAGTGCACATACTTGTTTTTATTGTGCATAGGTTTTGATAAGTTGTTTTTAGAGAGCCTTAGTTTTTATAATCCTAATTCACTCCCCTCTTATTAGGACATCAGGTCAAGCTCATAGTATGACTTTCAAGTGAAAAGCGCTCCACAAGCACACCATATCCCTATGAATGCACGCCTCCACCATCCTCCAATGAAAAAGTCATGCCACTACCCTCCTTGTACCCACACAGAGTTTTGGCTGTGTGCTTAGGCAGTGGCAATGATGTGAGGTGGATGAGATAGCAGTGCGATAGGCAGGGTTCTGCTATGCTACCCCTAAAAGTGACAAGGAAGGCGCGGGTTGTAAAAAATAAATAGATGGTGCTAAGCCATAAGTATACATCCTCTGTATATATTTGAATAATCTTCTATATCTAAATAGGTAGTCCCACTGCCTGATTTCTGTACAATTTATGAAGTCACATCACGTTAAGATCCAACTAAGTCACATGTGATGTCACTATCTGCCAGTAGGACCATCTATTGATATCTTATGCGCATGTTCTATGCCTAATAATGTTAATGCATGCCAACTAATAGACTTTGTAGGTACACCATATGGCTCTACAAAATTTCTATATAAAAAAAATGTGGTATCATCTATATGGCTATGTAGACAAAGCTATGTGCAATGTTGAATCAAATAATATATGGCCTCACTTTTACTAAGGGTTTGTATTTGTAGCTTTGTGCATTCATTTGGTTTAGGATTTGATTTCCTAGCCTATACATTTTGAGTTCATTTTAGATAGGGCAAGGGGGAGAATAGGCATGGGTTGTACTCAAGGAATACGACATTTTTTTTTACATTTTTTGAAACAATGGTAATTAGGTAGCACATAGATTAATGGTAACTTCGGCCTGATTTCTGGGCCGAAAAAAAGAAAACGATGAAACGGGCCGACCTAATTTTTATTGGGCCAGGGCGAATTTCCAAAGGGTGGAATTAGAACTTTTCAAACGTAAATGATTGGGCTTTTGGGCTAGATTCTTTAAATTCTGAAATTAATTATTTAAGTTAAATTTAGTTTAATTTTTTAATCATTTTTAAAATTCCAAATTTCATTAATTAATTATTTTATTATTTTTCCTAATAATTATTTTTGGCTTTTAAATTCTAGAAATTTATTCTAAAATTTTATTAATTTATTTAATTATAATAATTCTTTTTAAATCCTTAAAAATACTAAGAATTATTTTAAAAATCCTAGAAATTTATTAACTACCCTAAAGTCCTATTTTAACTCTAGAAAATTATTTCAAGAACTTTTATAATTCTTTTAATTCAACTAATCATCTTCATCCTAATTCTTGCATATCATGCATCTAGGTGCGTTAACTCCTACAAACCCTGTGGGAGAAACTTTTGAAAGCGCTATCTCTGAAGTTTCTAAAGCAGAAGCTCAAGAACCACCTGCGGTTCCCGAAGAAGGATCTTTTGAAGCCTCTTGTAATCATAGTACTTTAAATACAGGCAAGCTCCGGTGTATTTACTCTTTTTAAATTTCAAGTCTTAATTATGTGTATGATTGTGCATTAGAGTTAGGAGTTGATTGAAACCCTAGTGCATACTAAATTCCTAATTCAAGCATATTGAATCCTATACGTATTAGATTACATGCTTAGTCAAGCTAATTATTAGGCCCCGCTTACTTTGAGAGGAATCTAAGATAGAGTATGTTACTTTGAGAGGAATGGAGATATTGGACGGGGTTAGTTATGCATTTGAGAAATGATGAATATGAAAAGTCTAATGAATGAACATGATTAAGATCCTGATCCTATCTATGTCATATAAAGCTGTCCGATGTCGAGGCTTGTTTTCAGTTTTCGAACGCGGCTCTTTCACTTATCAGTCCTCGTCATGGGCTCCGATAAGCCTCTCATCCTTTGTACCTAGGGTTGAACTGTGGTGAGACCAACTAGATGGTGGGAGACAGGCGGATGTCGGAGTAAACACGGGTTCCGTGAGGGCAGTTCAGACTAGATGACAACTGAGGATGTTGGGTTGTCATATGTGGGATCGTCGTACACATATATGACTAGTGTTTGAGTACTATTCCTAGAGTATAAAATCGATTTGAATCGCTAGGCTTACCATATGTAAGAGCTGAATCATGATCAACATCGTAGTTAAAAAGAGTGCTATTTTCATTAAATTATAATTTTACAAAGTGTTTGCTTTGTCTGTTATTTGAATAGGTATAATCTAGCATAAATAGGAATTACTAAAAGAAGTTGACATCCTAAAAAGCTAAGGACTAAATTATAGGCCTGCCGTGTGTGAGTTGACATTTTTTAAAACTCTGCCATAATTAGAAATTTAAGTTCAACCATTAGTCGGTTAAGTCTCGCTGGGTATTTTTGCTCAAATCTCTTCCATCTTTCCAGGTACTGGATTTATACTCCTCGAGTATGACCCATCCACTTTTCCTCTACGGAACTTTTGAAATGTAGAAACTACATCTTTGGGCAGGATGTAAAGTTTCATGAATAAATTCTGTGGATATTTTCAAGAACTAAACTTTGTAGTACAAGTTTGAAACTGTTTTGTAATAACTCTTAATCTTCTATAATATATTTTCTTTTAAATTATGAAATGTTGTAATCTGTGGACTTTTTCGGAAGTCACTCCTCAAGCTCAATCCAAATGGGAAGGCTTATTAATAACTACTTAAGTTAACTTGAGACTAATACTTAAAATTTGATTAAGTATTAGATTCATGTTAATTTAAGTGGTTCTGCCTCAATTTACATGCTTCTACTTTTAATGCTGCTGCCGAACAAAGTCCAACTATTAGTATGCCTGACTTGTCTAAAATGCTTATACTTAGAGTACCTCCTTCTGTTATGCCTATGCAACATATACAAAGCCGAACTATCATTGGAAACTCGGCCAGTGGAGGGACTCCAACAATTAATGTTAATAATTCAATGACACATCATCTTGTTGCACCTAGTATACCTATAGTACTTTCGATTTTAATTCGGCACCACAAACTTCATATGCTTTGCCGAACTTTACTGCATCATCTCGTACCATTGTGCCACCAATTACTAACGGAGTTCCTTTTTCCGAGCCGATGCATCAATCTTCGGCTAATGAAAATTTTGTAGCCGAATTAGAAATGATTATGAAAGATACTGTTGTCTTATTAAAGCTAAAACTAGTTATTACGAAAAGCCGTACCATGAAAATTATGAATACATCCCATATCCTCTAGGGCATAAGATTCTAAATATTATCAAATTTACTGGTGCAGATAATAGGACTACTTTAAAGCATATCAGCCAATTAATTGTATAATGTGGTGAGGCAAGTAGCAGTGGAGTCTTAAGGATTAGATTATTCCCTATGTTTCTATCTGGTGCGGCATTGACATGGTTTACTTCTTTGCCTCCCAATTCAATTCATACTTGGCCAGAATTAGAAAAGAAATCTAATAATTATTTCTTTACCGGTGAAATTGAATTAAGATTGTCACACCTTACATCGGTTACACAAAAGCCAAACGAATCTGTTCCTAGGTATATTAGAAGGTTTAGAGACACTAGAAACCGACGTTTTGAGTTGAAATGCATGATAAAGACTTAGCTGATCTAGCTTGTGCTGATTTACGAGATGTTCATAAGGAAAAGCTAGAAGGACAAGATTTTACTCATGTCAATCAAATCTTGCAGAAAGCTCTGGCTCATGAAAGCCGAGTTAAAGATAAGAAGCCTCATCGTCCTATTCATATGCTTGGTTCTGATTCTAACAATTTGGACAATGAGGATGTGGATGTTTATGCTGCTGAATTTGTGTGGTCATTTATGAACAAACCTAGCACTTGTGATTCCCTCAAGCCGATTTCTATGAATTGGCAGGAAGAGCGTAGATTGGCTTTTGATTCGGCCAAGTGTGATAAGATATTTGATAAATTGTTAAAAACCGAAAAGATTAAGTTGTCACATGATACCGATGAGTTAAAAAACAAATCATGTTGTAAATGGCGTAATTCCTTTTCTGATGCAATGAATGAACGCAATGTTTTTCGTCGGCAAATACAAACAGCTATTGATGAGGGCCATTTGACTTTCAAGAGCATGCAAATTGATCAACAGCCGTTTCCATTGAATGCTATTGGCTTGCAGGGTGCAAAGGTTTTAATTTGGCCTCATCAAGATTAATCTATTAAAGGGAAGAATGTTATCATTAGTAGTGCAAAGTCAGAAACCCCAAGAACAGTTAGCACACAGTCGATGCAGAGGGCATCAAGGCTCGGGGGCAAGTACAAACCAAGGTAGAAGGGTCTGCGTGGTCCGGACCATCCGATGGACAGCATCGTACTGTCCGGTGCACTTGGCTAGACTGTCCAGTGCTTGCCACCATACTGTCTGGTGGCTCTAGAGTGTCTAGAGGAGTCTCTAAGGTTGAAGGTAAAGCGAATCCTAGTTTTGTAGAGCTCTTGGCTAAATATCAGAGAGACGGGGACGTCAAGAAGAAGGGCCGACCAGGTGGTGCAATTTCAAATTCTTCACGTATGGATAATGTGCAATCAAATTCAATTAGTAATTCTTCTTGGGCCAACTTCATCCTAGTCTTGGCCATATGTTTATTATTCTCCACATTCTCCTTATACTAATACGTGGTTGCATCCATATTTTCAATATTCTACTTCGTATCCCTATTATGGAACATTGCAATGCCGATTCATGATAATCTGGTCAAGGGTGCGCCTAATGTTCCAAATGTGTAGGTAAATGAGAGCACGCAAGGATCTAAATGTCTACCGCTGAAGTGGTGTCCTTCAGGCTTATCTCATACTCAAAAGAGAAGGCTTAAGCGTCTGTGTCAGCAAAAATCAATGGAGCAGCAAAAGGAGGCGACGGTGCTCGTGAAGGAAGCACGTGCTACTAAGCAGGTATGGAGGCCCAAGGAGATTATTTCAGCGTCACCGTGATCTACACAAGATTTATGGCCAATAAAAGCATTATCGCCCTTACCGTGAGATATGGCCGATGTATTATGTTAACCATCATCTGCAATTGTTTTTGGTGCAAAAGATTGCTTTTGGCTCATGACCTTCGCAAAAGGCCAGGGGGCATGTGTTGAGCACTAAAATGGACAGATCAGCGTTAAGGGCAGTTTCTCTGCATCTCTGGTATATAATTGTGTTTTCCAGGTAATGTGCGTCGTGTTGGAGAGTTTTGAGCCTATTTCATTGAAGACACAAAGAAGGCCTTGGAACTGAATCAAGATGTAGCCAAATCAGGAGTTTCAACGCACCAAGTTGTAGCCCTTGTCAAGCCGATCAAATTGGATATATGGATCGCCTAATTCGGAGTCCGGATGAAGAAGATATGGCCTCCGGAAGATTGCCTGCCTGGGCAATACCGGACTAACGAGTAGCTTACGCCGGACAGTCCGATCGAACATGGATTTTGCCCCATAAATACCGGACTGTCTAGTCTTGTACACCGGAGAGTCCGATACAACCCTGTTTTATCCGTAAAAGAGTTTCCAATTGAGTTTAGGACGGTTTAGGACGTATTTTGGCTCGTAAAAGGGATAAGACGATCCCTCCCTATAAATATAAAGGGCCACGGCCGATTGAGGCACGACAATCGAACCAATCAATTGACTTTTATCATTTTTACCTTTTCTTCTTTTGCCCTAACTTTTCCAACCTCATTTGTTGTTCTCCCCGCGTCTTGACGGTGACTTGAAGGTGTTCTAGGTGGCCTGCCAATCCTAGAGCAACCCTACAATCTTCTCTCCTCGACGAGGTCCCTCCCGGGAGATTGGATCTAGGTCTACCCAAACTCCCTTGAGCTCTCCGGACTGCCTGGTGTGCGTTGCTAGACTATCCGAGTTACCACACTATCCGGCGTCGATCACCAGACTGTCCGCCATTTGCTGATTGATCTCGAAGCGCATGTTCGTTGCATCAAAGGACTTAGCATTTGTAATATTTGGCCAGTACAATTACCAACATAATTTTGGAGACTCCGCTGGGGAACAAGAAGGCAGAAACATCGGCTACCATGGCCGGTGGTAAGAAGACTAACAAAAGCGATATAATCACCGACAACATCATCAAGCTCAAGTTGGAGGAGATTCCAGAAGATGTTCGGTAACAGTACGAGGAGTAGGAGGATAAAAAGCACATGAAGCAACATGAGGAGGAAGAACTGGATCGACTTCTCTCCTGCTACGAAAAGCGACAAGGAGAGGTAACTCAACTTCAAGCATACAATCCTTCTATTGATGATACAATCCCTGATGCATCATCTAGCATGGTTGTTTCTCTAGATTTAGATGCTAGAATTGTAATGTTATTGATGGTGCTATTGATGCTAGTCTAAATAATAAGTTTGGTGCCATAGCTAATAATATTTTCAATGTCGTTTATCAAAAGATAGATGCCAAATGATTTACATGCTTCTACTTCTAATGATGCTGCCGAACAAAGTCCAACTATTAGCATGCCTGACTTGTCTAATATGCTCATACCTAGAGTACCTCCTTCTGTTACGCCTATGCAACATATATAAAGCCGAACTATTATTGGAAACTCGGCTAGTGGAGGGACTCCAACAATTAATGTTAATAATTCAATGACACATCCTCTTGTTGCGCCTAGTATACATATAGTACTTTCGGTTTTAATTCGGCACCACAAACTTCATATGCTTTGCTGAACTTTACTACATCATCTCGTACCATTGTGCCACCAATCACTAACGGAGTTCCTTTTTTCGAGCTGATGCATCAATCTTCGGCTAATGAAAATTTTGTAGCCGAATTAGAAATGATTATGAGGGATTATTTTGGCTTAGAGATTAAAGATAAAACTAGGACTTACCAAAAGCCGAACCCTGAAAATTATGACTACATCCCATATCCTCCAGGGTATAAGATTCTAGATTTTATCAAATTTACTGGTGCAGATAATAGGACTGCTTTAGAGCATATCGACCAATTTATTGTACAATGTGGTGAGGCAAGCAGTAGTGGAGTCGTAAGGGTTAGATTATTCCTTATGTTTCTATCTGGTGCTACATTTACATGGTTTACTTCTTTGCCTCACAATTCAATTCATACTTGGCCAAAATTAGAAAAGAAATTTCATGATTATTTTTTTACTGGTGAAACTGAATTAAGACTGTCACACCTTACATCGGTTAAACAAGAGCCAAACGAATCTATTTCTGAGTATATTAGAAGGTTTACAGATACTAGAAACCGACGTTTTGGGTTGAAAATGCATGATAAAGACTTAGCTGATCTAGCTTGTGCTGGTTTACGAGATGTTCATAAGGAAAAGCTTGAAGGACATGATTTTACTTATGTCAATCAAATCTTGCAGAAAGCTCTAGCTCATGAAAGCTGAGTTAAAGATAAGAAGCCTCATCATCCTGTTGATATGCTTGGTTCTGATTCTAACAATTTGGACGATGAGGATGGGGATGTTTATGCTGCTGAATTTGTGTGGTCATTTATAAACAAATCTAGCACTTGTGATTCCCTCAAGCTAAGTTCTATGAATTGGCAGGAAGAGCGTAGATTGGGTTTTGATTCGGCTAAGTGTGATAAGATATTTGATGAATTGTTGAAAGCCAGAAAGATTAAGTTGTCATATGCTACACTGCCACTTGATGAGTTAAAAAAGAAAGCATGTTGCAAATGCCATAATTCCTTTTCTCATGCAATGAATGACTGCAATGTTTTTCATTGGCAAATACAAACGGCTGTTGATGAGGGCCATTTGACTTTCAAGAGCATGCAAATTGATCAACAGCCACTTCTGATGAATGCTATTGACTTGTAGGGTGCAAAGGTTTTAAATCAGCCTCATCAAGCCGAATCTATTAAAGGGAAGAATGTTATCATTGGTACTGCAGTGTCAGAAACCCCGAGAACAGTTAGCGCACAGCCGATGTAGAGGGCATCAAGGCTTGGGGGCAAGTACAGACCAAGGTAGAAGGGTCTGCGAGGTCCGGACCATCCAATGGACAGCACCGGCCTGTCCGGTGCACCTCGCCGGACTATCCGGTGCTTCCCTCTGGACTGTCTGGTGGCTCCAAATTGTCTAGAGGAGGCTCTAAGGTTGAAGGGAAAGCAAGGTCGGGTTTTGCAGAGCTCTTGTATAAATATAAGAGGGAAGGGTACGTCAGGAAACGGAAGTGCTGTCCTGCCCTACTGATGGCATTCCTTGCTCTTTTTAGTGCGCGCCTCATCCTGCAAACACAAACGCAACCACAACTACAAGAACAACAAAATAATATTAGCATTAGGGTTTAGTCGTTCTTGCGGTGCGTAACACCTCCACCAATCGTTCTAGTTCTTGCCAAAGAGAGGGAGACTAGTAGCTGAATTTATTTTGGCTAGCCAAATTTTATTCGAGCATTACTTTGGCAAAGCAAAAAGGAGCTTAATTAAGCTACTAAGCGAGAGATTAAGAGAGGGAGAAGAAAAATTGCAGCTTGCTGCTGGTGTTGCGCTGAAGGAAGGAGAAGGGGGTGCTATTTATAGGTGAAACGGAGCAGGGAGGTGGCCGGGCGGCCACTGCCTTGGCCGGCCGGTCATGGGGAGGTGCCGGGCGGCCATGTTGAGTGCACGGGAGCGAGTGAGTGGAGGGAAAAAGGGGAAGAGGGCCAGATAGCCACTTTGGTAGGCCAGGCAGCCATGCACGCCGGTCGGTCAGCCAGGGCAAATGGTCGGGCGACTATCATGGTGTCCCCCCCTTTTGCTTTGGGAGAAGGTAAGGGAAAAGAGAAAGAAAGAGAAAAGGAAAGGGGAAAGGGAAAGAGAAAGGGAATGGAAAAGAAGAAAAAGGAAAGAGAGGGAAGGAGAAAGAGGGGGAGAGAGAGAGGAGAGAGGGGCCGGGTGGCCTTAGGTGTGGTCGGCCGGCAAGGCATTGCGGCCAGCCGGCCATACGCCACTCTCTTTTTTTTTTAAAATTGCAGAAAGGATAGACACATATGCATGAAAAAAAATTTATGCTGGGCAAAAATTTAAATATGCAATGGAGAACTTAAAATTGGCGGAAAACAAATATGCCATGGAATGATAATGCTGACTTATCTGTTGGTGAGGGCAGCCCATTGCTTACCTCTCGGGGTTATGTAATGCACCAAAGTTAAGGTCTTCCTTCCTTTGTGCTTCATTACCACTGTGCGGCCTTAGCGTATGCAATTGGCTCTCGGCACCGACCTTGTTTTTAGGAGCTTTGCCTCCTGTTGCGGGATCGGGCTTGCCGTGTCTCTTCTCTTGTTGTCTCACTTTTCTGCTTTTCATGGCAGCTTCATACTCTGATGTCAGCCTCGCTTTTCAATTTGTTCAGCATAGATGTAACGAAGTTGTCAACCTTTGAGTTTGGCTTGTTGGTTTCGGTCTTGACATTGGGTGCATTCTTTTGTGCTTGGCACTTGAAAGTGTGCACTTTATTGCATTGCTCAACTTTTGGCTTGAAGGCGAATGTCTCATTTTTGCCATTTATGTTGAGGTGGACCTTTCCTTCCCCGACGTCGATGGTCGCTTCCGCGGTGCTTAGAAACGGTCGCACTAGGATGAGGAAATTCCTAATTTTCACTGGAACATTCTCTGCGATTCCTTTGGGGTAGCGAACGGATTGATCTGCGAGCTGCAGACACATAGCCGTGGGGGCAAGTGCGGCCAGATTTGATTTATCAAAGATAACCTTGGGCATCACGCTGACACTGGCTCCAAGATCGCACAATGCTTGGTAAAAATGCTAGGTTCCAATCGAGCATGAGATGGTGGGGCTTCTAGGGTCATTTTTCTTGAGTATAGCTGCGCTACACTCTTCTGTTAAATGCACTATTTCCGTTGACAGTAGGGGTTTCTTGTTGTTGAGGATGTCTTTTAATTACTTAGCATATGTCGGTACCTGCATAGCATCTAACAGGGGTATATTGACATAAAGCTTCTTAATGACCTCAACGAACTTACTATATTGTTTGTCAGCGATAGCCTTCTTATTTCGTGGAGGGAATGGCAGCACTGTAGTATCATAGAACTCATGGGGTAAATGTTTAGATGCTGGTTTCTCCTCTTTCCTAGGTGCATCTTCCTCTGTGACCTTGTCTTCGGAGTCGGTTGTCTTCTTCTGCTCTTTACCTGTACAACTAGGAGACAGGGAGTCCTGTGTGGACTTTCCACCCCTAGTGGTTACTGCATTTATGTGCTCCTTGGGAGGAGCTTCAGGTTTCCCAGGCAGCTTACTCGCATTTGGGTTAGGTAAGGCAACAAGCCAACTGAGCTATTTGGGTTTCCAACATTTTATTGAAGCTAAGTTGGTTTTTCATTGCACTATTCAAAGTTTCCATTTGTAGGGAAATAGATTCGAACATTTTATCATTAGCATGGAACTTTTTACTAATGCTATCATTCACAGCTTTCTGATCAAAGTTATTTTTAGAAAACTGATGTGAATTGCCTGAAGAATTACCTTGTCCGGAGAAAGGGAGATATGGTCGTGTACTCCATCCTGGCTGAGGACGATTCCCGTTATTGAAGTTGTTGCTCCCTATGAAGTTTGCATCTTTGGGTTGTGTCTCGGGGCAGCTGTTCCCCGAGTGCCCTGTGTTCCCACAAACTTCGCAAGTCATATGGGTATCAAGGGATGTCCCCGAGCGGCTTCTAGAGTAACATTTAGCTTTTTCAACGGTAGATCCATCTTAGCGGCGAGCATGTCAATGCTCTTGATCTGATGGACGTCACGGGATCGGGTGCTAGACCTCTCTTCTCTCTATCCTTGATTGGTGGCCATTTTTTCAATTAGCCCTTTGGCTACAGTGATGCTCAAGGACAAGAAGGATCCTCCAGTGGCTACATCCAGGTGTTCTTGTGCTGAGCAGTGAAGCCCATGGAAGAAGCTTTGAATAATCAGCCACTCTTGCATGCCGTGGTGGGGCAGGCTGCGATGTACTCCTGGAGTCTTTCCCAGTCCTCTGCCACAGTTTCATCAGTGAGCTATTGGAAGCTCGATATTTTGTTCCTCAATGCGTTAGTTTTCCCAAGCGGGAAATACTTCACAAGAAATGCATCAGAACATGTGTTCCAAGTTGTTAGTGTCACACAGTTGAGGTACAACCACTATTTTGCCTTCCCAATAAGAGAGAAAGGGAAGAGACGAAGTTTGATGGCATCCGGTGATGCTCCTTTCATGTTGAATGTGCTGCAGATCTTCAGAAACTGCTGCAAGTGATTGTTGGCATCTTCTGTAGCCAGTCCGTAGAATGGGATATCTTGAATCATGTGAATCACCCCTGGCTTGAGTTTGAAGTTCTCCCCCACTTGAACTCTAGGTCCCGTAGGAATGTTGTTGCTCGAAGGGATGGAGAACTCACAAATGGTCTTCTCGGCCATTGTGGTGGTAACTAGAGTACGGGTAGAAGTGCTTGGTTCTAGCTCCCTTGGCACAGGTCTCTGCCCATGGACAGTCTTTGCACGGACTCTTCTAAGCAGTGACTCTAGGTTATTGGGGTAGTTTTCCGGCAGTTCAAAACCGGTCATACACCTCTCTATTGCAACCACAACAAAACAATAAAGAAAAGTGAGCCTGTTAACAACTAGTGGTAAACTTATCAAGTATACAGGGTTTGAAATGATATATCAATTGTCTCTCTGCTTATTGCTTCCCTGGCAAAAGTGTCAGAAAAGCTTGTTGGCATCTCTTAGCCTTAACAGGGTTTACTTCGTAAACGCATGGAGACCGTTGTAGCCGTTCACCCTAGAGTATTCTGAGTATCGTGAATTTCCACAGGGAAGCGGCAAGCGAGAGAGTGTAATTGAATATACTCAAGTCAAAATAACTGTAAACTCAGTTAAATTATACTAACTAGTAGTAACAAGGGTAAACGTGACAAAGATAGTTGTATGGTAGGATGATAAGCCTATCAAAGATATCTGTAGAAAGGTATAGTTGCTTGGGAGGACAACGAGTGAGATAAAGTCACCAAACTCTATTTCTAATCAGCTGCAAAGATTATCCGTGCCTAATCAAGTTATTCAAATAAACAAGTCAGGGTCTTGCATCGAGCGAAATTCTAGAGTCTCGATGGTACTAGGGGTAGATAGTTGGTCCCAAAGAAGAGTCTAGCTAACACCTACGGGCCTCCTGAACGACGGGCTTGGACTACACAGGCACACCACACGTTGTCACTGAGAGGGGCTACCAAGCAAATCTGCGTGGAGAGGATGACACGTTATAAATGTGTTCAAGCGAAGCTTGAATAATGATAGAGTGTCCTTGATCAGAGGAGAGGGTCTAGCCAGAGCCTAGTGTCTAAGTCTAGGGTAGAGTTATAGCACCGGCAAGAGTAACAGGAATTGAATAACAAAATTAAACACAACCTAAGCCTAACAAGTGTGTAAAGAAAGGTACACCACACTCGCAAGGGATAGAACTTAGAGTAAAATATAACTGAAATTATATTGAAGATAATCTGAATCTAAAAGATACAAAGCTTTACCATAGACTTGAAGATAACTCCAAAGACTCCGAGGCAAAGCTCGACTCAACTCTAACTCCCAGGACTATCCTAACTACTAAGGGAATAGTGTAGCACTCTAAGATAGAACTTGAACTCAACTCCACACCTTACAAGTGAGCTCCAGGGGTCTATTTATAGTACAACCGAGTGAGGGGGTATTCGTAGGCACTCTAGGTCAGTGAGGGGGGTAGGGCACACCCCTATGGCTGGGCAGGCACCCCTATGGCCGGGCGGCCATAGGATCCACTGACCTAGGTGATCCAACGCTTGATAATGCTCCCTCAACTCAGTTGACAGTTGAAGCAGTTGACGCACGTGCAAAACAGGTCCAAAGGGTGGCCGGGCGGCCATGCATGTGGCCAGGCGGCCATGCAAGTAGCCGGGCAGCCATTGGATTTGCTGATTTTGGTGATCCAACGTCTCGCATGCCTCCTGGATGGCGGTTGACAATTAACTTGGTGTGTTTCTTCTTGATCGTTGGATTTGGAGTGTGTTTCTTCCTTGGCCATTGGATGCGAGTCACACGGATTGCTGACTTCACCAATCCATGGGGAGGATTGGTGACGTGGCGGCCTTCCGGTACTTAACGTGTTGGAAATTTGGCCCACACTTGAGCACTTGACATGTTGTTCTTGCATGCAAGGTCAAAGAGGAGGCATTTGGGCTCAGTCGGGTGGCCGGGCGGCCATGCACTACAAGAAATAGGAGAAAGTTCGTGGGTTTATCTAAGTTTGTCGGTCTCTAGTCAGCCCACGAACATATGTGAATAAATTCGCCGATTTTACTTGGACCGATGAACTTAATTAAATTCGTCGGTTCTTGCATACAAACCGACGAAATTAGTTCATCGTCCAAATCCCAAACCGACAAACTTAATCTATACCTAAATCAGATCCATCCAGATCCAGATCTCGCGTGGGGTGGACATGCACTCTTTCTCTCTCTCAGTGTCTCCCGTCGCGCCGCCACCCCGCTGCCCCACCCTGCGCTGCCACTCAGCGTCTCACCGCGGCGGCCGCCTCCCCCCGCGCCTCCAGAGTGGGAACCCGATGCTGCCGCCCCCACACGACTACGGAGTGCGCTGCCTCGGCACCGCCCGCGACGCCTCGCCAGCTCTTCAGCCCGCGGTCCGCTCCTCGGGAGGCCGACCGTCTCCAGAGCGGGATGCCCCAGGCGCTGTCGGCCGCCACTCACCGCCCGAGGGGTCAGGCCAAGCCAGGCCATCGCCCGCTGCCCCTACATGCCCGCTGCCCGAGGGGTCAGGCCCACCGCGCCCCCACGCCGCGGTGTTGCGCCCAGACCTACCGGATCCGGTGGGGCGTCACAAGCGGAGGCGGGATCCACCACTGGAGGCCGGATCCACAAGGCAATGACACCGACTGCGACGCCGTTGTCTCCGTCCTGCCAAGGGATGTCCTCTCCGTCCGCTGGATCCTCTTCCCGCCGCTGCGCCGATTTGTATTTTAATTTCGATTTTGATTCCGTTTTACGATGGTTTTGTGGAATTTTTGGCACTATTCTGCTTGTTCATGTGTGATCCCTGATTTGGTTGCAAGACAAGTTCATTAGCCTTGCAGGTCAACATGTAGATGTCGTAGTATCTGAGATCGATCCAGGTAATCGAAACATGCAGATATGAGATGGATGTTTAGTCTGTATATATATACTACGATTTGGATGCTCAGTGTATAACCTAACTCTGTGATTTTGCTATGAGTTGGATGTTTAGTTTGTATATACTATGACATGAAATGCATAGTAAGGTAGTATATATCTTCAACTGTTATGTTTAAGTATCCTCAAGTTTATAGAAGCAAGGTAATTCTATGTCTTGTAGTTTCACAGTTTCGTTGAACTAACCGGAGTAAAGTTACGTAATACGCTTCTTTGTTATGTTTTCAGTCAGTATGCCTTTGTAATCCAGATGCTGGATTTAACAATTTGTTTTTCAAGTGCGTCGTCAATGATACTATAAGATATGCTCTTATGTTTGTATTAATTATACCTGAACTCAAGTTCTTTTTCTGACTGATGCTGTACAGGGCTGAGAAGACTTGCCTTGTGTTTAGCTCATCTGTCAAGGTGAACAAGGTCAGCCTCTCTTTAGCATGTTGCTTTCTGGTTAATTCAAGAAACTCAGTTATGACCTTCCTGACAATAGTTTCTCTCCTGTTAAAAAAATAGAGAAGGAAATGCTCCTGTTGAGTAACACCTTTGTACTGCAATGAACTGCAATTAATATTGGTTCTTAACTTCTTATAGGTGATGTATTATCTGAAACAGCATCAGTTGGTGTCCATCATCGTGGTATATTGGAGGGCTGGTTTGGAGCTCATTTGTGGAATTTTCGTCCCATTGTTCTTCTCTTCCCCACATTACAAACTTAGGAATATCATGCACATTGCTGTAGGACTTGCTGTCAGCCAACATCACACTTATTTATTTTCTACGGATGATGACAAACAAGTAAAATGTTGGGATGTTGAACAAAACAAGGTTTGTTTTACTCTAAATCTTGCATTTTGTGTGCCATTTTGGCTTATCTTGATATCTGATCTATATTCTATTTTAAAGGTTATTAGGTCTTACCTGGTGTTTACTGCCTAGCTCTCCACCCAACAATTGATATCTTAATGACTAGTGGGCGAGATTCAGTTTGCAGGGTATTACACCTCTTGTAATTGCACCTTAAACATCTGCTGAGCATGTAAAATTCTCATTTGGTTTTACTCAAGTTCAGAGTTGATATCTTACTAACTTATGCATTATGTTTTACGGGAACCATCCAATGTCTATTTAGATTCAAATCTTCAATAACGACAGTATGTTCTGACAACACTTGTTTCATGATGGTTGTGGAAGCACATGGATGTGTGTTTATTTGAAGGCGCTTCTTCAAACACCTGTTCTGTTTCACTAGACATTTAGGATGAATCCAAGATGTGGTCTATGGCTAGCGCAAAGGGCCTTAGCACTTAGCATCTTCTGGCAGTGATGCCTCACCATTGTAGCATCCGACATGTTTCATAAATTTGGACCTTAAAAATAAAGGGATAATTTGTTTTGTTTATGTTAATGGGTCACTGGGCCATGGTTACTATGTTACTTTTGTAATCATGGAACTATCTTGTAGGATCCCACAAATTATACACTAACATAGTCAGAACTCTCAATGCTTTCTTTGATAGTTCATAACTTAGATGATATCTCATAGACGACTCACACAGAAGTTTATGTGCTCAGAGGAAACTAGATAATTGTTAAAAACTTAAAATCATATCAAAAGTATGCAGAGCTTACAGCTGGGACACTGGCAGACTGGATGAGTTTGCAAAGATGTACATCTCTCATTTGTTGTCATGTAGCTGGACAACTTTGATTGTACAAGTACGGATACACATCTACACTTTGTTGACTGTCGTATGTGTTCTTGAATTAGAATTTTTACCTGTACTGAATTTCATCCATACTGCTGAATAATTAACACTTTTTTTTAAATCTCCTTTTCAGGTTCAGGGTTAATTGATATACAGTAGATGATCTAGATGGGATGAGTTTGTGTCTAACCCAATTTATACAATAGTTTAGAAATAATAGTTGATCTCATTGTTACAGAAATGCTAGTTGATCAGCACTTAGAAACTTTTAGTGTAACCTGTAGGTTTTCTAGTAGTTTTGTTGATGTATTACTTCTGTCAATGTTATTTTTTATGGACTGTATAAGTTTAATATTTTTTGTCTACATGTTTACGGTGACTATAGTATACCTGGAGTTGCTATATGTGACTATATAATGTTCTACTATTTTTCTATGATTTATTTTGAATTTTCTGTGAATTATCAGATTTTATATGGGTATGACATTATTTTTTTAAATTAAAAAATGAATAAATTCATGGACAAGTAAAAACCCACGAATTTATTTGCCACGTGGACTTTAAATTCGTTGGCCCACCAGGCCGACAAATTTAACTGGGGCCACATCGATAAATTCGTCGGGCATATGGAAACCGACGAACTTAAGCAAAGTTCATGGGGGCCGACGAACTTATTTGCATAATTTCGTTGAGTTAAGTTCGACGCATAACTTCGACGGTTGGCCGACGAATTTAGTCTAAGTTTGTGGGTAATAGCCTAAATTCGTGGGTTTTTGGCTGACGAATTTTAACCAGTTTCTTGTAGTGATGCATGTGGCTGGGCGGACACGTTGGCTACCTAGCCTTGCTGGTGAGTGGCCAGGCGGCCACTGCAGGTGGCCGGGCAGGCCATAAACATGGCCGGCCGGTCATGCCTATGGCGGGGCGGTCATGCTCCAATACCCGTCAGCTGTCGGAGTCCATTTCCTTACCATTTTACCTCAGTTTTGACTCCCTGGCCTTGCTGGCGAGTGGCCAGGCAGCCACTGGAAGTGGCCGGGTGGCCGTGGACATGGCGGCCATACTCCAGTGCCCATCAGCTACTGGAGTCCATTTCCTTGCCATTTTACCTCACTTTTGGCTGCCTGGCCTTGCTGGTGAGTGGCCAAGCGGCCACTGGAGGTGGCCGGGTGGCCGTGGACATGGCCGGCCAGCCATGCCTATGGCCGAGCGGCCATACTCCAGTGCCCATCGGCTACCGGAGTCCATTTCCTTGCCATTTTACCTCACTTTCATGTGTATTTCATACCTGCAACCAAATATTTGTATAAAACTAGTGGAACACATTAGTAGAAAGTGTTAGTTCAATAAAGTCGCATGTTTCGCTTCATTTGAAGGATAGTTGATGGTCGAAATCATGAAATAATGACTGTCAACACCTTTGTTGATTCAACGGGTGAAAATGCTTCCCTAAGGTCGGTGACGGTTGCCAAAGTCGGTGCACGTGCAAAACAGGTAAAAGTCTTGGCCGGCCGACCACGTGTTTCTCCTAGATTGGCTGCATGCTGTCTTCCTTGGATTACAATCCTTATGTGATGGACTTCCGACCCTTCATTTCATTGGATTCTTGGATGCCCAGTTTGATTTGTCTCCTTATGTGTTTCTTTGCATGCAGGTCGAAGGATGTGTCAGATTGCCATCGTGGCATGGCCGAGCGGCCATAGGGTATGGCCGGGCGCCACCAATTTTGGGCTGAAAGACTCCCTAGGCCACCTGGCTGCTGGACTTGGCCGGGCGGCCATAGTGGATGGCTGGCCAGACATGTTGTATGACCAGGCGGCCATGGGTGATGGCTGATCGGCCACCCTTTTTGTGACATAGGGCTCCAGGGGCTAGCCCACCACTGGTGATGGCCAGGGTGGCCAAGTGAGATGGCCGGGTGGCCATGGAGCGGCCATGGGTGATGGCCGGGCGGCCGCGCTCTTTTGGCCAACTGCCTCTCCCTTGCCACTTTCCCTTCGTTATGCTCATTTCCTTCATTGTTTTGAACGTGACAACCTCCTGTGTGCAACTTAGTGTCAGGGGACCAATATGGCCGAGAACCCAAGGTAATGGCTGGGCAGCCATGGGTAGTGGTCGGTCGGCCAAGGTGATGGCCGGGCGGCCATGCATGGTGGCCGGGCGGCCATGGACCATCCCTCTAGCGTTGTCAATTCTTGCGACAGCCATAACTTTTGCATCCGGACCCCAAATTGGGTGAACCAAAACTCCATTTTGATTATCTCGATGAGCTCTTTATAATGGTTTGGTCCTTGTGGGCATTTGAGATACATCATAATGGTGATCCCGCTGGACCTGCCGAGATAGAATAATCTCGGAGGTCACCTCCCCTGCAGTCCTCAACGGGGCCAGCCTCTGCTCGAGCTTGTAGTCGGGGGAGCGAGGAGGAAGCTGTCAGCAAGGGTCCTCCTCCATCTTTAGAGCTCATAGCAGAGGGGGCAGGAGCTGCAGCTAGTGCAGTGGCTCCTGCATCACCAGCATCTACTTGAACTTCCTCATCTTCAAAGATGGGAGTTCCTTCTTCATTATCACCTGAAAGCTCAAATGCAGGGGTTGTGCAAGGCATAGATTCATTAAAGGAAATCTCATAGGTCTCTACCACTTGTTTGGTATCAAGGATCCACACTCTATATGCTCTAGAGCTAGAGGCATACCCAAGGAAAATACCATCCAAGCAGCGAGATTCGAATTTGTCCAAATGCCCTCCCCTTTTTGAGCACAAAGCATCTGCAGCCAAATGCATGTGGTGCTTGATGCTGGGCTGCCTACCAAACCGTAGCTCGTATGAAGTCTTTCCTAAGAAGGCTCGAAGGGAAGATGCGATTGGTAATGTAACAGGCTGTATTCATAGCCTCAACCCAAAAGCGTCGTGGAGTCCTATGCTCATCAAGCATTATCCACGCCATCTCAACAAGTGTGCGGTTCTTTCGTTCCACGGCACCATTCTAAGGTGGGTTATAAGGAGACGAGAATTGGTGATCAAGACCTAGGTCACGACAAAAGGTTTCAAAATTATAGTTATGAAATGCTTTTCCATTGTCGCTGCAGATAGCCCTCATGGCCTTATGACTCTCATTTCTTAAGCTCAAGACCAGATCCCGAACAAAATTGAAAGCCTCATCTTTGAATTCCATGAAGAACACCCACAAAAAGTGAGAAAAGTCATCCACAACGACAAACACATACCACTTCCCACTGATCGACTGTACCCGAGCAGGACCAACCGTGTCCATATGCAGTAACTCACCCAGGTAGAGGTCATCACCTAGATTGACAGGTGCATGAGAAGCGGCAACCATCTTGCCATGACGACAGGGGTGGCACACTAAGTCCTTTTCTGCTTTCAAATTAGGCAATCCTCGGATCAGACCCATTGGGCTCAACCTAGGCTAGCAGATCAAAACTCCAATGGCCTAGCCTCCTATGCCACTTCCAAATATCAGTAGAAGGACCAGCTACCAAACACCGAGGAGGGCCAGAAATAGGTGCAAGGTCAACCTTAAAAACCTACCCATAGGACAAAATCTGATAAACAAGGTTTTCCTTGGCATCAAGCACACAAGAAGAACCCTCCTTAAAGCGAACCTCAAACACTTCCTTGAGAAGTTGCAAGATAGAAACCAAATTGAACCCCAAACTCCTCACCAAAGCAACTTCTCTCAGGGAAAGCTTGGTAGAAAGTGAAATACCACCAACACCCAACACTTTACCTTGACCATTATCCCCAAATGTGATGTACTCCTTGGTGCTCACGGGTTTGAGGCTGGAGAACCATCTACGGTGCCCTGTCATGTGCCTAGAGCAGCCGAAGTCCATGATCCATATGTCCTCCAGGCCTCGCTGCAAAATCAAGGAAAGCGAGAGTGAGCAAATGTTCTGGCACTGGGGTTAGTGAATCTGCTGAACCAATGCCGAGCCATCTGCTCAAAAGTGGGGTAAGCATAGTCAAAGTAAGCATCGCCATGATCTAGGTAACCACGATGTCCAAAGTGTGGACTCCCAAACCCTCTACCTTCAAAGCCTCGGTCATGAGGTCCATAGCCACCCTGAAAATGACTAGGAGCTCGGCCAGCAGAGCTTCTCTCACCACCAAGAGCACGAGCCTAAAAGTCGCCTCCTCTCTCACCACCAGTAAAGCGGTCTCTCATCTCACCGCGATGGGGAGGATCTTGCCTACCACCTTGGTAGAACTGATCCTGGTTCCCCCAAGCTCTCTCCTGCCACTCAACCCGCTTCCTCCTGAAGCAAAACTCCTCCAAGTGACCATTCCGCTAGCAAAACTCAAAGTGGTAGACAGGTCTATTGGGCATAGGCTGGGGCTGTGTCTTGGGCTTCTGGTGTGGTGGTGAAGCCTTGGGTGGTGTAGGCTACTGGACTTGCTTCTTGCCCGAAGGCTTGAGCACTTCCTCCACAATCTTATCCAGCTTGGCCTGTGGTCGCTTAGGAGTCTAGTATGACTTCCTTGGGGTAGCCTTGGGAGGCTCATGGTAAACCTAATCAACAGTAGGACTAGACTGGGGAGAGGCAGTGTTAAGCTTGATTGGGGCACTTTTCTTCTCACCTGAGGTACTACACTCTCCTAACCCAAGTCTACTCATGTCACCTTCACCAGGCTTGCTTCCCTCTATGATCATCCTAAGCTGAGGTTCTCTAGCATACATCCAACTCATCACCTCTCTCTCAACCTACAGTTGTCTTCTTCAAAGATCAACTTCTCCTCTCTCAGTTCTTCCAGAACTAAAGTCTGGGCAGCATAGGTGTCACGGTCTAGAGAGGGAATAGAGGGAGCAGACTTCTCTAACTTCTTAATGGTGGCATCCTTCTCCACCAACAACAACCTCAAAGTGAGACAGTTCTCACATGTGTCAGGAGGTGCTGAAAGCACCTCAATGTCACCTCTCACCTGCTCAAGCTCACTCCTCAAGGTAGGAAAGACCATGCACGCACCCAAAAGCGTAGGTCTAGCCCTAAGCTCCTCCAACTCCTTGAGCTGCCCCTCACACTTCACCTTCAGCTCAGCTATGTCAATAGCTAGGTGGGGGCAAGACTCACACTCAGGCACCTCACTCAAAGTAGGCTCATCTAATTTAGACTGGAGCTTGCCTAACTCAACCTTTAGCCTATCCATCTCCTCTACTTGATGAGCATACTTGCTCATCTGCTCACAAAGGTCACTCATGAGGAACTCACAGGTAGGGCACTCAAACTCACTAGGCTGGGTTTGCACACTCTTCAGCCTCTCAATCTCAGCCAAAGCATCCGCAAACTTGGCTTGCTGCTTCAGCAGCTTCTTGGCTGCCTTCTCCAACATCTTCTCCTAGGCTTTTAACTCACGACTATTCTTCTCCAGCATCTCAAGAATCTCAGCTTGCTCAGGAGCTACCTCTTCATCGGAGGAGTCATTGTCATTGCCCTTGTCATTCTTGTCCTCAAAGTGCCATGGAGCAAAAGGATCTCTGGTTCATCTTGTGCTTGCACTTGGACTTGGTGGAGACAAAGCAGAGGCCAGCTAGACCGCCTTAATCTCTCCTCTTGTCCCGCTTGGTGACGATCTCCTCATTGCTTGAGCTTGACGAAGACGAGGAGGAGGAGGATGACGATCCACTGTAAAGACCACCAAGCTCGGCGAAGAAGGCATTGTCCCACTTCCGGTTGTCCTTCAGGTAGCTCTTGAAGCCTTCCTAAAGTTCTTGATCTTGCTAGAGTGGTACTTGGCATGGTCGTGCTTGCCGTAGTCGTGCTTGTTTGAGTGATGCTTGTTCAAGTCGCGGGAGTGGCTCTTGCCCTTCTTGTAGTAGTTGTTCGGCTTGTTCAGTGTTGACGTCTCTTAGCGTAATAGATTTTACTTCGGAAGCACATGGAGATTTGCTGTAGCTTTTTCACCCAGAGTATTCTAGGTATCATAAAAATCCACAGGGAAGCAAGGGCTAATAGGTGGAATGATATGTTCGAACTTCAAATAGTACTATAACTGAGATAAACACCAGCTATTCTTACAACGGGTGTAAGATAAACAGGATAGTGTATGGTGGGAAGAGTAAACAGGGACCAAAGCTGTATATAACTAGGTAGTTGCCTAGGAGGACAACGAGTGAGATTAAGATATCCAAACTCTATTCCTTAACTACTGCATAGGAGTATTCATGGTTGAACTGAGTTAAACAAACACGAACTAGGATCTTGCGTCGAGCGAAATTCCATACTACACCGAGGAGGCGCGAGGGTAGATAGTTGGCCAATCGAACGGCAACTGGCTAACGCCTACGGGCCTACCGAAGGACGGGGTCAGATTACAGAGGCTCCCTAATGTTGTCACCAAGAGGGGCTACCAACCAGATCTGCGTCGGTAAGATGGCACGCTAAACTAGTGATCAAGTGAGAACTTGATCACTAAAGTCCGTCCTTGATCAGAGGGTTAAGACTGACTTAGCCTTAGATCAGAGCCTAAGGAAAGCCTATAGCACCGGTAAGTCTAGCAAGATTTAGATAACTCAAGAACAACACAAACCTAAGCCTTGGTCTACTATGCAATAAGGTACACCACACTAGGCAAGTGTAAGAAATAAAGTAAAGTATAACTCAAAGGATAGAGCAACAAAGTATATTATACTGAAGTAGCAAGAGTACAAAGATAGAAAGATACAAGAGCTTTACCAGACTCGAAGTTAACTTCGGAACCCCTGAGGCAAAGACTCAGACTCAACTCTAACTCCCAGGACTATCCTAGTGCTACTAAACTAGACAATGGTGTGTTTCACTCAACTTCGACATTTTACAAATGAGAGCTCAGGGGTAATTATAGTCACCAAGTGAGTGGGGGTATTTATAGGGTTGGTAAGGCGGTTAAGGGACAGGTGGTAGGCCAGGCGGCCTGGTGGGGAGGCCGGGCGGCCCCACCTTAGGCCAGGCAGCCTGGCCGACCGTCGGATCCACCGCCATACTGCATCTTGTGGTCCATCTTCACTCCCCAAGTCAGTTGCATGGCGGTTAGGGCAGTTATCTTTGTGTTTTCTCCCGAACCATTGGATCTCACTTGTGTTTCTTCCGTAGCCGCAGGATTGAAGTGCTGAGGATTGCTGACTTCACCAATTCAGGGGCTGGATCGATGATGTGGCAAGGCCTTCCGGTTGATTGCATGAGACTTTCGTGGATTCCACCTTGGAGATGTGTTGTCATGGCATGTGTGTGCATGCAGGTCGAAGTTGGTGCCAATTGGGCCCAGACACAGGCCGAGTGGCCTGGGGACTTAGCCATGTGGCCAGTCACCTCGTGGTTTGGCTCCATTTTACCATGTTTGAGTATGTTTTGTCACCTGCATTCAAATATTTCAACACAACTCATGCAGATATGTTAGTAGCAAAAGTTTGTCCATACTTTGACACATTTTCGTTCATATTCATGTATAGTTGATGGTCATAGATAGTGCAATAACGACCATCAACACCCCCCTAAGCTTAGACCTTTGCTCGTCCTCGAGTAAAACCAAGATGGGTTATGGATCAAGAGTTGCTGCAAATATCAGTGTTCGAGAATAGAAACTATGCATAACCGACACTCATGCTCTGATTTCAAACCTTAGTGTATGCAATGATTACATTTTCCATGCCTGTGGTGCATCTTTCGACTCACCATATCTTGGGTGGTTGAGAGAAAGAACGACTCAGTTGCAGGCTCAGCTCAAAACACTTCTTTTGGGACTCCCATCTCAGGTGTTTTTGCAGATTTTCAAAATAAAACAAGTTTCCCTAGAGGTACTCCTGATCGCTCATAAGTGTATCCTCACCTTTTAAGGCCAAGAGCACGGCCAAGAACTTCCTATACTAAAGCTTATGTGGAGCTCAGGGTGTGGAGGAACTTAGCTTACTTAGGTTGTTTCTTTTGCAAAGCCAAAGATTAGACCAAAGAAATATACTACATCATCTAATCATGTTCATCATTGGAGCTTATTTGGTGGTTGTGGATGGATCTCCTTGTTTCCTTTCCTTCTCCTTCTTTTGTATGCTAGGTATGAATGTGGAGCATTTTGTGTTTTTCTCTCTTTTTGCCATGCTTGACTAGCATGCTTTTCTTTTTCATCTTTTTGCCATGCTTAACTAGCATGCTTTATTTTCTTTTTGATGGCTCCACATCCTACCTCATTTTGCTTTGGAAGGAGTAAGGTCAAAGGCCTTGATTTGGAGATATATGGATGCATACCCAGGGTAGGTAAATGCATATGTGGTGGTGGTATTTTGCTCCAACAATTCACAAGATAATGATGATTCCATTCAATGAGACTCAAAATTTGACAAAGCTCAAAACAACACTAAGTAGCTTTAAACAAGCTTGACTCAGATATTTCAGTGTATGTGGCTCTGGTAGGTGTTTCGAAACCAACGGGGGAACTTTATTTTCATTTTTCAAGAAAATAACATGAGATGTTCATCTTACTAAGAACATGTAGAGCTGGCCTAGTACTTAGTCATATCATTTCTCACAACAACTTAGACAAGGTTTATGCAATGGCATCCACAAAGTAATAGGTCAGGCTTTCACTTTATACACACAAGCTCGAAATTAAGCTAAGCATGGTTTGTGCATAGATAACTAAACAAGAACATGATAGAGCTACTATTCATCATTTCCATATATGAAGGTAATATATCAAAGTTGGGAGATTATTTTATTTGACACCTTTTTTTAAGTAACAAAATAAAGAGTTATTAATGCTTACTCTCGGTCGGACGGGTGTTGCTACTGCTGCCGGTGAGATGGGTACTGCTGGACGGGTACTGCTACTGATGGGAACTGCTGGATGGGGCTGCATAGGAGAGGACAAGGACGAGGAATGGGGGCCTTACTCTGAGGTCTGGGCACGAAGCAGCATGCTCATGTTGTACTACCATCCCCCCAAGCTTCAATGAAGCTAGGAGTTTTGGTAGTAATAGTTGTGTAAGTCCTGAGCATTGATGAAGCTGGCTTCCACTATTTCGTTCAGGTTCTGAAGCATGGTGCTATTCTCCTGGAGCTATTGGCTCATTGCTCTGGTACGTCGGTGGATGTCGTCCACCTGTAGGTACAGCCTCTGGTTGTACCGGCCTATGATCATTGCCTCCATGGTGGCGTTGAGGCCGGCCATGTTGTCGGTGTTGAACCGGGCTGATGCAGATGGACCTGCACTCCTGTCATGGCCATGTGATGTAGCTGCCCCATAGTACTCAGGAGCATATGGCAGTTGGTGGTATGAACCACCTCCATCCATGCTGTTGTTGTACCATGGCTCCCATTGGGCATAGCGTTGGAGTCGGGATAACTCTGAGTCTATGCCCGACGGGGTTCCCGTATGGGGTTCCCACGAGTGGTCTACTTCTTCTTTGGCTTCCTGTTGTGCCCTTCGGCGCTGTTCTGCTTGTCATTGTTGGGCCCTAGTAATGACGCCGCTGATGATTTGGCGGGGTGCCTCCACATCGAGCTGCATGGTTAGTTTTCTAACTCTGTACATATTGAACTGCGGCGCGGGAAGCGACAGCTCGAAATTATGCCCAAACCATGTCATTACTAAGTTCTGGCCATCCCTCTTCATAAAGTGTGCCTGGATAAAGTGATGTTCCCCAATAATGTGTGATGAGTCATTCAGAATGTATTCAATCTAGGCGTTCTCTAGGAGGCCTAGGTTGGATGCAATCCATGTGACAAAAGAGGTGATGTTTATGGGGGTATTAGTCCTTGGCATATCTGCCCAATGACAGACTATGTCTAGGACTGGTGCATAGGGTTTCTTCTTGCACATGGCGTACAGGCACTTAAGGTCTTCGTTGGGTGCACAACGAACTTCACTACATGGGAAGACCACGAGTGAGACCCAGCGAGCCAAAAGTCTTAGAGTAGGGTTGTGGATTTTGGTAGTGTTATGTTTCCCCTTAACATATTCTCCACAAATTTCCGTCCAAAAAGTTTTCATGATGTAGCCCATGGGCTCGTCTCCTACTGAACAGTTGGAGGCGAAACCTAGGAGGTCGGCGAACCTCCTCGGACGAACAGCGAACTCAATATTGAACAGACGGAAGGAAATGGTTGTACCTATTGAGCGTCTATCCAAGCGGAGAGTCATCAGGAATTCTTGTGTGAGAAGGATGAATCCTTCTTTCGTGATGTTTGAGAACTGTAGCCATCCCACGTTGTCAAATGCCTGCGTAAATGACTCCAACATACCTATAGTGATGAGGAAGAAGGCGTCGAAGTACCTCGTCCGCGTAAAAGTCTTGGTGGTGAGGACCTACAACTTCTGTGCTTCCTCGTCGCTCTGGATGTTAATGTCCTGCAAGGTGAGAAGACGACACGGTGGCTGTGATGATGTTCCTTCATCCTGCTCTTGCTCCTGGTGGCTTCTGGCACCACTGATCGACATCCTATTGGACGGCGCTGGAATCCTAGAACTTCTGCTTTGCGAATGAGAGAGTGATCCTGATGAGGACAGGAACTTGAAGTGCAGTCCCTTCCATGTGTTGGTCAGGGCTCTCTTGGCCTTCCTGAAGAATGAAGACATCCTGCAAAAAATGCTAAGAGATAAAAGAACACACAAGAACAGCAACTAAAAATATTAGCGTTAGCGGTTAGTCATCCAGAAGTCAGTCGTCTAGGAAGTTAGTCATTCTTACGGGGCAGAGCCTCCACAAACCATTCAGAAAATGAGGGTGTAGCACTTATTTTATTGGGCAGAAATTTGACAAAGTGCTGGAATTTAAACTAAGTGCTTAACTAGTGCTAAGAGAGTGTTTAGAGGGAGAGAGTGTGTGTGATCGCATTGCCGATCGGTGTGAGGATTGAGCCCTAAGTGCATGCGTATTTATAGGAGTGCGAGGGAGCATGCATGCATTAGAGACAGGTCGGGCGGCCTGGCTGGAGCCGGGCGGCCAGAGGCAGAGGCCGGGCGACCAGCAGGGCTATGCTCCTAGCCAGATTGGTGTCGTGAATGGTGATGGGACATGAGCGGTGCGAGAGAGCTCGAGCAAGTGGCCAGTTGGCCTCTAGTGTTTAGTGCGTTCGGTGTTTTGTGGTTAGGGGGTGCACGAGATACACGAGGGAGTAGCCGGGGGGCCGAGCGGCCTAAGGCAGGGCTGGATGGCCTGGCTTGTTTGCAGAAGGGGGTCGGCCGGTCCCAGGTGGTGCCTGGCGGCCTCAAAAAATTTCGGTTTTTTTCGAGATATAAGAGGTAAAAATAAATACTTATGCAGAGGAAAAATTTAAACTAATGCAAAACTTTTAAATTCAAACATGCAGTGGTATAACGAAAAATACTTGCGTGGAAATTAAATATGCAGCGAAGGGTAATGCCAGTTTACCTCCTGGCGAGGGCAAGTCATACCTTTTGCTCGGAGTCAGCACTTGACGGAGACTTAGCGGCCATCTGTGGTGCAGCTCTTGCTTGCCATACCTTCTTGGTTGCCACAGCCTTTTGTTTTTGAGTTTTATTCTCGGTCTTTTCTGGCTTGGCTTTTGGCGATTCATCTTCTTTCTTCCGCCACTCTTTGGGTGTGTTCATTGTTGTGGCGGCGACCTTCATGACAGGAGTCTTGCCTCCTGCTTCCTTTGTCGGCGGCTTGGCCATTGAGGCACGTCTTTGTGACTCGGCTCTACGATCAGCTTTGAGATTTCGGGCTTCTCCATCCAATAGGATCTTTTCCATTGTTAGGATGAGAGAGTCCACTTTCGACTGACTTGGCAACAGCTCTAGGCGTCTCCCGGGGTGCCTGACACTTAGGTTTAAATATTTTTACCTGTCGGCACTGTTCTACCTTCGGCTTGAAGGCGAACGTCTCCCGTCTGCCATTGATGTTGAGCTGGACTTGTCCAGCTCCAACGTCAATAGTGGCCTCAGCGGTGCTTAAGAACAGTCGCCCAAGGATGAGCAGCGTTTTGCTATCAATCTCCATGTCGAGCACCACGAAATCCACCGGGACAATGAAGTTCCGGATTTTGACCGGAATGTCTTCAGCGATTCCGTCGGGGTAACGAATCGACTGATCCGCTAATTGCAGGCACATAGCAGTAGGGGCGAGTGTATCATGTGTGAGTTTATCAAAGACTACCTTTGGCATGACGCTCACACTTGCTCCTAGATCGCAGAAAGCTTGATCAAAGTGTTGGGTCCCGATTGAGCATGAGATGGTTGGATTCCCTGGATCCTTCTTCTTCTGGGGTGGCTGGTTGAGTATAGCAGCGCTACACTCTTTTGTGAGGTGCACGACTTCTGTGGACGGTAGCGGCTTTTTGTTGTAGAGGATGTCCTTCAGGTACTTAGCGTACGTGGGTACCTGCATCGCATCTAGCAATGGGATATTGACATATAATTTCTTGATTACCTCCACAAACTTGCCGAATTGGTCATCAATAGTGGTCTTTTTCTGCCTTTGAGGAAAAGAGAGCACGGTGGTGTCATAGAACTCGTGTGGAGCCGACTTTGGTGCTTCCTTAACCGGTTGTGGTTCGGCCACTTGATCTTCCTTTTCTGGTTCGGCTGGCTTCTCCTATTCCTACCCTGCATTCCTAGGATGTGGGGAGGGTCTTGTGTAGACCTTCCACCCCTAGTTGTTGCAGCATTGATATGTTCCTTCGGGGGTGCCTCGGGCTGACCCAGAAGCTTACCCGAAGTTAGACTAGGAAAAGCGGCAGCAAGCTGAGCTATCTGAGTTTCTAGCATTTTATTAAGACTCAGCTGGTTCTTCATGGCGCTATTCAGAGTTTCCATTTGGAGCGACAGGTTTTCTAGAATTCTATCGTTCACATGGAATTTCTTACTTATACTATTGTTCACAGCTTTTTGAACAAAAGGATTTTTATTGAACTGCTGAGAACTGCCAGAAGACGTACCTTGACCAGAGAAAGGTAGGTGTGGTCACGAGTTCCAACCTGGTTGAGGATGAGGCCCATTGTTGAAGCTATTGTTGTTGATGAAGTTATCGTCCTCTGATCCATTTCCGGAGCAGCTGTTCCCCGTGTGGCTGGTATTCCCGCAATGCTCGCAAGTCATTCGACAATCCAGTGCCTGGACAGGCACAGCTTCAGGAGTATCCTCCAGCTTCTTTAGCAAGAGGTCCATCTTGGCAGCCAACATGTCGGTACTGTCAATATGGTGGACTCAGCGGGGCTTATTGTTCACCCTCTCCTATCTCCATCCTTGGTTGCTTGCCATCTTCTCTATGAGAGTGCGTGCAGCGGCAATGCTCAAGGATAAAAAGGATCCTCCAGCGGCTGCATCGAGGTGTTCTTGCACGGTCTGGTGTAGACCGTGAAAGAAGTTCTGGATGATCAGCCACTCTTCCATACCATGGTGGGGGCAGGCGGCGATGTACTCTTGAAATCTTTCCCATGCCTCCACCACTGTCTCATCAGCGAGCTGTTGAAAGCTCAAGATTTGGTTCCTCAGTGAACTTGTCTTTCCCAAGGGAAAGTACTTTGCAAGGAAAGCAGTTGAGCATGCCTCCTAAGTTGCCAAGTTGTTGCGATTCAGATAGAACCACTGTTTTGCCTTCTCGATCAGTGAGAACGAAAAAAGGCGCAGTCGAACAGCATCGGCTGTTGCACCCTTGATAGTGAATGTACTGCATATCTCCAGGAATTGCTGGGGATGGCTGTTTACATCCTCCGACGCCAATCCACAGAATAGACTAGCTTGGACCATATGAATGACACCTGGCTTGAGCTCGAATCCTTCCCCAATAGCAACCTCAGGCCCAGTGGGGATGTTGTTGTTGGATGGAACATAAAAGTCACGGATGGTCTTCTCGGGCACAGCCATTGTTGGTGTCTATTGCTTTGTGCTTGTGGATCCAAACTCCAGTGTTAATGGCATAGGCCTCTGCCTGTGGATTGTCTTTTGACGGACTCTCTTTCTGAGCAGCGACTCTGGATTATTGTGAAAGTTTGCTGGTAGGTCAAAACTGGTCATACACCTCTCTGTCAACCCAACAATAAAGTAGACAGAGGCAAATGAGCCCACTAAGAAATAGTAGTATGTTATCAAGTTATAAGTATCTAGGTTTGAACAAATCAAACTTCTATTGCCAATTGCTTCCCTGGCAACGGCGCCAGAAAAAGCTTGTTGACGTCTCTTAGCGTAACAGATTTTACTCCGCAAGCGCACGGAGATTCGCTGTAGCTTTTTCACCCAGAGTATTCCAGGTATCGTAAAAATCCACAGGGAAGCAAGGGCTAATAGGTGGAATGATATGTTCGAACTTCAAACAGTACTATAACACAGATAATCACCAGCTATTCTTACAACGGGGGTAAGATAAATAGGACAGTGTATGGTGGGAAGAGTAAACAGGGACCAAAGCTGTAAACAACTAGGTAGTTGCCTGGGAGGACAACGAGTGAGATTAAGATATCCAAACTCTATTCCTTAACTACTGCATAGGAGTATTCACGGATGAACTGAGTTAAACAAACAGGAACTAGGATCTTGCGTCGAGCAAAATTTCAGACTACACCGAGGAGGCACGGGGGTAGATAGTTGGCCAACCGAACGGCAACTGGCTAATGCCTATGGGCTTACCGAATGACGGGATCAGATTACAGGGGCCCCCTAACACTGTCACCAAGTGGGGCTACCAACCTGATCTGCGTGGGTAAGATGGCACGCTAAACTAGTGATCAAGTGAGAACTTGATCACTAAAGTCCGTCCTTGATCAGAGGGTTAGGACTGACTTAGCCTTAGATCAGAGCCTAAGGAAAGCCTATAGCACCGGCAAGTCTAGCAAGATTTAGATAACTCAAGAACAACACAAACCTAAGCCTTATTCTAGTATGCAATAAGGTACACCACACTAGGCAAGTGTAAGAAATAAAGTAAAGTATAACTCAAAGGATAGAGCAACAAAGTATATTATACTGAAGTAGCAAGAGAACAAATATAGAAAGATACAAGACCTTTACCAGACTCGCACCTAACTTCGGAGTCCCTGAGGCAATGATTCAGACTCAACTCTAACTCCCAGAACTATCCTAGTGCTACTAAACTAGACGATGGTGTGTTTCACTCAACTTCCACACTTTAGAAATGAGAGCTCGGGGGTATTTATAGTCACCAAGTGAGTGGGGGTATTTATAGGTTGGTAAGGCGGTTAAAGGACAAGTGGCAGGCCAGGTGGCCTAGTAGGGAGGCTGGGTGGCCCTACCTCAGGCCGGGCGGCCTGGCCAACCGCTGGATCCACCACCATACTGCATCTTGTGGTCCATCTTCACTCCCCAAGTCGGTTGCATGGCGGTTAGGGCGGTTATCTTTGTGTTTTCTCCTAAACCATTAGATCTCACTTGGCGCTTAGCCGCAGGATTAAAGTGCTAAGGATTGCTGACTTCACCAATCCAGGGGCTGGATCTATGATGTGGCAAGGCCTTCCAGTTGATTGCATGAGACTTTCGTGGATTCCACCTTGGCGATGTGTTGACATGGCATGTGTGTGCATGCATGTCGAAGTTGGTGCCAATCGGGCCCAGACACAGGCCGGGTGGCCTGGAGGTGGGGCCAGGCGGCCTGGGGACTTAGCCATGTGGCCAGTCACCTCCTGGTTTGGGTCCATTTTACCATGTTTGAGTATGTTTTCTCACCTGCGTTCAAATATTTCAACACAACTCATGGAGATATGTTAGTAGCAAAAGTTTGTCCGTACTTTGATAAATTTCCCTTCATATTCATGGATAGTTGATGGTCGTAGATAGTGCAATAACGACCGTCAACATTCAGGCACTCGGTCATGAAGTGGCCGACCTCTTCGCACTTGAAGCATTTGGGCCTCTCACCCCTCTTCTTGCTCATCCAGTTGTCATAGGCACACTTAAAGCGACTGGACACCAAACAAAGCTCATCATCCCCATGTGATGCCAAGTGCTCCTCTATCACATACATCAAAGCAGAGAATGAAAAAACGTGAAGTGGGAGGTTAGCAGCAACTTCCTTGGAGCAGGAAGCCAAGGTTAGACTCTTGGAGCCAGTACCATCGAGAATATCTGTCATCTGGTAATCAACCCCTGTGGCCTTGAGCTTGCTATAAAGCTCCTCTACTCCCAAGGTGTCATACCCTACCGACTCAAGAATGGAGTTCTTCTTGATCTCCCACACTTTCATGTCCAAGAAATATAGCAGCTTGACAGCCTGCTGATGGTCAGTGTATGGAAGAGCAGCGGGAGCAGAGTTGACACAGAGCTTGTTAATGATCGACTGAAAATGACCAAGCAAGGCATCCACAGACTCTCCCGGCTTCTGGGCGAATTTCTCATACTCGCGTCGGTAAGTCTCCACAGGCCGACCCTTAACTGTCACCGTCCCCTCATGGTGTGCACCGAGCAGGGACCAGATCTCACGGGCAGTATCAAGGTGGCTCACCCTCTCATAGTCTGCCGGACCAAGTCCAGAGAAGAGAAAGTTCACTGCCTTGTAGTTCACCTTGTGCTAAGCAACGAGCACTCGTGTGGTATGCTCTGAGTAACATTCCATATGTCCTCGCTCTGGCAAAGCAAGAAAACTCTCATCCTACCCTTCCAGTAGGGATAGCCATCTGAGCCAAGAACCAGAACATTCCCAGAGTGCGACATAGTCGCTAATGGTTTCTCATGGGTAAAGGTACGAAGAAACCTAACTGGCTCTGATACCAATTGAAGGACCGAGACGTGCGACTAGAGGGGGGGTGAATAGGAGTACTTTAAAACTCAAAATCACTACCCCAAAAACTATTGCTTGAAAGAGAAACTAGACACCGTCCACTGAACAGATACGTGCCTAGCAGCGCAAGGGTGCTGTCCACTGAAAGGATACTCACCAAGCGAGAAAACAACGAGCCAACACGACAAGGACACCGAGGCAACGGAACTTGCACGTCCGCCACACGACACTCATCGCAATGAAGTGCGACTCACTGACTTACAGCGAGTAAAGAGAAGGTTAGGTAGTGGGGAATGCAAATCTGAAGCAAAAACACAGCAGAAGAAGCAAACAACAGAAACATGGCTCCTGTCCTGGACACGCCGGATAGTCTGGTATCAGGGGCCGGACAATCCAGATAGTTCGGCAGGGCCTACTAGATAGTACAGTGCAATTCCTGCCTAGCTCCCGATGCTGGATAGTCTGGTGAGGGCCATCGGACAATCCGCTGGCTCTACCGGATAGTCCGGTAAAGTCACAGGAAAGGGGGTTTTCGCACCCAAATCTGTCCAAATCTTGTCTAATCTTCACGAGATTTTGCACAGGCTATCTAGACCATATTCCAAAGCTTTTCCCAAGAGATCAACTCAAAATGACCAAGGGATCAGCGGGAATTTCAGATCTCGTGAGAAGGCAATCTTTGGGCAAGAAAGGGGAAAACTCAAGGGGAGCTTGATCGTGGCAATCCAGCAGAATTGAGATAATCTAAGTCATAATCTCCATGTCCTAACAAGTCCAAAAGAGCTAAGAGAATAGGATTAACTTGTGGGCAAAGCAAATCACCAAAAGCCTTTGAGTTTCATCCAAATTCAACTAGAGAAGGGGGGAAGGAGATGGCTGCACACATTAGCACGAATTGGGGATGAATTTTGCCTTGATTAGAAGTCAAAATCAGTTTTACAAGAGGTTCCTCATAGCCTCCACCCTTCATCCTCCCACTAATGCAAAGTACTAGCCTAGGGGACTCTCAAATCCTAGATTAGAACCCAATTTGCTCTCTAAGCTCTTGGCTGGTTGGAAACTAAGCCTAGGGTTTATAGAGGTGAAAGAGTCACCTAAATGACCAGCCACTTAGGTATATATAGCCCAGGCATAATTGACACAGTTTACACTAAGACCCCTATATTACAGAAACGCCCGTAGGGGCCAAACTGGAAAGGACTCAACTTCCTCGGGGACGGACAACCACGATGGAGTCTTGATCTTCTTCGGATGCATGCTAACTGCCGGATGACATCCACATGGCCAATAGTCCAAATCCACCGATCAACCCCCGGTTTTGAAGTCAGAAACTAGGAAACTTTAGGGTTTCCTTCCTAGGCCTAGAATGGCCCACTCCACTATATATCGGTGAGAATGAGTCCATTCGTCGAGTCTGGTAACTTGGTGGTAGTGTGGCAGATTTGAGCGAATCCACCAATGCCCTCGCCTGCCTTCGTGCCATGTACTCGGGTTGGAGCACTGTGGTGGCACTCGCATCCCTTGTCCATTGGGGTCACCTCGCAGTCCTTCGGAGGTCTTACACTTGTCGTCGCTGTGCCGCTCCTCCATGCACCGAACTCCCATGGCCGACCGATGTTGAGCATGCCTCCAGTTCTTCAGAGGACTTCCATCTACCTCTTGTCCATCGGAGGGCCTCCTGTCCATCGGAGGTCTTGTGCCCAAGTCCTTCTAGGTCTTGGTTTCCGTTGACAATCACTCATCACTCCAAAGGCAATGGAGCCGGTCCATTGGCTCTCAGTCTACACCACCTAAAACCACACGGCCATCTCACCAGAAGCCCGAGACAAACCCCCAGCCTATGCCCAAGAGACTTGTCTACCACTGTGAGTTTTGCCGGCAGAATGGTCACTTGGAGGAGTTTTGCTTCAGAAGGAAGCGGGTTGAGAGGCAGGAGAGAGCTTGGGGAACCATGATCAGTTCTACTAAGGTGGTAGGCAGGATCCCCCCTATTGCGGTGAGATGAGAGACTGCTTTGCTAGTGGTGAGAGAGGAGGCGGCTTTCAAGGCCATGCTCCTAGTGGTAAGAGACGCTTTGCCGGCCGAGCGCCTAGTCGTTTTCAGTACGGCTACATACCTCATGATTGAGGCTTTGGAGGTAGAGGGTTTGTGAGTCCATGCTTTGGAGGTCTTGGTTACCCTGATCGTCATGATGCTTACTTTGACTGTGCTTACCCCACCGTTGAGTAGATGGCTCAGCACTGGTTCAGCAGTTACTAACCCTAGTGCCAAACCGTTTGCTCACTCTCACTTTCCTTGATTTTGCAGAATCGAGGCTTGGAGGAGATTTGGATCATGGACTCTAGTTGCTCTAGGCACATGATAGGGCACCGCAGATGGTTCTCCGGCCTCAACCCTGTGAGCACGAAGGAGTACCTCACATTTGGGGATAATGGTCAAGGTAAAGTGTTGGGTGTTGGTGGTGTTTCGCTTTCTGCCAAACTTACCCTGAGAGAAGTTGCTTTTGTGAGGAGTTTGGTGTTTAGTTTGGTTTTCGTCTCACAACTTCTCAAGGAAGGGTTTGAGGTTCGCTTTAAGGAGGGTTCTTCTTGTGTGGTTGATGCTAAGGAAAACCTTGTTCATCGGATTTTGCCATATGGGCAGGTTTTTAAGGTTGACCATACATCTATTTTCAGCCCTCCTCGATTTTTGGTAGTTGGTCCTTCTACTGATGTCTAGAAGTGGCATAGGACACTAGGCCATTTGAGTTTTGATCTGCTAGTCAGGTTGAGCTCGATGGGTCAGATTCGAGGATTTCCCAAATTGAAAGCAGAAAAGGACTTAGTGTTCCACCCTTGTCATCATGGCAAGATGGTTGCCGCTTCTCATGCTCTAGTTAATCAGGCTATGACCTCTTACCTGGGCGAGTTGTTCCATATGGACATAGTTGGTCCTGCTCGGTTACAGTCAGTCAGTGGAAAGTGGTATGTGCTTGTCATAGTAGATGACTTTTCTCACTTTTCGTGGGTGTCCTTCATGGAGCTAAAAGATGAGGCTTTCGGTTTTGTATGGGATCTAGTCTTGAGGTTGAGAAATGAGAGTTATAAGGCCATGAGGGCCATCCACAGCTATAATGGCAGAGAATTTCGAAACTCTCGATTCAAAACCTTCTGTCATGACCTAGGTCTCGAACACCAATTCTCTTCTCCTTATACCCTACCTCAGAACGGTGTTGTGGAATGCAAGAACTGCACACTCGTTGAGATGGCTTGGACGATGCTCGATGAGCATAGGACTCCACGACGCTTTTGGGCTGAGGCTATGAATACGGCATGTTACATTGCCAATCGCATCTTCCTACGAGCTTTCTTAGGGAAGACTTCATAGGAGCTACGGTTTGGTAGGCAGCCTAGCGTCAAGCACCTACGAGCGTTTGGCTACAGATGCTTTGTGCTCAAGAAATGGGGGCATTTGGACAAATTTGAATCTCGCTGCTTGAATGGTATTTTCCTTGGGTACGCCTCTAGCTCTAGAGAATATAGATTGTGGATCCTTGATACCAAACAAGTGGTAGAGACCTGTGAGGTTTCCTTATATGAATCTATGCCTTTCTTAACCCCTGCATTTGAGCTTTCAAGTGATGACGAGGAAGGAGCCCCCATCTTTGAAGATGAGGAAGGTGAAGTAGATGCTGGTGATGCAAGAGCCACTGCACCGGCTATAGCTCCAGCCCCCTTTGCTACCATCTCTGAAGACGAAGGAGGGCCGTTGCCTATGGCTTCGTCCTCGCTCGCTCGACTACAAGGTCGAGCAGAGGCTGGCCCCGCTGAGGACGTTAGGGAGGTGACCTCCTAGATTGTTCCATCTCAGCATGTCCAGCAGGATCACCCTCCACATAGGATCGTTGCTGATTTGCATGTGAGGACTTTGAGGTCCTAGATAGGTTCTATTGCTTTCTTTGCACATGCTACATTTGTTGCCTCTATTGAGCCCAAGGATGTTGGACACACTCTTTTTGATGGTAAATGGGTTAATGCCATGCATGAGTTAGAAAATTTAGAGATAAATGAGGTTTGGGTTATAGTAGAGCCACCGCTACAATGCAATCCTATTGGTACAAAATGGGTTTTCAAAATTAAGCAAGGGGAGGATTGCATTGTTGTGCAGAACAAGGCTAGACTTGTGGCTCCGGGTTTTTGCCAAAAAGAGGGGATAGACTATGAGGAAACGCTTGCTCCAGTTGCACACCTAGAAGCTATACGTATTCTCTTAGCCTTTGCAGCTTCCATGGGCTTTAAGCTTTTCAAATGGATGTGAAGTCTACTTTTCTGAATGGTTTCATTTAAGAAGAAGTTTATGTAAAACAACCCCCTGGATTTGAAAATGCTAAACACCCTAACCATGTTTACAAACCGCAAAAAGCCTTGTATCGTTTAAAACAAGCCCCTAGAGCTTAGTATGATAGACAAAACCTTTTTGCCAAACTAGGGTTTCAAAATGGGGAGTGTTGATAATACCTTGTTTCTTCTCAAGCATGGTAGTGATCTTCTTATTGTCTAGATATACGTGGATGATATCATCTTTGGTGGCTCATCTCACTCTCTTGTTACCAAGTTTTCTCAGCAGATGTCGAAGGAGTTTGAGATGAGCATGATGGAAGAGTTGTAGTTTTTCCTTGGATTGCAAATCAAGCAAGGCTTAGAAGGAACCTTCATCCATCAAGCCAAGTACACGAAGGACATTCTAAAGAAGTTTGATATGGGAGACTCCAAGCCTATGTCGACAACTATGTCAACACAAATGACACTTAATGTAGATGAAGAAGGGGAGGTGGTGGACCAAACGGAGTACCGAGGGATGATCGGCTCACTTCTGTAGCTAACGGCGACCAGGCCAGACATTCAGTTTGCTATTTATCTTTGTGCACGATTTCAGGCCTCACCGAGGACATCACATCGTCAAGCAGTGAAGCGCATCTTCAGGTACCTAAAATACACTCCTACGCTCTCTCTTAGAGGGTTTTCGGATGCTGACTTTGCGGGTTGTCAGTTGGAGCGGAAGTCTACTCCCAGCACCTGTCAGTTCCTTGGTTCTTCTCTTCTCTCTTGGTCATCACGCAAGCAATCTTGCATAGCCACTTCCACCACAGAAGCCGAATATGTTGCTGCTCCCAGCTACTTTGGATGAAGGCTACTCTGAGTGACTTTGGCCTGACTTTTGGGAAGATCCCTCTCCTAGTAGACTCCACTTTTACTATTTCTATAGCTAAGAACCCCGTCTTGCACTCTAGAACCAAACACAAAGATGTGAGGTTTCACTTCTACAGAGATCACTATGAGAAGGGAGATATAGACTTGGTTCATGTTGAGACCGAGAACCAGTTAACCGATATCTTCACCAAGCCCTTAGAGTTTAGCGCGTTTGCTCTCTTGCGTGGGGAGATTGGTGTTTGTTACCCCTTTTATTTTGGGGTAACTTTGTGTTAGTAGTTTAGATGTTGATTTGTTTTTTCTTTGTTTTTCTTGCATTTTGTATCATATCGTGCATTGCATTGTACCATATGTATTTTCACTTCACTAGCACTAGAGCTCATTGGTATGACCTATTAGTACTTGCTTGTGCTAGATTGTACAACTGCTTCCATGATCATGGTTGGCTAAGCACCTTGAATCTGTTGAATATCATTTGTGAGCAAAGTCTTTTGAATTTCCTGAAAATCAAAAACCATGATCACTACTTGACTTGGCTACCTAGCATGTGTAGGAATGTTGAATGCTATGATATCTTTCCATGCTTGGATATGCTAGTCGTATGCCTTTGTTAAGTTGTTGCCTAAGCATTTATGGCATCTTGCTTAAATCTAAATTCTAAACTAAATCTATATACAAGTTATATCTTTTGAGCTGAATTGAAAAGATCCAGGTGGGTTTGTTTGTCACACTGATCTAGTTTGAGATAGCTTGCCTTTGCACTTTAGCATGAACTTGGACTCGGCTGTGTATGACCAAAACTTTGTCTTAAGCTTCTAACGATTCTCTATACCTAGACTTGGCATTGGTTGGTAAGAAGTGGCTAAGACAAGTGAATAACATGTGGCACATGATCCAACTTGCATGAAGTTAAATATTGCTAAATCAGAAATTTACAAGTCTCTAAATTGTTATGGCCTGTTGTATATGCTTTGGTTGAGAGTAGCACACCTTACATGTTTTGCTAGCATCTTGTTGTTCATGCCTACTTTGCTAGATGCTATTCATGTTGGTGATGCTTTCTTTTTAAACAACCCTGAAAATCATGCTCCTATTCTGTAGAAGATAGATTCAATTGAGCTTGTTTGCATGCTTCTTTGCCCTCACTTGCCCTGTATGCTAGAACTTGTATTTACTAGCTTTTCATCCCTGTTGAGCTCTTATTGGTACACTTCCTACATTTCATGGCATATTTTGAGGGGGAGTTGTCTAATTCAGGGGGAGTCGAGTCATATGAACCATTGATGTGTCCATTGTCAACAAGGGGGAGAGATTGTTGCTCATAAGGGGAGTTCATGGACCAAGGGGGAGAATTCTGGGGAGATCTAGCTGAGGGGGATCTTTGCATTCTTATTGCATTTGTGAGGATGCATTTCAGGGGGAGTTTGAGCTTTTAGCATGATCATGCATCGGTGCATTGAGCCTTTTGCCTCTTTCTGGAGGAGCCGATGCTTTGCTTAAGCATGACTGTTTTGAGCTAGTTTGCCTCTTTCTTGAGGGGTCATGTTTTGGTTTGATCGACTGTGTTGAGTGGTTTCCCTTGTCTTAGGGGGTCGATCTTTGACTTTGTTTTTGTTGCCTCAATTTGCCCTTCTCTGCTTGTGTTTGGCTTCTAGGCATCTTGAGCAACTTCTTCTTTTCTTCTTTCTTTTCAGTTTTATGCTTTTCTTCTTGTCTTTGTTCTATTTCAGGTTAGAGGTTGAAGGTGTTGACAATGCACTCATCAAGGGGAAGATTGGGAGACAATGGACGGGCTCCATTGCCTGTGGAGTGATGATTGATTGTCAATGGAAGTCAAGACACAGAAGGACTTGGGCACAAGCCCTCCAATAGACTGGAGGCCCTCCAATGGACTATGGAGAAGAAAGACCTCCAAAGAATAGGAGGCATGCTCGGCATCGGTCGGCCATGGGAGTTCGGTACACGGAGGAGCGGCTCGGCTATGGAAAGTGTAAGATCTCCGAAGCACTACGAGGCAACCTCGATGGATAGGGGATGCCGGGTGCCACCGTGGTGCTCTAACCCGAGTGCATGGCACGAAGACATGCGAGGGCATTGGCGGATTCACTCAAATCTGCCACCCTACCACCAAGTTACCAAGACTTGGCGAATGGGCTAAATTCTCGTCGAGATATAGTAGAGTGGGTTGTTCTAGGCCCAGGAAGGAAATCCTAAAGTTTCCCGGTTTCTGACTTCAAAACCGGGGGTCGATCGGCGGATTTTGACTACTGTCCACGTGGACGTCATCCTGAAGGTAGCGTGCAACCGAAGAAGATCAAGACTCCATTGCGGTCGTCTGTCCTTGAGAAAGTTGGGTCTTTTCCAATTTAGCCCCTACGGGCATTTCTCTAATATAGGGGTCTTAGTAAACTGATTCAGTTAGGCCTAGGCTATAAATACCTAAGTGGCTGGTCATTTAGGTAACTCTTTCACCTCTAGAAACTGTAGGCTTAACTTTCCAACCAATCAATTGCTTAGAGTGAAAATCGGGTGCTAATCTAGGATTTGGAGTCCCCTAGAGCTAGTACTTTGCATTAGTGGGAGGATGATGGGTGGTAGGCTGTGATGAACCTTGTGTAAACTGTATTCCCATCTTAATCCAAGTAAGATTAATCCCCAAATCGAGTTCGTTTGTGCAGCCATCTTCCTTCTCCCTTTCTAGTTTGGATTCTAGATGAAACTCAAAGGCTTTTGGTGATTTGCTTTGCCCATGAGTTAATCTTATTCTTTTGGCTCTTTTGGACTTGCTAGGACATGGAGGTTATGACTTAGTTTATCTCAATCCTTCAGGATTGCCATGAGCAAGTTGTTCTTGAGTTTTCCCCTTTCTTGCCCAAAGATTGCCTTCTCAAGAGATCTGAAATCCCCGCTAATCCCTTGGTCATTTTGAGTTGATCTTTTGGGAATAGCTTTGGAATAGGGTCAGGTAGCCTGTGCAAATTAATCTCTTGAATTTTGGACAAGATTTGGGCAAGTTTTTAGGTTGGGAACTCAAGTTCTTTGGCTGTATCGGACTATCCGGTACAACCACCGGACTATCCAGTTCTACCGGGCAGTCTAGCAGTGTGTACCAGACAGTCTGGTGTTGGGTCTATCCTGGGGCTCTACTAGACAGTCCGGCAGCTGCTACCGGACTATCCGGGTTCAGGGCCCCTGGCACCGAAAAGTCCGGTGTGGCCAGGGTTGCTACCCCGTTTCTACTATTTCATTCTTCTGCTATGTTTTTGCAGCGGCTTTGCTTTTCCCATTGTCTGAGCATACTCTTCGCTTGTTGTGTTCCAGTAAGTCATATTTCGGTGCGGTGAGTGTCAAGTGGTGAAATTGCAAGTTTCCTTGAGTGCGGTGACTTGCGGTCTTTGTGGTCATTGAGTTGTTTGCTCTTTCTCTCCTAGTGCGTTTCCTTTCAGTGGAAAGCACCATGCGCTTGCTAGACATGTATTTGTTCAGTGGACGGTTTCTAGCGTGGGTTCTTGTGAGTTTTCAGTGCACCAAGTTTGGGGGTCGTGACTTTGAGTTTTCAAGTGCTCCTATGCACCCTCCCTCTAGTCGCACGTCTCGGTCCAACAGTTGTTGTGAACAATGGCCTTGAGCTTTCTCAATTGTCTTTCTATATGATACATCCACCTAAATCACACAGGTCCGCTTACCAAAGCTTCCCATTCCAAATGCGATGTTGCATCACATTGAAGAAACCAGGTGGAAACACCTTTTCCAATTTGCATACAAGAATTGGAATTTCCTTCTCAAACTTCTTCATCAAGCTTGTAGCTCTCTACAAAGTAACTAAGCTCGTCAAATATCCTCCACAACTCATCTTTGAAATAGCCTCTAACCATCATGGGCAGAAGTCTCTCCACAATAATATGGTAAGGCTGAATCCAGCCATTCCCCTATCCCTCCCTCCCCTATCACTATTCCAACTACCTTCTCTCTGGCTACAGTGCAGAACAGTGCTGTAACAGTACCACATTTAATTTTAGGGGACATGTATAGGGAACCGTTGGTTTTAGCCTAATCATGGCTTTTCAACCCTATCAATTTTCCAGTCTTCACATTTACTGCCCGTTTCAAGTTAGCCGCATAGCGACCTAGAAATTTTATTGTCTTCAACCAATTAAATATTTGCATCTTGTCTTCTAGCTTGGGACATTAATCAGCTCGTGGCCTACTCTCATGCCCTTTATTACTTACTCTCAACTCAAGCGCTGGCCTATCACAAAGTAATGCCAAGACTTTACTTGCCTTGATATTATCTTTGGACTTATTAGTCACATCAAAACATGTGCTTATGATGATTTCCGCAATGTTACGCTCTTCGTGCATTAGATCTATGTTATGCAGTGAGATCAACGCTTCCGCATATGGAAGCTCCCATATTAAGGAAATATAGGTCCAGTTGTGGTCCTTCACGTAACCTTTGAACTTACCCTTCTCTCCGGGCTTCAATCGAGCATGCCATGCCATTATTTGCTTTGCATTTTGCCTCTTTGGTGGCCCCTTTAAATTTTAACAACCCTTCTGAATGTAGTAATCAAACTACTGAAATCATGCTTGAAAGTAAGCCATCATCAATGACAATCAAAGAAAGACACTTTTCCTCCATTCTCTAATCTAAATACATCTGAATCATCCATACTTATGGGATAGCACAACCGACCATGTACACACCATCCGAACCAATCGCCATAAGCCAGCAAATCATGGAATGACCACAGATATGTGGCATGCAAAGTAAATTCCTTTTCAGCGGCAATCATAAGTCTTCTCCTCACCTCTTCATAATTGTTTTAGTTCTTCTATTAAATGGCACACAAACATGTTGAGCTTTGGCTCTGAATGCTCAGGGCCGGGGATGACAAGTGTGAGGAACACGTACTCGTCTTTATTGACCAACTCGGGCGAAAGATTGTATGGCATGATGAAAACCGGCCAACAAGAGTATGGGCTTGCACTAGTGTTGAAAGGGTTGAAATCACCCATCGATAGACCAAGCCGAAGTTATCCAGTGCGTTCCATGCATCACCATCTGCCGAATGCACCATTATATCCTCATTTTTGTTTGTATGTATGCCTTCTTTATGCCACCTCATATGCATAGCTGTTTCCTTGCAGAGGAACAACCGTTTAAGCCAAGGAGTGATAGGCATGTAATAAAGTTGCTTAGCTACGTCCTTTGTAGTTACTGACTCACCCTCTTCATTGGTCACTTGGACATATCTTGACGCATTACAGTGCTTGCAACAATCTAGCTTTTATCATCCTTCTAGAATAACATGCAATTGTTGGGGCAAAAATCGATCTTCACATATTTCATCCCAAAACTAGCCAGCATCTTCTTTGCAAAATACAAATTCTTCGGCAACTTATGATTTTCTAGGAGAATCTCGTCCATTAGTTTGACAATGTCATTGTAACATCTATTTGAAATGTTGTGCTTTGGCTTTATGGCCATAACTCTAGTCAAAGTCTGAAGTAGTGTCAATAGTGTATAGTCATGCAATCTTTCATCTAATGCAGCAAGGAGCCAGTAGAATTCCTCGACCTTAGGTGGTCGCTGGCCTGACCCTCTGAGGTCATATCAAACCCCATACCAAGATGATTCAACATGTTATCCATCCTATGATGCTCATCATAAAGGTCTACCCCCTCTTCCGGCTGATCAGTAGGCTCTCTATGCGCTCGCCATACAAGGTAGTTGGGCATAAACCCCGTTCTACAAAGGTGTTCCTCAATTTCATCCTTTCCTAGGTACCACTTATTCTCACACTTACTGCAAGGACATTTCACTACAAGACCAGTTGCTACTACGAATGTGTGGTGAAGGAAAGCCTTTGCTATAGCTTGCCATTCCTTTGAGTGTGCCTCATCCTTTCTCCACACATCATACATTGCCATCCGATCACCATCCATTTCAAAGGCTAAACAAAGGAGATAGATATCAACGACCGTGTGGCTTTGGTGACAATGAACTCCCTATTTGGAAAAGATGTGTCCTAAACTCACCCGAGAGTGGAGGCTGATGCATGTGGTTGTGACTTGGCGTGCGATCCAAACACATGTCTAATCATGGTGCGTTGGAGAACAAATAGGTTACAGAGCCAAAATATAGCTCCAATCGTAGGCCATGAGTCACAAATCACATGCATTTGCCTCCACTCTCGGGCTGTCCAAAATGCATGGACAATTCCGGAACGAAAAACCACACAAGTCCATGTGAGGTTCCTTATTCCCGAACGGGTGATGCCTATGGTTCACTACTATTTGGTGAGTAAACCTAAACTCTAAACTTGAAAAATAATCAGAAAACAACATGAGTTGGAATTAAAGTGTAAAAAAGTAAAGCATAAGCAAGATGATGCATATATAGCATGAAAGCATCAATTAAACATGTCATTATTTATTCCTCATGAAAACATCAACATAAGCATGAACAGCCCTAGTCATGTACATGCAGCATGAGAACATCAGTAAATCATCAATTAATACTAATGGCACAGCCCAAGTCATTAATCATCATATACAATTATTACTTTATTCACTAATGACAATTAACCGATAATCTATTCACAAAAGGACAAGCACATTATAGTCAATGATTAACAAGTTTCATCAGTTGTCAACTTGGCTGACAAAGTTACACATACAGTAATCCAGACATGCAAAGCCGAAGAAATTAGTGTTGGCGGTCGATAAAACCCATTTCGACCACCAACATTTCATGTTTGAGAGCATAATTTATCAAAGTTTCATGTATTATTAACTGGTTCCACGAGTTGTGTACAAAAGTTGGATGTAGGAGCATGTCGCATCCAAAATATCAAAGAAATGCACAAAATAGAAGCAAGGTGGCAAGGGAAAGGCAGACGGCCAACAGTGCATGGCCGGCCGGCCATCTTCCATGGCCACCCGGCCATACACCCTGGCCGCCCGACCACCCCCCCTGGCTGCCCGGCCATCAGGAGGCCCAGTCAGGGTTTTAGCCCAAATGAGAGTGGTCGCCTGACCATTACACATGGCCGCCCGACCATGTCACGAAGCACAATTTTGACCTGCATGCAAGGAAACACAAAAGGACTCAAATGCCACCGTTGGATCAGGTATCCAATGCATCCAAGCATCAGAAGGCCATCATACAATAGATTGATGACGTCAGCGATCCAGGGAGTGGCCTGCCATGCACCGACCCCATTTTGCACGTGCATCAACTACTTTAACCGCCAACCGACTCCAGGAGTGCAGATCAACCAAGTCAGTTCATCGAGTGGCCGCCCGGCCATGCACAGTGGCCGACCGGCCACCGACCTACCCCACTACCGACCTTACACACCTACAAGTACCCCTCCCCCTCGGCCTCTAGTGCTATAAATACCCCCTAGGAGGTCACTTGCAAGGTGTGGTGGATCAAAAGAACAATAGTGTGGTTGTGTAGTTGAGTGTAGAGTATAGGAGTAAGGCCGCCCTTGGCATTGTAGAGAGAGCCAAGTGTATCAAGAGTGAGTTGTGAGTTGTAGATTGAAGGAGTCAGATTTCTCTCTGGTATTCGATTCCCGAGCTCTTATTCTCAGAGGAAATGTTACTCTATTTCTCAGGTGGGACTACTCGGTTGTGTAGACGTGGTGTCTAGACTAGAGTTTGCCTTGGAAGGTGTCTTGTCCCACGCAGTTTTGGTTGGTAGTCCCACCTGGTGACAGCGAGTGTGTGTCCTGTGTAGTCCAACCCCGTCGTTCGGATAAGTTGTCATCGACGCATAGCTGAGTCCTGTAGCGCCCACCTTTCTCGTCTGGGTTATCAGCACTCTGGTGCCTGGAAGTGGTTCTATAGCCTCAGTGTCCAAGTAAACCTGTTAAGTAGAGTACTAGTTTGTTTAGTGAGGTTAAGTTGTTATATCTAAAGTAGTGATCCTGCTCTGCTCTGTTAATTATCTCTACAATTGCTGGTTTTACTGTTTGGTCCTATCCGTTTTATGTTGAGTTACTCCTCGTTCCTCGTGGATTTCGGTACCCTGGAATACTCTTGGGTGAAAGGCTACAACATGTTTCCGTGCGCTTGCGGATTTATTTCAGTAGGCTAAGAAACGCCAACAAGCTTTTCTAGCGCCGTTGCCGGGGAACGATAGCTAATTTGACTAGAACTTAGGATCGTCCATACTCACACCATACACAACCACCACATATATCCCCACCAAATACCACATATCATCTACCACATGGATTCGAAGCCTATCTATCAACTCGCCGCTCCAAAGGGCGATTATTTGGAGCCTCCACCATCATCCATACCCATCACCACATATGGCTATCAGCTACGTCCTGGCTTGATAGCCATGGTTTGGCATCAATCATTCGGAGGACTCAAATCTGAATGCCCCTACTCACACCTTCGGGAGTTCAAGCAGTTATGCAGCTGCTTAGTCATCTTGGGAATGTCCAGTGAAACACTACGATGGCTGTTTTTTCTATTTTCACTAGCGGGAGAGGCAAAGATCTGGTGCAATCAGACAATTGGTAAAGTAGGAGGGAGATGGGAGGAGCTGAAATTAAGCTTTTGTCTATGCTTCTTTCCACCAAACAAGGTTGTCGATCTCCGTTGCGAAGTCCTTTCGTTCCGACAAAGAGAGAGAGAATCCTTGGGGGCAGCTTAGACAGGCTTCAACCGTCTGGTCTCTATAGGACCTGATTTGGCTATTCCAGAGACAATGTTGATGCAGCACTTCATCCGAGGACTCTCACCTGGTGCTAATCTCTGTCTCAACTTAGCCTCAGGAGGATCGTTCTTGCACTAAAAAGCCTGAGAAGGTAGAAAAATTCTCGAGAAAGCTTCTGACCTCGGCACATTAGAGGAACAACCTCCACAAAAGCCTCCTGAGCAAACTGTTAATGAAGAGCAACAAAGTACACCGCATCCCTCTCCACCATCAACTCCCCAAATCAAAGAGATCCCAAAACCATCGTCTCGACAAACTGAGAGGGTCAGTTCAGCCTTGACGATTCCTCCGTCGGCACCTCCATTCTCTTTCGAAGATGAAATCTTCGTGGAGTTTGGCAATGCCTCTCGGTTGCCTAAACAAGACCGACGCTTCACCAGGACCTCCAAACCATCATGCACACCACCCTACCACAAAGAATATATGAAGGAGGACTTGCTCTGGCTTTCAGCAGCTATCAATCGAGAATGGCTAGAGTAGAGACATCTGGACACAAGAACAATCAAATTTTATCTAGACCCCAGTGTCATCCCTGGCCAAGTATCAAGGCTTCAACCACAAGACATCATATACGACCTAAGAATAGGATTAAACATAATTCCCAAGTATGTGATGGACATACATTACCCCACACAACCGCTATCAAGATCAGCCATACATCTACAATGGGCAGACAGCAGATATTTGAAGTGCAACGGTGTGCTTCGGGTAATTCAAACAACCTTGCGGGATACTCAGGTGTTCTTAGACTTCCACGTCTTTGACATCCCCGAAGGATCCACGCCATTGATCATGGTCGGGATCCCAATTGCCGCCCTCACCAACTCAGATATATACAGAGGGAGACTGCAGCTTCAGCTTGTCAATGAGCAAATTGACATCAACATTGACATGTCACTTAACGCCAAGACAGAAGCAAAGCCAGAGGTTGACCCTTTAGAAGAAGTGATGAGCCTTTCACTTGAGGAAATGGGTCAACCGAGCCTAGAGGAAGAGGCTCTTAGCAACTTCAGTGCGGTAGATGAGCCCCTTGAGTTCGAAGAACTTGGTGAATCATTGAGGCCCGAAGCTCCGAAAATAGAGTTGAAGCAACTACCGCCTGGCCTAAAGTACGCCTTCCTCCACGGGAAAGAGGACACATCGGTAATCATCAGCGACAAGCTGGAAGAGAGTGAGAGCCGGCGATTGATTTTAGTTCTGGAGAAGTATAGAACTGTGCTTGGGTACTCGCTCCAAGACCTGAAAGGAATCAGTCCCAACCTGTGCACCCATCGCATCCCTATGGAGGTTGACCACAAACTCACTAGGGAGCCATAAACGCAACGCAACAATGCGATGAGGGAGGTAGTTAAAAAGGAAGTGTTCAAATTGCTACACGCGGGTATCATCTACCCCGTACAAGATAGTGAATGGGTCAGCCCCGTACAAGTTGTACCTAAGAAGGGAGGGATGACAGTTGTCAAGAATCAGAATAATGAATTAATCCCACAGAGAACTGTCACCGGTTGGAGGATGTGCATTGATTACAGAAAACTCAACTCCACCACCAGGAAGGACCATTTTCCTCTTCCCTTCATTGACGAAATGCTAGAGAGGCTTGGCAAATCACTCTTTCTTCTGCTACCTCGATGGCTACTCTGGCTACCACCAAATTCGGATTCACTCGGAGGACCAAAGTAAGACCACCTTCACATGCCCTTACAGAACTTTTGCCTATCGGCGAATGTCCTTTGGGCTATGCAATGCTCTAGCATCATTTCAGCGGTGCATGATGGCAATCTTCTCTGATTTCATTGAAAATATCATGGAGGTCTTCATGGACGATTTCTTAGTCTATGGCCAGAGCTTTGATGAATGTCTAGAGAACCTTGAAAAAGTCCTCCAGAGATGCAAAGAAGTTGACCTTGTCCTAAACTGGGAGAAATGTCATTTCATGGTCAGAGAAGGCATTGTGCTAGGCCACAAAATCTTAGAAAGAGGCATAGAGGTAGACCATGCAAAGGTAGAGGTCATTGAACAACTACCTCCACCTACAAACATTAAGGCTATCCGAAGCTTCTTAGGCCATGCTGGGTTCTATAGGAGATTTATCAAAAACTTCTCCCACATAGCCCAGCCTCTGACCAACCTGCTAGCCAAGGATACCCTCTTTGTGTTTGACGAGGACTGTCTCAAAGCCTTTCACAAGCTCAAGAGAGCACTGGTCACAGCACCCATCATTCAACCGCCCGATTGGACCAAACCATTCGAGATTATGTGTGATGCAAGCGACTTCGCTGTTGGAGCAGTACTGGGCCAAACCAATGACAAAAAGCATCATGCCATATCTTATGCGAGCAAAACGTTAACAGGCCCGTAGCTGAACTACTTCACCACCAAGAAAGAATTACTAGCAGTGGTCTTTGCAATTGACAAGTTCAGATCATACTTGGTAGGATCAAAAGTCATCATCTACACAGATCATGCAGCTCTCAAATACCTCCTTACCAAGGAAGATGCAAAGCCGCGCTTAATCCGGTGGGTACTATTACTCCAAGAGTTTGACATAGAAATCAGAGATAAAAAGGGAGTAGAAAATTCAGTTGCAGATCACCTCTCATGAATGAAATTTGAGGAAACATCGCCATTGCCGATCGATGACTACATGAGAGATGATCAGCTCTTAAAGGTGACAATAGCCCAACCATGGTATGCAAATCTGGTGAATTACATAGTTGCTGGCTACGTCCCTGAAGGAGCAGATAAGAGGAAATTGGCTCACGATAGCCAATTCTATCTCTGAGATGACCCCTACCTATACAAACTCTGTGTAGATAGACTCCTACGTCGCTGCATTCTAGCTTGTGAAGCACCGCAAGTCCTTGATAGATGTCATGCATCCTCTTATGGAGGTCACTATGGGGCTTATCGGACTCACGCGAAAATCTGGCAGAGTGGGTTTTACTGGCCCACTATGTATGAGGACGCAAAAGAGTTCAGTACGACGGTGTCCAAGGTGCCAACGCCAAGGAAATATAAATCCAAGAGATGCTATGCCACTCACGAGCAATCTTCAACTCGACATATTTGATGTGTGGGGCATAGATTTCAAGGGACCTTTTCCCAAGAATGGAGACAAGGAGTACATTCTCGTTGCAGTGGATTATGTGTCAAAATGGGTAGAAGCAATACCATGTCCCGCAGCAGACTCAAGATACTCCATCAAGATGTTCTGGGACACCATCTTTCCTCGCTTTGGAGTACCACAGGTCATCATCAGTGATGGAGGCGCACACTTCATTGACAAGCGCTTCAAGAAGTGTCTCGCTAACCTCAGTGTGGACCACCATGTCGCCACCCCTTATCATCCGCAGACAAGTGGCCAAGCTGAGACGTCAAATAAACAAATCAAGAACATATTGCAAAAGACGGTCAAAGCTATGGGAAAAGAATGGGTATCCAAGCTACCCGATGCTCTCTGGGCATATCGCACAACATATAAGACTCCCATTGGCATGACACCATATCAGATGGTGTACGGCAAGACTTGTCATCTTCCTGTGGAACTAGAATTGAAATCTCATTGGGCGGTGAAGAGGTGGAACATGGATCTCCAATCGGCAGGCATAAGACGACAGATACAACTGGCCGAGCTGGAGGAATGGAGGGAGAAGGCATACCACAATGCCAAGCTATACAAGGAGCGCACCGAAAGATGGCACGATAAGCAGATCAAGATCAAAACATTCAAACCGGGAGATAAGGTGCTACTCTTTAACTCTCGTATTCGAATTTTTGGTCATGGGAAGCTTAGAAGTAAGTGGGAAGGACCTTTCACGGTTCTTGATGTCGCCGATCACGGCGCCATCACCCTTCAGGACAATAACAGAAGGGTTTTCAAGGCGAATGGGCAACGCCTTAAAATCTTTCTTGAGCCCGAAATGCCTACGCTCGAAGAAGTGGACGTCTTCGAGCTACACGAGGTAGTTTGATCACACGTTCATGGTCGAGCTCAGACCTTAAAAGAAGCCATGTACACTATCTCTTTTCTCCCTTAAAGCTCTATGAAATGTCATTGATCCCATCCAATTTCTGTTTGAAAGAAAGAGAGGCATGGAAGTTCGGAAAAAAAAAGAGAGAAAGAAAAGCATGAGAAAAGAAAAATAATAATAAGAAAGGAAAAAGGAGAAGGACTCCATGCCCTCTACTCAAACATGGGAATCAAACAAAACACCTACAAGAGACAAATCCCTACACTACACTTGCACTTGGCCAAAACTCGCTTGATTATGAATTCTTTGCTAACACTTGATTTGATTCGACGATATAAACATGACGGGAAAGCATCATTCTCCAAACCACCTTAGCTCCACAAAAAGCCTTGGTAGTTTAGGATGTGAGGAATACAATATTCTTTGGCAAGGACACTCTGTCCTTTGAGCGACCGAGAGTTGGTTTTTGAGTTTAAAAAAGTTGGAACGCCCTGCTTTTGAAAATTCTGAAAACCTCTTTACTCAAGTGTGGGGGAACCAGAAGTTGACTCTGATATATTCTTGTTCCATGTTTCAACACCCCAAAACTAAAAGTGTAGACACCACTGAAATCCTGGGCAGGATGAAATAGTTGGGAATAATATAGTGCCTGCTATGGTGAATGTTGATGTTATGCCCTATCCACTTGCGCTTAACTCTTTTCTTTGCTCGAGGACGAGCAAAGGTTTAAGTGTTGGGGGGGCGATAGAGTAATATTTCCTTGCTCCTCTGCTTTATTTATTTCGTACTTACTTTACTTACATACTTAGTCCCCGCTTAATAGTTTACTGGTGCCAAGTGTGCTCTGTGTAGTTTAACTATACAGTTGTGCTTGCTCTCTGGCTTCGAACCAGTGTAGTAGCAAACTCGGTTGTGTAGACGTGGTGTCTAGACTAGAGTTTGCCTTGGAAGGTGTCTTGTCCCACGCAGTTTTGGTTGGTAGTCCCACCTGGTGACAGCGAGTGTGTGTCCTGTGTAGTCCAACCCCGTCGTTCGGATAAGTTGTCATCGACGCATAGCTGAGTCCTGTAGCGCCCACCTTTCTCGTCTGGGTTATCAGCACTCTGGTGCCTGGAAGTGGTTCTATAGCCTCAGTGTCCAAGTAAACCTGTTAAGTAGAGTACTAGTTTGTTTAGTGAGGTTAAGTTGTTATATCTAAAGTAGTGATCCTGCTCTGCTCTGTTAATTATCTCTACAATTGCTGGTTTTACTGTTTGGTCCTATCCGTTTTACTTTGAGTTACTCCTCATTCCTCGTGGATTTCGATACCTTGGAATACACTTGGGTAAAAGGCTACAACGTGTTTCCATGCACTTGCGAATTTATTTCAGTAGGCTAAGAAACGCCAACAATTAGCTACACTACAAAATGACGGAAGAAGATGAATTAACCTCCTCGCTCGTTGATGAGGGCTCAAATGGTGGTGGAAGCTGGGCGAAAGAGAGGCGCTGAGGAAGCAAGGGTAGGGCAAGTAGAGGGCGCCAAGGCAGCAGAGGTAGGGAAGGAAGAGGGCGCCGAGGCAGTAGAGGTAGGGCAGGCAGAGCGACGTCGGGCCAGGGAGGTGGTGCGGCGGCACCTGATAGGGGCTGGGGAGGCGGCAACAGACCGAGGTCGGCTGGGATGCGACATGGTGATGATGACCGGGGCTAGAGAGGTGACTACTGGCACGGGACCTGGGAGGTAGCTAGCAAGGCCGAATAGGTTAGGCGGCAAGCGGTGCCAGACCGGGGAGGCGGTGGGCTGTGCTGACCAGGCCCAAGGCATCAGCGGGCAGCGCGGGCTCGAGGAGGCGGCAGGCAATGCGGACCAAGGCCAGAGATGCAACTGGCAGCGTGGGGCTCGGGTGGCTGGCGACATCAGATGCGGCTGGGATGGGGAGGTGGTGCGGCAGTGGCAGCGGTTTGCGTGCGGAGAGTGTGTGTGCGTGTGTGCACGCGCGCGCGTGTGCGTGTGTGTGTGGAGAGGGAGAGGGCTCCCGGGCCAAACTCGGGCTTGTTAGGTACCAACATTTTCTTTGGCCAAAGATTGAGCCGACGAAAACAAGCATTAACTTTGTCGGCTGCCGGAAAGGCCGACAAAATTAGATAATTTTCGTCGGTCCCTTTAAACAGACGAAATTAGAAATATTTTTCAAAATCCCCACACCAAAGTAATTTCGTCGGCTGCCAGTCTAGCCGAGGAATTTGACTATAGTTTCATTGGCCTCCAGCTCAGCTAACAAATTTAAACGTATTTTCATCGGTTTTAGAAGCCGACGAATATGCACCATATAATTTTATCAGCAAGCTAATGAAATTACGTTGGCTGACGAAAAAATACATTTTTCCTGTAGTGTTTTGTTCTGCTAAATATAGCTATATATAGTAAACGAGACTTGCAACCTAAGGTCTAAATCTAAAAGCTAGCCCATGTAGTTAGACCATGAAAGTAAGCATATAATCACAAGAGTATAAGTGTGGAATGCAAAGGGTGATGCAAAAGAGCAAACTCTTAGTGACGAAGTCGACTTGGTGATTATTTACTGAGATATTGAGAAGGCGCACAAGCCTTCCCCATAGTCCTTGTTGAAGCCCCTTAAGGGATTTGCTCTTCCTTAGTTTGCATAAGGATCAAGGTCAAGGTTGTCCGTGCAAGGTCTAAGCTCTTGATTGGGTAACTCCGTGGGTTTAGCTCTCCATGATGCACAAGTGTGGAATCCATCGATCCTCTCATAGATTCTCTCTATCATTTTCATTATAGTTAGTGATCCGAAGGAGCTCCATCCAGTGGCAAAGGAAGAAACACACTTCACATATAAAGGCTATGGAAGAAACACACCAAACTTAACCGGCAAGCTACATCTGAAGATGTATCAACGGATCTAGTAAGGCGGTGGATCGGAGGGTCCTAGGACCAAGGGGGAGGCTAGCCAGCCCCACCCTTGGTCGTTCAACCCCTAGGAGGCCACCCGACCTACCACATGGCTGCCCAGCCACTGACTAAACCAGATTACCGACCTTCTTCACCTATATATACCCCCCTACACTTGGGAGGCTATAAATAGGCCCCAGGAGTGTTGGCGCAAGATAATGACGATATTATGCTTTACTTTGGAGGTGTTTCCATGTGTTTTGAGAGATGAATCATATGTTGTATTCACATTTTGCTAACAATTAACCCCCTTTTGAAGTAAGCCTTTGGTATCTACGCTTTATAGAAAATCACAAGAAAAGAGGTTAAAATGCTCACATGAGGATCCAGTGCTACAAGTTAGGAAGGTGACTTGATTGATAAAAGAAGAACAATTGAAGCCCAAAAGAAGGCCCAAGGCCATTAGTTGAGTACGATTCAAGGTTTGTGTGAGTACAAGGAAGATAAAGATAAGGATGGTTTATCTTAAGGTCAACTCAAGTTCCAACCAAATCTCGAGATACTCACGTAATTCAAGGCATGTGCACCTTGTTGGGCCAATTCAAAGACATTAACAATGTAAAATTAAGAATATTTGAATACGAAAGTTGTATATCTCTTTGAGCTCTACAATTTAGAGTCCGAAGTTACATTATTTGGACTTCAGATGAGGAAGGTATGGTCGAAATACTAAAGGTGTAGAATAAGGAAAGTGCGATTTCGGGAGAGACAAGACTTCAACTTTGTCTCAAAGCAAGATACATCATGTATAAGCTAAAACCATTCGTGTGGCATGTATATACATGAGAATAGATCATAGAAGCCATCTCAAACTGAACTTAGAATTTCCATGTATAGCACAGCCCCACGGGTACAAATACAGGGCCTCCTAAGGGGTAGAGGGATCCAATTTGAAGCAAACAGAGCTCCAAAGCTAGGGCTTAGGGTCCAACTTTGCAAGATTCATAGATAAGTAGTTCTTGGCAAAAGAGAGAAGTGAGAGGAGGCAGGAGGGCCTAGGGTGATCTGACCCCTAAGGGTCTGGCTTGGCCGACCTAGGGCCTTTGTAGGGAGTTTCGAGTTCATCTTTCAATATGTGATTCAAGTCATCGAAATCGACAACTTTGTTCTTCGAGTTCATGATGATTCTCAAGTAAACTCTCTATTCTTCTTATTTTGCTATGATAAACCTTTAGTTTGAACAATGAAATTGTCTTTGAGCAATGAGTTATTTGTTTACACATGATCTTTGATCCATGCCTTTGCAATGCTTCATCATTACATGTGCCTAGCCAGGTGAATATTCCACATGTCTCTTAGTAGATCTTTTTTACCTTGATTAGTTGATTGAATATGCTCATGCTTAGATATGGTTTAGGCTTGCTAGCTTAGATATGTTTAGAAAGGTTCAAGTAAGTCTGTGACATTCATGATCATGTTTATTCTATATTTCACATTAGATCTACACTTAGGGTGGTTCTTAGTTTATAAGAAGTTTGTCTCATATCTCTTGCTAATCATTTCACTGCATAGCTTATCTTGGTCTCGCTTGTTCTTGCAAAGCTCTTGTCTCTGATCTAGTTGATGTTATAGTTTAGTTATAGACCTATTAATCCTTGATTAATAGTAGTTTAAGCCTAGTTTTCCATGGATTGACAAAACCCTTGATAATCATCTCGGGGAAAGTCAACACCAATACTGTCGCTTGTAGTATAAGGTTTGACATGCTTAAGTGTCATCAATAGGGAGCTCATTTGTCAAGTGTGGAAGAAAGTGAAGATCACACCTTAGAAGCTCCACTCTAGTCTTAGTAGTATTAGGATAGTCCTGGGAGTTAGAGCTGAGTCTGAGCTTTTGCCTTAGGGATTCTGGGGTTAGCTTCAACTTCTTTGGTAAAATTCTTGTATCTTTTGTACCTTGCTACATTCTATAATTCAAAGTCGCTTGGTTAGTGTGGTGTACCTTTCTTCCACACTAACCAAGGCTCATGATTGTGTTATTCTTTTGTTATTCGAATCTTGATAGACTCGCTAGTGCTATAAGCCTCTCCTAGTCTTAGAGCTAGGCCAGATTAGTTCTCACCTTTGATCAAGGAAGAGATTTAGTTTCCAAGCTTCTCTTGAAAACTAGTGTAGCATTCCATCTTACCCACGCAGATCTAGTTGGTAGGTCCTCTTGGTGATAGTGGGAGTTCACCCTACATATCCTAACCCTGTCCCGCGGTATGCTCGTAGGTGTTAGCTGGTTCTCATTCAGTTAGCCAACTATCCTCACATGGCCTCCTCGGGATAGCCTAGAATTTCGCTCGGTGCAAGACCCTAGTTCGTTTTCTGTTTATCATTAGTCTGACCATGAATAATACTTTGCAGCTGATTAGCATTAGAGTTTGGAATCTTAATCTAGCTCATTGTCCTCCCAGTCAACTATGTCCTCCCAGGCAACTATACCTAGCTACTGACTGCTTGGGTCGCTGGTCTCTTTTTCCACCATAGATCAATTTTATCTATCTTACCCCTATTTAAGAGTTAGCTGGAATTTATCTAATTACAATTTACTTAGTTCGAACAAGTTTACCATTCTATCTATTGGCAATCCTTTTGCTATGAAAATTTTACCATACTCAGAAATACTATGAGTGAAAAGCTATAGCGAATCTTTGTGTGCTTGCGGGGTAAAATTTGTTTCGCTAAGAGACGTCGACAACGACAACTCCACACTCTGAAAGATCTCATAAAACTTAGAAGCCTCACACTTACAAAGATGGTAAGAGCAAGCACCAACAACAAGAGGTATGCAAAAACCTTGCTACAAACCTTTGTTTGTAACCAAGAACAATACACTAAGTAGCCTATGCAAGTAGTCACAAGTACTAAGCTATGCCTTGATATGCACTTAACCACTATGCATTACTAGAGCTCTCAAGAATGTTTCTCAACACTAAAGTGATGCTCCTTTGCTCCAGCACACTTGAAATGACTAGTGGGGTGCTTTATATAGATCCAAGGGCCAACTAGCATTTGGACTTAGTATGATAAAATTACTAGTTACTTCACAGTTCAGTCCTCAGCAGTGTATGTGTCACACATTACACATTTTGGTCTATTGTACTACTCAACTTGTCATTGGAATTGTACAGTGGATTGTCCAATGGATGTACTTAGAACCTTCTAATCAGTTCATCCGACCTGATTTCAACTACTTTAGCGCTCTTTGGAATACTATACTGCCCATAAAACAGACAGTCACATCAATATATTTGACCTAGGATTCACTTCTCAGCCTTCTCTAGAATATTGTCCGGTGACTTTTCGGTCTGTGTAATTGACCATGCTTTGGAAGGTTTGGTTAGTGCATGCCTTGGCCGACTTGGTCTTATTTTACTATGATAGTTTGGACCAAGGTGGAACTGAATATCAGTTTGACTAACTAGACTTTGATCTTCAACTTTCTAAGAGCCAATGGACCGGCCTCATTGCTCTCCTGGTGTGATGAGTGATAAGTGAGTTGGGCCATGACTCGCCAATATAGAAGATTGGGCTAAGCCCACCCCAAGAAGATAAAAGAATAAAGTTTCCTAGTTCTGACTTCAAAACTGTGGGTGGGATTGGACTACTGGACACGTGGAGTGCATCATGTGATAGCGTGCAAGAGAAGAAGGTCATCGCTCCATTGCGGTCGTCTAAATGTACCATTTTCAATTCAGCCCTTCTGGGCATTTCTAAACTAGGATTATTAGTGTTAATTGGTGTCGTTAGACCTAGGGTATAAATAGACTCGTGGGCTATCTTAGATAGGTCACTTGCTGATTACAAACCCTAGGTTTATCATTTCCATGCAGCCAAGAGCTTAAAGATAGAATCAGGGATTAGAGCTAGGTTTCGGTGAGCTTAGTTCTAATCCTTTGCATCAAGAGGGGGATGAAGGGAGGTAGGCTGTAGGAACCTTGTATGAACTGATTCTCCACTTCAATTCAAGTAGGATTTTTCCTCAATTCGATTGCATGTGTGCAGCCCTCTCTCTTTATCCTTCCTAGTTTGGGTTTTAGATGAAACACAAGGATTTTGGTGATTTGTATTTTCTCATGAGTTAGTCTTCTTCTTTTGGTGTTTTAGGCTTGCTAGGACATGGAGATTATGACCTAGTTCATCTCAATCCCATTAGATTGCCACGAGCAAGTATTTCTTGAGTTTTCCCCTTACCCAAAGGTTCCCTCTTCATGAGATATGAAATTTCTGCTAATCCCTTGATCTTTTTGAGTAGATCATTTGGGAATAGCTTTGGAATATAGCCAGAATGGCATGTGCCAAATTTCTTGAAGATTGGAGAAGGTTTGGTCAAGTTTTGTGTTTGGAAACTCAAGTCCCAGGGTTCCACCGGACTATTCGGTACAACCATCGAACTCTCCGATACCACCGCCGAACAATCCGGCTGCGTGCACCGGACAGTCCGGCATTGGCCTCTATCGCAGCTTCCACTGGACTTTCCTACCGAACAGTCCTATGCCACTGGACATTCCCATTAGATAGTCCTATGTCACCGGACTTTCCTACGAGACAGTCCGGTACGGTGTACCGGACAGTTCGGCAGGGCCAAGGTAGCCAGCTCTTTCTTTGGTTCTTGCTTCCGTGTGTTTGCTCCAACTTTGCTTTTGTGTTTTCATTGCATTCCCATACTCTTTCCTTGTTGTATTTTCAATGAGACGTATTTTTGTGCGGTGAGTGGCTGGTGGACACTTTTGCAAATGTTGTAGCTCGCTCTTGTCTTGCATTCGTTTGTGGTCGTTGAGCCAAGTTTCTTCCGCTGTGGGCTAGATATGTATCTGTTCAGTGGACGATATCTAGCATGTTTTCTAACCTGTTTAATTTCAGGGGTTTGAGTTTTTAAGTGCTCCTATTCACCCCCCCCCTCTGGTCGCATTCTACGGTCCTACAGTTCCCTCCATTGACTAGACCTAGTGACGATCTGATCCTTGTTATCTTTGTAATTTTTGTAAGTTTGATGCACTTGCTTCTCTTGATGTTATAGGTGTTCATGTGGATCTTTAGGTTCTTCATTTGCACTCCTATCAATCCTTGAGGTATTTGTTCTCCAAGTCCATTACTTCAATCCCTATGACTTGAACAAATATATTAGAAAACAAATTAGTCCAAATGGCCATTGTTGTCATTTAACCATCAAGATCTCACTAAGCACGAGGGTTAGGGTCTATTTTACTTACAACTACTTGTCTCTAGATATAAGTCAAGTTCTTCCTCGATGAAAAGTTTTTGTCATCTCCCATTCCTCCCATATTTTTGCTATTTTGATTCTTCAGTGTCACCATTATGTGTTACTCTTGGTTTGGCCCAATAGGAATGGGCATTGCCAATTTTTATTGTATTAAAACTATGTGTTATGTGTTTTCATAAGTCGGTTGATGATACAGACAAATGTGTGATACAAATTTTCTTATTAAATGTATGTCATCAAAGGCTCGACAGTTAATTTTTTGTCAATGTGGGTGTCATATATCCACGAGTATCTCAAGTAGCACTACTAGAGAATGGGGCTTCAGATGAGTTCTAATTTGACATAGAAATCGACCAACATCCGCATCCAGTACAGATATTGTATTTAATACTGGGTGGAAAGATGTTGGCTCCTGGAGAGACATTAGTATTCGTTGGCAATACAAACTCATATTAAAATGTATATTTTAGTACTGGGTGGAAAGGTACCGGCTCTTGGAGATACACTGACATATTCAAAGTACCGTTTGGCAATACGAACCCATATTAAAAGTATATTTAGTACCGGGTGGAAAGGTACACTGACATTAACGTTCAGTGAAGACTTTTAGGCTCCTTTTGGAACAATGGAAAATTTTTCTGTTCCTGGGTTTTTACTGTGTTTTTGAACTGATTCCTGTGAAATTCCTGTGGCAATCGTGTGAAATTCCTGTGTTCCAAATGAGGCCTTAGTATCGGTTGTTGTTACCAATCGGTACTAAAAGGTACCCTTTAGTATTGGTTTTTAATACCAACCCATACTAAAGCCTTAGCAACAGGTACTAAAGCCTTCTAGATACTTACAATAAAAAAAAGCATTCCTTATGTAGTAAGATATGACTGTGTGATGCAGTGGTTGGTTGGTTCGCGCACAATGCTATTGGTTATGAGTTTGAGCTCCAACAGAAACATATTTTTCAGCTTTTACAAACTTTGGTACCGGTTTCTACCGTGGTTTCTACAACCGGTATTAACCTGAGAGGCATTAGTTCCGATTCCGCAGTACCGGTAGCGAATTCAATACTAAAAGGGGGTTTCCAACCGGTACTGAAAGCTCTTTGTGTAGTAGTGTAGACAGATTGTAACCATTCTACCATGTGGGCCAAGTGGTCTGCCTTGGATCCCACGGTACAAGACGGCGTGGACAACTACGAAAATCCTATTAGGAATATGAGGAATTCTAATCGTATTAGGACTCTTGCTTTGTACCGACTAGAACTTTCATATAACTCTCACCCCCGAACTATATAATATATAAGGAGGGAGGGGCACCCTAGTTCAGCATCTTTATCTCTCTGGATCCTATCTAAACCTAGGTTACAATGACCTAGGTTAGATTCATCTCATTGCGCACCTAGACGCATAATGCAATTCACGTACCACCGTATAGGACGTAGGGTTTAGTGATTTGGCTACCCGAATCTGTCTAAATCGTTGTGTTCTTCGTTCTGTACACCTTCGCGATCTTCTTGCCAACAGTTCTACCGATCTCAAAACCCTCACGTGATCCATCCTGTGATGGGCTGCCGGTACAAAACACCAACGGTCAATAAAGTCATAAAATTTGGTTCTTGTGCGAAGTCTATCGTTGATGTTAGGCTTAGGCCCCTCTATTAAGTTGATGGCTCTGACACTGCCTGTTTGTATATTTTATATTTATTATACACTTAGCTCATGGATTAAGTGCAGCAGTTCTGATCGCACAAGAAACGAAACGCATGTCGTGTAAAATAAATAATAGGACAAACAAACCGCTGCTCGGAGAGTATTGTTAGGAGAGTGGAAAGTTGAAAGATTCATGAGTTGGACCGAAAGTCCTCAATTCCTACCAAGCAATTAGGGATGTCAATGGGCCAGGAATTTCCTGTCGGAGAATGCCTTCACGTCCCCGTTCCGTGGAGAGAGAAAATTTGTTGTCCCCACGAACAACAACGGGGACAATATTTTCCCCATCCAGGTTCCTTCCCGTCCCTGTGTGGGGGATCTCCGCCGTGTTATTTTTCTCCTTTACATCCCGTGGTTAGTCATTGATATGTCTAAAATAGAGGAGAGATATGATTAATCTTGTTGTAATGACTTCAAAATAGAGTATTTATGGTTGGTTAGAGAGATGAAAAGCTGAGCTAGATAGTGAAATAAATAGCCACATAACAAGCTACACGGGGATCCCCCCACAGGGAACTAAGTATAGGGAAGGCTCCCTTAGATCAAGTCAAGCAGATCATTTATATGGTTGTATATGATACAAAAATAGCATTGTAAATACAACGGAGTTTGAATAGATAGACATGCTGAACTCAGCATCATTCTGTGTCCGCCAACCTGACAACCCGACAAAGGAGAAAATTTTCACATCAAATTTTACCTATAAAAAAAGTACTTCTAATAATCTCTGTTTTCTAACTTCCGAAACTCCATAGGAAAATAGGATAGGTTCCTATTGCCATCTCTACTGGCAATATGTGAAACAAGGAGAAAGGTTGGCCTACAATCGTACGATGGCCGTCACCTTATCGCAATTTTCCTCGACCCCGCCACCTCCATTATCCAACCGCCAGTGTTCCACCCATGGCCACCGCCACCCTCGCCGCTCCTCCTTTCTTCACCTCCTCGCCACCGGCTCCAGCGCAGGCGCGGGCGAGGAGGAAGAGGAAGCCCTTTCTCCGCGCCGCGTGCTCCTACGCTCTCCAGGAGGGCCAGTCCCGCCGCTTCCACCGCCTGCCGTGCGGCCTCGACCTCGAGGTCATCGAGCAGCGCCCGCCGGCGCCGGGAGAGCGCCCGCCGCTGGTGTTCGTGCATGGGAGCTTCCACGCAGCCTGGTGCTGGGCCGAGCACTGGCTGCCCTTCTTCTCACAGGCCGGGTTCCCCTGCTACGCCCTCAGCCTCCGCGCGCAGGTACTATTTGTCGAAATGCATCGGTACAGTAGTTTGCGTTGCTGGTAATTCAGTAGTAAAATGCAATAGCTACAAGTTGCTGGCTCTGGATTGGTCTATGGGTGTTGTATTTCACCTGAGATATATGAATCCTATTTTGTTGGTCAGTGCAATGTGATACTTCAATCGGCCTGTTGCATTGCCCAGTTGCCAGTAAATACTTGCAGATCATTCAACATTAGCAGCTTCACTGACATATGTTCTGAACTGTTGCAGGGTGAAAGCAGCATTCCTCAGGAAGCAGTGGCGGGGACACTTGAGGTAATCAGTCATAGCTGCCCTGCACTGCATTCAAGTCGTCTCAAATGTTCTGTGTTTCCAGTTCTTGGTACTGTTCTGTCCGATAATTCTGATGGCCGCTCCATTAATTTTTCATCTGTAGCATTTTTTTCCTCAGAAGTAACCTTACACGCAACATATTAAGCATGATTAGGTCGTTTATGACTTTAAACTCACCAATCCTTATCGTTTGAAGTAATACACTAGGAGATATCAAACATATACTATGTGAACAAAGTTTCGAGCACTGTCAAAAGACAAATTAGCATGTTTAAGCTAAATATTTCATTATAGTACTTCTCTTGGTAGAGCTGGCCCATTTCATGGTCCCACTAGATTTAACCCGATATGTGATTGACTTGCAGTAGACACATACTGGCGATATTGCTGATTTCATCCACAAAGAGGTCCCCTTGCCACCTGTACTAATTGGACATTCATTTGGAGGTTTGATTGTGCAGCAATATATATCATGCTTGCAAGGTATGCTCCTGATCCCTCAAAGATCAGTCAGTTTTCTGGTTGTTATGGCAATTATTTGCATGTTTAGCATGTTTCTATTCCATCTATACTGATTTTGCATCATTGAGAGGTTTATAAGTTTCGGCTACATAGATATATGCTACTTCCAGATTCTCTTTTTCCCCCAAAGGGATTTCTTTCCTACTTACGTTTGGAGCAAAAAAGTACACTAATTGGAAGGGCGTAGTATACTTATCAAACTTTGTCTTGATGTGATAAAGCATGAAGTTAAATGGGAAGGAAACGACTAGTGTTATTTCCAGAAGATGATAAGTTTCTCATTGCCTTTTTCACTGTTTTCACTCATGACTTCAGTTGAGTTATTTTTTTCTAACTGGTCAGTTGTTATATTTTATTCATCTTAAGCTAATCAGGAATCATGATTGTTGACTGCTACTTATAAATGTTCATGTACTAGCTGCTTCAGAGATTGTAGATGCCAATTAGACATGAGAATTGTTAACCCAAAGGTTATACAGTATTATAATTATACAAATTGTAAGGCATCTACACAAACTGTGTCTGTATCAATTCTCTCCAGATAAAAAACAAAGTTGAATAGGATAAAATAGACAGTATCTGTGCACTTCTCTAAATTGTCTTCGATCATCTTCCATAGCCATAACATCCCAAAATTGTGACTTGTTTTTACATGTGTTGCAATATTAGGTACATATAAAACATAATACGAACTGATCATGTGTCCTGTTTCAAATTGTTCAGTGGTGAAGAGTAAACTTTATTTCATTTCTCATCAACTAGGTATATCTTTTTGATCCAGAATATTTACCACCAAAATCTGTAACAATGATCTTTTGTTAACTTTCTTGATTCTAGGTTCAGAACTTCTGCATCCAAAGCTTGCCGGCGCTGTCCTTGTATGTTCGGTGCCTCCCTCAGGAAACAGGTAGTTCTCACATTACTCTGTATTTACCAACTTGGCAACTTCATTTAACTTCCATCATTATGCAACTCCTTTGTATCATTTATCTGCAGTGGGTTGGTATGGCGTTACCTTTTGACTAAACCAATTGCTGCGGTCAAGGTAAATTGATCTATCACTTGAGTGTGTTGGAATTATGTTGAGCTAACCTTGTTTTGCAGTTGTTGCTTCTATTATAAATGTATTGTTCAAACTTTTCTGTGTTAGACCTAAAATATACATGAGAGATGGCCATTCTTATTTTAATATCGAATTCTGTTTTGAGTTATTATTTAAATGTTCTTACTTATCCAGCCTTAATCTTGTGCAATTTTCCATTTGCGTCATGTTTTACATGTCCATGTAGAATATTGTTCTTTTCATAGACAACATATTGCTACCGACATCAACAAGGTCACCCACAGACTGAAGCCCATACATGATAGGATGTTTAATACACACACCATTCTTGAAATGAAGCCATCACATTTTCCCTTCATACTTATCTTTGCAAGGTTTCTGTTAATATGTTTTGTACCTATTGTGTAATTTATGACCATATGTAAAACCTTAATAATCTTTCTATCAGGTGACACTCAGTTTGGCTGCAAAAGCATATGCAAATTCATTGTCCCTCTGCAAGGAAACATTTTTCTCACCACAAATGGAAGATGGACTTGTGTTAAGGTAATGAGAATATGAGATGCATGGCAGTTCCTTTCGCATTCTAATATAATCTTTTGAATATGTGCTTAAAGTCCTCAACATCATTAACTTGGCACCTATAACGCATCTCATTCATAGTCTATGGGTACCTTCTGTTTCCGAGTCCCATTCGTAGTCCTCAACATCATTAGCGGCAATGGTACCTTCTGTTTCTGAGTCTGTGGGTGAATGATTTATTCGACGATGCTGCTGTTGTATCTGCTTACTTGAGCCAATGTCTATTTGGACCGAGCCTCTTTTAGTACCTATAGAGGTTCAGTCATAATTTGTAGTGATAGTTGCATTTCAGAATAGTGGTTCAGTCAAATAGTGGTGGTGATCATGATAGCAGTAATAGTTGCAGTAGTAGTAGCCATTGTAACAATAGTGGTGCTCATTGTTTATTTTTGTTGGGTTTGCATGAGATGCTTCACCTTCTGCTGTTCACTTTCACCTCTGCTTCCCCAAATCAAAGATTTTGGTCTGGCATTGTCATTATGGGCAACTGGACATGGAGAACTCATGCCACACTTATAACATATTGTTTTAGGAAAAAGTCTATATAACCCCCTGCATTATGTATGGTGGGATACATCACACCCTGAATCCCTTGAGCGGTTTTGATGGGTGGTTTTGATGTCATGGCACACTGGTGTGTTCAAATCACCCCTCTAACTATTTCAGCTGGTACAATCTACCCCTTGATAAAATTTATATTTTTCTTCTCCATGTTGAAATTAAATTTGAAGTTTAAATTTTCTAAGATGGTAATTGGAGTCATAACTTGTGTTAGAAAAATATATGATGATTTTTTGTGATTACTTTTCTTACAATTTTGTATTAGCAAGGTTAATTTATCAGTAAATGTCTAACCTATGAAAAAATTGTGATAAAATCATCATATGTATTTCAACATAAGTTATAATGCCTTCCATGACCTCACAAAATTAAAACCTTAAAATTCAATTTGTACATGGAGAAATAATAAATACAAATTTATGAAGGGGTGGATTGTACCAGCTGAAATAGTTGGAGGGGTGATTTGAATACACCGGTGTGCCATATCATCAAAACCACCCACCAAAACCGCTCAGGGGGTTATTTGACCGATTTTTGATAGTTGAGGGTGTGAAACATCCGGTTTTATAGTTCAGGTGTGATGTGTCCCACCCTACATAATTCAGGGGGTCATATAAACTTTTTCCTATTGTTTTATGGATTGCAGTCTTGTTTTTTATCGTTCAATCACAACATAACATCTGCATCACAATCTTAAAGGTACCAAGCACTAATGAAGGAGAGCTCAAAATTGCCGCTGTTTGATTTACGGAAGCTTAATGCATCATTGCCCGTACCTTCTGTGCCAGAAAGTACAACAGAAATTTTTGTCATGGGTGCAAGCAATGATTTCATTGTCGTGAGTGAAGCTCCTCAGCTCTCTGTCGTGCACTCCCTCCATCAAATTTACTGCACAGGTCCCATGTTGCAATAACTATGCAATAGAACTGTGGTCTGTGAGATACTAATTGTTTACAATTTTGCACAGTTTTGGTTGATATAAAAATACAATAGTAGTATTTTATGAATGAGTATTGAGTATCGTTCAAAGAGATATGATACAAAGTATGAAGTATCCACATTGCAAATTCCATAAAGAAGGAAGTTAAGTACTACAGGTCTTCAACAATCAATTTACCATGTAACTAAAATCCTTCTATTGACTTACTGTACCTGCAACTTATAATCAAGGTTTGGTACACCTATTTCTTAGAGTGATTAGATACACCTATTCTAGTCGGACTACTTGTGTACGACCAGTAGTGATGATGGAATGTGCTTGTGCTTGATAGCTCATGCGCTGCACTGAGTCAGAATGTACACGGAGCAGGATTGTTCTTAAAATTGTCGGCTACATGAATGTTCTCCACATCATTTTATAATGTCGATTTCACTTTTTCTTTATAATGTGCACAAAGAAACAACTTTGTTTCCTTAATCAATTTATTTTTCCTGTATTAGGATTCTGAAGGGCTTTCAGAAACTTCAAGATTTTACAGAATGCAGCCAGTATGTGTGGAAGGTGTAGCTCATGATGTGATGTTAGATTGTTCCTGGGAGAAAGGAGCTGAAATAATCTTGGCATGGTTAGAGAAGCTCACACCATGATTGAGCAAATACAGTCAAACAGCTAGAGCTACGTTTGACATATTGGAGCCCTCACTTTTCTTGATTCTTTGTTGTTGGATATCTGTTGGTAGGGAGTTTCTAGTTAGTGATCAGAAGTTGCTTCCACCACTATTATTGTTTGATTGAAAGCAAGTCATGTTTATTCTTTAGCTGTTAGTTAGGTCTTAAAAACACTAATGCCTGATTGTGCTTATTGAATACCATGGCTCTTATTTCCCACTTTTTATGTGTTATATTGTAGTTCTTAAACGACAAAGATATATGTTTGTAAGACCAACATGTGTGCAGAGAAATGCTTTTGTTCAAGCATAGAGCTTTACTATGACGGAGGGGAAAAAGTACTGTGCAAGCATTTTGGATGCTCGCCATTGCCCATTCTCTTCTTCCTTCCACAGTGGTACTTACGAAATACTCCATCCATTCTTTTTTATTTGACGCATTTTTATTTGATGGTCCCTACTTCAAAATGAACTAGCCGAAGGTAGTGTCACCATATGAATGGGAGGGTGTCTTCTTGCATCCACAGTGGAATTACTCTGAGGTGTTTCATTCTAGGAAGAAGTCCATCTTGTACGAAATATCACCACATATTGAATGGGAGGGAGGCTTCCACTTTGGCACAAACTAATGGAATGAAGCTGCTATGCCTCCTAGACTGGACGACTTCCTGTAAATAACCTAGTTCATGTTCCTTTGAAAGAAATAAAATGAAATCTTTTGAAGCTTTTTTTAGGTTCTTCTTTTCCAGCCTTAGTGGCTCCTCTTTGATAAGGTTTTAAAGTTTTCAAAACGAAAAAAATGACAAATCTGGTCCGATGGCTCTTCTCCACTAACCACAAGGATATCGGTGCTCTATATTTCATCTTCGGTGCCATTGCGGTTCTAAAAAAATGGAGAATCTCTCCTTTTCTATTTTATGATATTTCACTATCCATATATTATCTTCTTTTTCAGGATTTCAATTTTTTTTAGTCTTTTATCGTCTCATACTCCCCCTGGTAGCCTATGGGGCAAAATCTAGAACAGTAAGCTGCATAAGGAATTGTAGTGTCACGACTCACTAAGCTTACACGGAGCAACTTTGGGCAGAAAACAGATAAACCCGAAGTTGATCAGCTGCTCCAAATCTGTTCGCTTTGCATTGACTTTGACGCTGCTGCGATATGTATCATGACTGGAAGTTGGATTTATTCAGTCGAAATGATGGTTTGAATGATAAGAGTTTCGTTTTGATTTTAATCGAAATGTTGGTTTTCACAGTCGTGCGGCTTGATAGGGCGCGAGGCACTGCGTCCTTCATCTCGTCGCATGCTGTGTTGCTGAATTCCTGACTGCTAACACTGCCAGATTAGCCTGTGCCCTGTGGTCGTATCTAACCCCGTGCCCCCAGGCGGCCGGGCCACAACTCCTTCACCAGCCTATCCGTCCTGAGGGGCTGACCTCGTCTTGGTTTGTCAGGATCTGAGGCAAATTGCAAACCATAACCTCGGAGCGTAGAAACCAAAATACGCCATTAAAGATGGCCAAAGGATCAAATATCACTTGTCAATTCACAAGTGCAACCAAGTACAAATCTCAGCACCACAACATTTAGAGATCCTAGAGCATAATAAACCAAAAATACTGGAGCATGTTCTCGACCAAACTGCCATCATTGTGATTCAAATAGAGAACCCCACGATGCCTACAAGACGGCACTTAGCTCATGCTTCAGTCTGCTCCCTCAAGCGACGGATTGTGCTCCTGACAGTGACCGCGCTAGCGGTGCTGCAAATACATAACATAATTATTGCCATGCTATAGCAATGCATATGATTTTGAAAGACACAAAAAGAGTCAACGAAGGATTACTTCATGGTATAAGCACCACCAGCCTTGACCTTCCCACAGTCCTTGCATCCCCAAATTCCAACTGCTTTCCTCTTCACAGCAAACTGGGACAACACAGTGAAGGCGGGACATTAGGACTAATTACCATACTTAACATCTATCTTACAAGCAAATTGCTCAATATGATTAAACACCCTATAAACTAGTATACAAAAATATGACATTAACAAAGAAAATAGACAGGAATATACTTAAGACAGGTTGTTATCATGTGCGCAAAATCAGTCTTTAGTAGTTCATATCTTCATAACAGTCCAGTAGCGGTGAAAAACGAGTACACAAAAACCTTGGCAGTGAATATATAGAAAAAACAGTGAACTTGAGCACAATCTGGCGAACTGAAAGAAGACCCACCTTCCCACAGAACTCGCAGAAGTACTTGGAGTGCTGAGATACTTCCATCTTCTTGATTTGCTTACGCAAGCTAGCACCATACCTAGTTCCTATAACATTGTATTTGCAAGGTCAAAATCATATCACAGACATAAATTGGAAGCATGCCAACCATATTTCTTAAGCACATACCATATTTGCCAACAATTCCGGCCTTCTTGGTGCGCTTCGTCTGTGTAGACATTGTAAAAACAACAAATTACAAAGATGAATACCAACGTTGCACAGTGCAATACTGCAATACAACTGCTAAGTGTAAAATGCTAGGTACTAACATGTACTCATGCAACTTCAAGGGCAACATATAGGACTGTCACAGTATCAATATAAAGAACTGTACACAAGTAGGTGGGGTGGCACAAGTAAATACTCTTTTATAACATTAGATATTTTAGCTACTAAAATACCATATATAAAGTTAAACTAGTAAGAGTAACTATTGACGTCCAATATCCACAATAGAAGAATTACCCCCGGGTTAATTTCAAGTTTGAAGCACAGCTATGAAATCAGAAATATCCTACGACAAAAAGCAAACTACTTGTTCAAGTAGTGATACAGACAACTGAGTAGTAAAGCATAACACTATAACAGATCAATTCAATCCAAGGGGGAAGAAGTATTGTGATTCAGTGATTTATACCTGAGGTATTAAAAGGTTATACTTAGCATTCTTTTAAGCATCCACCAAACTGACCCTAAATTGCTCTTAAGCAGAAGCTATTCCAGAGTGCCAGTGATTCTGCCATGCTAATAAAGACACTTCAGCACTTCCCTAGTTCTATACTCTCCGAAGAAGGGCTTGATGCCAATTTGAACACCAGCAGCTTCAGGGCTTGTTTGGATGCAAAGAGTATTGGAGAGGATTGAATCCCTCTCTATTGTCTATTCAAATTTAACTAGCAAGGGATTGAATACACTCCAATCCCCTTCAATACTCTTGCATCCAAACAAGGCCTCAACCTCAACAGGATTGGTAAAAAAACGACTGCTCCAAGTATGATCGCTAGACGCAAAAATCAAGCCACGCCCCTCTCCCGAAGACTAAACTACATAGCCTAGCCGAGTGCACACCGAATTGGAGCGGAGCCATCAAATATACCAGATTTAACAGTAGGATCTCGCGCGACACATCCTATCAAGCTCGCAGGACTACGCATCCTCCGTACGGAGACAATTCCACAAAATGTGAAAGATTTTCGGCACGGAGAGACTGGGAGGAAGAGGAGAAGCGGCGTACCATCTCGGCGACGGAAGAAGCAGCGAGGAGCGGGACGGCAGCGGCGGCAGCGGCAGCGGCGGCGCGGGTGACGGGAGGGTTCGAGGAGAAAGCACGAGGAAGAATTTATATAGCCGGTGCTAGGGTTTCGCGGAAGTATGGACCGGGCCCTGTACTGTTACCTTTTTGCTGATAGGCCCTCAAGCTTCTGGTTCGGCCTATAAAGGCCTTGTACCATCAAACTGGGCTTCGTATCGGGCTTTTTTATCGACGTGGCCTGGGCTGGTCAGGCGGCGCTGTCAACTAAGGGTGTGTTTGGTTGGTGGTATGAGAGAGGACGGGATGGGATGATCTCACTTTTGCTGCTGTTTGGTTCGGAGGACGGGTGGGATGGGATCAACCTGGGACGAGTTCATCCTCCAAATCTGGGGACGACGTCGTCCCTTCAAATCGAGCGGACGACACCGTCCCCTCGTCACGCCGTCTCTCTCCGTCCTTGCGCTCGCCCTCGCCCGGGCCTGTTGCCCGGTCGCGCCCCGCCCGCCGCCGGCAAGGACGCCGCCTAGCCTCGCCCCTTCGCCGCGTTCTGGCTGCGCCCGGCTGGCCCCGCCCGCCGCCGGACTAGAGCGGTGCGCGAGGCGGAGCCTCGGGGAGGCGAATGAGGATGCGGCGCACGCAAGGCGGAGGCCGAGGCGGAGCACCGGCGAGGCGGAGGACGAAGCGGCGCGGCGCAGCGGAGAGCCGGAGACGGAGTGCCGCGGGGAGCCGGAGAGGGGCGTCATGCCGCAGAGAGTCAGAGTGGGGGCGGAGGTGTCGTCGGGAGGTGGAGGCGAAGCGGTCGCGGCGGAGCGGGGAAGCGGTCGCAGAGGCGTGCGAGGTGGCGGAGCTCGGAGATGACGGCTCCTCCCCGCCGTGTGCGCGGTCGGCGCCCCAGGCCGCTGCGGCTAGTTTCTCATCCTGCTCGACCTCCTCCAAGATCTTGAGCGGGAGGCAGCGGGGAGCGGAGGCGGCAAGCTCGCGAGGCAGCGAGGAGCGGAGGTGATAAGCGATGCAGAGTGGGGCGCTGGAGCGAAGGCGGCCGGCGCTGGAGCGGAGCGGGAGCCTACGGCCGTTTTCGCCAGTACGCCGCTTGTCCACCGCCGATAGGGAGCTGACAGAGGAGCCTAGGATGGCGGAGGTCGCGGTTGACGTCACGGCGCAGTGGCTCCATATGTGGCGATGAGATCCGGTGCATCCATGAGCTCCGTAGCGGGTACGGCCTCCGGCGCAACGACGAGCTCCAGCGCGGGGACTGCTTACGGCGCGATGAAGAGCTCCAGCGCTGGGACAAGCTCCTGCGCGGGGACAGCTTCTGGCGCGGCAACGAGCTCCGGCGGGGCGATGGCCTCCAGCGCCTCGATGAGGTCCATCACGGCAACGAGATCGGCCTCCGGCACCGCGACCCCCGACGACGCAGCGACGAGCACCGAGGACGCATGACTCCTCCCAAAAAATCTCATCTACTGAGTCACTGAATGTGGGCCCCGTGGTTGTTGGTAGTGCTTTGAGTGGCTGAACAGTGGGACCCAAAGTTAACAGCAGTTAACGGACCAAAAAATCCATCCATCCTATCCCTCCTCGTTCCTTTTGCCAACCAAACAAAGACATGGGATCATCCCATCCTTAGAAAAAGAGATGGAACCATCCCATCCCACCTTGACTCCAAACCAAACGCACCCTAATTGCCGGCTCAAATTGAGTTATTTAAAGAAACGGGATTTATATTTATCTACGGATGATTTTCAGTTATTTTTTTATTCATTTTTGTGTCGCTGCGATTGCTTCAAGATTTGTGTATATCATTGGGCCTTTTCTTCCTATTATCGCCAGAATGTGGTTGATCTACTACTGGGTTAGATCAGTTGATGGGCTGCTCAAGGGAAAAGTAGCCGATATCAAAGTCGAGGCCGATGGGCCGTGTATCTTAGAAATCGAGTCGTTTTAGCCCAAGTAAAGTAAGGTTTTCTTATCTTGAGTTGGACTCGATGTCCAAATCTCTGGACTATAAATATGTACCCATACCAACATAATAAAGTTGACGACAGACGTTCCCTAACAGCAGTTGTCGCCAATCTCTCTCGGCGCATCGCTACCCCTGAGCAATTAGGGTTTTTTTCAAAGTAATCGTCATGCTGCTCTAATGGTTCTCAAATCCGTTAGGGCATTAGGGCGTAAGCCATATGGTGAACTGTGTACTGAAGCGTTTTTTATGTCACGATTTGCTGATTATCATGAAGAATCTAGTGTCTATCCTGGCTCGGCGCGAGATCTGTTATTTATCTCGATGGATCTCGTGTCAGACCTTGCTTGACGTGAGACTCATCTGCAAGCTCGCATGTTTATCGATCTACCCATGTACATGTGCCTCACGTCATAGATCGATCTTCATGTAGCTCGTTTTGCTCTACCTAATCGCTTGTTACAATCCACGACATGCCGCTGCAGCGTGTGCACGTGACATGCCGATAGATTAGCGTACCACGAGCACCCTAACTATACATGTCATTTTTCACTTTTACCCATCTAGATGGATCTCCTTGGAGGTCCTGGTTAGAAGCCGATCTGGCTAGTTAAATCTTTTACATCATGCTTTTAGCTAGGGTTCACTTTGTTTTTATTTATGGAAGTGGCTTTGGCTATCATAAATGCTTCATTAACGTCTCATCGACTATCGAGCATCTACATGCATGCTAACTGGAGTACACGATATCTCGTGTTTGCTGATCCGAGCGATCCGGCAGGAATTTAACGTTTAGATCTGTACACTCTACAAGAAGAACCAGAGCCAACCGTCGCATCCATCAAACCTTCTTGGCTGCAAGGTCAAGCCAGGTGGCAAGCCCGCATCACCACAACCAACCACATCGGCTCTGCTCAGAGTCGATCGGAGTCGCACGACAGGGAGGCGAGTGTAGCAGCAGCGCGATCCCCGGCTCCTAGTGTGTCTTCGCTCCGAAGGCCCCGCACCATCAGTTTTCTGCAGAAACACACTCTTCGGCACGCGGGAAGAGATGAACTCCATGGTGGGGGCAGGCTAGGCTGTGTCAGGGGTAAGTGCTATTGAACTCCATGGAGAACATAGGGCGTGCGTGGTCAAGGAAGTACTTGTTGGCGCGTAAACGTAGGAAATCGGACCGCAGATCGGCACTTCTTTTGCTGAAACTAGGTTTTACACTCGACCGCCTTATATGCCTCCTATCAATCCTCCAGAGGGGACCAAGGCCGAGTTTATCATGCATGCACCCAGCAATCTCAATGACCAACCTGTGTGCTATGACATACCGCCAGCGTTCATACCAAACGGCTACATGTGTCAACTCAGATATAGGTTGCTACAGGAGGGCGAATAACCTCCTCGCCGGCCACCCAAATGGCCTCACCCTACAAGCAACATGGGCGGTAGCAAAGATAAAACCCATGATCAAGAGGTCTCTAGCTGGCAAGCGCGATTTGGGTCTGGGCCGGTTTTCAACAATCATGCCAACTTTTTTGCCACTAACGGATCGGCTGCTCAAGCCGATGTGGATGAGATTCTCAGGAATCGGTACGGCGTAACACCGGTGTAAGGTGCCGTTATCTACTCCAAGCCATACCCTAAGGCCTATGATCAGTTGCCACCCCCACCCAAGTTCAAAGTAACTAATTTTCCAAGTTCAGTGGCAACGATGATACCAGCACTTTGGAGCACATCAGCCGATACATGGCTCAACTGGATATCACAGTAACGGTCGAACACATGAAGATTCAGCTCTTTTCACTGTCTCTGACGAGCCTAGCTTTCAAATGGTATACGTCATTGGCACCTAGGACTATTGTGACATGGAAACAGCTAGAAGAGATGTTCCACGCACATTTCTTCTCAGGAGCAGAAGAATCGTCTTTCACAAATCTCATGTCGATTCATTAGCGCTCTGGCGAGCCTGTGAACTAGTATATCCAGTGCTTTGGGGAAGCCAGAAATAAGTGCTATTTGCTGCAATTGTCAGAGAAGAACTTGGCTGAGATAGCATACGGTGGTTTTCATCGAGCTACCAAACTCGCGTATGCACCAACGGACTTCAACTGCATCGTCCAGTTAGTTTCAAAAGTTTCAGCATACGAGTGTGCGCATTCGGAGTAGAGCCAAGATAGGCCACGAAGGGCTATCACGTACTTGCAAGATGAAGAATCGGCCGATGAAGAAGTCGAGGTCACAGTGGTACAATGGACCAAGCCAAAGCAGCCGCTATCTTGCCAATGGCTCAAACGCCTGAAAGCTCCAGCTGGTTACGTCTTTGATGTGGTCCAGACAGAACAATCTTCAACTTGTTGCTCAAAGAGAACTACTTGGAGTGACACCCGGCCACAAGATCATACCTGCTGAAGAACTCAAGGGACATAAGTACTGCAAATTCCACAATACCCTTGATTCAGACGACACCAATGATTGCAAGGTCCTGCGTCAACAAATCCAAACCGCTATTGAGCAAGGAAGATTGACCTATGCAAGGAGCTCGTTGAAGGTGGACAGTACCCTGTTCCCCAACGTCAACATGGTCAACGTGATGTCTTACACCTACGGCTAGACCAAGACGGCTGCCTCCGCTGGCAGTCAGATCAAAGCTGCATCAACAACTGAATCCTGTGAGTTTCTACGCCGGGTTCGTGGCACTGTTGAAAGCGGCAAGGTCGTTAGCAAGAACTGACCTGGCTTGTTTTCCCTGACCATCAACATGTTGAATGCCACCTCCGGCCCGTAAGATAAAGGCAAGGCCAAGGCCGATCCGAGCGATGATCGGTTGCTAGAATTTAGCCCAGAAGAACATTTGTCTACCAAGGACACTGCCATAAATTGACATTCCCGCCCTGATTCAGGTGTCTTAATTGGCATCTATGCTGGTTACCATGAGAGACGTCAGCAATACCAGGCACGCGGTTGTTGGTGTCTCTTAGCCTTAACAAGTTTTACTCCACAAGCGCATGGAGATTGTTGTAGCCTTTCACCCAGAGTATTCCGAGTATCGTACATTTTTCCACAGGGAAGCAGCAGGCGAGAGAGTGTAATTGAATATATTTAAATCGAATGAACTGTAGACTAGGATAAGTTGTACCAACTAGTATCTAAACAGGGGTAAGAGTGAAATAGCAGGTGTATGGTGGAGAGGTAAGTCTATCGAAGATATACATAGAAAGGTATAGTTGCCTGGGAGGACAACGGGTGAGATAAAGTCACCAAACTCTATTTCTAAAGGGCTGCAAAAGGTTATCTGTGACTAACCAAGAAACTCATTTAACAAGTCAGGGTCTTGCGTCGAGCAAAATTCTAGCACCCTCTAGAAGCCAGGGGGTAGGTAGTTGGCCACCGAAAGAGAACCTAGCTAACACCTACGGGCCTCCCGAAACGACATGCCTGGGATACATAGGCACACCACACGCTGTCACTGAGTGGGGCTACCAAGCAAATTTACGTAGAGAGGATGGCACTCTATAAACGTGTTCAAGCAAAGTTTGAACAACGATAGACCGTCCTTGATCAGAGAGAGGGTCTAGCCATAGCCTAGCGTCTAAGTCTAGTGTTGAGTTATAGCACCGGCAAGAATAACAAGAATTGAATAACAATGTTAAACACAACCTATGCCTAGCAAGTGTGCAAAGAAAGGTACAACATACTCGCATGAGATAAAACTTAGAGTAAAATATAACTTGAAATGATATTGAAGATAATCTGAATCCAAAAGACACAAAACTTTACTACAGACTCGAAGATAACTCCGGAGACTCTGAGGCAAAACTCAACTCAACTCTAACTCCCAGGACTATCCTAACTACTAAATGAAGAATGTAACACTCTAAGATAGCTCTTGAACTCAACTCCACACTTTACAAAAGAGCTCCAAGGGTCTATTTATAGCTCAACCAAGTGAGGGGGTATTTGTAGGTGGTGTAGGTCGGTGAGGGGGGTAGTTCAATGGCCGGGCGGCCACCCGGCCATAGGATCCACCGACCTTAATGATCCATCGGCTGATGTTGCTTCCCCAAGTCGGTTGGCAGTTGAATTAGTTGATGCACATGCTAAACAGGAACGAGTGGTGGCCGGGCGGCCATTGGATTCACCGACTTTGGTGATCCAACGTATTCCATGCCCTCTGGATGGTGGTTGACAGTTATTGTTGGTGTGTTTCTTCCTTGGCTGTTGGATGCAAGTCACACAGATTGCTGACATCACCAATCCATGGTGTGGATTGATGACATGGCGGCCTTTCGGTACTTGTCACATGGGAAACTTGGCACACACTTGAGTTTGTACATTTGACATGTTGTTCTTGCATGCAGGGTCGGAGTGGAGGTATTTGGGCTCGTTCGGATGGCCGAGCGGCCATGCACATGGTTGGGCGCTCATGCTGGTCTGCTTGGGCTGTTGCTGGGTGGCCGAGCAGCCACTGGAGTTTACCGGGTGGCCATGGACATGGCCGGGTGGCCATGCCTATGGCCGTGCGGCTAGGCCCTAGTGCCCACTAGCTGCTGGAGTTTGCATCCTTGCCCAATTACTCCATTTTCATGTATATGTTGCACCCAAATACCGGCGGAGAGGCCCGAGCACAGAGCACACTGTTGACGTCTCCTAGCATAACAGATTTTACTCTGCAAGCACACAGAAATTCGCTGTATCTTTTTCACTCAAAGTATTCCGAGTATCGTAAAAATCCACAGGGGAGCAAGGGCAAATAGATGGAATGAAATGTTGAACTTTCAACTATACTGTATAACTTAGATAAATACTAGCTATTCTTACACTGGGGGTAAGATAAACAAGATAGTGTATGGTGGGAAAAGTAAACAGGGACCAAAGCGGTCAGCAACTAGGTGTAGCTATCTGGGAGGACAACGAGTGAGATTAAGACATCGAAACTCCATTTCTTAACTACTGCATAGGAGTATTCGCGGTTGAACTAACTTAACTGAACACAAACTAGGATCTTGCGTCGAGCGAAATTCCAGACTACACCGAGGAGGCACGAGGGTAGATAGTTGGCCAACCGAACGGCAATTGGCTAATGCCTACAAGCTTACCGAACGATGGGGTCGGGTTACAGAGGCTCCCTAATGCTGTCACCAATAGGGTCTACCAACCAGATCTGCGTGGGTAAGATGGCATGCTAAACTAGTGATCAAGCTCGTCCTTGATCAGAGGGTGAGATGTAACTTAACCTTAGATCAGAGCCTGAGGCAAGATTATAGCACCGGCAAGTCTAGTAAGATTCAAAGAACTTAAAGACAACACAAACCTAAGCCTCGGTCTAGTGTGCAAAAAGGTACACCACACTAGGCAAGTGTAAGAAATAAAGTAAAGTATACTGAAAGATAGATCAATGAAGTATATTATACTGGAGTAGTAGGTGTACAAAAGATAGAAAGATAAAAGAGCTTTACCAAGACTCGAAGGTAACTCCGGAATCCCTGAGGCAAAGACTCAGACTCAAGTCTAACTCCCAGGACTAACCTATTGCTACAAGACTAAGACAATGGTGTGCTTCACTCAACTTCCACACTTCACAAGTGAGCTACCAGGGGGTATTTATAGTCACCAAGTGAGTAGAGGTACTTATAGGGTCGGTAAGGTAGTTGTGAGGGCAGGTGGTAGGCCGGGCGGCCAAGTAGGAGGCCGGGGGGCCCATCCCAGGCCGGGCGGCCTGGCCAACCCTTGGATCCACCGCCTTACTTCATCCCATGGTCCATCTTGCCTCCCCAAGTCGGTTGCATGGCGGTTGGCGGTTATAACTTGTTCTTTTCCCCGGATCATTGAATCTTCAATGTGTTTCTTCCTTAGCCGTAGGATGGAAGTCCCTCAGATTGCTGACTTCACCAATCTAAGTGTTAGATCATTGAGTTGGCAAGCCTTTCGGTCCTTTGCATGAGGCTTTCACGGTTTCCACCTCGGACTTGTGTTGACACGTCGTTTATGTGCATGCAGGTTGAAGATGGGATGATTTGTCCACAATGATAGGCCGGGCGGCCCTGCGGGAGGACAGGCGGCTTGGCTTATTGGCCGGGCAGCCTAGGCTTTCCCTGACTTAGCCATATTTTGCCTATTTTTAGCTGTTCTTGCACCTGCACTCAAATATTCAACACAGCTCAAGGAGATATGTCAGTAGCAAAGGTTTTGTCTTCACTTTAGTACATTTTCCTTCATGATCATGGATGGTTGATGGTTGAAGATAGTGCAATAATGACCGTCAACATACACGGGAGCCGGGGATCGCGCTGTTGCTGCACTCGTCTCCCTTTTGTGTGGCTCCGATTGGCTCTCAGTGGAGAAGCCGATCTTGGTCATGCGGGCGTGCCACCTGGCTTGACCTTGCAGCTAGGAAGGTGGTGTGGTCACGCTTGTTGGCTCCTGTTCTCCCTGTAAAGTGTACACAACAGATGAAAACTTCAAGTTCTTTCCTGATCGCTAGGATCGACAACCACGAGGTGTTGTGTACTCCATTCAGCCGATGCAGAGGCATCAGATGGTCCATCAGGTGTGCATGAATAGATATAGTGAAAGCCAAAACCACATCAAAAGATGAGTAAATATAAAGCCCGAACTAAAAACATGATGTAACAGGTCTGTGTAATCAAATCGGTTTCAAACCATGACCTCCAAAGAAGTCCATTTAACTAGACAGATACAAATTACGACATGTATAGCTAAGCTGCTCGAGCTACGCTAATCTACCGGTAGGTCGCGTGCACACGCTGCAGTGGCATGTCGTGGGTTGTAACAAGCAATTAGGTAGCGTAACACGAGCTATATGAAGATCGATCTACTTCATGTAGCACAGGTATGTAAACAGATCGATAAACATGCAGAAGTGAAAATAGATCTCACGCCAAGCAAGGCTCGTGAGATTCGTTGAGATAACTAATGAGTCTCGTGGTTGAGCTAGGCTCGACACGAGATCCATCGGGGTAATAGCAATCCATGCCATAAAAAACGTTTCAGTACACAGTTCACCATATGGCTCATGCCCTAATGCCCTAACGGATCTAAGAACCATTAGAGAAGCATGACGATTACCTTGAAAAACCCTAGTTGTTCTGGGTGGCGATGCACTGAGAGAGATTGGAGACACGAGTTGCTGGGAACATATGTCGTCAATTCATAACGTAGAATATGCGTACATTTTAATAGTCCGTAGACTTGGACAAGTCCGACTCTTTCCATGACTCTTTCTATAGCTAGAAATTCTATTTCTGACGGGCTAATCCCAACTCTACTCAAACTAAGCTAGATACATGGCCCACTGGCCCTTGGGATTGCCTCTTCCTTGGACGAACATTTTTAGCCCATCAGCTGATCTGGCCCAAGTATCCATCGGCTAAATTTTGGTGATAACACATGCCCCCTAGCTTTGGCAATAATAATAATTATTTCAAAGCTATGAGTAATCATAAAAACTCATCAAATCATGCTTGATCCACCAACTCCGGCCTGTATCCTTCTCGGCTCTTCATTCGCAAAGCCAAAGTCATGAGTAATTCTTTTCGTCCCACAAGGACGACTACTGTCAAACTTGTCTTCACCTCCTTCGCGCGTGCTGGTGTAGTCACTTCGCTCAAGAAAGCTGCCTTGGGAACAGTTACCTTTGCTTTTTCTTCATGCACACAGATTCCCCATGCCGATAGAAATTATTGCATGAGCTCTTGCAGTTTCGCCCTTCACTTTCCTTGAATCAGCTGATCATCCCTCACAAGGTGTATAAATAGCCCCTCTTGGCCGATTTCTCCTTAATGGATCCAAAAAGTCCTCAATCTACTACTACTTCCACCGGCTCCTCCAAAGAATTCCACTATACTCCACCACAAACCTTAAACAGATCGTGGCTGTTGGCGTTTGTTAGCCTACTGAAATAAATCCGCAAGTGCACGGAAACATGTTGTAGCTTTTCACCCAAGAGTATTCCAGGGTATCAAAATCCATGAGGAATGAGGAGTAACTGAACGTAGAACGGATAGGACCAAATAGTAAAACCAGCAATTGTAGAGATAATTAATAGAGCAGAGCAGGATCACCACTTCAAATAAAACAACTTAACTTTACTAAAAAAACCAGAACTCTACTCAGCAGGTTTAATTGGACACCGAGGCTATAGAACCACTTCCGGGCACTAGAGTGCTGATAACCTAGATGAGAAAGGCGAGCGCTACAGGACTCAGCTATGCGTCAATGACAACTTAGCCGAACGACGGGGTTGGACTACACAGGACACACACCCGCTGTCACCAGGTGGGACTACCAACCAAAACTGCATGGGACAAGACACATTCCAAGGCAAACTCTAGTCTAGACACCACGACTACACAACCGAGTTTACTACTACACTGTTTTGAAGCCAGAGAGCAAGCACAACTGTATAGCTAAACTACACAGAGCACACTTGGCACCCGTAAACTACTAGGCAGGGACTAAGAATGTAAGTAAAGTAAGTATGAAATAAATAAAGCAGAGGAGCAAGGAACTATACTGTATCCTAGAAATAAAGTAATATTTCCTCTGAGATTAAGAGCTCGGGAACAGAATACCCAAGAGGAATTCGACTCCTTCACTCTACAACTCACTACTCACTCTTGATACAATTGGCTCTCTCTACAATGCCAAGGGTGGCCTTACTACTATACTCTACACTCACCTACACAACCACACTATTCTTCTATTGATCCACCACACCTTGCAAGTGACCTCCCGGGGGGTATTTATAGCTTGGAGACCGGGGGAGGGGTATTTATAGGCATTCTAGGTCAGTAGTGAGCATAGGTAGGTGGCCGGGAGGCCATGGGGGGTAGCCGGCTAACCATAGGGGATGGTCGGGCGGCCACACGATTAACCGACTTTGTTGATCCTGTGGCTGAGAAGGCTTCCCCAAGTTGGTTGGCGGTTGAAGTAGTTGATGCACGTGCCAAAACAGGGTCGGTGCATGGTCGGGCGGCCATATCCTATGGCCGGGTGACCACCTGATTGGCTGCATGTAACTTCCCCTAGATTCCTAACGTCATCGATCCTTTGTATGATGGCCTTCCGATGCTTGGATGCATTGGATACTTGATCCAATGGTTGCATTTGACTTGGTTTGTGTTTCTTTGCATGCAGGTCGAATATTGGTAAAAATGACATGGTCGGGTGGCCACGTGTTATGGTCGGGCGACCATGCCTCTTGGGCCAAAAGCCTGTACTGGACTATTGGGGGGCAGCCCATGGCAAGAGATGGTCGGGTGGCCATGTTGGGTGGTCGGCCGACCATGGTGTATGGTCAGGCGACCAAGGGTGATGGTCGGCCGACCATGCCCAATTGCATGGTTGCCTTCCTTTGTGTCATTTCACATGTTTTTCATTATTTCCTTCATTGTTTTGATCATGAAAAGCTCCTGCATACAACTTTCATGCACAATTCATGGAACTAGTTAATAATGTGTTAAAACTTGGTAAAACATACTCTAAAACATGAAATGTTGGTGGTCAAAATGGGTTTTATTGACCGCCAGCACCCCCCTACTTAAACCTTTGCTCGTCCTCGAGCAAAGAAGAGAATTAAGCGCAAGTGGAAAGGGCATAACATGAACAATCACTATAGCAGGCACAAAGTTATTCCCGACTATTTCATCATGCCTAGGATTTCAGTGGTGTCTACAACTCAGTTTTGGAATGTTGAAACATGGAACAAGAATATATCAGAGTCAACTTCAGGTTCCTACATCACATGAGCAGAGAGGTTTTCAAGATTTTCAAAATAGGGCATGCCAACTTTTCTGATCTCAAGACCAACTCTCAGTCACTCAGAGGACAGAGTGTCCTTCCAAGAATCTTATATTCCTTACATCCTATGCTACCAAGGCTTTTTGTGGAGTTGAGGTAGTTGGGAGAATGAGGCTTTCCCGTCACATTTGTATTGTCGAATCAAATCGGGTGTCAATAAAGAATTCTCAATCAAATGAGAATTGGCCATGTGCAAGTGTAGTGTAGGGATTTGTCTCTTGTAGGTGTTTTGTTTGATTCCCATGTTTGAGTGGAGGGCATGGAGTTCTTCTTCCTTTAATTTCATCTTTTCTTATACTTTTTTCTTTTCTTATTTTTTTTTGAATCTCCATTCCTCTCTTTCTTTCAAACAGAACTTGAATGGGATCATTGACATTTCATTGCACCCCTTTTTGAGAGACTTTGTTTCATGGAATGTGCATGTGAAGGCCACAATTCTCAACTGATTTGAACTCTTTTAATGGCACGAGACTTAATAAGACTCAAAATGATCAAGGAAGCATGAAAGTATAAGGTTTCTTTTCATATGTGGCACTGGTGGGACAAATGATAGGTCCTTGAGATTATCCAAGATGGAACCCCTTTTTTCAAATAAAACTCATAACTCGTGTGGGAGGTTCCTTTAGTTTACTCCAATTATCTTATCTCGCATGAATCATCAAACTAAACCCAAGTGGTTCCCTATTCATGATGGTATCCATAGGCAAGATTAATCTAGCATGAGGAATAAAATGGTGCAAGCACAAGTTGAAAGTGACATTGTGATCATGTAGAGTATAGTTTAACAAGGTTTCATGTGTAAAGCGCAAAATTTGAGAGGTGTTTGGAATAAATCATGCAAACCTGACCTCCAAGATGTGGGTTTGAGGTGAGAATGGGCCAGCCAGCCCATGAGCATGGTCGGGCGACCATGGTACATGGCCGGGCGGCCATGCCATTTTGGGTTTTGAACCATGCACTGATTTGTTTCTGCTGAGAGAGCCTTGGGGAGACGTGACGTCACGGTGTAACATCTTTTTGTGCAATTCACATAGTTGGGCGGCCATGGTGCATGGCCGGGCGATCATGCCGTCTCACTTGTTTCGTCTAAATTTTTCTGAGTAGTGCTGTGACATCCTACACAAAATGTTTCTTCACGTGGTTTCTACAGGGTTAGTGATAGGAGGTCGAATGGCCTGGGCATTCTACATAAACTCATCATTCAAAGAAGGGAAACTATCCTACCTTTATTTAATCAAATAAAATTGTAGGTGCTTGTTACAAAGGGAAAATAAACAAAACAAAACAAAATTTAGCCCTAGAATTCGAAACCTAAAAGCAGCTAAGATAACTAGAAGCATGGGCATTTATGATGTGGGTGGATCATAAAGATCAGGACACCCCATTGCTTCTGCAAGATGGCAGACTTTGGCGGATAGTCCCTTCCTAAGGACATCTATCTTATCATCTATGTCCATCCACCAAAGTTCACCTTCAGCGCAACACTCCTCTAAATTATGCAGTTTTGCCTTGAGCACTGCGTTCTCCTCTCTAAGGGAGGCCATCGTGTCTTCTTCTTCACCGGATGAGTCTTCAAAACGTCGGTGGTCCCCTAATTGGAGGAGGGACAGCCACCCTCTTCACCGTCCTCCGTGGTAGAGTCGAGTCAATAAACTCATCTATGGAGGCATCTCGCTTAGGGATCCTAGGCACAAACACCTTACCATAACCAGTGGAGGTTTTAACCCCACAGATGGTGTGGGTAGATGCAATAGGGATCACTGGATCCTTGGACGGGCCAGCAGCCTCCTCCTAGAAGAGGCTCTTCACACACTTCGGCCTTGTTCGGTTAATCCCTTGGAGAAGGGGATTGGGAGGTATTGGCTAGTATTGGATGGTATTTTGACTTGAAAAGGATTTAATCCCTCTCAATCCCACCCAAATCCCCTCCATTTTTTAGCAACCGAACATGCCCTTCACGGGTGCGATTACCCCCAAGGTGGGACGCGGAGATGGACGTGCCACCTCCTTGGCGATCATCCTCGATGGAGATAGATCACATGGGGGCCTATCTACACTGAGGGATCAGCGAGGAGATGCCGGGCGACCATCACGAGTGGCCGGCCAGCCACGGGTGCTATCTGCCGTGGTCGGGTGGCCACCTTCCATGGCCGAGCAGCCAGCCTCCATGGTCGGGCGGCCATTGGGTGTGGTCGGGCGACCATGGGATTCGTGCCCTATTGGCCAGGGTGTGTTGTTGGCGATCTTCTCAGGGCTCAGGGACTGCAGGGGTTGTGGTGATTCCTCGGAGGTTGGTGACTAGGTTGCAGTGGTGCCCGAGGTGATGGATATGGTGGCTTTGCCCTTGCTGGCAAGAGAAGGGGGTGCCATAGCTAGTGTGGAGATGAGAGGAGTGTAGATGGGAAAGGAAGAAGAATGCCTTCCTCCTTAAATCATCAAAACTCTCGATCTCATCCACTCAACAAAACCACAAAAGAAGGGAAAAGCGCTCCAAAACTCAAAACTTGAATTTGGATGGCCGGGCGACCATGGGATAAGGTCGGGCAACCGTACCCTGGGTCGGTTGACCTGACCCAAAGGGCGGCTGGCCAGACCAGGTGGTCGAGCAACCAAGCCCAGGGGCCGGACGGCCATGCCCAATGGGCCAGCCGACGACGCCACTTTTGGTTGGATGTACCAAAAGCTGAGGATGCCCTTTTCGGTGTGCTTAAAGCCCAAAATCGTAGGTGGAACGTTGGTTCTATTGAGATTTTCAGCAAAAGGTGAGATTAGATGGAATTTTAAGGGAGTAAAGCAGTAATGTACATGGCTTCTTTTAAGGTCTGAGCTCGACCATGGACAGGTGATCAGACTACCTCATGTAGCTCAAAGATGTCCACTTCTTTGAGCATAGGCATTTCGGGCTCAAGAAAGATTTTAAGGCGTTGCCCATTCGCCTTGAAAACCCTTCCGTCATCATCCTGGAGGGTGACGGCGCCGTGATCGGTGGCATCAAGAACCGTAAAAGGTCCTTCCCACTTACTTCTAAGCTTCCCATGACCAAAAAGACGAACACGAGAGTTTCAGTTTGAATGTTTTGATCTTGATCCGCTTATCGTGCCATCTTTTGGTGCGCTCCTTGTATAGTTTGGCACTGTGGTATGCCTTCTCCCTCCATTCCTCGAACTCGGCTAGTTGTATCTATCTTCTCATGCCTGCCGACTAGAGATCCATGTTCAACCTCTTCACCGCCCAGTGAGATTTGAATTCGAGTTCCACTGGAAGATGACAAGTCTTGCCGTACACCATCTGGTATGGTGTCATGCCAATGGGAGTCTTGTATGCTGTGCGATATGCCCAGAGAGCATCGGGTAGCTTGGATACCCATTCTTTTCCCATAGCTTTGACTGTCTTTTGCAATATGTTCTTGATCTGTTTATTTGATGTCTCAGCTTGGCCACTGGTCTGCGGATGATAAGGGGTGGCTACACGGTGGTCCACACCGAGGTCTGCGAGACACTTCTCGAAGCGCTTGTCAATGAAGTGTGTTCCTCCATCACTGATGATGACCTGTGGTACTCCAAATCGAGGAAAGATGGTCTCCCAGAACATCTTGATGGAATGTCTTGAGTCTGCTGCAGGACATGGTATTGCTTCTACCCATTTTGACACATAATCCACTGCGACGAGAATGTACTCCTTGTCTCCATTCTTGGGAAAAGGTCCCATGAAATCTATGCCCCACACATCGAATATGTCGATTTGAAGATTGCTCGTGAGTGGCATAGCATCTCTTGGATTTATGTTCCCTTGGTGCTGGCACCTTAGACAACGTCGCATGAACTCTTTTGCATCTTCGTACATAGTGGGCTAGTAGGACCCACTCTACCAGATTTTCGCATGAGTCGAATAAGCCCCATAATGACCTTCGTAGGAGGATGCATGGCATCTATCAAGGACTTACGATGCTTCACAAGCTGGAATGCAACGATGTAGGAGTCCATCTGCGCAGAGTTTGTATAGGTAGGGGTCATCCCAGAGAAAGAATCGGTTGTCGTGCGCCAATTTCCTCTTGTCTGCTCCTTCAGGGACATAGCCAGCAACTATGTAATTCACCAGATTTGCATACCATGGTTGGGCTGTTGTCACCTTTAGAAGCTAATCATCTCTCATGTAGTCATCGATCGGCAATGGCAATGTTTCCTCAAATTTCATTCGTGAGAGTGATCTGCAACTGAATTCTCTACTCCCTTTTTATCTCTGATCTCTATGTCAAACTCTTGGAGCAATAGCACCCACCGGATTAGGAGTGGCTTTGCATCTTTCTTAGTGAGGGGATATTTGAGAGCTGCATGATCTGTGTAGATGATGACTTTTGATCCTACCAAGTATGATCTAAGCTTGTCAATTGCAAAGACCGCTGCTAGCAGTTCTTTCTCGGTGGTGGAGTAGTTCAGTTGCAGGCCAGTTAGTGTTTAGCTCGCATAAGATATGGCATGATGCTTCTTGTCATTGGTTTGGCCCAATACTGCTCCAACAGCGAAGTCGCTTGCATCACACATGATCTCGAATGGTTTGTTCCAATCGGGCGGTTGAATGATGGGTGCCGTGACTAATGCGAAGCTTTGAGACAATCCTCGTCAAACATGAAGGGAGCATCTTTGGCCAGCAAGTTGGTCAAAGGCCGGGCTATATGGGAGAAATTTTTGATAAATCTCCTGTAGAACCCATCATGGCCTAAGAAGCTTCGGATGGCCTTAATGTTTGTAGGCGGAGGTAGTTGTTCAATGACCTTGACCTTTGCACAATCTACCTCTATACCTCTTTTTGAGATTTTGTGGCCTAGCACAATTCCTTCTCTGACCATCAAATGACATTTCTCCCTGTTTAGGATAATGTCGACTTCTTTGCATCACTGGAGGACTTTTTCAAGGTTCTCTAGACATTCATCAAAGCTCTTGCCATAGACTGAGAAATCGTCCATGAAGACTTCCGTGATGTTCTCAATGAAATCAGAGAAGATTGCCATCATGCACCACTGGAATGATACTGGAGCATTGCACAGCCCGAACGACATTCGCCGATATGCGAAAGTTTTGTAAGGGCGTGTGAACATGGTCTAACTCTGGTCCTCTGGGTGAATCGAAATCTGGTGGTAGCCAGAGTAGCCATTGAGGTAGCAGAAGAAAGAGTGATTTGCCAGCCTCTCTAGCATTTTGTCAATGAAGGGAAGAGGAAAATGGTCGTTACTGGAGGCGGAGTTGAGTTTTCTGTAGTCAATGCACATCCTCCAACCGGTGACAGTTCTCTATGGGATTAATTCATTGTTTTGATTCTTGACAACTGTCATCCCTCCCTTCTTAGGTACAACTTGTACGGGGCTGACCCATTCACTATCTTGCACAGGGTAGATAATACCCGCGTGTAGCAATTTGAACACTTCCTTTTTAACTACCTCTCTCATCGCATTGTTGAGTCGTCTTTGAGGTTCCCTTGAGGGTTTGTGGTCAACCTCCATAGGAATGTGATGGGTGCATAGGTTGGGACTGATTCCCTTCAGGTCTTTGAGCGAGTATCCGAGCATGGTTCTATACTTCTCCAGAAATGAAAGTAGTCGCCGGCTCTCACTCTCTGTCAGCTTGTCACTGATGATTACCGTTGTGTCCTCTTTCCCACGGAGGAAGGTGTACTTCAGGGCAGGCGGTAGTTGCTTCAACTCTATTTTTGGAGCTTCGGGCCGCAATGATTCACCAAGTTCCTCGAACTCAAGCGGCTTCTCTACCGCAATGAAGTTGCTAAGAGCCTCTTCCTCTAGGCTGTTGTGTTGACCCATTTCCTCAAGTGAAAGGCTCATCACTTCTTCTAATGGGTCGACCTCTGGCTTGGCTTCTGTTTTGGCATTGAGGGATCTATCGATGTTCAATTTGATTTCCTCGTTGCCTAACTGAAGTTGTAGCTTCCCTCTATATATATCTGAGTTGGTGAGGGCGGCGATTGGGATCCCAACTACAATCAACAGTGTAGATCCCTCGGGGATGTCGAAGACATGAAAGTCTAGGAACACTTGAGTATCCCGCAAGGTTGTTGGGATCACCCGAAGCACACCGTTGCACTTCAAATATCTACCATTTGTCCATTGTAGACGTATGGTCGATCTTGACAATGGCTGTGTGGGGAAACAACTGTCCATCACTTACTTGGGAATTATGTTCACTCCTATTCTTGGATCATATATGATGTCTTGCGGCTGAAGCCTTGATACTTGACTAGGGATGACACTGGGGTTCGGATAGAATTTGATTGCTCTTGTGTCCAGACATCTCCTCTAACCATTCCCGATTGATTACTGCAGAAAGCCAGAGCAGGTCCTCCTTCATATATTCTTTGTGTTATGGTGGTGTATATGCTAGTTTGGAGGTCCTGATGAAGCGTCGGTCTTCTTTAGGCAACCGAGAGGCGTTGCCAAACTCCATGAAGATTTTGTCCTCGAAGGAGAAAGGAGGTGCCGACGGAGGAATCATCAAGGCTAAACTGACCCTCTCAGTTTGCCGTGACGATGGTTCTGGGATCTCTTTGATTCGGGGAGGTAATGGTGGACAGGGATGATGTTGGATTTGTCGCTCTTCATTAGCAATTTGCCCAGGAGGCCTCTGTGGAGGCTGCTCTTCTAAAGTGCCGAGGTCAGAAGCCTTCTCGAGGATTTTGTAGAGAATTTTTCTTCCCTTGCATGCCTTTAAGTGCGAGAATGACCCTCTCGAGGCTAGGTCGAGGCAAAGATCTGCACCAAGTCAGAGACCTCGGACGAAGTGCTGCATCAACATTGTCTCTGGAATAGCCAAGTCTGGTCCTGAGGAGACCAGACAGTTGAAGAGTGCCCAAGCTGTCCCCAAGGATTCTCTCTCTCTTTTTCGGAACGAAGAACTTCGCAACGGAGATCGGCAACCTTGTTTGGAAGAAAGAAGTATAGACAAAAACTTAATTTCAGCTCCTCCCATGTCCCTTCTGCTTTACCAACTGTCTGATTGCACCAGATTTTTGCCTCCCCCGTTAGTGAAAATGGAAATAGCAACCATCTTAGTGTTTCACTGGACATTCCTAAGATAACCAAACAGTTGCATAACTGCTCGAACTCCCGAAGGTGTGAGTAGGGGCATTCAGATTCGAGTCCTCCGAATGATTGATCCCGAACCATGGCTATCAAGCTGGGACATAGCTGATAGCCATCTGTGGTGATAGGTGTGGATGATGGTGGAGGCTCCAAGTAATCGCCCTTTGGAGCGGTGAGTTGATAGATAGGCGTGGAATCCATATGGTGATGATATGTAGTATTTGGTGGGGATATATGTAGTGGTTGTGTATGGTGTGAGTATGGACTATCCTGAGTTCTAGTCAAATTAGCTACCATTCCCCAGCAATGGCGCCAGAAAAGCTTGTTGGTGTTTCTTAGCCTACTGAAATAAATCCACAAGCAGTACGGAAACACGTTGCAGCTTTTCACCCAAGAGTATTCCAGGGTATCGAAATCCACGAGGAACGAGGAGTAACTCAACGTAGAATAGATAGGACTGAATAGTAAAACCAGCAATGGTAGAGATAATTAACAGAGCAGACCAGGATCACTACTTCAAATAAAAAAACCTAACTTTACTAAACAAACCAGAACTCTACTCAGCAGGATTAATTAGACACCGAGGCTATAGAACCACTTCCGAGAACCAGACTGCTGATAACCCAGACGAGAAAGGCGGGCACTACAGGACTCAGCTATGCGTTGATGACAACTTATCCGAACGACGGGGTTGGACTACACAGGACACACACCCGCTGTCACCAGGTGGGACTACCAACCAAAACTGCATGGGACAAGACACCTTCTAAGGCAAACTCTAGTCTAGACACCATGACTACACAACCGAGTTTACTACTACACTGGTTCGAAGCTAGAGAGCAAGCACAACTGTATAGCTAAACTACACAGAGCACACTTGGCACTCGTAAACTACTAAGCAGGGACTAAGAATGGAAGTATGAAATAAATAAAGCAAAGGAGCAAGGAACTTTACTATATCCTGGAAATAGAGTAATATTTTCTCTGAGATTAAGAGCTCAGGATCATAATACTCAAGAGGAATCCGACTCCTTCACTCTACAACTCACTACTCACTCTTGATACAATTGGCTCTCTCTAGAATGCCAAGGGTGGCCTTACTACTACACTCTACACTCAACTACACAACCACACTATTCTTCTATTGATCCACCACACCTTGCAAGTGACCTCCCGAGGTATTTATAGCTTGGAGACCGAGGAGGGGTACTTCTAGGCATTCTAGGTCAGTAGTGAACATAGGTTGGTGGCCAGGCGGCCATGGGGGGTGGCCGGCTGACCATAGGGGATGGTCGGGCGGCCACACGATTAAACGACTTTGTTGATCCTATGGCTGAGAAGGCTTCCCCAAGTTGGTTGGCGGTTGAAGTAGTTGATGCACATGCAAAATGGGGTAGGTGCATGGTCGGGCGGCCATATGCTATGGCCGAGTGACCACCTGATTGGCTACATGTAACTTCCCCTGGATTGCTGACGTCATCGATCCTTTGTATGATGGCCTTCTGATGCTTGGATGCATTGGATACTTGATCCAACGGTGGCATTTGACTTGGTTTGTGTTTCTTTGCATGCAGGTCGAATATTGGTCAAAAGCCTGTACTGGACTATTGGAGGGCAGCCCATGGCAAGAGATGGTCGGGCGGCCATGTTGGGTGGTCGGCCGACCATGGTGTATGGTCGGGCGACCATGGGTGATGGTCGGCCGACCATGCCCAATTGCATGGTTGCCTTCCTTTGTGTCATTTCACATGTTTTTCATTGTTTCCTTCATAGTTTTGATCATGAAAAGCTCCTGCATCCAAATTTCATGCACAACTCGTGAAACTAGTTAATAATATGCGAAAACTCGGTAAAACATACTCTAAAATGTGAAATGTTGGTGGTCGAAATGGGTTTTATCGACCACCAATAGTGGCCAGAATATCCTCTCCCTTCTGAACCCGACTGGCCTTCAAATATCAGGGCTTACCAGGCCAAACTAGATGCTACCATGGAGACCAGGCGGAAGGAATGGGCTCGAGTCGGTATCTTCATATTTCTTGTGTGGTTGGTAGCATAGGGTGCTAGAGTATAAATAAATCCTCAAGAAGTACACCCTTTTAGTATGCTGGGGTTATTCTCCATGGATCGATCAGGCGTCTCGATCTAATCATTTGACCATGTAAGCCTCAATCCATACCCAATGTTCTGACCACTAGCAAGAAACTCCTAGAGGAATCCTATCTGTCGCGTAGGATATCCCCCTGGTTTTGCCCCTACAATTGCCTTGTCGCCCGTTGAGTTGTGTTGACGCCACGATAGGGTTATATTTTCGAAGGAGGCGGTGGATACCAGGTAGATTTGTATCTTGAGCTCACTTCGATCCAAATGATGTATGAAATATGAATAAATACTTCGTCATTGGGTCACGACCGTGTTCTGTATCTGGTTGCATCCTCCATTGATTTGATGTTTTCATGCGACAATGCAAAGTAATTCCTCTTAGAGCGATGGCAACGCATCAGCTTTCACTTTCCCTCTTCCTATGTGGCCGATGGCAATGCATCAGCCCTTAGCGAATCACATAGATGCCCCCTAGCATGCAAGATCTAAGAACCGACCCACAAACTTGGGTAGTACTTTTTCAAATACTTCCCATTAATATTTCTGCTAAACTTTCCCCCCTCGAGTGTGATGTTGAAGATGATTTGGTATTGCAAACTAACAATGCAGGTACGACTGAGGAGAATGCATATGCTTATGGCGAAGATGATGCAGAGGACTACGTCCACAATGGCACATATGTTGTCCTGCGTGTTTTGAGTGCACAGGTAGAACATGAGGACAACCTTCAGCGGCATAATCTGTTTTAAATTTATTTTATCATCAACAAGTGCTATGTTCATACTATCATTGATGGTGGGAGTTGCAATAATTTGGTGAGTGCTGATTTTGTCAAAAAAAATTTGGTCTTCCTACACGTGCCCACACTCACCCATATCATATTCAGTGGCTTAACAACAGCGGTAAGACCAAAGTAACATATACTGCACGTGTCCATTTTTCTATTGGTACATACCATGACTATGCAGATTGTGATGTTGTTTCCATGCAAGCATGTTCTCTTTTGTTGGGTAGACATTGGGAATTTGATACTGATGCAACCCACCATGGTATAACTAATACTTATGCATTCATGCACAAAGACAAGAAAATTACGTTGCTTCCTTTGACCCCTACTGAAATTGTGAATAGGGCCATAGCTGAAACTGCAGAACATGACAAGGCTTTAGCTTCTGAAAATTAGCAAGCATCAAAATCTGTTCTGCCCTTTAAAACTGAACCATCCATACCATCTGCTAGTTTTCCTGCTATTAAGTTAAAGGGTGGTGCTATGCTTGCTACAAAATCTGATCTTGCTGCTTGTACTTTCGATGATGCTTCTGGCTATGCTTTATTGTGCAAGAGGGTTCTGTTTTTGATTGATGATATGGCTCCCTCGTTGCCGTCTGCTGTTGCTAACCTTTTGTAGGAATTTAAGGATGTTTTGTCTGCGAAAATTCTACCGGGACTACCACCATTGCGAGGGATTAAGCATCAAATTGATTTGATTCCGGGTGCCACTTTGCCCAACCGTGGTGCATATAGGACCAATCCAGAGGAGACTAAGGAGATTCAAAGACATGTCCAAGAGCTATTGGACCAAGGGTACGTACGTGAGACTCTTAGTGCTTGTGCTGTTCATGTCATTTTAGTTCATAAGAAAAATGGTACATGGTGTATATGTGTTGATTGTAGAGCCATTAATAATATAACTATTCGTTATCGTCATCCTATTCTTCGCTTAGATGACATGCTTGATGAATTATGTGGCTATGTCATGTTTACCAAAATTGATTTGCGTAAATTAGAATGAAATTATGCGATGAATAGAAAACTGCTTTCAAAACAAAATTTGGTTTGTATGAGTGGTTAGTCATGCCATTTGGATTAACTAATGCACCCAGCACTTTCATGCGCTTGATGAATGAGGTTCTCTATTCTTTTATTGGAAAATTTGTGGTGGTTTATTTCGATGATATTTTGATCTATAGCAAATCTTTGGAGGAACATCTCGATCTCCTACGTGCTGTTTTTGTTGTGCTACGCGACGAGCGCTTATTTGCTAACCTTGAGAAGTGCACCTTTTGCACCAATTGAGTTGGTTTTTTTGGCTATGTTGTTACTCCACAGGGAATTGAAGTGGATGAGACGAAGATTGACACCATTAGGAGCTGGCCTACACTGATGACTATCACACAGGTGCGCAGTTTTCTTGGTCTTGTAGGTTTTTATTGGCGCTTTATGAAAGATTTCAGCACCATTGTTGCCCCACTTAATGAGTTGATGAAGAGAGGTGTGACGTTCCATTGGGGTCCAGCTCAAGAGAAAACCTTTAACACGTTGAAAGATATGTTGACATATGCACCTCTTCTGCAACTTCTGGATTTTGGAAAATCTTTTGAGCTTGAATGTGATGCGAGTAGAATTGGGATTTGAGACGTGCTTCAACGGGAAGGTAAACATATTGCGTACTTTAGTGAAAAATGGAACGTGCCATCTCTTGATTGTTCGACTTATGATAATGAGTTATATGTTTTGGAGTCTTGGCACCATTATCTTTGGCCTAAACAATTTGTTATCTATTCTGATCATGAATCTTTGAAACATATTAGAAGTCAAGCTAAGCTAAATAAATGATATGCTAGATGGGTTGAATTTATAGAGTCATTTTCCATACATCATTAAGCACAAGAAAGGAAAAGAAAATATTATTGCGGATGCTTTATCACACCGCTATACTCTGTTGTCACAACTTGATCATCGCATTTTTGGTTTAGAGACTATAAAAAAGTTATATGCTGCTGATTTTGACTTTAAAGAGGCTTTTGAAAATTGTAGAGAGGGACAAATATGGAATAAGTTTGTGCTGAATAATGGACTTTTTTTTTCGAGCTAACGAGTATGCGTCCCAGATAGCTCTGTTCGTCTTTTGTTTTTGCAGGAGGCACATGGAAGAGGTTTTGATGGATCATTTTGGTGTGAAGAAAATGACGGATGTCTGGTTGCTCATTTTTTTGGCCCAAATTGAAGCGGGATGTTAAACAGTATGTTGCACGATGCACTACCTGCAATAAAGTTAAGTCTCGCCTTAATCCACATAGTCTTTATTTGCCTCTCCCAGTTGCAAGTGTTCCTTGGGCTGATATTTCTATGGACTTTGTGTTGGGTTTGCCTCGGACTAAGAGGGGGAGAGATAGCATTTTTGTTCTTCTGGATCGTTTTTTCGAAAATGGCACATTTTATACCTTGTCATAAGACGGACGATGCTTCTCAGATTGCTGATTTGTTTTTCTATGAGATCATTCGTTTACATAGGTTGTCTAATACTATTGTTTCGGATCGTGATGCAAAATTTTTAAGTCACTTTTAGCGGAGCTTATGGAATAAATTGGGGACAAAGCTTTTGTTTTCTACTACTTGTCATCCCTAAATTGACGGTCAAACTGAAGTTGTTAATCGAACTTTGTCTACTATGCTTAGGGCTGTTTTGAAAACAAATTTGAAAATGTGGGAACAGTGTTTGCCTCATATTGAGTTTGCTTACAACAGATCTGTTCACTCTACCACAAAGTTTAGCCCTTTCCAGGTGGTTTATGGTTTTAATCCTCGTGCTGCTATTGATTTGATATCTTTGCCTTTCAAGAAATCTTTGCATTTGGATGCGTCACAACGTGCTGATTTGATTCGGAACTTACATGAAATAACTAAGAATAATATTGAAACCATGAATAAGAAGTAAAAACTCGCTGGTAGTAAAGGTAGGAAACAAGTCCTTTTTAAACCAAGTGTTTTGGTGTGGCTATACTTGCGCAAAGAATATTTTCTTGATTTGAGAAAGTCCAAACTCATGCCTCGAGCTGCTAGTCCTTTTAAGGTTCTTGAAAAAATTAATGATAATCCATACAAGCTTGAGTTGTTTGCAGATTTTGGGGTTGGCCCCACATTTAATATTGCAGATTTGAAACCATTTTTGAGAGAAGAGGATGAGACAGCGTCGACGATGACTTCGCTTAAAGAGGGGGAGGATGACGAGAACATCACTCCTATGATTATGCAAGGACCTATTACAATAGCACGTGCAAGACAATTGAACCAACAAGTGAGCTCGTTTCTAAGTGCCCGTACTTATACTTTTGAGGATGGTATGCTACCTAATGTTACGGTTGATTATATTGTACTTAGGAACGAGCTCACTTGTTGGTTCAATTATCTTGCACGTGCTCTTGTAATAGGTCCTTGCATAGTCATAGGAGTGATGTCCTCATCAGAGTGTCTCCATACGATATGAATTTCCGGGAGCTATTTTGATTATGCGATATGGACCATGCCAATTGGGCGACTACTTGCTGCACACCGGGTCCTTCGTTCCAACCGGCAACATTAGCTCCCAAACCAAATCGCCGACCTAGAATTCTTTCGGCTCAACTTTCTTATTGTAGGCTTTCGTCACCTTTGCTTTGTTCTCCCGTATTTTCTCCAGAGCCCAAAGCCGAATTTCCATCAAATCTTCTGTGTTAATGTTCATGAGAGATGTATATTCATTGGTTGTTAAGCTATTTTGGAATTTAACCCGCCTTGAGCCGATATTGATCTCCCAGAGCATTATTGCTTCTTGACCATATATGAGTTGATAAGGTGTGCACTTAATGGCCCTATGACAGGACATACGGTAAGCCCAGAGTGCCTCTGCTAGCCAATCATGCCACTGTTTAGGATACTCATCAATTTTGCGTTTGATCAATTTGATCAAGCTTTTGTTAGATGCTTCAGCTTGTCCATTGGCCTGAGTGTAATATGGCGATGACTGTATCAAAGTAATACCCATCTTTTTTGCAAAATTCTTGAATTCTTCTGCTATAAAAATAGAACCCTGATCCGTTGTGATGGTCTGAGGTACACCAAATTTGTATATGATGTGCTCTCTAAAAAAATTAATTACATCCTTGGCCGCAACATTCTTCATTGATATAGCCTCCACCCATTTGGTAAAGTAATCCCTGGCTGCCAAGATCCATTTGTGACCTTTATTGGTAGGCAGGTTAATTTGGCTGATCATATCCATACCCCAGCCTTTGAAAGGCCTGGTTTTTATGATTGAGTGTAATAGATCGGCCGGTGCCATCTGCATAGCTCCAAACTTCCGACACTCTTGGCAGCCTTTGTAGTACTTGAAACAGTCTTCCAGCATAGACAGCTAAAAACCAGATCTCCTAATTAACCATTTCATTTTGTGAGCCGACTGATGAGTTCCGCAAGTACCTTCATATATATCATGCATGATTTTCAAAGCTTCATCTGGATCAAGACATTTGAGTAATAGACCTTCAATGGTCCTAAAACACAAATCATCTCTAATCAACACATACCGAAGAGATTTACGTCATATTCTCTTGTTTGCTCCCCGAGCCGGATCCTTGTCTGCTCCCCGAGCCGGATCCTTTAGATAATTCAAGAGATCGGCTCTCCAATCTATGTCAGATAATTGTAGAATCTCAGTACAAGCATCTCTGGCCTGAGGCAAATACCCAGAAGCTGTTTGCGCCAATTTGTTTGCCTCGTCTTTTTGTTCTATGGGAATCCAAGAGAGCGCAATCATGCGGAACTTGGTCATCAATTCTTGGCACTTGATGAAATAACAATACAAAGATTCGCTATTGCAATCAAAGTCTTCTGTTAGCTGACAGATAACCACCTCAGAATGTCCAAAGATTTGAATTGCTTCAGCTCCAACTTCATATAAAATTTCCAAGCCCTTACAAACGGCTTTGTACTCGGTCTGATTGTTTGTATACTTTCTTTGGCAGTCGAATCGAGAATTCATATGTTGCTCCCCGAGGGGAAATAATATAAAGCCTAATGCCACAGCCTGCCTCGCACGTAGATCCGTCAAAGAACAGAACCTATGGTTTGACACCTATAAACTTAACTGATGGCGCGACCCTTTCCATGACTAATTCAGCTAGAGCTTGCCCTTTTATAGCTTTTGCCATCTGATACCGAATATCAAATTCAGAAAGTGCATACATACATTTACCAAGCCTTCTTTTAAGAATAGGAGCTGACAACATGTGCTTCATAATGTCGGCTTTGCAAATTACTCTAGTTTCAGCATTAAGGAGATAATGACCGTAGCTTGGTGCAAGTAAAATATAAATAGAGACATAGGCGTTCCATCTCGGTATACCTGGTCTCAGTGTCCAGAAGGCATTGACTGAGATATGACACCATTTTTTCTTTGCCTTCAAATTCCTGAATTAACACAGAGCTGATGGAAGTTTCGTCGGCTGACAGATAGATAATGAATGATTCATCTAACTGAGGTGGTACCAATACAGGAGGCGATGTCAAATACTGTTTAATATCATCAAACGCTTTCTGTTACTCTGGTCCCCATATAAAATCATCACCTTTTTTATTCTGACAAGAGGCATAAATGGTCCAATACCTCCAGAAAGATTTGATATAAACTGCCTAATGTAATTTATCTTGACAATCAAACTCTATAGTTCAGTCTTAGTTGTTGGAGGCACCATTGTTGCAATAGTATCCTTTCTGTGATGCCCCTGGCATATCAAGTGCATTACATTGTCATATTTCATGAATATTTCATATTTGGGGCATGAGTGGATTAAGTCATTTGAAGTAAATTAAACCCAGTTTTTCTGAAACTGCATTTACGTTTGCCACTGTAGCTTTAATACTGATATGAATTAGATAAACTTTATATACCAAACTTGTATACAATTTCATGAAGAACAACTTTGGTATTTTGTGTATTGACATGCATAATGGTTTGAACGGTGTTTTGGGTCTTTTTTTGTCAACTTGTGATTTCTGCCCAAAACAGACATGCCTAGTAAATTCAAATTTTACCAAAACAAAAGTCTCTATCATGACAAAATTTATATAATAAAGTTGTAGCTCATGAAATTCTGAACAACATTGGTATATTTCACTTTACATGAATATGGCCATGAAAAAGACTTTTAGAATTTTTAAACTGCTAGATTCTATTGGCCAAACTGGAAGTCAGAATGTTGAATTCAAATATCTCCTCAAATTTCAATACAAGATGGTATCAAGGCTTTTGACAAAGTCGTATATCATCAAGTTTACAACATTTCTTGTATTTTGAGTGTTGTCAAAATCGGCCTCTAGATTAGTCTAAAACATGAAATTCAGAAAGGTGTCTCAGCAGTCAACAGAGGTTTAGTCTATTTTCGAATTTTCTTTTTTCCTTCAGCCAATGACAGGCGGGCCCCACCTGGGCGACGTCCGCCGGATGACAGAGCTTGGCTGCCACGTCCCGGCCACGCGGCGCCCGTCGCCGGTCACGTCGGCCTCTGCCCAGACTGCCCTTAAGTGGAGGAGCACTCTCTCCTTCACTCTCCTCGCTTCCGCTCAGTCCATTCGCACCCGAGGCGCCTTCTCTCCTCTGTTCATCTGCCGTCCGCCATCAGAGGGAGCTTGGAGCTCAAGCTCAACACAGCCCCGCCCTCCCCAAGCCACCTGAGCGCTGCGCTGCTCCTCCTCACTGTCCACTCCACCCAGTCCCCTTGGTTTTGTCGCACGTAGCCCACCCACCTCCGCGCATTCCATCACCGAAGTTCTGCGCGTCCCAAGCTCCATCGCTAGCCTCCCTCCACCCATATCCATCGCTGCAGGTAGGGGGTAAGAGTTCCCCACGCCCTCCTCTCTCTCCCTAGCCACCGGGGCCGAGCCTTCGTGGCTCCGCTCGGCCAGCCCGCCGCGCGCCGTCGAGCTCCCTCCTCCTGTCGTGAGGTTGAAGATGACAGTAGGAGGAAGATGTTGTTTTGCGTTTAGACCCCTAAATATCTTCGTTTTTATTGTTCCCCTTGCACACTGTAACATGAATCTAAAGATTCTTATGAACCAGTCCCTGGAAATAAGGTTTAATTGCGTTTGAGTCCCTGGATCTACAGATTTCGGTTTTAAACTCTTTATTTCAGCTGAAAATTTGGAAATTCATTAAAAATCGCACAAAAAAGCTAAAGAATGCAAACTCAGTTTCCTTGTACTCCTCTCTAGTAGATCTACAGGATGAGTATGATGTGGATCTGTGAAAGTACCATTTTGCCCTTGGTTTTGTGCATGCATGCTTAAATGATTAAATAGGCAAAAGTGGGTTAAATGAGTTCTAAAAATCTTGAAACTTGGATAGTAGCCTTACATGATATTTAGGCTCTGTGGGATTTTTAGTAGCCCGAGCACTTGTTGTTTTGTTACTGTTTTGCCCCTATACATGTATTATGTGTGCATTATGAACATGAAAATGTTTTCTACACAAAAAGTACTAAAAAATAACCTCATGAAATTTGTATGCATTCTTTGTTACATGTATGTCTCACTGATACAGTATGGGACTGTGCATGTCAAGTTTTTATGATGATTTGAAAATGACAATGTAATGCTTGTTAAAGTAAATAATAGGAAAAAGTGACATTATGATGTAATATAAATTCTGAGAAAAATCATGGAGCTTTATAGTTAACTTTTGGTTCCAGAAAGCATTTTTATGAATTTTATTGCTACTGTTTTGAGTTGCATGAAAAATAAGCTAAAAGAAATATATGGAAAATAGATGTCCTATCAAACTTTAGTTATTTTGCTTGCTGGATTTTATGCATGCTGAAAATGACATGATAGGCTGTTTTTTAAAATTTCACAGTCAGAAATCTTTTCTATGATTTATGATAAATCGGGGAAAATTAAATGACAAATAAAGTGTGGGAATTTCCGGGAATGAGTTGTATAGTTTTTGTTGCTGAAATTTGGCTGACAACATTGTACAATATTTATCTGTCTATCATAAATGTTTTGACTCATTTAGGGCTGTTTAACAACTTAGACTCAATATGGGTGCGTTAACGGAATAAATAAGCATATTGCATAAATGTGATGGGGTAGAATGGCTAAGTATGCATAATGTTGTGTAATTAGAAATTGTTCACTTGCTGCAAGTTCTTTACATTGACATGTATGATGGATTGACCTAGTCAAGGTGGTGGTTTGTACGATTTCTTATAAATGGTCAAAACTGACCAAGAAAATGTATAGTTCATGCATTCCTTTGGACTCATTTGCATACCATATCATACATGTAGACCCCATGAATGAAGGACCCACGTAGGAGCAACCGGTGATTGAGGAGCCAGACGATGAGCCCCTGCCCCAAGAGCTAGTGGACCAGCAGTAGGGATATCAGTAGTCCATCCCGACTTTGTTCTGGAGGCAGCTACTGACCCGAGTGAGGAAGGTAGACATGACCATAACTATCCCATCTAATATAATGGTGATTGCTTGATGATTACGCATCTGCATTAGGAGTTGATTAAAAACAACTGCATTAGACTCCTTGGCCGCCCAGGCCTTAGGACCCATATATAGAGTTCATAGGACGTGTTGTCTAGAATTTGCTAGGTATGGGTAGATACGAGTGAATGGAGTCACTCATCACCTAGGTGGTTTCAAAGGCTCCGAAATCTTATTACTATGAAAGTTATTATTAAGCTTATGATCTAAATGGAGACCGGGCGGAGATTTTATTTCAGTATTTACTTTACATGATGTCGCACTATGGACTCCGCCCGAGTTGTATAAGGCCCGTCCACTGTTTACCTGCTAGTTGGCATAACATTACTAAAGTGCTTGTCTGGGACATGGGACCGGTAAAGTCTTTACTGGGCTCGTCCGAAGCATAGAGACACGTTGCTACCCATTGGTTGAGAGGAAGGTGGTATGGGGAGCTTTGTACTCATGGCGGGGAGACCGAGATGTCGGTAGGCTCGCTATAGGGGCACAACTTGGGGGCTAGGCGGGAGTGATACGAACTTGGGATGAGACAGGTTAAGTTCGGGACTTTATGTGGTAACATGATGGCCAGTAAGCATATACCCTTGGCATTATAGTTATTCCCGGGAATTAAAATCGATTTGAATCGCTGATGCCCACCAGGTGTGGGAATGCTGATATTGCACACGGGCAATGTAGTAACTATTTGAATATATTGTATTATTACTCATGTTTTCAAATATCACATGCTTGTATTGTATCGCTTACTTTCCTGCAATTTATTTTTATGGTGATGTCACATGCAAATGATGAAATTTGTTACTTTATGTTGTTATCCCTCTGTTTAAAATCAATGGCTAAGGATCCACTTGTTAGTAAGCAAGCTTTGCGTCAGCCGTAAGCCAACCATTAAGTCTTACTGAGTAATTAGTACTCAGGCTTTGTGTGCACCTGTGTTGGAGGCGGTGCATGTCTCCATCAGAGATGAGAGTCCTCATGTGTGGCACAGGAGCAACATTGGTGGGCTCAATGTTGTTTCATTTAATGCAAGCCTTTTGAATGTTGCCATGAACTTTGAACTTTAAAATTTCCGCTGCGAGATACTTTTAAACTTGCTTATCGTATGGTACTACGTTGGAATTGTATTTTTATTTGAAACCGGTTTGTAAACTAAATCTACTTATGCTATATTCAACTGCATGTGATGATGTAACTGTTGTGGCTCCATTGAGGGCTGGATGTGTATGATGTCGGCTCCTCTGGGATAGGGTAATATCGAGAGCCGAATGACTCTCGACAGACGATCGGATTTAGTTCGGTCTAAGCGCACTGCGAGCCATGAGGTGGCAGGTGTGCTTAGCTCGGATTAAATTGGCGATTCCGCCACACTTTCTCTTGTTACCAATATCGATTCCTCGTTCATGAATCATGAACCCAAGGAACTGTCCCGCAGTTACCCCAAACGCACACTTCTTAGGATTCATCTTTAAACCATGGAGTCTCATATGTTCTAAGACTTGTCGCAAATCGGCCATATGTGATGTCTGCGGGACCGATTTCACAACCACATCATCAATGTAAATTTCAACCAATCAACCAATGAGATCATGAAAAATGTAATTCATAGCTCTTTGGTATGTAGCTCCGACATTCTTGAAGCCGAAGGTCATGACCACCCATTCAAACAAACCAATGTTACCTGGGCAACGGAAGGCAGTCTTGTAAACATCCTCTTTAGCCATAAAAATTTGATTATAGCCTGCATTGCCGTCCAAATAACTCATCATCTTGTGACCTGCAGCAGCATCTACTAAAATATCAGCAACTGGCATTGGATATTCATCTCGTGATATTCCCATGCGAAACAATCAGAGAATTCCTTCAGGAGGTTTACCAATTGCAGCCTGAAATCCGAGTCTAATGTTTTACTAACATACGTAGGCCTTGGCCGATCACCTGACCCAATATCAACTGCCTCCAACTCATCGGCTGCTATAAAGCCGAATCTCAACTTTCCTTCATTTGCGAATTCAACACCATCGCTCTCAGAAGGTGGTAACTGGACAAAGTCTTTACTTAAATGAACATCATTGGTCGATATCATCTCCTCCTTTGTCGGATCTAACATTTTTTGGGGCCGATCAACCAAATCGGCCATGTTATCGATACTGCATCTTCTAAGACTTTGTCGACCATTGTCTGAATCGACTTTAGAATCGGCATCCACCATATTGATTGTTAAATGAAATGGACTTGGTTGCTTCTTGGTGATAACTCTGCCATTTTCAATGGCATTTTGGATCCTCTGTAGGAACTCAGATGATTCTGTTGATGTGGCAACCTTGACCTTGTTCTGGTTCGGGTCCATCGGCTCTTCTTGCCGATGAAAGACAGATGTTGTACTGACCATATTAACGTTAGAGAATGGAGTATTGTCTATCTTCATTTGACTCTTGGGGTAGACCAATCTCCTTTGCTCAATCACGGCTTGAATCTACTGGCGCAACACTTTGCAGTCATTTGTACAATGAGAATCAAAAGTGTTATGCCACTTACAATATTTGTGACCCTTCACTTCATCTGCTGACGCAATCCTACGACCCAGCGTCAATTCCAAACACTTTTCCTTGAGTAAGAGGTCAAAGATCTGCTTAGTCTTAGTTACATCAAAGTCATAACCAGCTGGTGCTTCTGGATGCTTGAGCCATTGACAAGGCAATGCTGCTTTGATCTGCCCCACTGCACAAACGCCACATCGGTTTCTTCATCAGCCGATTCTTCATCTTGTAAGAAGCTGATGGTCCTACGTGACTTTTCTTGGTACTGTTCTGTGTGAGTACGCTCATAAACAGCTATCTTAGATAATAAGTGGCCGATGGAATTGAAATCAGTCGGCCCATAAGCAGATCTTGTGTGTCGTAGTAGTCCATTGTATGCCAATTCAGCCAAGTATTTTTCTTACAGATGGAGAGAGTAACATCTGTTCTTGATTTCTCTAAACTATTGAATATATTGATTAAAAGGCTCCCTTGGATGTTGTGAATTGCCATAAGATATGAAAAGGTAGCCTCCTGTGAACTTGAGAAGAATTGAGCATGAAACGGTTCTTCCAGCCGCTTCCATGTCGTGATGGATCCTGGTGCCAATAATGTGTACCATCCAAAAGCTGGGCCTATGAGAGACAGATAGAAGAGCTAGATTTTCATATGTTCGGCCGATGTTGCGATTCCCAGTTGTGCCAAGTATTGGCTGATGTGCTCCACAGTACTAGTATTGTCATTGCCACTGAATTTTGAAAATTCTGGAACTTTGAACTTCGGTGGAGGTGGCAATTGATCGTACGCTTCAGGATATGGTTTGGCATAGGTGATAGTGCCCTTCACTAGTGTCAACCCAAATCAGTTCTTGAAGTATTCATCTAGATCAGCTTGATTAGCCAATCCATTGGGAATAGAAAAACTGGTCCGGTTGTTGAAAACCGGCCCTGATCCGAACTGAGCCTACCAATCAGCAATCTCATTGTCGTTGACTTTGCCTTAGCCACCACCCATGTGGCTTGTGTGGTGGGGCTACTTGCTTGGCTATGGCTTGTGTGGAGGTTCCTCTCCTTCACGTAATGACCAATACACGAGCTGGCAGAAGAACCCTTCTAGTATGAAGGTTGGTGGTTCATCATAGCATGTAGGTTGATCTTCAGAATGTTTTGGTGCAAGCATAATGAACTCAGCCTTGGTATTTTTCGGCGCCTGGATAGGAGATATGTAGATCGACCGAGTGAAAAACTTGGTTTCTCCAAAGAAAGAGCTGATCTTTGGTCCGATTTCTTGGTATTCACTGGTCAAGACATCCCCGATGACTCACGCTACCAAGCTTTCCATGGAATTTAACACAGCTTCAAACTGACGAAGCATGGCTTTGCTTATCATCTTGTTCATCTCTGCACGCAGTGCTCTGGTGCACTCTTTTGATGGTGTTGAGATATCCACGCCATCCAACAGATTTTCTGGATGCCCTGTGCACCTGACATGACCGCTCTGAGTCTAGGTGAAGTGGTCAAGAACTTGCGGTGTAACCACCGATTTAATCCGGGCCAAGCACAACTGCCACCTCTGGCTTGCAGTGTGATTAGGCCAAAATAAACCCGGTTGTCCGTCGCGAGTCAAAAGGGCTCCCGATCTTACCTTAACCCAGAGGAACCGACATCACACACATCCAGCCCTCGATGGAGCCACAACAGTTACATCATCACAGGCAGTTGAAATAGAGAATAAGTAGGCTTAGTTTACAAACCGGTTTCAAATAAAATACAGTTCCAACATAGTGTCATATGATAGCATGTTCAAAAGTATCTCGCAGCGGAAATTAAAATTCAAAGTTCATGGCATCATCCAAAAGACTTGCATCAAGTGAAACAACATTGAGCCCATCGATGTTGTCTCCAGGTCACACAAGAGAAATTTCAACCCTGATGCATGCATGCACTGCCTCCAATGCAGGCGCATACGAGGAACTCCATACCTGCGCTCAAAATGTGGGGGCAAACCCTGAGTACTAATTACTCAGTAGGACTTACTGGATTTGGCTTACGGCTGATGCAAAGCTTGCTTACTAATGGGTGAATCCTTAGCCATTGCTTTTAAACAGTGGTATATCAACATAAAGTATCATGTTTCATCATTTGCACATATCATCATAATAGTAAACTGCAGTAATGTAAACAGTACAATACAAGCATGTAATATCTGAAAACACGAGTAATAATACAATATCTTCAAGAAGTTACTACATTGCCCATGTGCAATATCAGCATTCCCACACCTGGTGAGCATCAGCGATTCGAATCAATTTTAATTCCCAGGAATAACTTTCATGCCAGGGGTATATGCTTACTAGCCATCGTGTTCCCAAATATAGTCCCCATCTCCACCTGTCATGTCCCAAGATTCAAACCGCCCCTACCTAACCCCCGGGTTGTGTCCTCTCAGGAGCAATACCACAGTGCCCTGGGTCAGCCCTCCCTTGAGAACAAGTGCCCCTAGGCCCATCACCCTCTAGCAAGTGGATGGGCGGCACCTCGAAAACTTTGGACAAGCCTAGGTAAGACTTTCACCGGTCCCATATCCCGGTTAAGCACTTTAGCAATGTTATGCCGACTAGCAGGCGAACAGCGGACGGGCCTTATACAACTCGGGCGGAGTCCCATAGTGCGACATTATGAAAAGTAAATTCTGAAATAAAATTCTCCGCCCGGTCTCCATTTAAATCATCAGCATAATATCAATTTTCATAATAGTAAGATTTTTGTGATTTCGAAATCACCTACGCGACGAGTCCACACACTCGTGTCTACTCGTACCTAGCGACTTCTAGGCATACTCGTCCTGCGAACTCTATGTATAGGTGCTAGGGCCAGGGCGGTTAAGGAATCTAATGCAACTTGTTTCAAGCAACTCCTAATGCATATGCGTAATCATCAAATATGACTTGTTTGCTGGGAAAAGCAAGGTCCTGCCTACCTTCCTCGCTAGAGTCAGTGGGTGCCTCTGGTGCGTAGTCGGGTACGGGATGCTGGTCCTCCTGCTGCTCCTGGGGCGGCTCATCGTCTGCCTCTTCGATCACCGGCTGCTCCTGCATGTGCTCCTCGCTCGCGGGATCTATGTGCATGTCATAGTGCAATATGAGTGCATGGAAATGCGAATGCATGCTTATGGTACCGACAAGATGTATTGAACCGTGATCATTAAGTGGCGTTATGCATTTTTGTGTCAAAACTTATTCAATACTAAGAAATCGTATAAACCATCATTAACTTTAGGCCAACACATCACATATCTGACAACATAAGGAATTTGCGGTAAGTTATTAATTACTTAACTTCTCAGATTTTTTAATAAATCATGGAAAATGTTTCTGATTATGGGATTTTACCAGCAAATCTATCATGGCATGACAAGCATGTATAAATTTCAGCAAACAAAATAACCAAAGATTAATTAGACACCTATTTCCCATACCTAACATGCGGTTCCAAACAGTAGCAACAAACTTCACAAAAATACTTTCTTTGACCTATTCCTGACTATTATACACCATGATTTTTCTCAGAATTTATTAAGCATGCTAGAACCACTTTTTCCTATTATTCGATTAAACATGCATATATTTGTTATTTTCAAAACAGTACCAAAACCCAACATGCACAGCTTCATATTCAAACAGTGGGCTATCTTCATAACATAGAGCACATATAAAATCCAGGAAGTCATTTAGAGCATCTTTTCTTATAGCAACCATTTTCTATGTCAATAATATGCTTGAATACTTGGCAAGGGCAAAACAGGAATTAAATAGTCAATGCTAGGTCTACCAAAAATCACACAGTGCCCAAATACTCTAACAAAGTCACTGTCCAAGTTTCAAAATTTTTGGAGTTCATTTGGCCTACATTTTCCATTTATTTAGTTTTTACATGCATGCACAAAACTAGGGGCAAAATGGTCATTCCACAGATTCACTTCATACACAACCTGTAGATCTACTCACATGGGTCACAATGCAACTCAGTTTACCATTTTAGGATTTTTCTTTGATTTATTATGATTTTTCAAAAGTCACTGCCGAAATTAAAGAAATAAATGGAAAAACCGTAGATCCAGGGACCTCTTCGCGATTAACTATAGATTTCGGGGTCTATTTTGCAAGTTTTCCATGACTCAGTAAACAGTGCGCGGGACCTAAACTCAAAACAAGAAAAGAACAGGGGCCGGATCTAAAGATTGCCGGCACCCTTCTTCTTCCTCAGGCTGGACGAGCCCGCGCGGAGGTGCGTGCGCACGCAGGCGAGCTCCGGCTCGCCGTGGCTGCGACGCGGGACGGGAACGCGTTCCCGGGCATGGGCTACTACCTCAGGGTGGCGGTGTCGAGGATGGAGGCACTGACGAAGCTCTCGGCGGCGGTGAACCGAGGGTGAACCGGCGTGGCGTGACGTCGCGACGGGGTTGGACTCGGTGGTAGGGAGGTGGAACGGCGGTGAGATCTTGGGTGGTGGGTGCGCGGCGTCGAGGCGAACGCGGTGTGGGTGATGTAGGGGCACGGGGAGCAGTGGAGGGAGTGGCGCGAGCTCGAGTTCGAGCTCAGGCCCGTCAATGGCGGCGCGGATTGAGCGAGGGCGAGGGGAGGCGTTCGGTGGGGGAAATGGCGACCGGAAAGAACGGAATGGACGAGGGGTTCGGTCCCCACTTAACAGCGCAGTCGGGGCGGTGATCCGTGGCTGGAGCGCCTTGGCCATACGCTGGCGGCCATGCGGCGCGTGCCGGCCAGGCAGCGTGGATGCGGCCAGATCGCGGCTACACCTGTGAGTGACCGAGGAAAAAAGAAAAAGGGAAAAAGAAGAAACACACCCAGTTTGGTTTTGTTTGTCTCTGAAATTCACCATTTTGACCCATTTAGAGGCCGAAATTGAAGAAGACCCAATTGAAAGAAATGTTTCAGGTCGAAATATGATTTAAATTTGAATTTATCTCAGAGTTTCAGGTTTGACCCTCACAGCTCTCTGCCATAAAAATTCTAAAAGTCCTATTTAGGGTCATCTTCACCATTGATGTTTTATAACAAATTTTCTCAGAATTTCATGGTCTACAACTCTCCCAACTAAAGTTTTGTATGAAAATGTCTGTAGTTAAAGAAACATTCAATTTACTATGCAGGTCAGGTTTTGACGGTTTTTGTATGCTAACAGAACAAACCCTAAAACTCTAGGCAAACCTCAATATATGACCAAGTGCTAGTTAACAAAGTTGTTCATCATGAAATCATCTACATGTTTGGTATAAAAAGTTCCACCCATATCTCAAGAGAACTAAAGTTATGATCACATTCACAATGTCATATATGCAGAAAACAGGGTTCTTCAAGTTGTAATTCAGTCAAGTTTGATCATGAGGTTCAAATGCATATCATTAAGAGATGAAATGATGCATGTAAGATGAGATTAAGCAAATGATACACATGAAATACCCTTGAGATGCCGTGGGCATCACAACCCACCACCCTTAAATAAATCTCGTCGTGAGATTTTGATGTGGTGTGGGTGGTTAAGCGGATTTAGAGAGAGTGCATCGCAAACTAATTAAGTTTAGGTCAAAATTTAGAAGTGTTGTAGTGTACCGATTTGAAGTGGGTGGAAGAAAATCAAGATACTTAGTGCGTAGATATTCCTCTTGTTCCCAAGTTGCTTCTTCTTCGGAGTGATTACTCCATTGTACTTTATAAAAGTTGATCGTCTTTCGGCGTGTTGATCTTTGCTTTTATCAAGGATTTTTATGGGGTGTTCTTTGTATGTGAGATCTGGTTCAATCTAAATTTGGGATGTGTCTATATCTTTAGTTGTGAAACATGAAACACGTTATGAACCGCGGCAAGGTGTGGAGGTAATTCCAACTGGTAAGCGACGGCTCCACATCTTTCACTGATTTTGAACGGGCCGACGTAGAATGGTGCTAACTTCCCTTTCACTACAAACTGTTGTACCCCCTTCATTGGTGACACTCTGAGATACACATGATCACCCTCATCAAAGACCAGTGGTCTCCCTCTCTTATCCGAGTAGCTCTTTTGCCTCGATTGGGCTCTCTTCAAATTTTCGTGTATGAATTTTACTTGTTCTTTGGCTTGTGTCACTAGGTCTGGGCCAAATGTGACACGCCCTCCTGGTTCGGACTAGTTGAGTGGTGTTCTGCATCTCCTACCATAAATAGCCTCGAAAGGAGCCATTTCCAAGCTCTTCTGGTAGCTATTGTTATAAGCAAACTCCGCCAAGGGTAGGCATTCATCCCACTTGGTGGAGTAGGTCAGTGCTCAAGCCCTTAACATGTCTTCTAGGATCTGATTTACTCTTTCAACTTGTCCACTTGTTTGAGGGTGGTACGCTGAACTGTGAATCAAAGTGGTCCCCAGAGCAGTTTGCAGTTGCTCCCAAAAGCGGGACACAAACAAGGAACCTCTATCTGAAGTGATGGTTTGAGGAACCCTGTGCAAAGACATGATTCGAGAAATGTACAATTCAGCATACTACTTTGCTCGATAGGTGGTTTTGATTGGAATGAAATGAGCAGATTTTGTGAGGCTGTCGATAATCACCCATATGGAGTCATACCCTTTCTGGGTATGAGGCAAACCCACAATGAAATCCATGTGAACATCCTCCCATTTCCATGCCAGAACTTCAAGTGGCTGAAGCATACCAGTAGGCTTTAGGTGATCGGCTTTCACTCTCTGACATACGTCACACTCAGACACATACTTGGTGACCTCTCGTTTCATACGAGCACCAAAACTTTTGTTTTAGGTCTTGATACATCTTATTGCTGCCTAGGGTGTATAGTGAACATTGAAGTGTGTGCCTCATCAAGTATTTTCTTCCTCAAGTATTTGTGCTTTGATTGAGGGTTCAATGATGAGATTATAAAGTTCTGCTTGCTGCTCAGGATGTATTTCAATGTCATTCATCTCATAGCAGATCACTCTTGCTGTCGGACGGGCTTCTATTACATTGCAATGAGCTTTACGGCTTAATGAATTAGCTACCACATTGGCCTTGCCTGGATGGCAGTGAATCTCCAAGTCATAATCTTTTATCAGCTCTAACCATCGCCTTTGTCTCGTTAATTTTAGGTTGTGTGAAGATGTATTTGAGATTCTTGTGGTCGGTGTAGATGTGACATGTGTTGCCTAGCAGATAGTGTCTCCATATCTTCAGTGCGTGTACAACTGCTGCTAGTTCAAGATCATGTGTTGGGTAGTTTGCTTCATGCTTTCTCAGTTGGCGGGAGGCGTAAGCAATTACTCTCCCTTCTTGCATTAAGACACAGCCAAGCCCATTTCCAGAGGCATCACAATACACATCAAACAGCTTAGTGATGTCCGGTTGAGCTAGCACTGGTGCAGAGGTTAACAACTTCTTCAGTGTCTGAAAGGCTTCCTCACATTTCGGACTCCAAGCAAACTTTGCATTTTTCTTAGTCAACGATGTCATTGGCTTTGCAATCTTGGAGAAGTCCTTGACAAAGCGGCGGTAGTAGCCTGTTAAACCAAGAAAACTCTGGATCTCCGTCACGGTTTCGGGTTGCTTCCAATTCAGAACATCTTCTACTTTGCTAGGGTCAACTGTGACCCCCTTTTCAGATAGAATGTGACCTAAGAAACCCACTTCTTTCAGCCAGAATGCACACTTGCTGAACTTGGCATAGAGCTTGTGTTCTCTAAGCCGGGTGAGTACGATCCTTAAGTGCTCTTCGTGTTCTTTCTCATCTTTGGAGTAGATTAGTATGCCATCGATAAATACCACCACAAACTTGTCAAGTTCATTCCTGAACACCGAGTTCATCATATACATGAAGAAAGCCGGTGCATTGGTTAACCCGAAAGACATGACTAAATACTTGTACAAGCCGTATCTGGTAGAGAATGTTGTCTTTGGTATATCCTCTTCTCTGATCTTTATCTGGTAGTAGCCAGACCTTAGGTCAATCTTAGAGAAGACCTTAGCCCCAGCTAACTGATCAAATAGAATATCAATGTGTGGCAATGGATATTTGTTTTTGACGGTCACTGCATTTAGTGGCCGATGGTCAACACACAGCCTTTTCCCACCATGATCCTTCTTCTCGACAAATAGAGCTGGACCACCCCAGGGTGATGAGCTAGGTCGAATGAACCCTTTGTCTAACTATTCTTGTATTTGTGTTTTCAGTTCTTTTAGGTCATCAAGCGGCATTCTATATGGCCTTTTTCACACAGGTGCCATGCCTGGAACGAGTTCAATGGCAAACTCCACATCCCTGATCTGGTGGAAGACCAGGAAGCTCCTCCAGAAACACATCCGGGAATTCACATACGACTGGTACCTTCTCAATTTCTTGCAACTCAGTTGCATTCACTATGGGGGACATGTGTTTTTGATTTGGCATATGTATCTGCATAACCTTGCCACTGACACTAGACCTTATTTGCACTGTCCTGCTACCAATACCCAAGACCGCATTGTTCTCTGTCATCCAATTCATACCTAAGATGATATCAATTCCCTAGTGTGGCAGCACCACAGGGTTGATAGTGAAATCTTCCTCTCCTATACTCAGTCTCAGCCTCTTCACTATCAGATTTGTATTAATCGGATTTCCAGGAGCAATGATTTGATATTTCTCTTTTATGCAAGAAGTTTTTATCCCATGCTTAGATGTATATGACTGACTAATAAAAGTATGAGTGGCCCCTGAATCTAATAACACGACGGTTGGTTGACCGTTGACCATGAACGTACCGGCGAGAACAGGCTCTCCAGTAGGGATCTGCTCCATGTGCATGTAGTGCATGCGATCTGCCTTAGGTGTGGACCCCTTCTACTTGCCCTGCTGATTGCCACCCACAGGAATGGGACCTTGGATCCTACGAGGTGCCCTGTAGTCCTCGCTGAAGTGGCCGATTGTGCCGCAGTTGTAGCAAGGAGCATCGGGCCTCGGGACAATGGGAGGACGGGGAGCCGTCAACTGTGCAGGTGCTTGGTAGGTGGGGTACTGCTGCTGTGGTGTCGCCCTATGGATCCACCTTGGTTGATTGGGCCAGACAACAAAGAGAGGCTACTGGTACTGCTGTGGTGGCCTGTACTGTGTCTTTTGCTTATGTGAAGAGCTAGCTGCCGCGGTAGCCTGACGCTTGCGCCTCAAGTCCTCATTGGCCACACGGAGACGGTTCTCCTTGTCATGGGCCGTGTCCACCAAGTCAGTGAAGCTCTGGTAATGATGCCCCAAGTGTGTCTGCAGTGTGGGGTCAAAGCCGTTCAAGAGTCTGGCTGCTCGGCGGGGATCATCGGCAACGTCCTCGGGCAAGTACTGAGACAAGTGAATGAAAGACTGCACATACTGCATCACAGTCTTGTTGCCCTGCTTGAGCTCCCTGAACTCATGCTACTTCTACTCCATCAAGCTCGCCGGGATGTAGTGAGCTTGGAAAGCCTGACGGAACTCCTCCCAAGTGGGCTCATGCCCCTGCTCCTGCATGGCGAGGAAAGTGGCATACCACGCCCCTGCAGGTCCCTGGAGAAGCTGAGCTGCAAAGTGAGCCTTCTCTTGCTCGATGATCCTAGGCAGAAGGGTAAACTTGGACTGGATGGTGAGAAGCCAATCATCAGCTGCAAGTGGCTCAGGACAGTTGGTGAAGATAGGAGGTCGCAGCCCCTCGAAGTCCTGATAGGTGATGCCACGTGGCCGATGCTCCCACGGTTGCTGCTAGCCACAGGCCTGGCGATCTTCTACCAGAATGCGGATCGGCTCAACTTGCTGAACCACCAGGGTGGCCAACTCCGGTGGGGGTGGAGCGCCTTGCACTGACTGCCCCGAGGACTGACCATTGCGAGTGTTCACCATATGCAAGAATGAGGCCAATCAAGTTTAGTCCAACTTCAGTGCAACCGATGCGGAGATAAAGTATCATAGCATCAATGATATGTTACAAATATATGAAAGCATGTAAGTCAACAAAACCACTTAATTGCACATGAAGGGTTAGCCCTCATTTCGCAAGGTCGGACAATCGCATATGGTAGCTAAAAACAAATGTGCAATTGTCAACGTGCAGAACCGAGTTTCTGAATTTCAGCAATTTGAGTGTCTAAATGGTCGATTTGGGTGAAAGTCCAAATACAAAAACTGTTCCAATTTTTGTTTCCTACAGCTTTCTTATTGATCACCTTGAGTGATCTGATTTGGAAAAAGTAAGAAAGATTCGACTTATTAATTGTGCCTAGGTTTTCAGCCCAACCTGAGATAGTTATCAATTTAAAAAGTGTGTTGCTCAAGTTTGGTGCATATTCCCACCATGATAGCTTTAGAAAAGTTTTTCCTTATCTTGTGCTCTATAACTTTGTTATGTATCATTTCGATCCCTTCTTTTTGATTCTTGGTCGAATTTCATCATTTATCGGTGCCTGTCAATTTTGCCCAGGTTCTGATCCTAAATGTCTTTGGCTATATCTCCCCAACTGAACAGTTTTAGAGGAAACTTTATATAAGAATGTTGTTCTAGACTTTACATTTTACAAGTTTGGTATATAAACCTCAGCCTGAATCCACCAACTACAGGTTGGAACATGTGCTTCTTCTGTGATGGCTGTTTCAGTTCAGAATTTAGATTCAAAGAAATCTGACCATAACTTGGAAACAAAACAAATTCAGAAGAAGGTCCCATTGACAAAGTTGTGCAACCAGAAGTTCCCAACCAGTTTGGTATACAAAATTTTTCCCAAAACCCAATAGATTTCATGCCATGCTCAGTTTAAGCTGCTGCACTCCAGAATTTCTGATTGCAACCAAATCAAGATTCGGGTGCCATTTTTCAAACTCATGGGCACTACATCATTCCACATTGTCCATAAACATTCAGCAGCTACTACATACATATTAGAGGGTCTTAGCAAGCTAAAAGGTCTACCATTACATACGCGGGATTGTCACACCCACCAAAGAACGAAGCATCATCCTAGAGTTCAAGCACCTACTTACATGGCTTACACAAATGAGTTCTCTCGTCCTCACCATTGTTTTAGTACAGCCATGAATAAAATGCATGGAGCGGCATACAACAAAACATCACTCTCAACCGTGCAACATGTACAAAAGCTTCACCATCATCCTTTACATCATCCCCACCCACTCTAAACAACAGAGCGGGCGTCGGACACCATGCTGCCCGTCTCCTGAGCTGCACGGTCTGCCAACTCCACCTCTAACTCCCGGACACGAGCCTGCGACCCCAGGTACAGGTCAAGGTAGCGCTGGGCACGGTCCTCGGAGCGGAGGAACATCCCGTGCATGCTGCGAGCGAACTCCATGGTCGCTGCGTGTGGCCTGGTGTCAATCCGATCCTGGAGCATCTCGTGACGACAGACCCACTCATCGTCGTACCCATCAGTGGGGAGGTAGCGAAGCACTGAGACACCTGCCGTGCCTGAGGCACTCAGCGCGGTGATGGCCATCAGGGCTACCTTCTGTAGGGCATCCTCCTCGTTGGCCCTGTAGACGTAGAAAGTCTGCTCCCCTGCATTAGGGCCCCCAGGAAGGATGATGCGGGCCCGGCAGCTGCCCTCCTCGTGCTCTGCCTGCACACAGTAGAAGGGACAGGGTCGGCGCCTCATCTCCCGCAGAGCCCTGCAGAGGATCTGCGAGAGGCCACACTCCTCGCGGCAGCGGATGTGAAGCAGCCACCCTCCACCCGAGGAGGAGTGTGTGTCACTGGTGGGAGGGGAACAGCCTTCAGACCTTCCTGCCTGGGGAGACCCCACACACTAGTGGCCTTACGTGCAGTCTGCTTCGTCCTAGCCATCTGTTTTTCATAAAAGACCTTTAATTAGTGTATAGCATAATTATCAATGTCTTTTAGGATGATCTGATGAGACGTGCAAGAATATATTAAAAGTTTACGACTTATTTGGCGTGACTTTTATGATGCCCCCAATGAAATGAAAGTAAATAAACATGATGCATGATTCGCCCTATTCGACCTTCCCATCACACATTGTATTTATATTCTATATAAAACTAGTGAATATTCGGTGACCTGTATGCACATCTCTCACTAATGCAACTAGCCGTTCTCTATTCGTTCTTAATTTCGCACGTGGTTAGTGTATCCGCAGAAAAATGCATGCTCATACATTACCACCTAGAGTGGCATCCACGCAATTCCTGCGGCGTGTGGACAACACTGAGTGGGCCGCTGCACCTCTTTCTCGATTCCAAACGGATTACCACCAGTACTGGGGTTTACCGAGAAAAAAGGTGGATCCCAAAACTCAGTTATAAGTGTGGTGGGTATGTTCATTCCGTACACGCCCACCACCCGTATAGGCTCAGTCTTACTTAACCATGAATGCAGGGTTTACAACAAATCGCAAATCTCAATAGCCTCCACTAGTACTGGGGACAGCTATGGCCGAAATGTTGCTTCCCAAAGCACCGAATATGCATAAGAGTTCTATCTAGGTCAGAATGTTAGCGATGTCACCTGATAATACACTAACATCCTTAATATGGGCATATCAGTACTCTCATTTTTCAAATACTTGAAAAGGGTTTGCGAAAATAGGTTTGTAAATCAAAATTGGATGATATGACTATTGTCTGTGTATGATCGGCTCTGATACCAGCTGTGGCGGAACCGCCGATATAATCCGGGCTAAGCACAACTGCCACCTCTGGCTTGCAGTGTGATTGGGTTGAACTAAACCCGATCGTCCATCGAGAGTCAAAAGGGCTCCCGATATTACCTTAACCCAGAGGAACCGACATCACACACATCCAGCCCTCGATGGAGCCAGAACAGTTACATCATCACAGGCAATTGAAATACAGAATAAGTAGGCTTAGTTTACAAACCAGTTTCAAATAAAATACAGTTCCAACATAGTGTCATACGATAGCAAGTTCAAAAGTATCTCATAGCAGAAATTAAAGTTCAAAGTTCATGGCAACATCCAAAATACTTGCGTCAAGTGAAACAACATCGAGCCCACCGATGTTGTCTCCATGCCACACAAGAGAAATGTCAACCCTGATGCATGCATGCACCGCCTCCAACGTAGGTACATACGAGGAACTCCATACCTGCGCACAAAATGTGTGGGCAAACCCTGAGTACTAATTACTCAGTAGGACATAATGGATTTGGCTTACGACTGATGCAAAGCTTGCTTACTAATGGGTGAATTCTTAGCCATTGCTTTTAAACAGTGGTATATCAACATAAAGTAACATGCTTCATCATTTGCACATATCATCATAATAGTAAACTGCAGTAATGTAAACAGTACAATACAAGCTCGTGATATCCGAAAACATGAGTAATAATACAATATCTTCAAGTAGTTACTACGTTGCCCGTGTGCAATATCAGCATTCCCACACCTGGTGAGCATCAGCGATTCGAATCGATTTTAATTCTCGGGAATAACTATCATGCCAGGGGTATATGCTTACTAGCCATCGCGTTCCCACATATAGTCCCCATCTCCACCTGTCATATCACAAGATTCAAAGCGCCCCCACCTAACCTCCTGGTTGTGTCCTCTCAATAGCGATACCACAGTGCCCTAGGTCAACCCTCCCTTGAGTACAAGCGCCCCTGGGCCCATCGGCCTCCAGCAAGTGGATGGGCGGCACCTCGAAAACTTTGGACAAGCCCAGGTAAGACTTTCACCGTTCCCATATCCCGGTTAAGCACTTTAGCAATGTTATGCCGACTAGCAGGCGAACAGCGGACGGGTCTTATACGACTAGGGCGGAGTCCCATAGTGGGACAATATGAAAAGTAAATTCTGAAATAAAATTCTCCGCCGGTCTCCATTTAAATCATCAGCATAATATCAATTTTCATAATATTAAGATTTTTGTGATTTCGAAATCACCTACGCGACGAGTCCACACACTCGTGTCTACTCGTACCTAGCGACTTCTAGGCATACTCGTCCTGCGAACTCTATGTATAGGTGCTAGGGCCAGGGCGGTCAAGGAATCTAATGCAACTTGTTTCAAGCAACTCCTAATGCATATGCGTAATCATCAACTATGACTTGTTTGCTGGGAAAAGCAAGGTCCTGCCTACCTTCCTCGCTAGAGTCAGTCGGTGCCTCTGGTGCGTAGTCGGGTACGGGATGCTGGTCCTCCTGCTGCTCCTGGGGCGGCTCATCGTCCGGCTCTTCGATCACCGGCTGCTCCTGCATGTTCTCCTCGCTCGCGGGATCTATGTGCATGTCATAGTGCAATATGAGTGCATGGAAATGCGAATGCATGCTTATGGTACCGACAAGATGTATTGAACCTTGATCATTAAGTGGCGTTATGCATTTTTGTGTCAAAACTTATTCAATACTAAGAAATCTTATAAACCATCATTAACTTTAGGCCAACACATCACATATCTGACAACATAAGGAATTTGCGGTAAGTTATTAATTACTTAACTTCTCAGATTTTTTAATAAATCATGGAAAATGTTTCTGATTATGGGATTTTACCAGCAAATCTATCATGGCATGACAAGCATGTATAAATTTCAGCAAGCAAAATAACCAAAGATTAATTAGACACCTATTTCCCATACAGCCAATTCAACATACCTAACATGCGGTTCCAAACAGTAGCAACAAACTTCACAAAAATACTTTCTGGGACCTATTCCTGACTATTATACACCATGATTTTTCTCAGAATTTATTAAGCATGCTAGAACAACTTTTTCCTATTATTCGATTAAACATGCATATATTTGTTATTTTCAAAACAGTACCAAAACCCAACATGCACAGCTTCATATTCAAACAGTGCGCTATCTTCATAACATAGAGCACATATAAAATCCAGGAAGTCATTTAGAGCATCTTTTCTTATAGCAACCATTTTCTATGTCAATAATATGCTTGAATACTTGGCAAGGGCAAAAGAGGAATTAAATAGTCAATGCTAGGCCTACCAAAAATCACACAGTGCCCAGATACTCTAACAAAGTCACTGTCCAAGTTTCAAAATTTTTGGAGTTCATTTGGCCTACATTTTCCATTTATTTAGTTTTTACATGCATGCACAAAACTAGGGGCAAAATGGTCATTCCACAGATTCATTTTATTCACATCCTGTAGATCTACTCACATGGGTCACAATGCAACTCAGTTTACCATTTTAGGATTTTTCTTTGATTTATTATGATTTTTCAAAAGTCACTGCCGAAATTAAAGAAATAAATGGAAAAACCGTAGATCCAGGGACCTCTTCGCGATTAACTATAGATTTCGGGGTCTATTTTGCAAGTTTTCCATGACTTAGTAAACAGTGCGCGGGACCTAAACTCAAAACAAGAAAAGAACAAGGGCCGGATCTAAAGATTGCCGGCCCCCTTCTTCTTCCTCAGGCTGGCCGAGCCCGCGCGGAGGTCCGTGCGCAAGCAGGCGAGCTCCGGCTCACGGCGGCCGCGACGCGGGACGCGGAATGTGTTCCGAGGCATGGGCTACTACCTCAGGGTGGCGGTGTTGAGGATGGAGGCGTCGACGAAGCTCTCGGCCGCGGTGAACTGAGGTGAACCGGCGTGGCGTGACGTCGCGACTGGTTGGACTCGGTGGTAGGGAGGCGGAATGGCGCCGAGATCTTGGTCGGCGGGTGCGCGGCGTTGAGGCGAGCGCGGTGGGGGTGATGTAGGGGCACGGGGATTAGTGGAGGGAGTGGCGTGAGCTTGAGTTCGAGCTCAGCCTATCAATGGTGGCGCGGACAGAGCAAAGGCGAAGGGAGGCGTTCGGTGGGGGAAATGGCGACCGGAAAGAACGGAAGGAACGAGGGGTTCGGTCCCCACTTAACCGCGCGGTCGGGGCAGCGATCCGTGGCTAGGGTGCCCTGGCCGTACGCCGGTGGCCATATGGCGCGCGCCGGCTGGGCAGCATGGGCGCAGCCGGATCGCGGCCCCACCTGTCAGTGACCGAGGAAAAAAAAAGAAAAAGGGAAAAACACACCCAGTTTGGTTTTGTTTGTCTCTGAAATTCACCATTTTGGCCCATTTAGACGCCGAAATTGAATGAGACCCAATTGGAAGAAAAATTGTACTCTTTAATATCTACAATTTTGTCAAAAGGCTTAACACTAAATTCTGTGTCGAAATAGGATTTAAATTTGAATTTATCTCGGAGTTTCAGGTTTGACCCTCACAGCTCTCTGCAATAAAAATTCTAAAAGTCCAATTTAGGTTCATCTTCACCATTGATGTTTTATAACAAAGTTTCTCAGAATTTCGTGGTCTATAATGCTCCCAACTAAAGTTTTGTATGAAAATAGCTGTAGGTTAAAGAAACATTCAATTTACTAAGCAGGTCAAGTTTTGACAGTTTTTGTATGCTAACAGAACAAGCCCTAAAACTCTAGGTAAACCTCAATATATGACCAAGCACTAGTTAACAAAGTTGTTCATCATGAAATCATCTATAGGTTTGGTATAAAAAGTTCCACCCATATCTCAACAGAACTAAAGTTATGATCACATTCACAATGTCATATATGCAGAAAACAGGGTTCTTCAAGTTGTAATTCAGTCAAGTTTGATCATGAGGTTCAAATGCATATCATTAAGAGATGAAATGATGCATGTAAGATGAGATTAAGGAAATGATGCACATGAAATACACTTGAGATGCCTGGGGCATCACATAACTTCTTCGGTAAATCCATCAAGTATGCGATCATAAGCTTCTTTGTGTCAAGCCGGAAGTTGATCAAGTCTAGGTGGTGCATCTTTGTCTTTTAGCCACATGCGTGGATGATGTCTGGCCGAAATCTTTAGTGGACCCTTGTTGAAAGGTTCTGGCAACATTGGTCAACAGGGATGTTGATGAAGGTGAGGTCCCACAAGGTGTGCCAAAAGTGTGTTGAACAAGGTATTTGGGTGCAACACACTTTTGGCCCGGGCGCAGAGCACACGGGAGCTGGGGATCGCGTCGTGCGACTCCAATCGGCTCTCAGCGGGGATGCCAATCTTAGTTGTGCGTGGTGATGCGGACGTGCCACCTAGCTTGACCTTGCAGTTAGGAAGGTGGTGTGGTCGCGGTTGTTGGCTCATGTTCTCCTTGTAAAGCGTACACAACAGATGCAAACGTCAAGTTCCTGCCTGATCGCTAGGATCGGCAACCACGAGGTGTCGTGTACTCCAGTCGACCGATGCAGAGACATCGGATGGTCCAGCAGGTGTGCATGAATAGATATAGTGAAAGCCAAAACCACGTCCAAAGGTGAGTAAATATAAAGCCCTATCTAAAAACATGATGTAACAGATCTGCAGAATCAAATCGGCTTCAAACTAGGACCTACAAAGGAGTCCATCTAACTAGACATATACAATTTATGACATGTATAGCTAGGGTGCTCAAGCTACATTGATCTACAGGTAGGTGTTGGCGGTTCTTAGCCTAACGGATTTTACTCTGCAATCGCACGGAGACCACTGTAGCTTTCACCCGGGAGTATTCTAGGTATCGTATTTATTTCCACTGGGAAGCTTCGAGAAAGAATACAAATTCATTGATCACCTAGCTACTACCAACTCATTCATTCCAAAAGGTAACATGAAAAGGTAAAGAACAAACACCATGGGATACAAACCAAACACCATTGGCGTGAACTCATGTTTAAGCTAGGAGGACAACGAGTCAAGGGCTAAGGTTCGGTCTTCCATCTCTACTAGCATACAAGAGCTATCCGTACTAAGGTCGAAAGGATTGAGACAGAGTTATGGCTTGTGTCGAGTGAAATTCCAGACTACATCGAGGAGGCACGGGGGTAGATAGTTGGCCAACCAAATGGCAGCTGGCTAATGCCTACTGGCTTACCGAAGCACAGGATTGGAATACTGAGACCTCTAATGCTATCACCAAGAGAGGCTACCAACCAGAGCTACGTGGGTAAGATAGCATGCTATACTAGTGCTCAAGCGCTATCACCATGATAGTGATTGAGCACTAAAACTCATCCTTGATTCCAAGGGTTAGAGCTAACCAGACTCCTAGATCTAAGTCTAGGAAAGGCTTATAGCACCGGCAAGTATAACAAAGCTCAATCAACTCTAACTTAGCACAACTCAGGTCTCAAACTGGGCATGCCCAAAAAGAAAAGGTGCTAGCAAATAAATGCAGCCGCATACATACCAAATACGAGTAACTAACTAGAGCAGAAGATAAGTGCATAAAGTAGGAAAGTAAAGTACTCGCACTTGTCATATATCGAAAAGTAATGCATAAGGTAGGAAAAATAAATTACATTACCGAAGGTTTCGACTAACTCCGAAACAGCAGAGCCTACTCTAACTCCCAGCTAAACAATGAATTCTAATAGTTGAGGCACCACCCGAGGGGCGCCACCTAGAGAGGGAGAGAGTGAGTTACATGGTGAGGTGCATTTTATAGTGAGGGTGGTGCCTCTCTATTTATAGGTTGAGGAGATGGAATATTCTCAAGCATCCTATGCATGATTCTTCCTCAAATAGCTCCTTGGGCACCACCTGTCCTGGTAACTACCATAGAAAGGTCAGTGGAGCAGTTATGCATGTGGTGGCATTGAAAACCGGGCAAGAACTGGATCCTAGTCCCTTGAACCGGATGTTGAAATGAAGAACCGGTCATTTAGCAGTTAAACTGGGTCAACCACATTGGCTTCCCCTCCTGGGCAGATGGATTGCTCGAACATGGGCCAAATCTAGAGGGAACCAGGCGAACCAGGGCTAGAACGCGCCTTGGCCCCTTCCCCGCGCGCCACGTGGCCTGGCCGGGTGGGCGGAGCCGCGCGAGCACGCTCCAGCCACTGCCTTGCCACTACGTGGGCCTGGCAGACCGTGTGGGCCGCTTGCTCCCCGCATGGGTGCACATTGCTCACCGCTTGGGCTCACCATGTGGCAACCTGTGGCTGGCTGAGCCACCAGCTGGAGGGCCTGCCCGCTCCCCCGTGAGGACGCACTGCCACGTGTCATCTCCGGGGAGCCTCCCACTCGCGCTGTGTACGGTGGTGCAGTGCTGACGTCAGCATTACCTTTTTTATTTGAATCTTCAATAACTTCTCCATACGAGCTCCAAACGAGACAAATAATATATCCATTGCAATCGTCTCGACGAGATCTACGCAACGGTGTAGATCTTGAGGGCATTTGAGATACTTTTTATTCATGATATTTCCAATTCTATCTCAAGCCCCTTTATGTCCATGTCCTCTCTTGCTCCAATTGATGTTGCTTTATAGGGAATTTGAGCATCTCTCTATGATACACCAAAAACCACCAAAACTCGAGGAATTCGCTAGTGTTAGGTAAATAATGCATAGAATTTGGCTTATACCCCATTTATTAACCGAGGAATTGGCGATCGATATAGGTAATAATGACTGCTAATAGCAGATCGCGTGCACACGCTGCAGCGGCATGTCGTGGGTTGTAACAAATGATTAGATAGTGTAACACGAGCTACATGAAGATCGATCTACTACAAGAAGCATAGTTACATAAACAGATCAATAAACATGCAGAAGTGAAGACAGATCTCGCTCGAAGCAAGGCTTGTTGCGAGATTCGTCGAGATAACTAATGAGTCTTGTGGTTGAGCTAGGCTCGACAAAAGATCCATCGGGGTAACTAGCAAACTGTACCACCAAAAATGTTTTAGTACATGGTTCACCATATGGTTGTTGACGGCACTTAAGCGCGGCAAACCTTGTACTGCAAATGATAGTATTGAGTGCAGCTTTTCCCTAGGATAAGTATCAGGGGTTTTGTCAATCTAGGGAATTAACTAATTGGGAATTAATTAACAAGAGTTTAGGGTAAACTTAAAGGTAAAATATAAGCTCTAATCTATCTCTAAACCAGTCCTTAAACTATATCTAATCTATGTATAAACTATATTAATTATATGATAAGATAGGCAATTAGAACAGAATTAGAGCACTAATCAAAGGGTATTAACGAGAGTCTAATCAACCCCTAATTGGATCCAAGACATGCATGATTGTGGGCGCCACAACTAGAGTAAAGCAGCAAGATAACTAGTAGCTCAAGGTAGAAATAAGCATGAACAGGCATAAACTTCATAGCATGATTAAATCAAGATCGATTAATCTAATCCCCTAGATCGAGTTTAACCTTTCTCTGGCTCTACTGTCACTAAAACCAGTTAATGGACGAGAAACTCTCAACAGGCATACATAATTAGAGAACACGCTTCTAATTACTTCACATAGTCTAATAACAAAATTAGCACAACTAGAACGTCTAATCACCATGATCACAAGAACTAGAAACACAACTATATCATTAGTAAACTAGATTAACGATCAAGAACGTTAGAAGAATATAACCCTTAAGACATGCTCTAATAAACAAGTATCTAGATCTAAAGCTAATTAGAGCTACAACAAGCATAATTAGAACAAGAACATGATCATTCAACAAGATCAATGCTCCATTAATAAATTGTATCATATATACAGCCATGATCATACTTTCCCTTGATGATACAATTAGACCTCTGGAGCTAGATAATTAGAGCACCATGCAAGGCCTCTAATCACCTCTATGTACTAGAAGAACTCTAATCCTAGACTAGAAACTCGACCCTCTACTCTCCTCTAGTTGTTGTCCCTCTTGTTGTCGCCCTTGCGCTTTGATAATGAATTGGATGCCTCGTCTCGTGGCCGAGACTTGCTATTTATACCTTGGAGAAGATGTGGGAAAAAAGAAATCAGGAACCGACATCCAGAGTCCCTGGGTCGGCCGACTTGGAGGGGGTGGGGTTGGCCGACCCGAGCCCTTCCCTGGTCCGTTTTCTTCCATCTTTTGTGGGGACATTCCTTGTTGCCTAAGTAAGGACTTTGCAATATTACTCGGACTCGAAGAGTTCTGCAATCTTCGGTATTGATCGAAAAATGATAAATTCTTCTGGTTTTGGATAGATATGAAGTGTCTTTCCCTTGTGTGCTTCCAGAAGCTTGTAATCCAGCATAGCTCATGATGTCTTGTAGAAGTTTTCCGAATAGGAAGCCTTGATCAACTCACGGGGGGAATGAATCAATCAATCTTTCCTTGTTATTCGCCTTCTAGAATACCATCTCAGAGGTCTTTTCATACTCGACATTGATTATGATGAATTTTGCGAAAAATGGCTCAAAATCCTGCAAAAATTAAGTATAACATATTTCCAAGATAATGTTGCAAAATCCACGATAATTGGTGATAATTATTAGTAAAAAATACGATTGATGCTTAAAAACAGTGAAAAACCACATAAAATGGTATAAAATATTACTCAAAATCTTGCATCAACAATGGCTCACGCCCTAATGCCCTAATGGATTTAAGAACCGTTAGAGCAGCATGACGATTGCCTTGAGAAAACCTAGTTGTTAGGGGTGGCAATGTGCCAAGAGAGAATGGAGACACGAGTTGCTGGGAACGTATGTTGTCAATTCATTACGTAGAATATGGGTACATTTTTATAGTCCGTAGACTTGAACAACAAGTCCGACTCTTTCCATGACTCTATCTATAGCTAAAAATTCTAGTTCTGATGGGCCAGTTCCAACTCAACTCAAACTAAGCAAGATACATAGACTTAAAATAAAGATACATGACCCACCGGCCCTTGGGATCTCCTCTTCCTTGGATGACCATTTTGAGCCCATCAGCCGATCCGGCCCAAGTATCCATCGGCTAAATTTTGGTGATAACAGTATATTTCATACCTGCACTCAAATATTTGTACAAAACTCGTGGAACTCATTAGTAGCAAAGGATAGTCTAATAAAGTCACATGTTTCGGTTCATTTCAAGGATAGTTGATGGTCGAAATCATATAATAACGATCGTCAACACCCCCAAGCTTAAACTTTTCCTCATCCTCGAGCAAAGTTAAGGCTGAAAGTGGATCAGGAGCTGCTACAATATCGAAGTTGAAAGGAAAATTCTTGTATGTAACTCAACACTTGGCTTTTGCCCTAAGTAGTGAAATAATCAAAGTTTGTCTCATTTCATACCTGTGGTGCATCTTTTTTGATTTCCTTGCCTTGGGCGGTTGAGAGATACAACGATTTTAGTGCAGGAGTAACTCAAACTTGTTCTCTTTGGATGTTAATCTTAGGTGTTTTCAGAGTTTTTTTAAAACAAAAGAAGCTTCCCCAAGGATGCCCTCGATCGCTCAGAAGTGTTTCCTCACCAAAAGCCATGAGCTTGGCCAGGACTTTCCTACACTAAGGCCTTTGTAGAGCTTTAGGTGGGAGAGAGGATGTGGCACACTTAGGATGCTTATTTTGCTAAGCAAAACATTGGACCAAAGAGTGTACTCTATTACTTCTTCTATTTGATTACTGGAGTATGAGTAGTAGAACAAAGTGTCTCCTTCTCTTGATATTCTTCTCCTATAGCCTTTTATTGTTGTGGAGGGAATATGGAGCCTTATTTTATTTTTGCCATGCTTGATTTCGCATGCTTTTCATTTTGCCATGCTTTTGCATGCTTTTTTTTTTGGCTCCATACACTTACTCCTTGAGATTTGAAGGCTAAGGGAATATGAGAAGTATTTAGAGACTTTTCGGTGGATGCAAAGTCCGGAACGGATCACATGCATTATTGTACTCCAGCTATAAACAGAAGGTGATATTTCTACTCAAAGAGACTCAAAATTTGACAAAGCTCAAAACATTTCTAAGCAGCTATTTGTAGAGGTTTGCATATTTGAATCATTTTGGCTCTAGTAGGAATTTCGACCAAGGGGAGCTTTATTTTGTCATTTTCAAAAATAAAAACCTGAGACTTTCATCTTACTAGGAACAAGAAAGAATCATCCCACTTTTAAATCATATCATGTCTCTCAACAACTTAGGCTTGTTTTCGCAAATGGCAACCACATAGTAAAACTTTGATTCACTTCTTTTGTTCACAAACTTGGAACTAAGCTAAGCATAAGTCACATGCAAGAATTAATCAATCAACTTGATAGGGCAACTATTCATCATCTCCAAAATGAAACTAGCATGTAAACTTTATTCATGGGAGTTTTTTTAGAATATAACTGAAATTAAAAAGAAACACTACTGCTAGGCAAGCTCTCATATGGTAGGACTGTACTGGTGATACTCATGGGGCTAAAACAGGGAAATATGGTGCAGGAGAAGACAGGGGGACTAGTGCACATACCCAGATGTCGGTTGGGCCTCCCCCAAGCTTCGACAAAGCTAGCTGGGGTAGTACCCATAGTACTGGTAGAATCATTGGGCCTCGTAAAAGTTGCGGTTGACCGTCGCTCTTGTTTCAAGGAGAAGATTATGGTGTTCTCCTTGTTGTTGCTCGATGTTCTGTGTGCGCTGGTCAATTTGTGGATTTGGTTGACCATCCCCGCAGTGCGTTGGTCTTGGATAGTTAGTGCCCCAAAGATGAAGCTCAGTGGGTCATTCATGAAGCACGCAGATGTAGAGGGACCTGCACCATAGCCATAAAAGTTTACTCCTCCACCATGTTGCTCCGACTGCTGAGGTTGTGCAGCAGCAGAGCTATTCTCCCATGAGCTGTGCCAAGACCCGTCTTGGGGGTGCCAAGATTGGCCATCACCCTGAGTTTGCCAAGACGGCCCTGCTGCTGTGTTGAACCATGTGGGTCCAGCGTCTGCAGCTTGCTCATCCTCCTATGCCTTGCGCATGTGCTCCTCGGCTGCCCGCCTCTGTGCTCTTGTCATGACCCCAGCCACACTGTGCCTTGGTGCTTCGAGTGGCATAGACAGTGTGTTCACGGAGTAGAGTCTGAACTGTGACGCTGGTAGTAGTAGTTCATACTCGTACCCCTTGTAGGTCATGTCTAGGTTCCCTGTGCTGGTCTTGCGTAGAAAATGTTCCTGGATGAAGTGGCTCTCTGTGACTAAGTTCGGTTTGTCCTGGGGTAGGAATTCTATTTGGGCATTTGCCAGAACCCCAAGCTCAGATGAGATTCTCATCATGAATGACGTGATAGTGATGGCGTTCTTGTCAGGAGCTAGTTTGAGCTAGTGATAGAGTATGCTGTGCACATGTGCATATTTTTGTTTTCGCCACATGGTGTAGAGGATTTTCAGGTCCTCTACGGTCACGCAACGTGTGTCATCTCGGGGGAGGACTACCATGTTGATCCATCGGGCAGGGAAGCACATCGTGGGGTGTTTGATTTTTGTGATGCTTTTCTTCCCTTAGGCGTCATCCCCAGCCAGTTCCCCGTAGAACTCTATGGAATTAAAACCTACGGGTTCGACTGCTATAGAGCAGCATGGTGAGAAGCCGAGAGCATTGCTGATCTGACGGAGTGTTAAAGAGTCTGAAGCAGATAGTGGTGCCCGTGTTTAGTGCCTCAACTCAGAGGGTCATTAGAAACTCCTTTGTCAGGAGCACTATGCTTCCCTCACAGACTTCTGTGAAATTTTCCCACCCTATAGCATTAAAAACCTCATAAAAATTGTGTTGCATACCTATGTTCATCATGAGGGTCTCGTTGAAGCCCTTGGTGAGGCTATAGGGCTTGGCGTGGAGGTGTCTCAATGCTTCGGTCTGATTCTAGTTACGCGTCTGGATATGAGAGTCGATCAGCAACACTGGTCTGTTGGTGGATGATGTCGCTTCCTCTTTGGGCAGCCTAACACTGGAGGACCCTTGGTCGGAGATCGTCCTTGAGTCTCGGTTTTGTGAACCTGAGAGGTCGGGAACCTAGATGGTTGCTAGCCCTGCTGGTCGCCATCCTTGCCCTTTTTAATGCGTGCTTCATTCCTGAAAAATCAACACAGGCACGCACGACTAGAAAAACGACAAGATAATATTAGCGTTAGAGCATTAGTCATTCTTGCGGGGCGCGACACCACCACAATCCATTCTCATTCTTGCTAGAGAGAGGAGCTAGCAGCTAATTTATTTGGCTAACCAAGTTTTATTCGAGCATTATTTTGGCTAAGCAAAAGAGCTTAAATAAGCTACTAAGCAAGAGAATTAAGAGAGAGAGGAGAGTGTGCAACTTGCTGCGTGGTGCACTAAAGGACGGGGCAAGGGGCTGTATTTATAGGCAAATGGGAGAGAGCAGGTGGCCGGGCAGCCACGAGAGGAGGCTGGGCGCCGGGCCCCTAGCCGGCCGGCCATGATGGCTTGCTGGGCGACTTGCTTGTGCGCGTGCTTAGTGGCGCAGCAGGGAAGAGAGAGGAGGGGCGGCTGAGCGGCCACTTTGTTAGGCTGGGCGGCCATCATTGCATGCACCCAAGTGAAAGGAGGTGACGGGATCAAAGGGGAGATTGCTGCATGTGGAATGATGATTGGAGCAGGGCCGAGAGGCTACATTAGCAGGCCGGGCAGCCATCTTTATGGCCGGGCGGCCACTTTGCCTGCTGCCCCCATCTTTTGTGTTTGCTGCAAATGGGGGTAAAGAAAAGAGAAAAAGACAAGGAAAAGAAGGATTAAGAAAAGAAGGGAAAGAAAAGCAGGGTAAAGAGAAAGGAAAAACGGGGATAAAGGAGGTCGGACAGCCGAGCTAATGGCCAGGTGGCCATCATGATGCCCCTGCACCCTTTGCTTTGGGAGATAAGGGCGTCGGCCGGCCAGGCGTGGTGGCCGGCCGGTCATGCAACTCCTTTATTTTTGAGATGGAAAAGTATAAAGAAAATACTATATGCAAAAAAATGCAAAAACGAAAGATTAAATATGCTGTGGAGTAAAAATTAAACTTGGCAGAAAATAAATATGTTGCGAGTGGTAATGCCAACTTACTTGTTGGCAAGGACAACCCATGTTTTGCCTCTTGGAGTTTCGTAAGCGCCAAAAGAAAGGGCTGCTTTCCTTTGCGCTTCATTGCCTCTGTGCCGCCTTGGTGTTTTTGATGTGCCTTTGGCACCGACCTTGTTCGCAGGAGATTTGCCTCTTGTCTTGGGACTGGGCTTGCCATGTTTAGTCTCTTGTTTTCTCAATCTTCTATTTTGCATGGCATCTTCATACTTCTTCTGTTGGATGTTAGCCTCGTGTTTCAATTTCTTCAGCATGGAGGCGACAAGACTATCATCCTTTGAGTTCAGATCATTGGTTCCGGTCTTGGCCTTGGTTGTGTTCTTCGGGACCTGACATTTGAAAGTTTGCACCTTGTTGCAATGCTCCACTTTTCGCTTGAAGGCGAATGTTTCCTTCATGCCTTTCATGTTGAGGTGGACCTTTCGTGCCCCGACATCAATGGTCACTTCAGCGGTGCTTAGAAACTGCCACCCGAGGATGGCGAGGTTTTTTAGTCAATCTCCATATCCAGTACAACAAAGTCCACTGAGATAATAAAGTTTCAGATTTTCACCGGGACGTTCTCTGCGATGTCCTCAGGGTAGCGGACAGATTGATCTAAAAGTTGTACACACATGGCAGTGGGGGTGAGTGCAGCATGATTCAGCTTTTCGAAGATGACCTTTGGCATTACACTGACACTGGCTCCGAGGTCACACAACGCTTGGTTGAAGTGCTGAGTTCCAATCGAGCATGAGATGGTAGGGCTTCCAGGGTCCTTTTTCTTGAGTATAGTTGCGCTACATTCTTCTGTTAAATGCACAATTTCTATTGATGGCAGGGGTTTCTTGTTGTTGAGGATGTCCTTTAAGTACTTAGCATACATCGGTACCTGCATAGCATCTAGCTGGGGAATATTGACATATAGCTTTTTGATAACCTCAACGAACTTACTATATTGTTCGTCAGTGGTAGCCTTCTTGTTTCGTGGAGGAAATGGCAGCACCTTGGTGTCGTAGAATTCGTGCGGAAGATGTTTTGGTGCTGACTTTTCTTCCTTTCCAGGGTTGTCTTCTGTTGCTTCCTTATCTTTGGGTTCAACAGTCTTCTCCTGCTCTGTACCTGTACAACTAGGAGGCGAGGGGTCTTGTGTAGACTTCCCACCCCTAGTGGTCACTGCATTGATGTGCTCCTTGGGAGGAGCTTTGGGTTGACTAGGCAGCTTGCCCGCATTTGGTGTCGCACCCAAATACCAGCGGAGAGGCCGGGTGCACAGCACATGGGAGCTAGGGATTGTGCTACTACTGCACTCGTCTCCCTTTCGTGCGGCTCCGATTGGCTCTCAGCGGGGAAGCTGATCCTGGTTGTGTGTGGTGATGCGGGCATGCCACCTGGCTTGACCTTGCAGCCAGGAAGGTGGTGTGGTCATGGTTGTTGACTCCTGTTCTCCCTGTAAAGCGTACACAACAGATGCAAACGTCAAGTTCCTGCCTGATTACTAGGATCAGTAACCACAAGATGTCGTTTACTCCAGTCGGCCGATGTGGAAACATCGAATGGTCCATCGAACGTGCATGAATAGGTATAGTAAGCCAAAACCACATCCAAAGATGAGTAAATATAAAACCCTAACTAAAAACATGATATAACAGATCTGCATAATCAAATCAGCTTCAAACCAGGACCTCCAAAGAAGTCCATCTAACTAGACAGATACAAATTATGACATGTATAGCTAGGGTGCACGAGCTACACTGATCTACTGGCAGGTCATGTGCACACGCTGCAGCGGCATGTCGTGGGTTGTAACAAGTGATTAGGTAGCGTAACACGAGCTACATGAAGATCGATCTACTACATGAAGCATAGGTACATAAACAAATCGATAAACAAGCGGAAGTGAAGATAGATCTTGCACCAAGCAAGGCTTGTTGTGAGATTCGTCGAAATAACTAATAAGTCTCGTCATCGAGCTAGGCTCGACATGAGATCCATAAGGGTAAGTAGCAAACTGTGCCATAAAAAAATACTTCAGTACACGGTTCACCATATGGCTGACTCCCTTATGCCCTATCGGATGTAAGAACCATTAGAGCTGCATGACGATTACCTTAGAAAACCCTAGTTGTTAGGGTTGGCGATGCGCCGAGAGAGATTGGAGACACAATTTGCCGGGAACGGATGTCATCAATTCATTATGTAGAATGTGGGTACATTTTTATAGTCCGTAGACTTGGACAACAAGTCCGACTCTTTCCATGATGCTTTCTATAGCTAAAATATTCTATTTCTGACGGGCTAATCCCAACTCGACTCAAACTAGGCTAGATACGTACATACACTTAAAATAAAGATACATGGCCCACCAGCCCTTGGGATCGCCTCTTCCTTGGACGACCATTTTTAGCCCATCAGCCGATCCGGCCCAACTATCCATCGGTTAAATTCTGGTGATAACACATGCGGCACTGGAATCTGTCTCGAGTTCGAGTGGACAAGACTGCGCTTGCTCGGCCGAAGTCTGGCTTCACCCGGACTCGAGGCCATGGTGAGTCCGCGTCGACTCTGTGTCGCAGGGCATGGGAGAATGCTGGTAGGCGGGTCGTGTGCACGGGGCCAGGGGCAGAGAGACGGCGGGGTGTGGCTCAGCCCATCGACAACGCAGGAGGTCGGGGAAAGAGGTGACACGCGGCACCCACTCGCCAGCGGCTAAGGGGCGGGGGTCCACGCACTGAGAGAGGAAAGGGAAGAAGGCACGGCTAGGCCGCTCGGCCTGGTTTGGGAGTTGGGTTGCTGACTGGCCCAAGTGGGGAGGAGAGGAGTGGGTTGGCCATGAGGCTGAGTTGGGCTGGTTGCTGGCTGCTTCACCCTTTTCTTTTTGCTTTCAATTTTCTCTCCTTTTTTCTCAAAACCAAAAGTGAAACTGCATTTAAAATTCAGATAAAACTGAATTTTCAGAACTGAGATTCACACAGACAATAAAATATGCACCAGCATGAATGTACAAACATGGTTGATCTATGATGAATCTAATTATTGGTTCAATAACATAAATCATGACATGCAAGGCTAAGCATAAACCTTAGAAAAAAATTAAATAAAGCATGTTAAATTTATTGTCAAATGCTAAAAGTAAAATTCAGGGTGTTACAAACTACCCCAGTTACAAGAATCTTGCCCTGAGACTCACATGGGTTGGTTAGCAAAGAGATCGAGGTATGCTTTCTTTAATCCATCCTCTCTTTCCCATGTAGCCTCAGCTTCTGTATGGTGAATCCACTGCACTCAGCACATCTTGGTCCTCTTATTCCTAGTAACCATTTTAGATGTGTCTAGAATCTTCACAGGATGCTCCGTGTAAGTCAAATCTTCCTATACATCCAATCCCTCTAATGGTGCTTGCTCCTCAGGCACTCTCATAAACTTCTTCAATTGGGAGACATGGAAGACATCATGCACACCTGACAAACTAGGAGGCAACTCCAGGTGGTAAGCTACCTCACCTTTCCTTTCCAATATTTTAAACGGCCTGATGTATCTTGGTGATAGCTTCCCTTTCATATTGAATCTGCAGACCCCTCTCATCGGTGACACCTTCAAGTACACATGGTCATCTACTTTGAAAGTCAGATCCCTTCTGCGAACATCAGCGTAGCTTCTTTGTCTGGACTGAGCAATTCTCAAATTCTGTTGGACAATCCGTACTTACTGTTCAGCATCCTAGATTATGTCAGGTCCAAATACTTGCTTCTCACCGATTTGATTCTAGAACAATGGCGTCCTGCACCTCTTGCCGTATAGTGCTTCAAATGGTGATTTCTTCAGATTGGCTTGATAGCTATTATTATAGCAAAACTCGGCATACAACAAGCTCTTGTCCCAGCTAGTACCATATTGTATTGCACATGCTCTCAACATGTCCTCAACTATCTAATTAATCCGTTCTGTCTGCCTATCTGTCTGCGGATGATAGGCTGTGCTGAACCTAAGCTTCATGTCTAAAGAATCATGCAACTGCTCCCAAAAGCGAGAAGTATACTGTGAATCCCTGTCAGATATGATCCTTTTGGGTACGCCATGCAGGCACATAATTCTAGAAATATACAACTCTGCAAACTTTGCACCAAAATAAGTAGTGTTAACTAGTATGAAGTGAGCTACCTTGGTTAAACGATCCACTGCTACAGTGGCGGACCCAGGATTTGGCCAAAAGTAGGGCCAAAATTTAACGGCTACTGCCTCATATATAATATCACAGATGGAACAATATGTAAACTAAAAGAACAAGGCGCAAATTTAGAGAATAGTTGATCACCATGGTTTAAAGTGCAACAATATGGTTAAAAATAGCATAGAACACTTAAAAAATACCTAGTGCAGATTTGTTGCATTCACGTCTTCCATTTCTTCATCAATAGTACCTGGAAATGCAAAAACTTGGAAAAAGAAGTAATATTGTATATGGAACACATTTGCAATTTGACTGTAACTTACCACAAGTAGTACTACCAGGTAGTGTAGGTAACTTCTTCTTACATCTCTTCAGTTCTTGAAAATGATGTAAGATGTCATTGTTACTTAAGCTTGCAAATACACCTCGCTTTATGTAACAAATCATCCTATAGTTCAACCACTCATCATCCATCTTATTTCGTAACTCAGTCTTAATAATTTTCATGGCTGAAAAGGCCCTTTCCGCTGTGGCAGTTGCAACTAGGTAGAACCAAAGCTAACTGGATGAGGCGATAAACCAATGAATAGGTTGTGTGCATCTCACTTTTAACCATCTTGATAGCAATATCACCAAGGTCAATACAATCTATGAAACTAGGATCAGCTTCACATCAGAAATGAAATGACCAAGTTGCCTACGAAGGTTTCTCCTTTCATAGTGGCAAAAGTCAGCATCACAAATGTCAGCAAGCTCAACAATCATAATTGGCAAAAGAATTCTTTGGATCCAAACAAGCAATGCATCTCAACAACTGAGTGGACCTTTCAGCAAAACGATTGTTGAATTCAACAATAATTTGGTCATGAACCACATTAAATATTTCATTTTTGAAGTGATGGTATAGGTTACCTGCAGTCCTCCACGACCCCTTGAATGGCCCCTAATAGTTAACTTATCCTCCAATGTTTGGGATAACTATTTGATGGATCACACAAAAGTCATTCACATCTTCAAATAGCTCATCCCAACCATGTTGCCTTACATCATTAATTTTATCCAACGTGATCCCAATTAAGGCAACAGCCCGAACGATGTTTTGATCTTTTCTTTGCAAGCATTGAGACAAATCATTAGTTATACCCAATAATTGAATCATGAGATGAAGTATAAACACAAACTCAAAGCTTTCCATCTGTAACAACAAACCCGAAGCTGTAGTTCTATTTTCACCAACACCATCTTCAGCAATATTCTCTAATACCTCTAAAACTGCATTCCACATGTGTTCTAGGCGGCATAAAGTTTTGCGATGTGAGCCCCATCGTGTATCCCCTGGCCTTACAAGATTTGTTTTTTGATTTTTCCCTCTTCCACTAAAAACTTTGCCACTATCCAATTGATTGACAATGTTGTCTTGGTGTTGTTGGGATAATTGATCTCTTCGCTTACAAGAAGCATTGACTGTGTTGACAATCAAAGTGGTGATGTTAAAGAAATCAAATACTGAAGGACAACACTTGGCCACCGACACCACCACTAATTGCTATTGATGTGCAAAGCAATGTATATAAAAAGCATGTGGATTCTCATCCAATATCTTTCTTTGCAGCCAATGAAATTCTCCTCTCATGTTAGATGCCCCATCATACCCTTGCCCACGCACTCTAGGCATAGATAAACCATAGCGAGCAAACATACCATCTAAAGCTTCCTTCAAAGCAGATGAAGTTGTATCAGCCACGTTTTTAATACCAAGAAATCTTTCAATCACTTGCCCTTGCCCATTGACATTCCTACATTGTCAAATAAGAGCAATTAGAACAAATAGTAACTTATAGCTATTCAATAAAAGAACAACAAATCAGCAATAAAATGGATGCATATGGCATACCTCACTGTCAATGCCATTTGTTCCTTAATAGATGCATCACGTGCCTCATCAACAAGAATAGCAAAATATCTATCTCCAATATCCTTAACAATTGCTTTGGCAGTTTGCTTTCCACACGCTTCGCATAAGTCTTTTTGAATTTTAGGTGAGGTCATTGTATGGTTCTTTCCTGCTGTACCAAGCAACTAGGCTGCATTTTCATCCTTCCCCTTATACCATTCTATCACCGCTAAAAAGTTTCCCTTGTTGCTTGAGTTAGCTGACTCATCATGTCCACGAAAAGCATGTGCTTGCAACAAAAGAAATCTTACTACTCACAATATGATGATCAAACGACCTTTATATAGCTCTTCCCCCCTTTTCTCTCCCTTATCCATTGCATGTGTCACACTTTGTCGCTGATTTTTATGACTCTCATAATCCAACCTTGCCTTATTATGAGCAAAGGAATTAGCATGATCATCAAGTAGCTTTGGTCCATCCTTCCAATTAGTAAAGCCATTTTTCGTGAAGGATTCAACACCAAAATTGTCAACTCTTAATGGTTTCAAGAGATAACAATAAAAGCAAAAGGCAGCATCCTTAGAGACACTGTATTCCAACCAAGCACAATTTGTGTACCATTTCTCATGGAAGCTTCTATTTTTGCCATATATTTTCTTTACTGGATATTTATGACCTTTTGGTTGGCACGGACCCAACAAGACATACTCCCTTCTAGCATCATCCCTAACATTTGGATCAAATTCCTCAATGTCTTTCCTAAGCCCAGGATCTGCAATGATGTCTTCAGGATCAAGCACATGATTAGAACTGATGGCCCCCCTCCTCAACACCTTGTTCTAGGAGAGTCTGGCTCACCTCAGTGGCAGGCACACTCGCCCTATTTGATCTTGTTTCTTCTTCTAAGGGGGGTTCAGGTTGGATCGGTTGTGTGCCTACAGTAGGAGCATTAGTAGCATTGTTCGGTTGTGTTTCTTGCTCTGGTTCAGAAGATGCTAGTGAAGGAGGTATGTTCTATTCTGGTTCTTGGTTGGGAGCTAGAAGTGGAGGAGGGGATTCATTCAGCTCTGTCATAGGAACACGCTGAGAAATATGATGCCAAAGTTCTTGGCCTCTTCATTTTCTACAAATTTGTATACATAAATATAAATCTATCACTCCATGAACTAAATAGACAAGAAATTAATCAATTGCATACACAAAGAGTGAAATGGAGAAGAAATTTCACCTCTCTTTGTAGTTCTGCCTGCCCTATTGGCTGTTTTTTGCTCTGCCTCTCTGCTCTGGTCAAGACGTCAAATAACCGCTTAGGCGCAGAGCACCGCTAAGGGCTCACCGGCTTGCTGCGCGTGGACACGTCCACGTGGCCACGCTTGAGGCTATTGGCCACTGTCGCAAAGCAGTGAGATGCAGCAACACTATGCAAGCCTGCAGGAGCGCCGGCGCGCCGCGCCGCAAAACCGGGGTGCAACGGCGAGGGCTGAGAGCGCGAGGCCGCAAGGGTGAGTGGGGCGGGATGCAGGGGTGCCGCGCCGGTGCTACAATGGCTAGACGGCCAACGGGCAATGCCGGGGAGCGTCGAGTCACGGATGGGGATGGGTGATGGGAGGCGGCGGCGGCTCGCTCGCATGAGCCTAGCGTCCCTGCGCCTCTGCCCTAGCTCGCTGTGATGCCCCCGGCATCTCAAAAGCCTTGACACACGATTAGATTAATATTAATCAAGGATTTGGACCAAATCATGCTTAGGGAAGGACAACAACTAGGCCAGTAAACCACTAAGTCAAAATTTTTCAAGTTGGAAATGCAAAACTTTGCGTTGCTTGGTCGAGTAGTTAGACATTTATACATTTTCATGCAAGACTTCAAATACAAATGTTTTAGTTCAGGATGTTGACTTCAATTATGCTATTTTGACCATTTTCAAATCAGATGTTAAGGGGCTCAAAAGTTCAAACCAAACCCAGATAGCTTACACTCATGAAATTTTTGCTAAGTCGAGGATTGACACTCTTTCCCAAATTTCATTCCAAAATTACTTTCGATTTGACCATACAACTTCAAAATCTTCCCTTGTATGAAATGAAATTAAACTTACTACCTTTCAAATGCATCTGTCCTTGAATCAATTGGACTTCATTTGGAGGTTCAAAAGTTGAAAACAAGAAATACTCCGCATGATTTGAAACTGCAGTTTTACCGAACATTTGAATACAAATGTGATTGTAGTTTAAAATATAGCATGATCCAGCCAAAACTTTTTATACCAAACCTGTAGGTAACGATGAGATGAACAACTTTGTTAATTGGAGCTTGGATAGAAAATGGACTTAGCATAGAGTAAAGGGTCTTTTACTGTCAGACAAGAAACACAACCAAAACCTGAACTGTTTAGAAATCTTTCTTTTTCTCTAACCTAAAATCGTTTTCATGCAAAGCTCTAATTGAGAAAGTTGTAGGTATTGAAATTCTAAACAACATTTTTAAGAAGCATCTTGGGTAAAACTGGATAGAAATAGGACTTTTCAATTTTCTAAGAAAAACAGCTCTTTGTCCAAACTGAGGGCTGCTAGGTAAATTTGAATTTAAATCATATTTAGACTCAGAATTTGAACTTAAGCTTTTTGACAAAGTTGTAGATCTCAAAGAGTAAAACATTTCATCGAGTTGGGCCTTCTTCAAATTCGGCCTAGAAATGGGTCAAAATAAGTGTTTACAGAGGCTAAACAAAAACAGAAAAGTGGGGTTTTCCATTTTTGGACGAGTAAGTCGCTGACAGGTGGGCCCATGGATCCGAGACGGCCTCGCTGCCCGGCCGGTGAACGCCGCGTGGCCGGCGGCGTACGAGCGATGCCCTCCGGCCACGGATCGAGCCCCCGATGACGTCCATTAAGTGGAGACGCTCCTCCTCTGCCGAACCCCTTCTCCACTTCCGCTCTCGACCACTCTCCCTCACTCTCCGCGCTTGCGCCGTTCATGCCACCATTGGAGCTGAACTCGGAGCTTGAGCTCGCACTCGCTCCGCCAGCCACTCCCCGTGCCCTAGAGCCCCACCATCGCGACCGCCTCGTCCTCGCGCACCCGACGCACAAGATCTTGTCGCCACCCGCCCCTCGGATACGGAGATCGAGCGTCGCTGCGCCGCCGGTTCACGCCGACACCGCGTGAGTTCACACACGGTTCACCGCCGTTCCTGCCACGTCCTCGCCGTCCCCGTTGACGCCGTCACCACGAGGTAGAAGCCTCGGCCCGGGAACACCTTCCCTGCCTCGTGTCGTGGCCGCGGCGAGCCGGAGCTCGCCGGCGCGCGCGCGTTCCCGCGCGGCCGCCACTGGCGCGAGGAGGAAGAAGGGGGCCGATATATTTTAGATCCGGCCCCTAAGTTTCTTAAATTTGCATTTAGGTCCCATGAACGGTGCATTGTGCCTTAAGAATCTTCCGATCTAGCCCCCGAAGTCTATGCATAATCACGTTTAGGTCCTGGATCTGTTGATTTTCGAAATATTTGGTATTATTTGAACTATGAACTTTGAAAAATCATATAAAATCAAATAAAAATCAAAACAATTCAAAATCAGTTGCATTGTGTTCCTTTTGAATATATCTATCTGGTGAACATGATGGTGAGTAGGAAAGTACAGGTTTGCCCCTGGATCTAATGTTTTTGGGATTTTATGTTTCATATTTGGTTAAAACTTTGGAAAATCATATTAAATCAAAGAAAAATCCAAAATGGACAAACTTGGTAGCTATGAACTCATACTGAACAGATCTACCTACTGGGTTTGATGAAGGAGTGTGCATGGTCATTTTTGCCCCTGATTTTATGCACACATGATTAATCAACTTAAATGTGAAATGTGGACTAAATGAACTCTAAAAATTGTGAAATTTGGGCAGCAGTGAGTTTAGGGTATATATGCTCACTGTGATTTTTAGTAGCTATAGTATCCACTATTTAAGTACTGTTTTTGCCCCTACATGTGAAATTTAGCATAAATGTTAATGTGAAAATAGTACCATTATGGAAATATGCTCTAAGTGAGTTTCTACATTTTATATATGCTTTTTGTAGTATATGAAGCTCACTGTCAAAATATGATGTTGTGCATGTTAAGATTTGGTGGTGTTTTGAAAATAACAAATCCATGCAGGTTTAAATAATTAACAAGAAAAAATGGATCTAGCTTGATCAATAAATTCCAAGAAAATTCATGGTGTATCAAAGTCATGTTTTGATTCCAGAAAGTATTTTTGTCAATTTCATTGCTATTGTTTTGCTTTAAATGAATATCATAATGGGCTTAAAATGAGGAAAATAGATGTCCTTTGAAACTAAGGATTCTGAGCTTCCTAATTTTTGTACTTATTGCTCATGCAAAGTTATGCTGTCTGTATAAAATTCATGCCTAAATTCCACACCTATAATTTATGAAAAATCTAGGAATTTAAAAGGCTGTTAAATTGTGAAAATTTTGGTAAAATAAATATAACTCTTTTGTGGCTGAAATTGTGGCAGTAGATTAGTATAGTAATGATCTTGCTGTCATAAATGTTTGAGTTCATTTGGATCTATATAACAGTATAATCTTAGCATGGGTATTTTAAAGTCAATAAATGGATAAACTCACTAAATGAACCCAAGTATATTCATGTAAACGCGTAATGTTGCTTGGACACTCTTTCTCGTTGATGCATACATCTAGTGATACTGTGCATGTTGAACTAGTTGAGTTAAGTGATGACTTATGCATTGTCATGCATGATGAATCCAACCGGATTAGTGACGGTTTGTACGATTTCTTAAATAAGGATTGAGTTTATCACGAACAAGCATAAATCGAATACCTACCTGCTACTCATCATGGGTTATGTTGCATCTGCACCATCGGCATACTTTTGCATTCCTTGCACTCATCTTTGCACCATATCATTAATATAGAGCCCGGGAGCGAAGAGCCGATCTAGGAGCAGCCGGTGATCGAGGAGCCGGACGACGAGCCGTACTAGGAGCAGCAGCAGGAGGACCCGCAGCCGATTCCCAACTACGCTCCGGAAGAAACTACTGACCCTGGCAAGGAAGGTAGGCAGGACCATACTTAACCCATCAAACAAGTTATATTTGATGCCTACGCATATGCATTATGAGTTGCTTGAAACCTACTGCATTAGACTCCTTGGCCGCCCTGGCCCTAGCACCTACACTTAGAGTTCCGCAGGATGAGTGTGTCTAGAAAATGCTAGGTACGAGTAGACACGAGTGTGTGGACTCATCGCGTAGGTGATTTCAAAAGTTGCAAGATATTACTCTTATGTCAATTATTACTTATGCTGATGATTTAAATGGAGACCGGGCGGAAGATTTTATTTTAGTATTTACTTTTCATGATGTCGCACCTTGGACTTCGCCCGAGTCATGTAAGGCCCGTCCGCTGTTCGCCTGCTGTTCGGCATAACATTGCTAGAGTGCTTAACCGGGATATGGGACCGGTGAAGTCTTACCTTGGCGTGTCCGGAGTTTTCGAGGTGCCGCCCATCCACTAGAGGGACGCAGAAGGCCTGGGGGAGCTTTGTACTCATTGCGGAGAGACCGAGATGTCAGCAGGCTCGCTTTGGGGGCACAACCCGGGGGTTAGGTGGGGGCGCTTTGAATTTTGGGACAAGACAGGTGGAGATTGGGACTATATGTGGGAACGCGAAGGTTAGTAAGCATATACCCCTGGCATGATAGTTATTCCCGGGAATTAAAATCGATTCGAATCGCTGATGCCTACCAGGTGTGGGAATGCTGATAACACACATGGGCAACGTAGTAACTACTTAAACACTCTGTATCTAATGCTCATGATTTTGATTATAACATGTTTGTATTGAACCGTTACTTTACTGCAAATTTACTATTATGTTGATGGTTATACAAATGATGAAAACTTGTTTACTTATGTTGATCATGACACTGTTTAAAAATCAATGGCTAAGGATCCACTTACTAGTAAGCAGCTTCGCATTAGCCGTAATCCAGATCCGCTAATTCCTACTGAGTAATTAGTACTCAGGGTTTGCCCCCATATTTTGAGCGCAGGTATGGAGTTCATTGTTTGCACTTGTGTTGGAGGTGGTGCATGCCCCCATCTAGGATGATCCTGCATGAGAGGCACAAGGGCAACATCGGTGGGCTCGATGTTGTTTCTTCTAGTGCGAATCTTTTGTGATGTTATGGTGACCTCTGAACTTTATCATTCCACTGCGAGAAACCTCTAAACTTGCTAGTTTATAACTCTATGTTGGATTTGTACTATATTTGAAACCGGTTTGTAACTAAGTCTATTATTATTACTCTACTTCAACTGCCTGTGATGATGTATTATGTTGTGGCCCCGTCGTGGGTCGGATGTGTATGATGTCGGTTCTTCTGGGAAATGGTATCATCCGGGGTCAGATGACTCTCGACAGACGACTGGGTTTAGTTTGGCCTAAGTGCACTGCGAGCCAGAGGTGGCAGGTGAGCTTAGCCCGGACTAAATCGGCGGTTCCACCACACTCGCCCCCTTGGCTTGTTGGCTATTGGGCTGGGCCAAAATCTAATGGGGTTTTGGATTTACTGGGCCAACGACTAGGGCCGCGGCCCTAGGGCCCTAGGCCCTGGTCCGCCCCTACACTACTACCCATATTGAATTATAAACTTTTTGTGTCTGAAGTAAACCCACGATGAAATCCACAGTGATTTCTTCCCACTTCCATTCTGGAACCTTTAACGGCTGCAATAAACCTGCAGGTCTCTGATGCTCGGCCTTCACACGCTGGCAGGTATCGCAAATAGCCACGTAATCGGCCACTGCACGCTTCATCCCATATCACCAAAATCTCTCCTTCAGGTAATAATACATCTTCGTGCTTCCAGGATGGATGGAATTGGCTGTATCATGTGCCTCACTCAAAATCAACTTCCTGATGTTGTCCACATCCGGCACACAGATTCGATTCTTGTACCATAGATTTCCCTATTCATCTTCCCTGAAGTGAGGTGCCTTGTCCTCTTTAAGCAACTCGCGAATCTCCTGCAATTTCTCATCGTTCTTCTGGTGTTTCCTTATTTCCTATTCCAGTGTAGGCTCTGCTTCAAACGCTGCTGCTGTAGTGTGGTGTAGGAAACCCAGACTCAAACTTTCAAACTCTTCACATAATTCTCGTGGCATCTGGAAACCCAAACCCATGTTATCATAAGTCTTCCGACTCAAGGCATCTGCCACCACATTAGCCTTGCCAGGATGATCGTGAATTTCCATATCATAATCCTTAATTAATTCTAGCCATCTTCGCTGCCGCATAATCAACTCATTTTGGGTGAAGATATATTTGAGGCTCTTGTGGTCAGTATAAATCTCACAACGTTGCCCAAACAGATAATGCCTCCAGATTTTTAAAGCATGCACGACTATTGCAAGTTCTAGGTCATATGTCAGATAATTTAATTCATGCTTGTGTAGTTGCCGTGAAGCATAGGCCACCACTTTTCCTTCCTGCATCAGAACACATCCTAGAACTTCCCACGATGCATCACAATACGCTGAGAATTTCTTCTGTTGGTTAGGCAATGTCAACATTGGTGCCGTAGTCAGTCTCTTTTTCAACTGATGAAAAGCAACCTATCGGGCATCTGTCCATTTAAATTCAGAATCTTTCTCGAGCAGAGTAGTCATTTGTTTTGCAATTTTAGAGAAATCCTCAATGAATCTCTGGTAATAGCCAGGTAAACCTAGAAATCCACGAACCTCCTTCGGTGTCTGCGGCGTCTTCCATTCCAACACATCGCTGACCTTTCTTGGATCTACTGAAATTCCACCCTTAGAGATGATGTGACCAAGGAAAGGCACTTCGTCAATCCAGAATTCACATTTGCTCAGCTTGGCGTATAGCTTGTGTTCTCTCAATCTCTGAAGAACTAGCCTCAAGTGTTCCTCATGTTCTGCTTCTGTCTTGGAGTAAATCAGAATGTCGTACATGAAAACAACTACAAACTTATCCAGATAATCCATAAACACATTGTTCATCATATGCATAAAGTAGGCGGGAGCATTGGTCAGACCAAAAGATATTACTATATACTCGTACAGGCCATATTTAGTGGTGAAGGCAGTCTTAGGAATATCTGAGGGATGGATTTTTAACTGATGATAACCCGACCTCAAGTCAATTTTAGAGAAAACACAAGCACCTTGGAGTTGATCAAACAAATCATCAATGCGGGGAAGCGGGTACTTGTTCTTAATGGTTAATTTATTCAGAGCCCGGTAATCCACACACATATGCTTGGCCTTCGTATCCTTCTTCTCAACAAGCAAAACTAGAAAAGCCCAAGGAGAAGAACCGGGACGAATATATCCTTTAGCTAGCAACTCATCTATATTCTTTTTAACCTCATCTTGTTCTACAGGTGCCATCCTATATTGCCTCATTGCTATGGGTGCAGTGCCGAGTAAAAGCTCTATTAAAAACTCAATATCCCGGTCAGGTGGCATACCTGGGAATTCGTCTGGGAATACATCTGGATAATCACACACTACCCGTATATCGTCTGTAGGCCTCGCTTCCATATGATGCAAATATCTAGAAGGATTTGATGCACTAATCTCCACTTTCTAACAATCTGACGCTATTAAGTGCACTGTCCAACTAGCACAATAAATTCTGACTCCCCAATTGGTAAGAGTCTCCATACCCAAAATAATATCAATACCCATAGAGTCCATAACTATCAATTTGGTATTGAATTCTACCCCCCTTATTTTTATACCCACTCTAGAACAAATGAAACTGGTGTTTATCTTCCCACCCTGTGATGCAACTACCATGGGTCTTTTCAAAGGACTTATAGGTATTTTGTGTTGTTCAGCATATGATCTTGTAACAAAAGAATGTGTAGCACCAGTATCAAAAGTATTGTAGCAGGATTGGAGTTGACTGTGAACGTACTATGAACGACATTGGGAGCTTCTGCCGCAGTTTTTGCCGTCACGTGGTTCACCTTGCCCTGCCATGGCGCCTTGGTCTGCTGGTTCCCATTGGGGTGCCCCTGCTGTTGTTGTGGTGCATTCTGCTTGGCGCCCTACGAGTTGGCCTGCGGCTTCTGGGGGTAATTGTTAGCATAGTGTCCCCTCTCGCCACACTTGAAGCAATTGCGGACCACTGGAACCATGCCTGATTAGGGGCAGGAGGGTTGGATGGCCCCTGTCGGATAGCTGGGTAGGTAGAGCATTGATTCTGATTCTAATATCGCTAGCCTTGACCCGTCTGCTGTTGCTGATGCCGCTGGTAACCTGCTACTGAGTGTACTGCTGCTGCTGTGGGTAACGGGGACGAGTGTTGTTGTTGGAGGTAGCAGGGTTGAGCTTTCTTTTCTTCTCATCAATCTCCTTGCACTTCTGCTCTGTGAGTAAAACATGATCCACTAGGTGGTTAAAGTTGTTGAAGGTGTTGTTCATTAGCTGCAACTGGAGGTTGTCATTAAGGCCCTTTAGGAAGTGCTCCTGCTTGTCACTGTCCTCTGCAACTTCTATAGGAGCAAAATGGGCAAGCTGTAGGAACTTGTCTCGGTACTCAGTCACTGTCATGTTCCCCTTTTTCAGAGAGAGGAACTCCTTCTTCATCTTCATTATGCCCGCAGGCACATAGTGACTCCTGAAATTCTCATGGAACTGAGCCCAGGTGAGACGTTCTCTGTCCTGCTGCCTGTAGGACTCCCACCAATCCAAAGCAGCACCATGAAGCTGGTCTGTGGCATACAGGACCCTATATTGATCATTGCACTGCGCAATGTCCAACTGCCGCTCCACTGCACGAAGCCAGTCCTCAACCTGTAGTGGGTTAGCAGAATGGGAGAAAGTAGGCGAGTGTCCCTTCAGAAAGTCCCCACGTCTGTCCCTCTGCTGCTATGGTGGGTTGGCGTGAGCTTGCTGTAAATTTTGAATAGTGTTGTTGATTGTGGCCATCAGCTGCATCTGAAGTTGATAGAATTGTTCTGCTGTCAACTGTGGTGGGTTGGCCAGGTGCTGGTCATTAGCCTGATTGTTGTCCGCCGGTCCATTGCCTCGATTCTTGGTACTAACCATCTGTTTGCAGAAGTTGAGACATCATGAGTAAATAATTGTTGCACATAACCAAGATGATAAGCATAACTGACAAATAAAGTAGAGAGGACAATAGAGTAGATGGCTGCATATAACCCAACGATCTAACTTTATTAATTAATTTAATCTTCATAATTGTTTATACTGTGGACATTCCCCACAACTAGACTAGCACTCAACCAAAGAACCAAACCAAGCATCCACACACCAAACTTTAACTCAATATAACACACCAGACAAAACTCGACTCTACACGACCAGACAAGACGCACTAACGGTATAAAATAAAGGTAGCCTAATCCTCACTAGGGATGATCCTAGTAGAACCATTTGGGTTGCCTGAACAGGTTCTCTTGCGGGGAGGCGACTGAGTTGGATCCACTATTGGTGCCTTGGGATTGGGGCCTAGCACTCCGTCATGTGGGGCATGGAGCTCGAACACGTTCTTGTCCCAGCGATGAAGCTCGTCGGCAGTTTTGTCGAGGAGGGAGCTACTAGCAGCCACGTACTCGAGAAGGATCTCCAGTAGTGGGGCAATGCTTGGAGTTATCGCCTGCCCTGTTGCCCTAGATCGGCGACATGGAAGGTGACGATAATCAGACTGGTGAAGGTAGTGACAGAAGTCGTGGCAGATGACTCATAGAGCTTGACGTGCAGCATCTTCAATGGCGAACTCCATCGTGTCATGGGCTGCTATGCACTGGTGTTGACGCACCACAGTTTCTCCTCTGTGGTTGGGGTGCCCCTGCTGTTGTTGTGGTGCATTCTGCTTGGCGCCCTACGAGTTGGCCTGCGGCTTCTGGGGGTAATTGTTAGCATAGCGTCCCCTCTCGCCACACTTGAAGCAATTGCGGACCACTGGAACCATGCCTGATTAGGGGCAGGAGGGTTGGATGGCCCCTGTCGGATAGCTGGGTAGGTAGAGCATTGATTCTGATTCTAATATCGCTAGCCTTGACCCGTCTGCTTTTGCTGATGCCGCTGGTAACCTGCTACTGAGTGTACTGCTGCTGCTGTGGGTAACGGGGACGAGTGTTGTTGTCGGAGGTAGCAGGGTTGCGCTTTCTTTTCTTCTCATCAATCTCCTTGCACTTCTGCTCTGTGAGTAAAACATGATCCACTAGGTGATTAAAGTTGTTGAAGGTGTTGTTCATTAGCTGCAACTGGAGGTTGTCATTAAGGCCCTTTAGGAAGTGCTCCTGCTTGTCACTGTCCTCTGCAACTTCTATAGGAGCAAAATGGGCAAGCTGTAGGAACTTGTCTCGGTACTCAGTCACTGTCATGTTCCCCTTTTTCAGAGAGAGGAACTCCTTCTTCATCTTCATTATGCCCGCAGGCACATAGTGACTCCTGAAATTCTCATGGAACTGAGCCCAGGTGAGACGTTCTCTGTCCTGCTGCCTGTAGGACTCCCACCAATCCAAAGCAGCACCATGAAGCTGGTCTGTGGCATACAGGACCCTATATTGATCATTGCACTGCGCAATGTCCAGCTGCCGCTCCACTGCACGAAGCCAGTCCTCAACCTGTAGTGGGTTAGCAGAATGGGAGAAAGTAGGCGAGTGTCCCTTCAGAAAGTCCCCACGTCTGTCCCTCTGCTGCTATGGTGGGTTGGCGTGAGCTTGCTGTAAATTTTGAATAGTGTTGTTGATTGTGGCCATCAGCTGCATCTGAAGTTGATAGAATTGTTCTGCTGTCAACTGTGGTGGGTTGGCCAGGTGCTGGTCATTAGCCTGATTGTTGTCCGCCGGTCCATTGCCTCGATTCTTGGTACTAACCATCTGTTTGCAGAAGTTGAGACATCATGAGTAAATAATTGTTGCACATAACCAAGATGATAAGCATAACTGACAAATAAAGTAGAGAGGACAATAGAGTAGATGGCTGCATATAACCCAACGATCTAACTTTATTAATTAATTTAATCTTCATAATTGTTTATACTGTGGACATTCCCCACAACTAGACTAGCACTCAACCAAAGAACCAAACCAAGCATCCACACACCAAACTTTAACTCAATATAACACACCAGACAAAACTCGACTCTACACGACCAGACAAGACGCACTAACGGTATAAAATAAAGGTAGCCTAATCCTCACTAGGGATGATCCTAGTAGAACCATTTGGGTTGCCTGAACAGGTTCTCTTGCGGGGAGGCGACTGAGTTGGATCCACTATTGGTGCCTTGGGATTGGGGCCTAGCACTCCGTCATGTGGGGCATGGAGCTCGAACACGTTCTTGTCCCAGCGATGAAGCTCGTCGGCAGTTTTGTCGAGGAGGGAGCTACTAGCAGCCACGTACTCGAGAAGGATCTCCAGTAGTGGGGCAATGCTTGGAGTTATCGCCTGCCCTGTTGCCCTAGATCGGCGACATGGAAGGTGACGATAATCAGACTGGTGAAGGTAGTGACAGAAGTCGTGGCAGATGACTCATAGAGCTTGACGTGCAGCATCTTCAATGGCGAACTCCATCGTGTCATGGGCTGCTATGCACTGGTGTTGACGCACCACAGTTTCTCCTCTGTGGTTGGGGTGCCCCTGCTGTTGTTGTGGTGCATTCTGCTTGGCGCCCTACGAGTTGGCCTGCGGCTTCTGGGGGTAATTGTTAGCATAGCGTCCCCTCTCGCCACACTTGAAGCAATTGCGGACCACTGGAACCATGCCTGATTAGGGGCAGGAGGGTTGGATGGCCCCTGTCGGATAGCTGGGTAGGTAGAGCATTGATTCTGATTCTAATATCGCTAGCCTTGACCCGTCTGCTTTTGCTGATGCCGCTGGTAACCTGCTACTGAGTGTACTGCTGCTGCTGTGGGTAACGGGGACGAGTGTTGTTGTTGGAGGTAGCAGGGTTGCGCTTTCTTTTCTTCTCATCAATCTCCTTGCACTTCTGCTCTGTGAGTAAAACATGATCCACTAGGTGATTAAAGTTGTTGAAGGTGTTGTTCATTAGCTGCAACTGGAGGTTGTCATTAAGGCCCTTTAGGAAGTGCTCCTGCTTGTCACTGTCCTCTGCAACTTCTATAGGAGCAAAATGGGCAAGCTGTAGGAACTTGTCTCGGTACTCAGTCACTGTCATGTTCCCCTTTTTCAGAGAGAGGAACTCCTTCTTCATCTTCATTATGCCCGCAGGCACATAGTGACTCCTGAAATTCTCATGGAACTGAGCCCAGGTGAGACGTTCTCTGTCCTGCTGCCTGTAGGACTCCCACCAATCCAAAGCAGCACCATGAAGCTGGTCTGTGGCATACAGGACCCTATATTGATCATTACACTGCGCAATGTCCAGCTGCCGCTCCACTGCACGAAGCCAGTCCTCAACCTGTAGTGGGTTAGCAGAATGGGAGAAAGTAGGCGAGTGTCCCTTCAGAAAGTCCCCACGTCTGTCCCTCTGCTGCTATGGTGGGTTGGCGTGAGCTTGCTGTAAATTTTGAATAGTGTTGTTGATTGTGGCCATCAGCTGCATCTGAAGTTGATAGAATTGTTCTGCTGTCAAATGTGGTGGGTTGGCCAGGTGCTGGTCATTAGCCTGATTGTTGTCCGCCGGTCCATTGCCTCGATTCTTGGTACTAACCATCTGTTTGCAGAAGTTGAGACATCATGAGTAAATAATTGTTGCACATAACCAAGATGATAAGCATAACTGACAAATAAAGTAGAGAGGACAATAGAGTAGATGGCTGCATATAACCCAACGATCTAACTTTATTAATTAATTTAATCTTCATAATTGTTTATACTGTGGACATTCCCCACAACTAGACTAGCACTCAACCAAAGAACCAAACCAAGCATCCACACACCAAACTTTAACTCAATATAACACACCAGACAAAACTCGACTCTACACGACCAGACAAGACGCACTAACGGTATAAAATAAAGGTAGCCTAATCCTCACTAGGGATGATCCTAGTAGAACCATTTGGGTTGCCTGAACAGGTTCTCTTGCGGGGAGGCGACTGAGTTGGATCCACTATTGGTGCCTTGGGATTGGGGCCTAGCACTCCGTCATGTGGGGCATGGAGCTCGAACACGTTCTTGTCCCAGCGATGAAGCTCGTCGGCAGTTTTGTCGAGGAGGGAGCTACTAGCAGCCACGTACTCGAGAAGGATCTCCAGTAGTGGGGCAATGCTTGGAGTTATCGCCTGCCCTGTTGCCCTAGATCGGCGACATGGAAGGTGACGATAATCAGACTGGTGAAGGTAGTGACAGAAGTCGTGGCAGATGACTCATAGAGCTTGACGTGCAGCATCTTCAATGGCGAACTCCATCGTGTCATGGGCTGCTATGCACTGGTGTTGACGCACCACAGTTTCTCCTCTGTGGTTGGGGTGCCCCTGCTGTTGTTGTGGTGCATTCTGCTTGGCGCCCTACGAGTTGGCCTGCGGCTTCTGGGGGTAATTGTTAGCATAGCGTCCCCTCTCGCCACACTTGAAGCAATTGCGGACCACTGGAACCATGCCTGATTAGGGGCAGGAGGGTTGGATGGCCCCTGTCGGATAGCTGGGTAGGTAGAGCATTGATTCTGATTCTAATATCGCTAGCCTTGACCCGTCTGCTTTTGCTGATGCCGCTGGTAACCTGCTACTGAGTGTACTGCTGCTGCTGTGGGTAACGGGGACGAGTGTTGTTGTTGGAGGTAGCAGGGTTGCGCTTTCTTTTCTTCTCATCAATCTCCTTGCACTTCTGCTCTGTGAGTAAAACATGATCCACTAGGTGATTAAAGTTGTTGAAGGTGTTGTTCATTAGCTGCAACTGGAGGTTGTCATTAAGGCCCTTTAGGAAGTGCTCCTGCTTGTCACTGTCCTCTGCAACTTCTATAGGAGCAAAATGGGCAAGCTGTAGGAACTTGTCTTGGTACTCAGTCACTGTCATGTTCCCCTTTTTCAGAGAGAGGAACTCCTTCTTCATCTTCATTATGCCCGCAGGCACATAGTGACTCCTGAAATTCTCATGGAACTGAGCCCAGGTGAGACGTTCTCTGTCCTGCTGCCTGTAGGACTCCCACCAATCCAAAGCAGCACCATGAAGCTGGTCTGTGGCATACAGGACCCTATATTGATCATTGCACTGCGCAATGTCCAGCTGCCGCTCCACTGCACGAAGCCAGTCCTCAACCTGTAGTGGGTTAGCAGAATGGGAGAAAGTAGGCGAGTGTCCCTTCAGAAAGTCCCCACGTCTGTCCCTCTGCTGCTATGGTGGGTTGGCGTGAGCTTGCTGTAAATTTTGAATAGTGTTGTTGATTGTGGCCATCAGCTGCATCTGAAGTTGATAGAATTGTTCTGCTGTCAAATGTGGTGGGTTGGCCAGGTGCTGGTCATTAGCCTGATTGTTGTCCGCCGGTCCATTGCCTCGATTCTTGGTACTAACCATCTGTTTGCAGAAGTTGAGACATCATGAGTAAATAATTGTTGCACATAACCAAGATGATAAGCATAACTGACAAATAAAGTAGAGAGGACAATAGAGTAGATGGCTGCATATAACCCAACGATCTAACTTTATTAATTAATTTAATCTTCATAATTGTTTATACTGTGGACATTCCCCACAACTAGACTAGCACTCAACCAAAGAACCAAACCAAGCATCCACACACCAAACTTTAACTCAATATAACACACCAGACAAAACTCGACTCTACACGACCAGACAAGACGCACTAACGGTATAAAATAAAGGTAGCCTAATCCTCACTAGGGATGATCCTAGTAGAACCATTTGGGTTGCCTGAACAGGTTCTCTTGCGGGGAGGCGACTGAGTTGGATCCACTATTGGTGCCTTGGGATTGGGGCCTAGCACTCCGTCATGTGGGGCATGGAGCTCGAACACGTTCTTGTCCCAGCGATGAAGCTCGTCGGCAGTTTTGTCGAGGAGGGAGCTACTAGCAGCCACGTACTCGAGAAGGATCTCCAGTAGTGGGGCAATGCTTGGAGTTATCGCCTGCCCTGTTGCCCTAGATCGGCGACATGGAAGGTGACGATAATCAGACTGGTGAAGGTAGTGACAGAAGTCGTGGCAGATGACTCATAGAGCTTGACGTGCAGCATCTTCAATGGCGAACTCCATCGTGTCATGGGCTGCTATGCACTGGTGTTGACGCACCACAGATTCTCCTCTGTGGTTGGGGTGCCCCTGCTGTTGTTGTGGTGCATTCTGCTTGGCGCCCTACGAGTTGGCCTGCGGCTTCTGGGGGTAATTGTTAGCATAGCGTCCCCTCTCGCCACACTTGAAGCAATTGCGGACCACTGGAACCATGCCTGATTAGGGGCAGGAGGGTTGGATGGCCCCTGTCGGATAGCTGGGTAGGTAGAGCATTGATTCTGATTCTAATATCGCTAGCCTTGACCCGTCTGCTGTTGCTGATGCCGCTGGTAACCTGCTACTGAGTGTACTGCTGCTGCTGTGGGTAACGGGGACGAGTGTTGTTGTTGGAGGTAGCAGGGTTGCGCTTTCTTTTCTTCTCATCAATCTCCTTGCACTTCTGCTCTGTGAGTAAAACATGATCCACTAGGTGATTAAAGTTGTTGAAGGTGTTGTTCATTAGCTGCAACTGGAGGTTGTCATTAAGGCCCTTTAGGAAGTGCTCCTGCTTGTCACTGTCCTCTGCAACTTCTATAGGAGCAAAATGGGCAAGCTGTAGGAACTTGTCTCGGTACTCAGTCACTGTCATGTTCCCCTTTTTCAGAGAGAGGAACTCCTTCTTCATCTTCATTATGCCCGCAGGCACATAGTGACTCCTGAAATTCTCATGGAACTGAGCCCAGGTGAGACGTTCTCTGTCCTGCTGCCTGTAGGACTCCCACCAATCCAAAGCAGCACCATGAAGCTGGTCTGTGGCATACAGGACCCTATATTGATCATTGCACTGCGCAATGTCCAGCTGCCGCTCCACTGCACGAAGCCAGTCCTCAACCTGTAGTGGGTTAGCAGAATGGGAGAAAGTAGGCGAGTGTCCCTTCAGAAAGTCCCCACGTCTGTCCCTCTGCTGCTATGGTGGGTTGGCGTGAGCTTGCTGTAAATTTTGAATAGTGTTGTTGATTGTGGCCATCAGCTGCATCTGAAGTTGATAGAATTGTTCTGCTGTCAACTGTGGTGGGTTGGCCAGGTGCTGGTCATTAGCCTGATTGTTGTCCGCCGGTCCATTGCCTCGATTCTTGGTACTAACCATCTGTTTGCAGAAGTTGAGACATCATGAGTAAATAATTGTTGCACATAACCAAGATGATAAGCATAACTGACAAATAAAGTAGAGAGGACAATAGAGTAGATGGCTGCATATAACCCAACGATCTAACTTTATTAATTAATTTAATCTTCATAATTGTTTATACTGTGGACATTCCCCACAACTAGACTAGCACTCAACCAAAGAACCAAACCAAGCATCCACACACCAAACTTTAACTCAATATAACACACCAGACAAAACTCGACTCTACACGACCAGACAAGACGCACTAACGGTATAAAATAAAGGTAGCCTAATCCTCACTAGGGATGATCCTAGTAGAACCATTTGGGTTGCCTGAACAGGTTCTCTTGCGGGGAGGCGACTGAGTTGGATCCACTATTGGTGCCTTGGGATTGGGGCCTAGCACTCCGTCATGTGGGGCATGGAGCTCGAACACGTTCTTGTCCCAGCGATGAAGCTCGTCGGCAGTTTTGTCGAGGAGGGAGCTACTAGCAGCCACGTACTCGAGAAGGATCTCCAGTAGTGGGGCAATGCTTGGAGTTATCGCCTGCCCTGTTGCCCTAGATCGGCGACATGGAAGGTGACGATAATCAGACTGGTGAAGGTAGTGACAGAAGTCGTGGCAGATGACTCATAGAGCTTGACGTGCAGCATCTTCAATGGCGAACTCCATCGTGTCATGGGCTGCTATGCACTGGTGTTGACGCACCACAGTTTCTCCTCTGTGGTTGGGGTGCCCCTGCTGTTGTTGTGGTGCATTCTGCTTGGCGCCCTACGAGTTGGCCTGCGGCTTCTGGGGGTAATTGTTAGCATAGTGTCCCCTCTCGCCACACTTGAAGCAATTGCGGACCACTGGAACCATGCCTGATTAGGGGCAGGAGGGTTGGATGGCCCCTGTCGGATAGCTGGGTAGGTAGAGCATTGATTCTGATTCTAATATCGCTAGCCTTGACCCGTCTGCTGTTGCTGATGCCGCTGGTAACCTGCTACTGAGTGTACTGCTGCTGCTGTGGGTAACGGGGACGAGTGTTGTTGTTGGAGGTAGCAGGGTTGAGCTTTCTTTTCTTCTCATCAATCTCCTTGCACTTCTGCTCTGTGAGTAAAACATGATCCACTAGGTGATTAAAGTTGTTGAAGGTGTTGTTCATTAGCTGCAACTGGAGGTTGTCATTAAGGCCCTTTAGGAAGTGCTCCTGCTTGTCACTGTCCTCTGCAACTTCTATAGGAGCAAAATGGGCAAGCTGTAGGAACTTGTCTCGGTACTCAGTCACTGTCATGTTCCCCTTTTTCAGAGAGAGGAACTCCTTCTTCATCTTCATTATGCCCGCAGGCACATAGTGACTCCTGAAATTCTCATGGAACTGAGCCCAGGTGAGACGTTCTCTGTCCTGCTGCCTGTAGGACTCCCACCAATCCAAAGCAGCACCATGAAGCTGGTCTGTGGCATACAGGACCCTATATTGATCATTGCACTGCGCAATGTCCAGCTGCCGCTCCACTGCACGAAGCCAGTCCTCAACCTGTAGTGGGTTAGCAGAATGGGAGAAAGTAGGCGAGTGTCCCTTCAGAAAGTCCCCACGTCTGTCCCTCTGCTGCTATGGTGGGTTGGCGTGAGCTTGCTGTAAATTTTGAATAGTGTTGTTGATTGTGGCCATCAGCTACATCTGAAGTTGATAGAATTGTTCTGCTGTCAACTGTGGTGGGTTGGCCAGGTGCTGGTCATTAGCCTGATTGTTGTCCGCCGGTCCATTGCCTCGATTCTTGGTACTAACCATCTGTTTGCAGAAGTTGAGACATCATGAGTAAATAATTGTTGCACATAACCAAGATGATAAGCATAACTGACAAATAAAGTAGAGAGGACAATAGAGTAGATGGCTGCATATAACCCAACGATCTAACTTTATTAATTAATTTAATCTTCATAATTGTTTATACTGTGGACATTCCCCACAACTAGACTAGCACTCAACCAAAGAACCAAACCAAGCATCCACACACCAAACTTTAACTCAATATAACACACCAGACAAAACTCGACTCTACACGACCAGACAAGACGCACTAACGGTATAAAATAAAGGTAGCCTAATCCTCACTAGGGATGATCCTAGTAGAACCATTTGGGTTGCCTGAACAGGTTCTCTTGCGGGGAGGCGACTGAGTTGGATCCACTATTGGTGCCTTGGGATTGGGGCCTAGCACTCCGTCATGTGGGGCATGGAGCTCGAACACGTTCTTGTCCCAGCGATGAAGCTCGTCGGCAGTTTTGTCGAGGAGGGAGCTACTAGCAGCCACGTACTCGAGAAGGATCTCCAGTAGTGGGGCAATGCTTGGAGTTATCGCCTGCCCTGTTGCCCTAGATCGGCGACATGGAAGGTGACGATAATCAGACTGGTGAAGGTAGTGACAGAAGTCGTGGCAGATGACTCATAGAGCTTGACGTGCAGCATCTTCAATGGCGAACTCCATCGTGTCATGGGCTGCTATGCACTGGTGTTGACGCACCACAGTTTCTCCTCTGTGGTTGGGGTGCCCCTGCTGTTGTTGTGGTGCATTCTGCTTGGCGCCCTACGAGTTGGCCTGCGGCTTCTGGGGGTAATTGTTAGCATAGTGTCCCCTCTCGCCACACTTGAAGCAATTGCGGACCACTGGAACAATGCCTGATTAGGGGCAGGAGGGTTGGATGGCCCCTGTCGGATAGCTGGGTAGGTAGAGCATTGATTCTGATTCTAATATCGCTAGCCTTGACCCGTCTGCTGTTGCTGATGCCGCTGGTAACCTGCTACTGAGTGTACTGCTGCTGCTGTGGGTAACGGGGACGAGTGTTGTTGTTGGAGGTAGCAGGGTTGCGCTTTCTTTTCTTCTCATCAATCTCCTTGCACTTCTGCTCTGTGAGTAAAACATGATCCACTAGGTGATTAAAGTTGTTGAAGGTGTTGTTCATTAGCTGCAACTGGAGGTTGTCATTAAGGCCCTTTAGGAAGTGCTCCTGCTTGTCACTGTCCTCTGCAACTTCTATAGGAGCAAAATGGGCAAGCTGTAGGAACTTGTCTCGGTACTCAGTCACTGTCATGTTCCCCTTTTTCAGAGAGAGGAACTCCTTCTTCATCTTCATTATGCCCGCAGGCACATAGTGACTCCTGAAATTCTCATGGAACTGAGCCCAGGTGAGACGTTCTCTGTCCTGCTGCCTGTAGGACTCCCACCAATCCAAAGCAGCACCATGAAGCTGGTCTGTGGCATACAGGACCCTATATTGATCATTGCACTGCGCAATGTCCAGCTGCCGCTCCACTGCACGAAGCCAGTCCTCAACCTGTAGTGGGTTAGCAGAATGGGAGAAAGTAGGCGAGTGTCCCTTCAGAAAGTCCCCACGTCTGTCCCTCTGCTGCTATGGTGGGTTGGCGTGAGCTTGCTGTAAATTTTGAATAGTGTTGTTGATTGTGGCCATCAGCTGCATCTGAAGTTGATAGAATTGTTCTGCTGTCAACTGTGGTGGGTTGGCCAGGCGCTGGTCATTAGCCTGATTGTTGTCCGCCGGTCCATTGCCTCGATTCTTGGTACTAACCATCTGTTTGCAGAAGTTGAGACATCATGAGTAAATAATTGTTGCACATAACCAAGATGATAAGCATAACTGACAAATAAAGTAGAGAGGACAATAGAGTAGATGGCTGCATATAACCCAACGATCTAACTTTATTAATTAATTTAATCTTCATAATTGTTTATACTGTGGACATTCCCCACAACTAGACTAGCACTCAACCAAAGAACCAAACCAAGCATCCACACACCAAACTTTAACTCAATATAACACACCAGACAAAACTCGACTCTACACGACCAGACAAGACGCACTAACGGTATAAAATAAAGGTAGCCTAATCCTCACTAGGGATGATCCTAGTAGAACCATTTGGGTTGCCTGAACAGGTTCTCTTGCGGGGAGGCGACTGAGTTGGATCCACTATTGGTGCCTTGGGATTGGGGCCTAGCACTCCGTCATGTGGGGCATGGAGCTCGAACACGTTCTTGTCCCAGCGATGAAGCTCGTCGGCAGTTTTGTCGAGGAGGGAGCTACTAGCAGCCACGTACTCGAGAAGGATCTCCAGTAGTGGGGCAATGCTTGGAGTTATCGCCTGCCCTGTTGCCCTAGATCGGCGACATGGAAGGTGACGATAATCAGACTGGTGAAGGTAGTGACAGAAGTCGTGGCAGATGACTCATAGAGCTTGACGTGCAGCATCTTCAATGGCGAACTCCATCGTGTCATGGGCTGCTATGCACTGGTGTTGACGCACCACAGTTTCTCCTCTGTGGTTGGGGTGCCCCTGCTGTTGTTGTGGTGCATTCTGCTTGGCGCCCTACGAGTTGGCCTGCGGCTTCTGGGGGTAATTGTTAGCATAGTGTCCCCTCTCGCCACACTTGAAGCAATTGCGGACCACTGGAACCATGCCTGATTAGGGGCAGGAGGGTTGGATGGCCCCTGTCGGATAGCTGGGTAGGTAGAGCATTGATTCTGATTCTAATATCGCTAGCCTTGACCCGTCTGCTGTTGCTGATGCCGCTGGTAACCTGCTACTGAGTGTACTGCTGCTGCTGTGGGTAACGGGGACGAGTGTTGTTGTTGGAGGTAGCAGGGTTGAGCTTTCTTTTCTTCTCATCAATCTCCTTGCACTTCTGCTCTGTGAGTAAAACATGATCCACTAGGTGATTAAAGTTGTTGAAGGTGTTGTTCATTAGCTGCAAATGGAGGTTGTCATTAAGGCCCTTTAGGAAGTGCTCCTGCTTGTCACTGTCCTCTGCAACTTCTATAGGAGCAAAATGGGCAAGCTGTAGGAACTTGTCTCGGTACTCAGTCACTGTCATGTTCCCCTTTTTCAGAGAGAGGAACTCCTTCTTCATCTTCATTATGCCCGCAGGCACATAGTGACTCCTGAAATTCTCATGGAACTGAGCCCAGGTGAGACGTTCTCTGTCCTGCTGCCTGTAGGACTCCCACCAATCCAAAGCAGCACCATGAAGCTGGTCTGTGGCATACAGGACCCTATATTGATCATTGCACTGCGCAATGTCCAGCTGCCGCTCCACTGCACGAAGCCAGTCCTCAACCTGTAGTGGGTTAGCAGAATGGGAGAAAGTAGGCGAGTGTCCCTTCAGAAAGTCCCCACGTCTGTCCCTCTGCTGCTATGGTGGGTTGGCGTGAGCTTGCTGTAAATTTTGAATAGTGTTGTTGATTGTGGCCATCAGCTGCATCTGAAGTTGATAGAATTGTTCTGCTGTCAACTGTGGTGGGTTGGCCAGGCGCTGGTCATTAGCCTGATTGTTGTCCGCCGGTCCATTGCCTCGATTCTTGGTACTAACCATCTGTTTGCAGAAGTTGAGACATCATGAGTAAATAATTGTTGCACATAACCAAGATGATAAGCATAACTGACAAATAAAGTAGAGAGGACAATAGAGTAGATGGCTGCATATAACCCAACGATCTAACTTTATTAATTAATTTAATCTTCATAATTGTTTATACTGTGGACATTCCCCACAACTAGACTAGCACTCAACCAAAGAACCAAACCAAGCATCCACACACCAAACTTTAACTCAATATAACACACCAGACAAAACTCGACTCTACACGACCAGACAAGACGCACTAACGGTATAAAATAAAGGTAGCCTAATCCTCACTAGGGATGATCCTAGTAGAACCATTTGGGTTGCCTGAACAGGTTCTCTTGCGGGGAGGCGACTGAGTTGGATCCACTATTGGTGCCTTGGGATTGGGGCCTAGCACTCCGTCATGTGGGGCATGGAGCTCGAACACGTTCTTGTCCCAGCGATGAAGCTCGTCGGCAGTTTTGTCGAGGAGGGAGCTACTAGCAGCCACGTACTCGAGAAGGATCTCCAGTAGTGGGGCAATGCTTGGAGTTATCGCCTGCCCTGTTGCCCTAGATCGGCGACATGGAAGGTGACGATAATCAGACTGGTGAAGGTAGTGACAGAAGTCGTGGCAGATGACTCATAGAGCTTGACGTGCAGCATCTTCAATGGCGAACTCCATCGTGTCATGGGCTGCTATGCACTGGTGTTGACGCACCACAGTTTCTCCTCTGTGGTTGGGGTGCCCCTGCTGTTGTTGTGGTGCATTCTGCTTGGCGCCCTACGAGTTGGCCTGCGGCTTCTGGGGGTAATTGTTAGCATAGTGTCCCCTCTCGCCACACTTGAAGCAATTGCGGACCACTGGAACCATGCCTGATTAGGGGCAGGAGGGTTGGATGGCCCCTGTCGGATAGCTGGGTAGGTAGAGCATTGATTCTGATTCTAATATCGCTAGCCTTGACCCGTCTGCTGTTGCTGATGCCGCTGGTAACCTGCTACTGAGTGTACTGCTGCTGCTGTGGGTAACGGGGACGAGTGTTGTTGTTGGAGGTAGCAGGGTTGAGCTTTCTTTTCTTCTCATCAATCTCCTTGCACTTCTGCTCTGTGAGTAAAACATGATCCACTAGGTGATTAAAGTTGTTGAAGGTGTTGTTCATTAGCTGCAACTGGAGGTTGTCATTAAGGCCCTTTAGGAAGTGCTCCTGCTTGTCACTGTCCTCTGCAACTTCTATAGGAGCAAAATGGGCAAGCTGTAGGAACTTGTCTCGGTACTCAGTCACTGTCATGTTCCCCTTTTTCAGAGAGAGGAACTCCTTCTTCATCTTCATTATGCCCGCAGGCACATAGTGACTCCTGAAATTCTCATGGAACTGAGCCCAGGTGAGACGTTCTCTGTCCTGCTGCCTGTAGGACTCCCACCAATCCAAAGCAGCACCATGAAGCTGGTCTGTGGCATACAGGACCCTATATTGATCATTGCACTGCGCAATGTCCAGCTGCCGCTCCACTGCACGAAGCCAGTCCTCAACCTGTAGTGGGTTAGCAGAATGGGAGAAAGTAGGCGAGTGTCCCTTCAGAAAGTCCCCACGTCTGTCCCTCTGCTGCTATGGTGGGTTGGCGTGAGCTTGCTGTAAATTTTGAATAGTGTTGTTGATTGTGGCCATCAGCTGCATCTGAAGTTGATAGAATTGTTCTGCTGTCAACTGTGGTGGGTTGGCCAGGTGCTGGTCATTAGCCTGATTGTTGTCCGCCGGTCCATTGCCTCGATTCTTGGTACTAACCATCTGTTTGCAGAAGTTGAGACATCATGAGTAAATAATTGTTGCACATAACCAAGATGATAAGCATAACTGACAAATAAAGTAGAGAGGACAATAGAGTAGATGGCTGCATATAACCCAACGATCTAACTTTATTAATTAATTTAATCTTCATAATTGTTTATACTGTGGACATTCCCCACAACTAGACTAGCACTCAACCAAAGAACCAAACCAAGCATCCACACACCAAACTTTAACTCAATATAACACACCAGACAAAACTCGACTCTACACGACCAGACAAGACGCACTAACGGTATAAAATAAAGGTAGCCTAATCCTCACTAGGGATGATCCTAGTAGAACCATTTGGGTTGCCTGAACAGGTTCTCTTGCGGGGAGGCGACTGAGTTGGATCCACTATTGGTGCCTTGGGATTGGGGCCTAGCACTCCGTCATGTGGGGCATGGAGCTCGAACACGTTCTTGTCCCAGCGATGAAGCTCGTCGGCAGTTTTGTCGAGGAGGGAGCTACTAGCAGCCACGTACTCGAGAAGGATCTCCAGTAGTGGGGCAATGCTTGGAGTTATCGCCTGCCCTGTTGCCCTAGATCGGCGACATGGAAGGTGACGATAATCAGACTGGTGAAGGTAGTGACAGAAGTCGTGGCAGATGACTCATAGAGCTTGACGTGCAGCATCTTCAATGGCGAACTCCATCGTGTCATGGGCTGCTATGCACTGGTGTTGACGCACCACAGTTTCTCCTCTGTGGTTGGGGTGCCCCTGCTGTTGTTGTGGTGCATTCTGCTTGGCGCCCTACGAGTTGGCCTGCGGCTTCTGGGGGTAATTGTTAGCATAGTGTCCCCTCTCGCCACACTTGAAGCAATTGCGGACCACTGGAACCATGCCTGATTAGGGGCAGGAGGGTTGGATGGCCCCTGTCGGATAGCTGGGTAGGTAGAGCATTGATTCTGATTCTAATATCGCTAGCCTTGACCCGTCTGCTGTTGCTAATGCCGCTGGTAACCTGCTACTGAGTGTACTGCTGCTGCTGTGGGTAACGGGGACGAGTGTTGTTGTTGGAGGTAGCTGGGTTGAGCTTTCTTTTCTTCTCATCAATCTCCTTGCACTTCTGCTCTGTGAGTAAAACATGATCCACTAGGTGATTAAAGTTGTTGAAGGTGTTGTTCATTAGCTGCAACTGGAGGTTGTCATTAAGGCCCTTTAGGAAGTGCTCCTGCTTGTCACTGTCCTCTGCAACTTCTATAGGAGCAAAATGGGCAAGCTGTAGGAACTTGTCTCGGTACTCCGTCACTGTCATGTTCCCCTTTTTCAGAGAGAGGAACTCCTTCTTCATCTTCATTATGCCCGCAGGCACATAGTGACTCCTGAAATTCTCATGGAACTGAGCCCAGGTGAGACGTTCTCTGTCCTGCTGCCTGTAGGACTCCCACCAATCCAAAGCAGCACCATGAAGCTGGTCTGTGGCATACAGGACCCTATATTGATCATTGCACTGCGCAATGTCCAGCTGCCGCTCCACTGCACGAAGCCAGTCCTCAACCTGTAGTGGGTTAGCAGAATGGGAGAAAGTAGGCGAGTGTCCCTTCAGAAAGTCCCCACGTCTGTCCCTCTGCTGCTATGGTGGGTTGGCGTGAGCTTGCTGTAAATTTTGAATAGTGTTGTTGATTGTGGCCATCAGCTGCATCTGAAGTTGATAGAATTGTTCTGCTGTCAACTGTGGTGGGTTGGCCAGGTGCTGGTCATTAGCCTGATTGTTGTCCGCCGGTCCATTGCCTCGATTCTTGGTACTAACCATCTGTTTGCAGAAGTTGAGACATCATGAGTAAATAATTGTTGCACATAACCAAGATGATAAGCATAACTGACAAATAAAGTAGAGAGGACAATAGAGTAGATGGCTGCATATAACCCAACGATCTAACTTTATTAATTAATTTAATCTTCATAATTGTTTATACTGTGGACATTCCCCACAACTAGACTAGCACTCAACCAAAGAACCAAACCAAGCATCCACACACCAAACTTTAACTCAATATAACACACCAGACAAAACTCGACTCTACACGACCAGACAAGACGCACTAACGGTATAAAATAAAGGTAGCCTAATCCTCACTAGGGATGATCCTAGTAGAACCATTTGGGTTGCCTGAACAGGTTCTCTTGCGGGGAGGCGACTGAGTTGGATCCACTATTGGTGCCTTGGGATTGGGGCCTAGCACTCCGTCATGTGGGGCATGGAGCTCGAACACGTTCTTGTCCCAGCGATGAAGCTCGTCGGCAGTTTTGTCGAGGAGGGAGCTACTAGCAGCCACGTACTCGAGAAGGATCTCCAGTAGTGGGGCAATGCTTGGAGTTATCGCCTGCCCTGTTGCCCTAGATCGGCGACATGGAAGGTGACGATAATCAGACTGGTGAAGGTAGTGACAGAAGTCGTGGCAGATGACTCATAGAGCTTGACGTGCAGCATCTTCAATGGCGAACTCCATCGTGTCATGGGCTGCTATGCACTGGTGTTGACGCACCACAGTTTCTCCTCTGTGGTTGGGGTGCCCCTGCTGTTGTTGTGGTGCATTCTGCTTGGCGCCCTACGAGTTGGCCTGCGGCTTCTGGGGGTAATTGTTAGCATAGTGTCCCCTCTCGCCACACTTGAAGCAATTGCGGACCACTGGAACCATGCCTGATTAGGGGCAGGAGGGTTGGATGGCCCCTGTCGGATAGCTGGGTAGGTAGAGCATTGATTCTGATTCTAATATCGCTAGCCTTGACCCGTCTGCTGTTGCTGATGCCGCTGGTAACCTGCTACTGAGTGTACTGCTGCTGCTGTGGGTAACGGGGACGAGTGTTGTTGTTGGAGGTAGCTGGGTTGAGCTTTCTTTTCTTCTCATCAATCTCCTTGCACTTCTGCTCTGTGAGTAAAACATGATCCACTAGGTGATTAAAGTTGTTGAAGGTGTTGTTCATTAGCTGCAACTGGAGGTTGTCATTAAGGCCCTTTAGGAAGTGCTCCTGCTTGTCACTGTCCTCTGCAACTTCTATAGGAGCAAAATGGGCAAGCTGTAGGAACTTGTCTCGGTACTCAGTCACTGTCATGTTCCCCTTTTTCAGAGAGAGGAACTCCTTCTTCATCTTCATTATGCCCGCAGGCACATAGTGACTCCTGAAATTCTCATGGAACTGAGCCCAGGTGAGACGTTCTCTGTCCTGCTGCCTGTAGGACTCCCACCAATCCAAAGCAGCACCATGAAGCTGGTCTGTGGCATACAGGACCCTATATTGATCATTGCACTGCGCAATGTCCAGCTGCCGCTCCACTGCACGAAGCCAGTCCTCAACCTGTAGTGGGTTAGCAGAATGGGAGAAAGTAGGCGAGTGTCCCTTCAGAAAGTCCCCACGTCTGTCCCTCTGCTGCTATGGTGGGTTGGCGTGAGCTTGCTGTAAATTTTGAATAGTGTTGTTGATTGTGGCCATCAGCTGCATCTGAAGTTGATAGAATTGTTCTGCTGTCAACTGTGGTGGGTTGGCCAGGTGCTGGTCATTAGCCTGATTGTTGTCCGCCGGTCCATTGCCTCGATTCTTGGTACTAACCATCTGTTTGCAGAAGTTGAGACATCATGAGTAAATAATTGTTGCACATAACCAAGATGATAAGCATAACTGACAAATAAAGTAGAGAGGACAATAGAGTAGATGGCTGCATATAACCCAACGATCTAACTTTATTAATTAATTTAATCTTCATAATTGTTTATACTGTGGACATTCCCCACAACTAGACTAGCACTCAACCAAAGAACCAAACCAAGCATCCACACACCAAACTTTAACTCAATATAACACACCAGACAAAACTCGACTCTACACGACCAGACAAGACGCACTAACGGTATAAAATAAAGGTAGCCTAATCCTCACTAGGGATGATCCTAGTAGAACCATTTGGGTTGCCTGAACAGGTTCTCTTGCGGGGAGGCGACTGAGTTGGATCCACTATTGGTGCCTTGGGATTGGGGCCTAGCACTCCGTCATGTGGGGCATGGAGCTCGAACACGTTCTTGTCCCAGCGATGAAGCTCGTCGGCAGTTTTGTCGAGGAGGGAGCTACTAGCAGCCACGTACTCAAGAAGGATCTCCAGTAGTGGGGCAATGCTTGGAGTTATCGCCTGCCCTGTTGCCCTAGATCGGCGACATGGAAGGTGACGATAATCAGACTGGTGAAGGTAGTGACAGAAGTCGTGGCAGATGACTCATAGAGCTTGACGTGCAGCATCTTCAATGGCGAACTCCATCGTGTCATGGGCTGCTATGCACTGGTGTTGACGCACCACAGTTTCTCCTCTGTGGTTGGGGTGCCCCTGCTGTTGTTGTGGTGCATTCTGCTTGGCGCCCTACGAGTTGGCCTGCGGCTTCTGGGGGTAATTGTTAGCATAGTGTCCCCTCTCGCCACACTTGAAGCAATTGCGGACCACTGGAACCATGCCTGATTAGGGGCAGGAGGGTTGGATGGCCCCTGTCGGATAGCTGGGTAGGTAGAGCATTGATTCTGATTCTAATATCGCTAGCCTTGACCCGTCTGCTGTTGCTGATGCCGCTGGTAACCTGCTACTGAGTGTACTGCTGCTGCTGTGGGTAACGGGGACGAGTGTTGTTGTTGGAGGTAGCTGGGTTGAGCTTTCTTTTCTTCTCATCAATCTCCTTGCACTTCTGCTCTGTGAGTAAAACATGATCCACTAGGTGATTAAAGTTGTTGAAGGTGTTGTTCATTAGCTGCAACTGGAGGTTGTCATTAAGGCCCTTTAGGAAGTGCTCCTGCTTGTCACTGTCCTCTGCAACTTCTATAGGAGCAAAATGGGCAAGCTGTAGGAACTTGTCTCGGTACTCAGTCACTGTCATGTTCCCCTTTTTCAGAGAGAGGAACTCCTTCTTCATCTTCATTACGCCCGCAGGCACATAGTGACTCCTGAAATTCTCATGGAACTGAGCCCAGGTGAGACGTTCTCTGTCCTGCTGCCTGTAGGACTCCCACCAATCCAAAGCAGCACCATGAAGCTGGTCTGTGGCATACAGGACCCTATATTGATCATTGCACTGCGCAATGTCCAGCTGCCGCTCCACTGCACGAAGCCAGTCCTCAACCTGTAGTGGGTTAGCAGAATGGGAGAAAGTAGGCGAGTGTCCCTTTAGAAAGTCCCCACGTCTGTCCCTCTGCTGCTATGGTGGGTTGGCGTGAGCTTGCTGTAAATTTTGAATAGTGTTGTTGATTGTGGCCATCAGCTGCATCTGAAGTTGATAGAATTGTTCTGCTGTCAACTGTGGTGGGTTGGCCAGGTGCTGGTCATTAGCCTGATTGTTGTCCGCCGGTCCATTGCCTCGATTCTTGGTACTAACCATCTGTTTGCAGAAGTTGAGACATCATGAGTAAATAATTGTTGCACATAACCAAGATGATAAGCATAACTGACAAATAAAGTAGAGAGGACAATAGAGTAGATGGCTGCATATAACCCAACGATCTAACTTTATTAATTAATTTAATCTTCATAATTGTTTATACTGTGGACATTCCCCACAACTAGACTAGCACTCAACCAAAGAACCAAACCAAGCATCCACACACCAAACTTTAACTCAATATAACACACCAGACAAAACTCGACTCTACACGACCAGACAAGACGCACTAACGGTATAAAATAAAGGTAGCCTAATCCTCACTAGGGATGATCCTAGTAGAACCATTTGGGTTGCCTGAACAGGTTCTCTTGCGGGGAGGCGACTGAGTTGGATCCACTATTGGTGCCTTGGGATTGGGGCCTAGCACTCCGTCATGTGGGGCATGGAGCTCGAACACGTTCTTGTCCCAGCGATGAAGCTCGTCGGCAGTTTTGTCGAGGAGGGAGCTACTAGCAGCCACGTACTCGAGAAGGATCTCCAGTAGTGGGGCAATGCTTGGAGTTATCGCCTGCCCTGTTGCCCTAGATCGGCGACATGGAAGGTGACGATAATCAGACTGGTGAAGGTAGTGACAGAAGTCGTGGCAGATGACTCATAGAGCTTGACGTGCAGCATCTTCAATGGCGAACTCCATCGTGTCATGGGCTGCTATGCACTGGTGTTGACGCACCACAGTTTCTCCTCTGTGGTTGGGGTGCCCCTGCTGTTGTTGTGGTGCATTCTGCTTGGCGCCCTACGAGTTGGCCTGCGGCTTCTGGGGGTAATTGTTAGCATAGTGTCCCCTCTCGCCACACTTGAAGCAATTGCGGACCACTGGAACCATGCCTGATTAGGGGCAGGAGGGTTGGATGGCCCCTGTCGGATAGCTGGGTAGGTAGAGCATTGATTCTGATTCTAATATCGCTAGCCTTGACCCGTCTGCTGTTGCTGATGCCGCTGGTAACCTGCTACTGAGTGTACTGCTGCTGCTGTGGGTAACGGGGACGAGTGTTGTTGTTGGAGGTAGCTGGGTTGAGCTTTCTTTTCTTCTCATCAATCTCCTTGCACTTCTGCTCTGTGAGTAAAACATGATCCACTAGGTGATTAAAGTTGTTGAAGGTGTTGTTCATTAGCTGCAACTGGAGGTTGTCATTAAGGCCCTTTAGGAAGTGCTCCTGCTTGTCACTGTCCTCTGCAACTTCTATAGGAGCAAAATGGGCAAGCTGTAGGAACTTGTCTCGGTACTCAGTCACTGTCATGTTCCCCTTTTTCAGAGAGAGGAACTCCTTCTTCATCTTCATTATGCCCGCAGGCACATAGTGACTCCTGAAATTCTCATGGAACTGAGCCCAGGTGAGACGTTCTCTGTCCTGCTGCCTGTAGGACTCCCACCAATCCAAAGCAGCACCATGAAGCTGGTCTGTGGCATACAGGACCCTATATTGATCATTGCACTGCGCAATGTCCAGCTGCCGCTCCACTGCACGAAGCCAGTCCTCAACCTGTAGTGGGTTAGCAGAATGGGAGAAAGTAGGCGAGTGTCCCTTCAGAAAGTCCCCACGTCTGTCCCTCTGCTGCTATGGTGGGTTGGCGTGAGCTTGCTGTAAATTTTGAATAGTGTTGTTGATTGTGGCCATCAGCTGCATCTGAAGTTGATAGAATTGTTCTGCTGTCAACTGTGGTGGGTTGGCCAGGTGCTGGTCATTAGCCTGATTGTTGTCCGCCGGTCCATTGCCTCGATTCTTGGTACTAACCATCTGTTTGCAGAAGTTGAGACATCATGAGTAAATAATTGTTGCACATAACCAAGATGATAAGCATAACTGACAAATAAAGTAGAGAGGACAATAGAGTAGATGGCTGCATATAACCCAACGATCTAACTTTATTAATTAATTTAATCTTCATAATTGTTTATACTGTGGACATTCCCCACAACTAGACTAGCACTCAACCAAAGAACCAAACCAAGCATCCACACACCAAACTTTAACTCAATATAACACACCAGACAAAACTCGACTCTACACGACCAGACAAGACGCACTAACGGTATAAAATAAAGGTAGCCTAATCCTCACTAGGGATGATCCTAGTAGAACCATTTGGGTTGCCTGAACAGGTTCTCTTGCGGGGAGGCGACTGAGTTGGATCCACTATTGGTGCCTTGGGATTGGGGCCTAGCACTCCGTCATGTGGGGCATGGAGCTCGAACACGTTCTTGTCCCAGCGATGAAGCTCGTCGGCAGTTTTGTCGAGGAGGGAGCTACTAGCAGCCACGTACTCGAGAAGGATCTCCAGTAGTGGGGCAATGCTTGGAGTTATCGCCTGCCCTGTTGCCCTAGATCGGCGACATGGAAGGTGACGATAATCAGACTGGTGAAGGTAGTGACAGAAGTCGTGGCAGATGACTCATAGAGCTTGACGTGCAGCATCTTCAATGGCGAACTCCATCGTGTCATGGGCTGCTATGCACTGGTGTTGACGCACCACAGTTTCTCCTCTGTGGTTGGGGTTGGGCTTCAAGATCTTCACGTGGGCAGTACACATATGGCTGGCATTAGGACGTAAACCCTCCCAGCACTCGTACGTGATGTTGTAGGTGGAGAAGTCCATATAGTCGATGCACTTGCGTAGAAGCGTGGGAAACTTCAGATTGGCACCATTCTGTTCATGGTACTTGTCCATCCAGGCAGGGACCGTCTTCGTCTTTCCAGGAGGACCAACAAGGATGTCGACATAGAATGGCCACTCGGGAATCTCAAGCGGTGGCAGTGGAGCATCGTCATCGTCTGAGCTGATGTAGTAGACACGCTCCTTTGGGTCTTCCTCATCTAAGTCATCGCTCAGGACGATCACCTCATGAGCCTATGGAGGTGGTGCTGGCGCCAACTGGTGTACAAAAGGCTGCTGCTAGGGCGCCTGTTCCTCAGGCTGGAGCTCAGGTTGCTACTGCGGCTGAGATGCAGAAGCCTGCTGCGGAGTGGGCTGTGCGATACAACGAAGGCTGTTCCTGGTCATCCTCGACATCTTCTATAGAGACGACAGAAGGGGTTAAGGGCAGGTCTATATGACAAAAGGAATAACCAAAAACTTTTCAACATCGTGTGAACAAATAATCAATAGAATAAAATAAAGACAAAGCTAAAAAAATCAGCAGGCAAGACAAGAGGAAGTGAAATCCTTAAACATGACCAATTCTATCTAGGCATTCGTCCTACGGTCAACATGGCTCTGGTACAAAATTTGTCACACCCGGTTTCCAACGAACAAAACCGTGCAAAGTATATATGCGCCAGGATAAGTCTCGCGTGTGTGTGTGTGTATATATATATATAACAAATTACAAGGTACCATAGACACATGTCAAAGATAAAGCGTTTATAACATTTAATATCTTTATTATAGAGTGACATCACGTCTTAACACAGAGTATAACATTGCGGAAGCGTAAAACATGAAATATAACTAGGGTGCCACAAGGACGTCGACTGGTGAACGAAACGCCTAATAGTCATCATAATCTTGCACATAATCTTCAGCATCTCAATCAACTGAGCAACGGTTGGATTCCCCCCCTCCCCAACAAGGAATAAATATAAAGAAGCAAGCGTGAGTACAGTAACTCGTACTCAACAAATATACCATAAACTATGAGGCTCTAAGTTTAGCTGACAGATTGCATGAGCTTTTAATTTAACAAAATTTATTAAAGCCTGTTTACTATTGTTGGTTAAAGAAACCATTAACCTAAAGATATTGTATAAAGAATTAAATAGCATTGAACATATAATAATCACCATAACCAAAACCAAGGTAAACCCACTAATCACTAGGAAGGGTCTGGGTCGCTCATAACCGTGAGCACGGATGACATGTCAGTTTTACACTCTTGAGAGATTGTACATCTTTACCCACAAGTCGTGAGCTATGCTAGGGGTTCATCACACACCTTAGGTGAGATGACTAGCAAGCACACTACGAAGCCTTTATAAAGATCACTTTAGTAAGATGTAACCGCTAAGGTTTCAGGGTCACAACGGTGGTGTCCGCCTCACAAAGAGGGAAGCACATACATCACATAAAGCACACTCAACCTAAGGCAGTGCAGTGACCACAGAAGCTAACCACCCCTCTTGCCCAGCAAGTAAGTTACAGCAAACTAAAATAATCTAATTAATCAGTTGAGTTTGTCCCATTCTATCCTTATGGTAGCACTGTTGTCCTAGGTGGTCACTTTGTGAACCGATCCGTAATAGAGAAAGCCGGAAAAGACACGACCACATTGCTCAGGCTCCCTAAACCATGTTGCTAAAAAGCAGATTATTAAAATGGACATGAACCGCTTAATGGTCAAGCCAAACAATTAATTGCATAGAACCATTAGTCAAAATTAATTTAACAAGAGACATGTGTTCACGCAGCACCTAGCACAACGTAACTATATGCATTCCCAAAAGGTAAATATCAGGATAAATGTAGCTAACGTAATATCCATATAGGTAGCCAAAATTAAATGCACATGCAGAGATTAAAAAAATTATTAGGTGTTGTTTATGTTATACTTGCCTTCTTCAAAGTTTCCTTGCTGCTGCTCAGAGGCTTCGGGAGGTAGTTCTTCAAATTCTCCAAACGGCTCAACATCTACGCACGATCATACGACATCACACGAGCATCCACATAGTCACACATGCAAACAAACAAATGCAATGGATAAGAAACAGTACATCATTACATAAAAACAGAACCTAAAACAAGTTTAAAATTATTATACGCATCGCTACGATCACATGAGCACAAAAATCGTCGAAAAAGGATTTAAAATGGTGAAGATATAGCCTTTTAAACACTAAAATGATTTAAATGTAAATACTTTTCGAAAACCAGGGATTAAAACATTAAAAGCAGGGTCTAGCTCCTATTGCGGTGGACTGCGGGTAAACTATCAAGAAGTTCAGGGGCTCTTTTGCAAAACTGCGGTGGCTCACCGGCGATTGACCATGCTTCAGCGGTCACCAGAGCTGCTGGGTGGTTGGATCAAGATCAGACAGTGGGGAGTAAACGGGGCGGGGTTGACCGGCGACGACCAACAGAGGCGGCGAAGGCTCGCCGGCGTGCACGCACAAGGGCGCTGTGGGGCAAGGAATGGGACGGGCCTAGGCTGGGAAGAGAGGGGCGCCACGAGGATGCTCACCAGGGGCCTGTGGATGGCGGAAATGTGATGGAGAGGGGTTGGCGGTAAGCTCCTGCGGACGGCAATGAGGGGCTCCACTGGCAACACCACGGGGCGGCTCTGGGGCTCCAAGAATCGACGGCGAGGCTTCGTCAGGGACCTTGCAAGTGTGGAGCAGGGGTCAATTTGTGCAGAGGAAGGTTCCCCGAGGTGGAATCGAGCGACGGCAGAGCGGCCCACCTGGCGGCTTCGATGGTGAAATTGGAGGTGGCGAGTGAGCTAGGGCTAAGGCGAGCGCGGTGCGGTGAAAAGAGCGTGGCGGTGGAACTTGGAGACCCCTTTATACGGTGTGTAAGATAAGGGCGGTGGTGGAATCCATCTTGAGTTCGAGTAGGCAAGACCGCACGTGCTGGGCTGAAGTCCGGCTCGACCCGCAATCGAGTCCATGGCGAGTCCGCGTCGACTCTGTGTCGCAAGGCACGGGAGAGTGCTGGCAGGCAGGTCGTGGGGCACAGGAGGGCGCGCAGGAAGCGGGAGCACGGGGCTAAGGGTAGAGAGACAGTGGCATGGCTCGGCCCATCGACAGTAGCAGGAGGTCGGGGGAAGAGCTGACACGCGGGGCCCACTCGCCAGCGGCTAAGGGGGGGTCCATGCATAGAGAGAGGAAGGAGAAGGAGGCGCGGCTAGGCCGCTCAGCCTGGTTGGGGAGTTGGGCTGCTGGCTAGCCCAAGTGGGGAGGAGGGGAGTGGGTTGGGCCATGAGGCCGAGCTGGGTTGGTTGCTGGTTGCTTCGCCCTTTTCTCTTTGCTTTCTATTTTCTCTCTTTTTTTCTCAAAAACCAAAACTGAAACTGCATTTAAAATGCAGATAAAACTGATTTTTCAGAACTAAGATTCACACAGATAATAAAATATGCACCAGCATGAATGTACAAACATGGTTGACCTATGATCAATTTAATTATTGGTTCAATAACATAAATCATGTCATGCGAGGCTAAGCATAAACCCTTAAAAATTAAATAAAGCACGTTAAATTTATTGTAAAATGCTGAAAGTAAAATTCAGGGTGTTACAAAGTAGTTCGTCCAACCTTGGAACCAGTAGTAGATCAACTGCCAGTTGACATGAGATGAGTATTACATCCAGTGACATACCTGGGTTTGTTCAGAGAAGAAGTGGAAACAGCTGCAACCCGTATTGCAGACCGGGACTCCCAATTCTCCTTAAGAAAAGAAATTGCTGACAAATGTGTGGTCCTGAACCAACAGAAAGTTGCCTTTGATGATGATAAATCCTTGTCAATTTTAACTTCGAAGCTCACAGATCTACAGAAGTCAAGGACTGAAATTGCCAAAGAGATCCAACATCTTCAGCAAAAGCTCGCGAGAATTGATGTAAACATCAAAACTGCATCAACTGACCTTCAAGAAATCAAGGCTAACAAGCAAAAGTTGAAAGAGAGTTTATTATCTGGCTTGGCTGAAGTCAAAAAACTAACAAATCATCTAACGTCGGGCAGAGCCAGACAATGCAATTATTTTTTCTATTGACTCTATCCGCCTTAATGCCATCACAGCTATTCAGCAATTCCTCCAGTAGTTTGAGGATGACACCTTGGAACAATCATACTTTTGCATATGCCTTTATATTCCACCAGGCATAACATTGTGTAAGATTTGATAACAGTGTACCTCTTTTCTTTTGGTACGGAGGTTTCTAAAGTCGATGGCGAAGCATCGGCTAATTTTTTTGTATAGGGTACGTAAAGTCGATGGCAACGCATCGGCTTTTATATTTTTCAGGCCGATGGTGAAACATCGACCAACTACCTGTATGCATGTTACCTAGAGTCGATGGCAACACATCTGCTTTTAGATTTTTTTGGCCGATGGCAAAACATCAGCCAACTGTCCTGTATGCATGTGTCAACATGTCTTGCCCCCCAAGCCGGAGCCTTCAAGTAATTGAGGAGATCGGCTTTCAAACCTCCAACATATTAAAGATCCTCATATCTTTTTATACAATTTTTCCTTCGGGGGCCGATCATCTAGATCAGCCATACAACATATATTAATGAAATAATTTATTACGAATTCGGCCGATCGTTCAGATCGGCCTCACCCACAAATATTTGTCATTACACATCAACTCCGGCTGCTGGAACTGGCACAAGTCCTTTTTCCGAACCCTCCACGAAATCCCAATTGAGCTGCTCCCATCCAGTATGGCACTCTGCTCCTTCTGCCCCCCAGACTGAAGATTCTACAATAGTGACATCAGTGGAGTCATCAGCAGGTACAATTTTGACCTCGTCACCATCCAATTATATGAGGCATTGGTGCATAGTTGACGGTATGCAACAGTTTGCATGAATCCAATCCGGCCAAGCAGGGCCAAGTAAGGTCCTTTGGTATCCACAACAAAAAAGGAAGTGTGGATCGACTTGCTCCCAATGGTTAGGTCCACGTTGAAGACACCTTTTGCTCCAGTTGGATCACCCTTGAAATCGTTGAGAACAACATTGGTCTGCTGCACCTGTCGAATTTCTTGAACACTGCGTACGACGTCAATTGACTGCAGCACCTGTGCCCACCATCATCTTGGTTACAGGTCTCCCATTGATGTAACCCTTGAGGTATAACAGCTTCGAATGATGATATTTTTTGTCGGCTAGCCTTTCGAACACAATAGCCACAGACCCTAAACAGAGTTGAGCCACTGATTCATGTATCGCAGAAGGATTACAAAATTCATCAAGCAAGAAGAATACCATGTTGATATCAGCTAATGGATTGGCCGTTTCATCCTCCATCAGGTCGTCTTCTGCATCATCTTCCATTGGATCAAACCAATTTTTCATGGTCTTGTTGCTTCCTCTTCCAAACAGCGGGTCGCTAGGTAACACAGGAGGAAGCTTGTGCTTGTACGGTGGTATAGCAACGGGGCCTGAATTGACTTGTTTTAACAGCCGAAGGTAGTTTGCTTCGGCTTCTTCCAAACTGCGCAGATATTGTACTCTACATTTTTGGGAGTGAGATAAACCATTTGGACACCACCTAGGTTTGTGGAATTCCTCATGCTTTGCGTTTGACTCTCCTAACTCATGCGAATAGCATGCATCTTGTAGGACCGAGACGTGAGAGTAGAGGGAGGGTGAATAGGAGCACCTGAAAACCCAAAATCACGACCCCCAAACTGGTGCTAAGAGATGCTCACGAGAACTGACGGTAGACACCGTCCACTAAACAGATACGTGTCTAGCACGCGCAAGGTGCCATCCCCTGAAAGGATACACAGCAGACGCGAAAAAGCAAGCAACTCAACGATCACAAAGATCGCAAGTCACCCCGAACACCGAAACATGCAAATTCATCACTCGACACTCACTGCACTGAAATGCGACTTACTGGTACCAGCAAGCAAAGAGTATAGTCAGACAGTGCGAAAAGCAAATCTGATGCAAAAACACTACGGAAGAACCAAAACACGGAAACAGGGTAGCTTTCCTGGCTTCATCGGACTATCTGGTGCTAGGGGCCGGCACCGGACAGTCTAGTGTAGGCTACCAGACTGTTCGCTAGGAAGCCTTGGGCAGAGCGAAGCCGCACTGTCCAGTAGGCGCTGCCGGACTGTCTAGTGGGACCGTATAGTCTGGTGCCTCTATCGGATAGTCCGGTGGAGTCACAGAAAATGAGTTTTCAAACTCCAAATCTGACCAAATCTTGTCCAATCTTCACGAGATTTTGCACAGGCTATCTGGACCCCATTCCAAAGCTATTCCCAAGAGATCAACTAAAAATTACCAAGGGACTAGCGGGAATTTCAGATCTCATGAGAAGGCAATCTTTGGGCAAGAAAGCGAAAAACTCTAGAACAACTTGCTCATGGAAATCCTGCGGGATTGAGATGAACTAACTCATAATCTCCATGTCCAACCAAGTCCAAAAGAGCCAAAAGAACAAGATTAACTTATGGGCAAAATAAATCACCAAAAGCCATTGAGTTTCATCCAAAAACCAAACTAGAGAAGGGGGAAGGAGATGGCCGCAGACAAGAACATGAATTAGGGACGAATCTTCCTTGTATTAGAAGTAGAAATCTGTTTTTAAAAGGTTCCTCACAGCCTACCATCCTTCATCCTCCCACTAATGCAAAGTACTAGCTCTAGGGGACCCCAAATCCTAGATTAGCACCCGGTTTTCACTCTAAACACTTGGCTGGTTGGAAAGCTAAGCCTAGGGTTTCTAGAGGTGGAAGAATCACCTAAATGACTAGCCACTTAGGTATATATAGCCTAGGCCTAGCTGACTCAGTTTACACTAAGACCCCTATATTACAGGAAATGACCCAACTTTCTTGGGGACGGACAACCGCGATGGAGTCTTGATCTTCTTTGGTTGCACGCTATCTTCCAGATGACGTCCACGTGGCCAGGAGTCCAAATCCACCGATCGACCCCCGGTTTTGAAGTCAGAAACTAGGAAACTTTAGGATTTCCTTCCTGGGCCTGGAACAACCCACTCCACTCTATCTCGGCGAGAATTGAGCACATTCGCCGAGTCTTGGTAACATGGTGGTAGGGTGGTAGATTTGAGCGAATCCGCCATCACCCTCGCACGTCTTCGCGCCATGCACTCGGGTTGGAGCACCGCGATCGCTAGGGGTGTAATCTGAACAAATATTATCCGACATCCGACCATCCGAAAAGACCCGGTCAGCAGGTCGGATGCCCATTTTCGGATATCCGCAAAAAATTTCAAATTTCGAATACAAATACGAATACTAATTTTGGATTTTGAATTCAAATACAATACCATTATTATCCGATGGATATCAAATATCCGAAAAATATGGTGGATATATCCGAACAAAATCCAATTCAATATCCGATAAAACATTTATATTTTATTATTTTAGGTTGTCCTCAAAGTTGTGGCCACAGCATCCGTAGTATGTCTCTATGCGTATCCCTCTTGTTGATTTATAGAGCAGAGGTGTGCATCCTAATGTTAGGTAGCCAAGGTGGTACTAAAGTGGACGTAGGCTGCGGTGCGGACGCGTTGCTCTCACCAATCCAAGCTGCATGCACCAACGACCAACGCATGGGCTGGCTATGCAGCTCACCACAAGGCTGTTGAGCCGTGCCCGACTGCTTGTTCAAACAACCAACCATAACAAGACATGTTTTTATTCTTTTTATTTTGACAGTGACTACGAAATATCGCTAGCTATTTGTTGATTTTTAATTTACTTCCTTAAGCACAATATATTCAGAAATTTGTTTTATGTATTGTCCGAATGATTACAACAAGTGTGATATATGTGAATGATGTTTTTCCTCGGTATCTGATAAAAATATTCATAACCGATATTATCCGTGTCCGACTCATTCCGTATTCGATATGTGTCTATTCGTATCCGCATTCGAGAGCATTCGTATTCGTATCTATATCCGAAGCTATCTGTATTCGAATTTGAAATCGAAGAAAAGTATGAAAACAAATATGGTTTCAGTGATATCCGTCCGTATCCGATCTGATTACACCCCTAGCGGTGGCACCCGCCATCCCCTATCCATCGGGCTCGCCTCACAGTCCTTTGGAGGTCTTACACTTGCCGTCGCCGTGTCGCTCCTCCATGTACCGAACTCCCATGGCCGACCGATGCCGAGCATGCCTCCTGTCCATCGGAGGACTTTCTTCTCCATCTACCTCCAGTCCATCGGAGGGCCTCCTATCCATCAGAGGTCTTTTGCCCAAGTCCTTCTGGGTCTTGGCTTCCAGTTGACAATCACTCATCACTCTAGAGGCAATGGAGCTGGTCCATTGGATCTCAATCTCCCCCTTGATGAGTGCATTGTCAACATCTTCAACCTGTAATCCTGAAATAGAACAAAGACAAGAAGAAAAGTGTAAAACCGAAAAGAAAGAAGAAAAGAAAAAGTAGATCAAGATGCCCAAAAACCAAACACAAGCAAAGAAGGGCAAATTGAAGTAAGAAAAACAAAACCAAAGATCGACCCCCTAAGACAAGGGAAAACGCTCAACGCAGTCGATCAAACTAAAGCATGACCCCTCAGGAAAGAGGCAAACCGGCTCAACATAGTCATGCTTAGGCAAAGCATCGGCTCCTCTAGAAAGAGGCAAAAGGCTCAACACACCGATGCAAAAGCATGCAAAGCTCAAACTCCCCTTGAAATGCATCCTCACAAATGCAAGATGAATGCACAACTCCCCCTCAACTAGTTCTCTCCAGAATACTACCCCTTGGCCCATGAACTCCCCCTGGGAGCAGCAATCTCTCCCCCTTGTTGAGAATGGACACATCAAGGGTTCATAGAATCTAACTCCCCCTAAACTAGACCACTCCCCCTCAAAATATGCCATGAAATGCACGAAGTGTACCATGAAGAGCTCAGCAAGGATGAAAAACTAGTAAATACAAGTTCTAGCATACAGAGCAAGTGAGGGCAAGGTAGCATGCAAACAAGCTCAATTGAATCTATCTTATATAGATCAGGAGCATGTTTTTCAGGGTTGTTGAAAAGAAGGCATCACCAACATGAATTTCATCTAGCAAGATAGGCATGAACAGCAAGATGCTAGCAAAACATACAAGGTGTAATACTCTCAACCAAAGCATATACAACTGGCCATAAGCAATTTAGAGACTTGCAGATTTCAGATTTTAGCAACTTGTAGCTTCATGCAAGTTAGATCATGTGCCAGGGGTTATTCACTTGTCTTAGCCACTTCTTACCAACCAATGCCAAGCCTAGGTTTAGAGAACCATTAGAATCTTAGGACAAGGTTTTGGTCATACACAGCCTAGTCCAAGTTCATGCCAAAGTGCAAAGGCAAGCTATCTCAAACTAGATCAGTGTGACAAGCGAACCCACCTGGATCTTTTCAATTTAGCTCACAAGACAACTTGTATACAGCTTAATTCAGATTTCGGGTTTAGGCAAGGTGTCATAAATGCTTAGGAATAAACTTAACAAAGGCATATGACTAGCATATCCAGGCATGAGAAGATAGCATAGCATTCAACATTCTTACACATGCTAGGTAGCCAAGTCAAGTGGTGATCATGGTTTTTAATTTTTAAGAAATAAAAGTAACTTAGCTCACAAACGATATTAGACAGATTCAAGGAGCTTAGCCAACCATGATCATGCAAGCAACTGTATAGTCTAGCACAAGCAAGTACTACTAATCATTCCAGAAGAGCTCTAGTGCTAGTGAAGTGAAAATTCATATGATACAATGTAATGCATGATATGATACAAAATGCAAGGAAAACAAAGAAAAACAAAGAGAAAGCAAATAAAAAACCTACACTACAGCAAAGCTACCCCAAACTAAAAGGGTTAACAAACACCAAGCTCCCCACACAAGCGAGCAAACACACTAAGCTCTAATGTCTTGGTGAAGATATCGGCCAACTGGTTCTCGGTTTCCACATTGATCAAGTGTATATCTCCCTTCTCATAGTGATCTCTTAGGAAGTGAAACCTAACGTCTATGTGTTTGGTTCTGGAGTGCAAGACGGGGTTCTTAGTTATAGAAATAGTAGAAGTAGAGTCTACTAGGCGAGGGATCTTCTGAAAACTCAGGCCAAAGTCACTCAGTGTAGCTTTCATCGAAAGTAGCTGGGAGCAGCAACTAGCAGCAGCAACATATTCGGCTTCTATGGTGGAAGTGGCTACGCTAGATTGCTTGCATGAGGTCCAAGAGACAAGAGATGAAACAAGAAACTGGTAGGTGCCAGAAGTAGACTTGCGCTCCAGCCGACAACCCACAAAGTCAACATCCGAAAACCCACTAAGAGAGAGTGACGAAGCTGAAGAGAACCAAAGACCAAGCTCAGGAGTGTATTTCAGGTACGTGAAGATACGCTTCACCGCTTGACGGTGTGATGTCCTCGGTGAGTCCTGAAATCGCACACAAAGGCAAACCGCGAACTGGATGTCCAGCCTAGTTGCTGTTAGGTACAGAAGTGAGCCGATCATCCCTCTGTACTCTCTTTGGTCCACCACCTTCCCTTCATCTACATCAAGCGCCATTTGTGTTGACATGGGAGTTGACATAGGCTTGGAGTCTCCCATATCAAACTTCTTTAGAATGTCCTTCGTGTACTTGGCTTGATGGATGAAGGTTCCTTCACAGCCTTGCTTGATTCACAGTCCAAGGAAAAACTGCAACTCTCCCATCATGCGCATCTCAAAATCCTTTGACATCTGCTTATTTTTGAAAACCCATTTTGTACCAATAGGATTGCATTGGTGTGGTGGCTCTACTAAAACCCAAACCTCATTCCTCTCAAAGTTTTCTAACTCATGCATGGCATTAACCCAATTACCATCAGAAAGAGTGTGTCCAACATCCTTGGGCTCAAAGGAGGCAACAAATGCAGCATGTGCAAAGAAAGCGATAGAACCTGTCTGGGACCTTAAGGTCCTCACACGCAAATCACCAATGATCCTGTGTCGGGGTGATCCCGCTGGACCTATCGAGATGGAACAATCTCGGAGCTCACCTCCCCTGCGTCCTCAGCGGGGCCAGCCTCTACTCAAACTTGTAGTCGAGGGAGCGAGGAGAAAGCCATCGGCAAGGGTCCTCCTTCGTCTTCAGAGCTCGTAGCAGAGGGGACAGGAGCTACAGCCGGTGCAGTGGCTCCTGCATCACCAGCATCTACTTGACCTTCCTCATCTTCAAAGATGGGAGTGCCTTCTTCACGATCACCTGAAAGCTCAAATGCAGGGGCTGTGGAAGGCATAGATTCATCAAAGGAAACCTCACAGGTCTATACCACTTGTTTGGTATCAAGGATCCACACCCTATATGCTCTAGATCTAGAGGCGTACCCAAGGAAAATACCATCCAAGCAGTGAGATTCAAATTTGTCCAAATGCCACCCTTTTTTAGCACAAAGCATCTGCAGCCAAATGCACGCAGGTGCTTGATGCTGGGCTGCCTACCAAACCGAAGCTCATACGAAGTCTTCCCTAAGAAAGCTCATAGAAAAATTTGGTTGTCAATGTAATAGGCCGTATTCATAGCCTCAGCCCAAAAGCGTCGTGGAGTCCTATGCTCATCGAGCATCGTCCACGCCATCTCAACAAGTGTGTGGTTCTTTCGTTCCACAACACCGTTCTGAGGTGGGGTATAAGGAGACGAGAATTGGTGTTCGAGACCTAGGTCACGATAGAAGGTTTCAAATCGAGAGTTTTGAAATTCTCCGCCATTGTCGCTGCGGATAGCCCTCATGGACTTATGACTCTCATCTCTTAACCTCAAGATCAAATCCCGAACAAAACTGAAGGCCTCATCATTGAACTCTATGAAGAACACCCACGAAAAGCGAGAAAAGTTATCTACAACGACAAGCACATACCACTTGCCATTGATCGACTATACCCGAGCAGGACCAACCGCATATGCAACAACTCACTCGGGTAAGAGGTCATAACCTGATTAACAGGAGCATGAGAAGCGACAACCATCTTGCCATGACGACAAGGGTTGCACACTAAGTCCTTCTCTGCTTTGAAATTGGGCAATCCTCAGATCAGACCCATCGAGCTCAACCTGGCTAGCAGATCAAAACTCAAATGGCCTAGCCTCCTATGCCACTTCCAGATATCAGCAGAAGGACCAGCTACCAAACACCGAGGAGGGCCAGAAATAGATGCAAAGTCAACCTTAAAAACCTGCCCATAGAGCAAAATCCGACAAACAAGGTTTTCCACAGCATCAAACAAACAAGAAGAACCCTCCTTAAAGCGAACCTCGAACCCTTCCTTGAAAAGTTGTGAGACAGAAACCAAATTGAACCCCAAACTCCTCACCATAGCAACTTCTCTTAAGGAAAGCTTGGCAGAAAGTGAAACACCACCAACACCCAACACTTTACCTTGACTATTATCCCCAAATATGATGTACTCCTTGGTCCTCATGGGGTTGAGGCCGGAGAACCATTTGTGGTGTCCTATCATGTGCCTAGAGCAGCTAGAGTGCATGGTCCATATGTCCTCCAGGCCTCGATCCTGCAAAATCAAGGAAAGCAAGAGTAAACAAATGGTCTGGCACTGGGTTAGTGAAACTGTTGAACCAGTGCCGAGTGATCTGCTCAAAGGTGGGGTAAGCACAATCAAAGTAAGCATCACGATGATTTGGGTAACCACTACCTCCAAAGCATGAACTCACAAGCCCTCTACCAAAGCCTCGGTCACAAGGTCCACATCCACGCTGAAAATGACTAGGAGCTTGGCCAGCAAAGCGCCTCTCACCACCAGGAGCACGGGCTTGAAGGCTGCCTCCTCTCTCACCACGAGCAAAGCGGTCTCTCATCTCACCACAGTGGGGAGGATCCTTCCTACCACCCTGGTAGAACTAATCTCGGTTCTCCCAAGCTCTCTCATGTCTCTCAACCTGCTTCCTCCTAAAGCAAAACTCCTCTAAGTGACCCTTCCGCTGGCAAAACTCACAGTGGTAGACAGGTCTGTTGGCTATAGGTTGGGGCTGAACCTTAGGCTTCTGGTGTGGTGGTGGTGTGGTCTTGGATGGTGTAGGCTACTGGACTTGCTTCTTGCCTAAAGGCTTAAGCACTTCTTCTACAATCTTGTCCAGCTTGGCTTGTGGTGGCTTGGGTGTCCAGTATGACTTCCTTTGGGCAACCTTGGGAGGCTCATGGTAAACCCCATCAATAGTAGAACCAGGCTGAATAGAGGCAGTGTTATGCTTAATTGGGGCACTATTCTTCTCACCTGAGGTACTACACTCTCCTAACCCAAGTCCACTCAAGTCACCTTCACCATGCTCGCTTCCCTCTATGATCATCCTAAGCTAAGGTTCTCTAGCATAAATCCAGCTCAGCACCTCTCTTAGCCTACAGTTGTCCTCTTCAAGGATCAACGTCTCCTCTCTCAGATCCTCCAAAACTAAAGTCTGGGCAGCACAAGTTTCACAGTCTAGAGAGGGAATCAGGGGAGCAGACTCCTCTAATTTTTTAATGGTGGCATCCTTCTCCACCAACAGCAACCTCAAAGTGAGACAGTTCTCACACGTATCAGGAGGTCCTGAAAGCACCTCAAGCAAAGTTAGCTCTCAACTACTCTAGCTTACTCCTCAAGGTAGGCCAGACGATGCACGCACCAAAAAGCGTGGGTCTAGCCCTAAGCTCTTCCAACTCCTTGAGCTGCCCCTCACACTTCACCTTCAGCTCAACTATGTCAATAGCTAGGTAGGGGCAAGACTCGCACTCAGGGTCCTCTCTCAAAGTAGACTCATCCAGTTTAGATTGGAGCTTGCCTATCTCAACCTTCAGCCTATCCATCTCCTTTGCCTAATGAGCATACTTACTCTTTTGCTCACAAAGATCACTCATCAAGGACTCACCGGTAGGGCACTCAAACTCACTAGGCTGGGTGTGCACACTCTTTAGCCTCTCAATCTCAGCCAAAGCATTAGCAAGCTTGGCTTTCTGCTTCTGCAGCTTCTTGGCTGCCTTCTCCAACATCTTGTCCTAGGATTTCAACTCACGACTATTCTTCTCCAACATCTAAAGAATCACAGCTTGCTCGGGAGTTACCTCGTCATCAGAGGAGTCATTGTCATTGCCCTTGTCGTCTTTGTCATCAAGTGCCATGGATCAGAAGGATCTTCAGTTCATCTTGTGCTTGTGCTTCGACTTGGTGGAGACGCAGCAGAGGCCAGCTGGACCGCCTTGATCCCTCCTCTTGTCCCACTTGGTGATGATCTCCTCATCATTTGAACTTGACAAGGAGGAGGAGGACGTTCCGCTGTACAAACCACCAAGCTCGGCGAAGAAGGCCTTGTCCCACTTCCGGTTGTCCTTCTGGTAGCACTCGAAAGCCTTCCTGAAGTTCTTGATCTTACCGGAGCAGTGCTTGGCATCGTCGCGCTTGCCGTAGTTGTGCTTGCCAGAGTGGTACTTGTTGGAGTCATGGGAGTGGCTCTTGCCCTTCTTGTAGTAGTGGTTCCGCTTGTTCGGGCACTCGACAATGAAGTGGCTGACCTCTCCGCACTTGAAGCATTTGGGCCTCTCACCCCTCTTCTTGTTCATCCGGTTATCATAGGCGCACTGAAAGCGACTAGACACCAGACAAAGGTTTTCATCCCCAAATGACGCCAACTGCGCCTCTGTTACAAACATCAAAGCAGAGAACGAAAAACCATGAAGTGGAGGGTTAGTCACAACTTCCTTGGAGCTAGAAGCCAAGGCCAGGCTCTTGGAGCCAGTACCATCGAGAATATCTGTCATCTGGTAATCCACCTCTGTGGCCTTAAGCTTGCTATAGAGCCTCCTGTACACCCAAGGTGTCATACCCTGCTGACTCAAGAATGGAGTTCTTCTTGATCTCCCACACTTTCTTGTCCAAGGAATACAACAGCTTGATAGCCTGCTAATGTTTAGTGTATGGGAGAGTAGCGGGGATAGAGTTGACACGGAGCTTGTTGATGATCGACTTAAAATGACCAAACAAGGCATCCACAGACTCTCCCGGCTTTTGGGCAAAATTCTCATATTCGCGCCAGTAAGTCTCCACAAGACGACCCTTAACTGTCACTGTCTCCTCATGGTGTGCACTGACCAGGGATCCGAACTCACTAGTGGTATCAAGATGGCTCACCCTCTCAGAGACTACCAGACCAAGTCCAGAGAAGAGAAAGTTCACCGCCTTGTAGTTCGCCTCATGTTGAGCAACAAGCGCCGATGTAGCACGCTCGGCAACGGGGAGCACCACAAAAGTCATACTCTGAGTAGCATTCCATATGTCCTCGCTCTAGCTAAGTAAGAAATATGTCATCCTACCCTTCTAGTAGGGATAGCCATCTAAGCCGAGAACCAAAACCTTCCCGCAGTGTGCCATAGTCGCTACTAGTTTCTCACCGGTAAAGGTATGAAGAAACCTAACCGCTCTGATACTACTTGTAGGACCGAGACGTGCGACTAGAGGGGGGTGAATAGGAGCACTTGAAAACTCAAAATCATGACCCCCAAACTGGTGCTAAGAGATGCTCACGAGAACTGATGCTAGACATCGTCCACTGAACATATACGTGTTTAGCAGACGCAAGGTGCCATCCACTGAAAGGATACGCACCAAACGCAAAAGAGCAAGCAACTCAATGATCACAAAGATCACAAGTCACCCCAAACACCAAAACATGCAAATTCACCACTCGACACTCACCGCACCAAAATGCGACTTACTGGTACCCAGTAAGCAAAGAGTATGGTCAGACAGTGGGAAAAGCAAATCCGATGCAAAAACACGACAGAAGAACCAAAACACAGAAACAGGGCAGCTTCTCTAGCTTCACTGGACAGTCCAGTGCTAGGGACCGGACTGAGCCTGGTGTAGGCTGCTGGACTGTTTGGCAGCAAGCCCTGGGCAGACCCAACGCCGGACTGTCCGGTAGGCGCTCTATCGGATAGTCCGGTGGAGTCACAGAAAATGAGTTTTCAAACACCAAATCTGACCAAATCTTGTCCAATTTTCACGAGATTTTGTACAGGCTATCTAGACCCTATTCCAAAGTTATTCCCAAGAGAACAACTCAGAATGACCAAGGGATTAGCGGGAATTTTAGATCTCGTGAGAAGGCAATCTTTGGGCAAGAAAGGGGAAAACTCTAGAATAACTTGCTCATGGCAATCCTGCAGGATTGATATGAACTAAGTCATAATCTCCACATCCTAGCAAGTCTAAAAGAGCCAAAAGAACAGGATTAACTCGTGGGCAAAAAAATCACTAAAAGCCTTTGAGTTTCATCCAAAAACCAAACTAGAGAAGGGGGAAGGAGAAGGCTGCACATGAGAACACGAATTGGGAAAACATCTTCCTTGTATTAGAAGTGGAATTCAGTTCTAACAAGGTTCCTCACAGCCTACCACCCTTCATCCTCCCACTAATGCAAAGTAGTAGCTCTAGGGGACCCAAATCCTAGATTAGCACCCGTTTTTCACTCTAAGCACTTGGCTGGTTGGAAAGCTAAGCCTAGGGTTTGTAGAGGTGGAAGAATCACCTAAATGATCAGCCACTTAGGTATATATAGCCCCGGCCTAATTGACTCAGTTTACACTAAGACCCCTGTATTACGGAAATGCCCGTAGCGGCTAAACTGGAAAAGACCCAACTTTCTCGGGGACGGATGACCGCGATGGAGTATTGATCTTCTTTGGTTGCACGCTATCTTCTGGATGACGTCCATGTGGCCAGTAGTCCAAATCTGTCGATCGACCCCCGGTTTTGATGTCAGAAACTCGGAAACTTTAGGATTTCCTTCCTGGGCCTGGAACAACCCACTCTACTCTATCTCTGCGAGAATTGAGCCCATTCGTCGAATTTTGGTAACTTGGTGGTTGGGTGGCAGATTTGACCGAATCCGCCATCGCCCTCGCAATCGGGTTGGAGCACCGTGGTGGCACCCGGCATCCCCTGTCCATCAGGGTCCCCTCATAGTCCTTCGGAGGTCTTACACTTGCCATCGCCGTGCCGCTCTTTCATGTACCAAACTCCCATGGCCGACTGATGCTGAGCATGCCTCCTATCCTTCGGAGGACTTTCTTCTCCATCTACCTTCAGTCCATCGGAGGGCCTCCTGTCCATTAGAGGTCTTGTGCCCTAGTCCTTTCGGGTCTTAGCTTCCATTGACAATCATTCATCACTCTAGAGACGATGGAGGCAGTCCAATGGCTCTCACATCTGATTGCTCCGGCTCTAGTTTGCTCGCATGGTCAGGCATATGTTTGTCCGGAGATAGTTGCAAGCGGCGTCGTGGTGATGAGTGCGGACGGCCCAGACGCTGGAACACAGGCACATTCTCCTTTGGGTGACAAGGAACTGAACATTCAGGGCAATCCTCCAAAGTTGGCAAGCGCTTCATTCCTTCACTCCAGCAGTATTGGAAGAATGGACAGTCCCAATGCCCTCCTGTTTGCCGATTGGGATGACGCCTCTTTTCATCATGGCGGCATTCGCCATAGTGATGTTCTTCATCTCGCCATTGGTTAAAATGACGATGTTCTGCTCATTCATAGCGATATCCATGTGAACCATAACTTGATTGGTTGTAACGCTCTTGTCGCCAGTACCGTTGCACGTGCAGATAATTCTCCTCTTGTTCTTCCTTGAGGCGTTGCTCATGTCGCTCGTTATGTTGAGCATACATTCTAATCAGGACTCCTGACTCGAGTCGTGACCTCCGGATCCTAGCTATATCTTCTGTACACAAATGCTCTTCTGTCCAAAACTGATGAGCCCATGGCTCTTCAAATTAATTCAACTAAATCTCTTTGTGCCAGTCTTCAATTTGGTGCATTTCCATTTGGCCTCAAATATATACTTTGAAGGCATGGGAAACCAACAAAGGCACGGAGGAAAGCAAGGAGGGCGTCCAAGTCAAGTTGGAGGCCCAATTCATCTTGGAGTCGGCCACCACGGCCTCCAGGACCAGTGTGCACTAAAATCATCGCCCAGCCCACAAACTAACTCCATTTTTGGTGATCCACATATACTTGGAAAGATAAAAACATAACCTTTATAATGGAACTAGTTTCGGGCCTTTTGGACTTTTGAGTCGATAGGAATTCGCATCACAAATTGTGGGACAGAACCTGACCAAGGTGTTGCGCCACCAATTTGGGCCATTAGTCCATGTATCATGTGAGAGTCCATCTTGGATGCATCCAGGGTTGCTAGGGCATCCCCTAGCTGCTATATTTAGTAGCCGCTGCTAGGGTAAGGAGGTTTTGTTATTTTGTGATTTTATCCCCCGGTGAGCCGTCACTCCCTAAACCCTAGGCGGTGATTCCCTAGGTTCTTCGTGCTGAAGATTATCGTCCCAGATCCTTGCGTGGATTTGTATTAGCGTGCAATCAAGCTGCTGCTTCGGTGTGCTCTGGATTTCTAAGAAGTCCTCTTCTTCTGATCGTGGTCCGTCGCCGCGGGTAGAAGAATTTATCTAGGGTTTGGATTGCAATCATCCATTATAAGCTGATCCCATCTATCTGCTACTGCTACTACTACCTATATTTGGTTAATCCCATCATATATTCTGTTGCTACCTATTGGATTACGTGATTGATTCATCTCTACAAGTCATTAGTCCATCACATGCATTGTTTCTCGTGGTAGTACTGTCAATATTTACTGATTGTTGCTGTTGTTGCTGTTGTATCTGGGACACACATAATTTTCTAAGAGTTTGCTACTGCATCTTTGAGGCTTGTTACTTGTCGCTCTAGTTGGGAAAAATACAGCCAGCTATTTGTTTCTTGTACCGTGAAAGATTGGGATGAATATTTGGGCAGCGTAGGCGTGCTCTTATCAATTGGTATCAGTTTGCTAGGTTGTTCACGGTACTTTTAGAAATTTTGCTGCTGATTTGTGATGAAGAACTATCATACTTTCAGCATGAATAAAAGTAAACACTCATCATGGAGTTCATATATTGTTGACGATGATTGTTTTGAACTAGATAAGTATTGTCTTGCCGATAAAAGTAAGGTTGTCCCAAAAATTTATACAAAATCTTCTTCATCAGAGTATTATGAGTGGGAGGGTTCTATATTGGATTTTGTTTGGAGTGGTGTTTTACCATCTAGCCAGTTGGTAAATTTAGCAAAGAGGACTTTCTTTGATCGTGTATTGAAGTGGTGGACGAAATTTGAGCATGGTGATGATCATGGCACATCATGGAAAGATATGCGGGATGCATTAAGGTGTCGTTATGACCCACCACTTGAGAAGTATGTCTGTAAACCACGAAAAGCTGCTCCTGCTTGTGCTCCCACACAAAAAGCTACTAGAAACAAGACTGTAACTGCAAGATGTTCTCCCCCAAAGAAGCAGGTTTCCGCTACAACTCGAGGCATTGTTGGAAAAGACGTGAATGCTATTTTTTCATCCCTTCATCAGTCCATAAAGAATTTTAATCGATGGGTCGCAAAATTCAGTAGTCCTGCAAAGAAAACAAAAATTAATGGCAATATTATTCCCTCTCAAGAAGCCTCTAATGTTGTTGATGATGCATCAAATGGCTTGTCTATGATAGCACAAGAAGTACAGTCGGATGGTTCAATTGTTACCGTTAAAGGGCAGCGCTCTAGCATCTTTCAATCGGAATGGAAAATTAAAGACAAGGTATGCAAACTCATTATTTATGGCAATAGTTTTACGAATGCCATTAGTTCAGATCTTGTGCAGTCTCTATCCTTGTCTACTCAGAGGCTTCCAATGCCACGTTATATGCAGTGGATGAACCAAAGTGGTACGCTGAAAATTACTCATAAGGCTGAAGTTAAATTTTCTATTGGCAATTATAATGATACCATTGATTGTGATATTGCTCCCATGAGTGCTTGTCATTTATTGTTGGGTCGACCATGGCAGTTTGATTTGTATGGTGGTCATTCCAATACTTATTCTTTTGTGCACAAGGGCAATCATCATGTGCTTCAACCAATGCCAGAGAGTTCTATCAAGGCTGAGGTGTTTACTACTATCAAAAAGAAGAAAACACAGCCAGCTGAACTTACACCAAAGCCGAGAACGGCTTTGCTTCACAAGGGAGAGAATGATGTGCTTGACCCTCCTCCAATAGTCACTGCTAATGACATAGAAGATACTACAGCAGTGGCCTCTAATATTTTTGATATCAATAGTAAAGTTTCAGCAATTTCTGTAGGTAATTCTTCATAAGCCCTTGATTGTTATGGTGATTATGTGAAGGTGGACAGCAAGATGAAACAAGATGTTATGATGATAGGGGAAGGCATAGTTCTTGCAAAGATTGTTGACATGACCTCTATTAGAGATGAGGTACATGAAAATATACCAAAGTCGAGGACGACTTTGTTTCAAGAGGGAGAGAATGATGAGCCCATGGCTCTTCAAATTAATTCAACTAAATCTCTTTGTGCCGGTCTTCAATTTGGTGCCTTTCCATTTGATGAAGAATACATGAGAATAATGCATTGTTTACTCATGCCGGTCTGTCATCAAAAATATGTTTTGGAGCTACTAAGCAGTCCTCAAATATATACTTTGAAGGCATTGGAAACCAACAAAGGCACGGAGGAAAGCAAGGAGGGCGTCCAAGTCAAGTCAGCGGCTCAATTCATCTTGGAGTCGGCCACCTCGGCCACCAGGACCAGTGTGCACTAAAATCATCGCCTAGGCCACAAACGAGCTCCGTTTTCGGTGATCCACATATGCTTGGAAAGATAAAAACATAACCTTTCCAATGGAACTCATTTCAGGCCTTTTAGGCTTCGTAGTCGACAGGAATTTGTGTCACAAGTTGTGGGACAAAACCTGTCCAGGGTGCTGCGCCACCAATTTGGGCCATTGGTCCATGTATCGTGTGAGAGTCCATCTCAGATGCATCTAGGGTTGCTAGGACATCCCCTAGCTGTTATATTCAGTAGCTGCCGCTAGGGTAAGGAGGTTTTGTTATTTTGTGGATTTTATCCCCCAGTGAGCTATCGCTTCCTAAGCCCTAGGCGGTGATTCCTTAGGTTCTTCGTACTGAAGATTATCATCCTAGATCCTTGCATGCATTTGTGTTAGCGTGCAATCAAGCTGCTGCTTCGGTGTGCTCTGGATTTCTAAGAAGTCCTCTTCTTCTGATCGTGGTCTGTCGGCACGGGTGGAAGAATTTATCTAGGGTTTGGATTGCAATCATCCATTATAAGCTGATCCCATCTATCTGCTGCTGCTACTGCTACCTATATTTGGTTAATCCCATCATATATTCTGTTGGTACCTATTGAATTACGTGATTGATTCATCTCTACAAGTCATTAGTCCATCACATGCATTCTTTCTCGTGGTAGTGCTGTCAATATTTACTTATTGTTGCTGTTGTTGCTTCTGTATCTGGGACACACATAATTTTCTAAGAGTTTGCTACTACATCTTTGAGGCTTGTTACCTGTTGTTCTAGTTGGGAAAAATACAGCTAGCTATTTGTTTCTAGTGCCGTGAAAGATTGGGATGAATATTTGGGCAGCGTAGGCATGTCCTTATTAGAAACTCTGATGGCCGATCATCATCCACATTAGCCTTGGCTTTACCCTTGTCCCTCGAGCTGGAAGCAACATCCGCCATGTTGATAGTTAAATGAAAAGGACTTGGTTGCTTCTTGGTGATAACTCTGACATTTTCAATGGCATTTTGGATCCGCTGTAGGAACTCAGATGATTCCATTGATGTGGCAACCTTGATCTTGTTCTGGTTTGAGTCCATCGGCTCTTGTTGCCGGTGAAAGACAGATGTTGTACTGACCATATTAACGTTAGGGAATGGGGTATTGTCTATCTTCATTTGACTCTTGGGGTAAACCAATCTCCCTTGCTCAATCGCGGCCTGAATCTGCTGGCGCAACACTTTGCAGTCATTTCTACTGTGAGAATCAAAAGTGTTATGCCACTTACAGTATTTGTGACCCTTCACTTCATCTGCTGACGCAATCTTGTGACCCGGCGTCAATTCCAAACATTTTTCCTTGAGTAAGAGGTCAAAGATCTGCTCAGTATTAGTTACATCAAAGTCATAACCAGCTGGTGCTTCTGGATGCTTGAGCCATTGACAAGGCAACAGCTACTTTGATCTACCCCACCGCACAAATGCCACATTGGTTTCTTCATCAGCCGATTCTTCATCTTGCAAGAAGTTGATGGTCCTATGTGGCTTCTCTTGGTACTGCTCTATGTGAGTACGCTCATAAACAGCTACCTTAGATAATAAGTGGCCGATGGAATTGAAATCAGTTGGCCCCTAAGGAGATCTTGTGTGTCGTAGTAGTCCATTGTATGCCAATTCAGCCAAGTATTTTTCTGACAGATGGAGAGAGTAGCATATGTTCTTGATTTCTCTGAGCCATTGAATATATTGATTAACAATCTTCCCTGGACGTTCAAGAATTGCCATTAGATCTGAAAAGGTAGCTTCCTCTGAACCTGAGAAGAATTGCGCATGAAACAGTTTTTCTAGCCGCTTTCATGTCATGATGGATCCTAGTGCCAATGAGGTGTACCATCCAAAAACTAGGCCTATGAGAGACAGACAGAAGAGCCGAATTTTCACATGTTCAGCCAATGCTACGATTCCCAATTGTGCCAAGTATCGGCTGATGTGCTCCACAATACTAGTATTGTCATTACCGCTGAATTTTGAAAATTCTGGAACTTTGAACTTCGGTGGAGGTGGCAATTGATCGTACACTTTAGGATATGGCTTGGCATAGGTGATGGTGCCCTTCACTGGCATCAACCCAAATCAGATCTTGAAGTATTCATCTAGATCGGCTTGATTAGCCGATCCATTAGGAATAGAAAAACTGGCCTAGTTGTTAAAAAACGGCCCTGATTCAAACTGAGCCTGCCAATCAGCAACCTCATTGTCATTGACTTTGCCTTTGCCACCACCTACGTGGCCCGTGTGGTGATGCTGCTTGCTTGGCTGTGGCTTTTGTGGAGGTTCCTCTCCTTCACATAACGGCCTGTACACGAGCTGGCAGAAGAACCCTTATGGTATGAACACTGGGGGTTCATCATAGCAAGTAGGTTGACCTCCAGAATGTTTTGGTGCATGCATAATGAACTTGGCCTTGGTATTTTCTGATGCCTGGATAGGAGGTACGTAGATCGACCGAGTGTAGAACTTGGTTTCCCCGAAGAAAGAGCCAATCTTCAGTCTAGTTTCATGGTATTCACCGGCCAAAACATCCTTGATGACTCGCGCTACCAAGCCTTCCATGGAATTTAATACAGCTTTAGACTAACGAAGCATGGCTTTGCTTATCATCTCGTTCATCTCTACTCGCAGTGCTCTAGTGCGCTCTTCATATGGCATAGAGATATCCACACCATCCAATAGATTTTCTGGATGCCCTGAGCACTTGACATGACTGCTCCGAGACTAGGTGAAGTGGTCAAGAACTTCTTCGGCTAATCTAGCAAGTATGCGATCATAAACTTCTTTGTGTTCAGCTGGAAGTTGATCAAGTCTAGGAGGTGCATCTTTGTCTTTCGACCACATGCTTGGATCATGTCTGGCCAAAATCTTCAGTGGAACCTTGTTGGAAGGTTCTGGCACCATTGGTTGATAGTGATGTTGATGAAGGTAAGGACTCACCGGGCGTGCCAAAAGTGTGTTGCACCCAAATACCGGTGGAGAACCCAAGCATAGAGCACACCGGAGCCAGGGATCATGCTGTTGCTGCACTCGTCTCCCTTTCGTGCGGCTCCGATCGGCTCTCAGTGGGGAAGCCGATCTTGGTCATGCATGGTGATGCGGGCATGCCATCTGGCTTGACCTTACAGCCAGGAAGGTGGTGTGGTCACGGTTGTTGGCTCCTATTCTCCCTATAAAGCGTACACAACAGATTCAAACGTCAAGTTCCTGCATGATCGCTAGGATCAGCAACCACGAGATGTCATGTACTCCAGTCAGCCGATGTGGAAGCATCGGATGGTCCATCAAACGTGCATAGATAGGTATAGTAAAAGCCAAAACCACATCCAAAGATTATTAAATATAAAGCCCCAACTAAAAACATGACATAACAGATCTGCATAATCAAATCGATTCAAACCAGCACCTCCGAAGAAGTCCATCTAACTAGACAGATACAAATTATGACATGTATAGCTAGGGTGCTTGAGCTACACTGATCTACTGGCAGGCCGCGTGCACACGCTACAGCGGCATGTCATGGGTTGTTACAAGCGATTAGGTAGCATAAAATGAGCTACTTGAAGATCGATCTACTACATGAAGCATAGGTACATAAACAGATCGATAAACATGCGAAAGTGAGGACAGATCTCGCGCCAAGAAAGGCTTGTCGTAAGATTCATCGAGATAACTAATGAGTCTCGTGGTCGAGCTAGGCTCGACACGAGATCCATCAAGGTAACTAGCAAACCGTGCCATCAAAAATGCTTTAGTACATGGTTCACCATGTGGCTCACGCCCTAATGCCCTAACGGATCTAAGAACCATTAGAGCAGCATGATGATTACCATGAAAAACCCTAGTTGTTAGGGGTGGCGATGCGTCGAGAGAGGTTGGAGACACGAGTTGTTGGGAACGTATGTCATCAATTCATTACATAGAATATGGGTACATTTTTATTGTCCGTAGACGTGGACAACAAGTCGGACTATTTCCATGACTCTTTCTATAGCTAAAAAAATTCTATTTCTGATGGGCTAATCCCAACTCGACTCAAACTAGGCTAGATACATAGACTTAAAATAAAGATACACGGCCCACTGGCCCTTGGGATCGCCTCTTCCTTGGATGACCATATTTGGCCCATCAACGGATTCGGCCCAAGTATCAATCAGCTAAATTTTGGTGATAACAGTTAGGTAGAGAGGCAGCCAACTGAGCTATTTGAGTTTCTAACATGTTGTTAAAGCTTAGCTAGTTTTTCATAGCATTGTTCAAAGTTTCCATTTGTAGAGAAATAGGTTCAAACATTCTATCATTGGCATGGAAGTTTTTACTTATGCTATCATTCACAGCGATTTGATCAAAGTTATTCTTAGGAAACTGCAGTGAATTACCTGAAGAATTATCTTGCCCAGAGAAAGGAACATATGGTCTTGTGGCCCAGCCTAGCTGGGGACGATTCCCATTGTTGAAGCTGTTGGCATTGTTGCTAATGAAGTTCGCATCCTCAGTGTATCGGGACAGCTATTTCCCGAGTGCCATGTATTCCCATAGTCCACAGACTTCACAAGTCGTGTGAGCGTCGAGGGCTTGGACCAGTGCAACTTCTAGAGTATCGCTTAGCTTTTTCAACAAAAGGTCCATCTTTGGGGCAAGCATGTCAGTGCTTTCAATCTGATGGACACCATGGGATCGGGTGTTTGACCTCTCTTCTTGCCATCCTTGGTTGGTGGCCATCTTTTCAATTGGCTCTTTAGCCACAGTGATACTCAATGATAGGAAGGATCCTCTGGCGGCTGCATCCAGATGTTTGTGTGCTGAGTGGTGAAGCCGGTGAAAGAAACACAAAATGATTAGCCACTCTTGCATTCTGTGGTGGGGGCAGGCTGCAATGCATTCTTGCAGTCATTCCCAAGCCTCTGCCACTGTTTCATCAGTATGCTGTTGGAAGCTCAATATCTTGTTCCTCAATGCGTTGGTTTTTCCCAGCGAGAAATACTTCGCTAGAAAGGCATTGGAACATGCGTTCCAAGTTATGAGCATTGCACGGTTGAGGTAGAACCACTGTTTTGCCTTCCCAACAACAGAGAATGGGAAGAGACAAAGTTTGACGTCGTCGGCTAATGCTCCTTTCATGGTGAACGTGCTGCAGATTTCCAGAAACTACTGCAAATGACTATTGGCATCTTTCATAGGCAGTCCGCAGAATGGGATAGCTTGAACTATGTGAATCACTTCTGGCTTGAGTTCAAAGTTCTCCCCCACTTGAACCTCAGGTCCCGTAGGGATGTTGTTTCTTGAGGGGATGGAGAACTCATGAATGGTCTTCTCAGCCATGGTGGTGGTGAGTAGAGTATGGCTTGAGGTGCTTGGTTCTAGCTCTCTTGGTACAGGTCTCTGCCTGTGGATAGTCTTCGCATGGACTCTCCTAAGCATGGACTCTCCTAGGCAGTGACTCTAGGTTATAGTGGTAGTTTTTCGATAGGTCGAAACCGGTCATACACCTCTCTGTTGTGACCACAACAAAACAACAGAGCAAAGTGAGCCTACTAACAACCAACAGTAAAACTTATCAAGTATACAGGGTTCAAAATGAGGTATCAATTATCTCTCTGCCTATTGCTTCCTTGGCAACGGCGCCAAAAAAGCTTGTTGGCATCTCTTAGCCTTAACAGGTTTTACTCCGCAAGCGCACGGAGACTGTTGTAGACTTTCACCCAGAGTATTCCGAGTATCGTAAGATTCCATAGGGAAGCGGTGGGCAAGAAAGTGTAATTGAATATATTCAAATCAAATGAACTGTAGACTTGGATAAGTTGTACCAACTACTAGTTAAATAGGGGTAAGAGTGAAATAGCAGGTGTATGGTGGAGAGGTAAGTCTATCGAAGATATTCGTAGAAAGGTATAGTTGCCTGGGAGGACAACGAGTGAGATAAAGTCTCCAAACTCTATTTCTAAACATCTCCAAAGGTTATCCATGACTAACCAAGAAACTCAATTAACAAATCAAGGTCTTGCGTCGAGCGAAATTCTAGTGCCCTCGAGGAGCCAGGGGGTAGATAGTTGGCCACCGAAAAATAACCTAGCTAACGCATGCGGGCTTCCTGAACGATGGGCCTGGGATACACAGGCACACCACACGCTGTCACTGAGTGGTGCTACCAAGCAAATCTGCATGGAGAGGATGGCATGCTATAAACGTGTACAAGCGAAGCTTGAACAATGATAGACCGTCCTTGATCAGAGGAAAGGGTCTAGCCAGAGCCTAGCATCTAAGTCTAGGGCTAAGTTATAGCACCGCCAAGAATAACAAGAATTGAATAACAAAGTTAAACACAACCTATGCCTAGCAAGTGTGCAAAGAAAGGTACACCACACTCGCAGGAGATAGAACTAAGAGTAAAATATAACTGAAATTACATTGAAGATAATCTGAATCCAAAAGATACAAAACTTTACCACAGACTCGAAGATAACTCCATAGGCTCTGAGGCAAAGCTTGACTCAACTCTAACTCCTAGGACTATCCTAACTACTAAAGGAAGAATGTAACACTCTAAGATAGCTCTTGAACTCAACTCCACACTTTACAAATGAGCTCCAGGGGTCTATTTATAGCTCAACCAAGTGAAGGGGGTATTTGTGGGTGGTGTACGTCGGTGGCCAGGCGGCCATAGGATCCACTGACCTTGATGATCCATCGGCCGATGTTGCTTCCCCAAGTTGGTTGGCAGTTGAATTAGTTCATGCACATGCAAAACGGGACCGAGTGATGGCCGAACGGCCGTGCCCATGGCCGGTCGGCCATTGCATTCACCGACATTGGTGATCCAACATCTTGCATGCCCTCTGGATGGTGGTTGGCAGTTATTCCTGGTGTGTTTCTTCCTTGGCCATTGGATGCAAGTCACACAGATTGCTGACATCACCAATCAATTTGGTGGATTGATGACATGGCGGCCTTTCGGTACTTGTCATGTGGGAAACTTGGCACACACTTGAGTTTGTACATTTAACATGTTGTTCTTGCATGCAAGGTCGGAGTGGAGGTATTTGGGCTCAATCGGATGCCCAAGCGGCCATGCACATGGCCGGGCGGCCATGCTAGTCTGCTTGGGCTGCTGCTGGGTGGCCGGGCAGCCAAGCCCTAGTGCCCGTTGGCTGCCGGAGTTTGCTTCCTTGCCCAATTACTCCATTTTCATGTATATTTCATACCTGCACTCAAATATTTGTACAAAACTCGTGGAACTCATTAGTACCAAAGGTTAGTCCAATAAAGTCACATGTTTCGCTTCATTTCAAGGATAGTTGATGGTCGAAATCGTGAAATAACGACCGTCAACAGTGGTCAGGAGGAAGATCATATTAACGATCATCAGCCATAAGACGACCAGCGCGATGGCCATCGCTATCAGGGGCGCCGCCGCGAACAAGAAGAAGGCCATCACCATGAATGCCGTCAAGACGAGGAACACCATCACGCAAGGTAGCATTATTATGGACGACGTGACTACCCTGGGTACTCCAAGTTTACGGAGCACTAGGGTTCCCCATTCTTCCACTACTGCTAGAGTCAAGGTGTGGATCGTTTGCCAACCATTGATGATTGCCCACAATGCTCAATTCCTTGATGACTAGCGGGGGGGCATGTCTATGTTCCAATGGTTGGGACACCCACGGTCAGCACCACAGCGTCGTCTACAACTCTCGCTGGAGCGATCCATGTGTTCTGATGTAGGGAAACCTGATCAGGGGAAGCCGCAATAGGAAGATGCATGCTCGCTTCCTCAACCACATTCCAAGCCTGAGTCAATCAAGAATCGTGAAGAATGCACCCACCGAGGTGGTGCTCTGAAGGTCTCTCTCATTCATAGAAGGACAAAGTGCAACGCATACGCAGTTTAGAAAGAACTGAAGCAGAATATCTTCGGATCTTGAAGCAAGTGAACTCAGGACCTATCGCTATACCATCATATAAGCGCAAGCTCCCACCAGTACCGCCAAGACACCTAGCAGTCTGGAGGAGAAAGCAAGGAGGGCAAGAGTGACTAGAGGACTCGATGTAGGAGGCAGAGGATGACCAGCTAGATGAGGAAATAGCCGATGGATCAGCTAACATCAATATTGTATTCCTTTGACCCGATGAATTCCAAAATCCTTCTGCGATTCAAGAATCAGTAGCCTAGCTCAGTCTTGGGTTGGCTGCCATTATATTCGAAAAGCCAGCGGACAGAAAATATTGGCATCTGAAGCCAATGTACCACAAGAGGTATATCAATGGAAAGTCGATGAACAAGATGATGGTAGATACAGGCGCAGCAGTCAATCTAATGCTATATGCAATGTTCAAAAAGTTCAACAGAGGCGAGGATGAGCTCATCAAAACAAATGTTGTCCTCAATGACTTCAAGGGAGCCAATTGCTGTGTACCGTCAACTATGCATCAATGCCTCATACAATGGGACAATGATGAGATTGAAATTGTTTCAGCAGATGACTCGAATGACATTACAATTGCAGAATCTTCGTTCTGGGGGGCAGAAGGAGCAGAATGCCTCACTGGAAGAAATCAGCTGGACTGGGACTATGTTGAAGGATCAAAAGACGGGCTCATACTGGTTCCGGCTGCCAGCGTCAACGTTTAGAGATAAACTCCCTTAGGGCCGATGAAGGCAATCGGTCGATAATTAAATGTAGCAACAACATCAGTTGTGTGGCCGATCCAGGCGATCGGCATGAGATATGTTATTTATCTCGATGGATCTCGCATCAGGCCTTGCTTGATGTAAGACTCGTCTGCAACCTTGCATGTTTATCGATCTACCCATGTACCTGTGCCTCACGTCAAAGATTAATCTTCATGAAGCTCGTTTTGCACTACCTAATCGCTTTTTACAATCCACTACATGCCGCTGCAGCATGTGTACACGACATGCCGATATAACAGAGTACCACGAGCACCCTAGTTATACATGTCATTTTTTGCTTTTACCCATCTAGATGGATCTCCTTGGAGGTCCTGGTTAGAAGCCATTTTGGCTAGTTAAATCTTTTACATCATGCTTTTAGTTAGGGTTCACTTTGTTTTTATTTATGGATGTGGCTTTGGCTATCACGAATGCTTCACTAACGTCTCATCGATTATCGAGCATCTACACGCATGCCGACCAGAGTACACGATATCTCGTGTTTGCTGATCCGAGCGATCTGGTAGGAATTTAATGTTTAGATCTGTTTTCTACGCTCTATAGGGAGAACCAGAGCCAACCGTTGCATCCATCCAACCTTCCTGGCTGTAATGTCAAGCCAAGTGGCACACCCGCATCACCACAGCCAACCACATCGGCTCTGTTCAGAGTTGACCAGAGCCGCACGACAGGAAGACAAGTGCAGTAGTAGCGCAATCCCTAGCTCCTAGTGTGTCTTCGCCCAGGAGGCCCTGCACCACCGGTTTTTTGAGGCAACACTTCCAGCCCATTTCCAAATTTTTCTTTTTATTTTCATTTGTCCGTAGAAGCTTTCCCCTTTCCCCCTCCGGCACACTGCGCACCCCTCCCCGTTATCAACGCCATCCACGGCCATCCCCTCCTCGCCCCAGAGAGCACTGCCCTACTCGCCGCGGAGGCATCTCCTCCTCTCCTGGTGGCGCGGCCCCGCGCAGCTGCCTCCTTCTCGTCCCGCGGTGGTGCTGCCCCACGTGACTACTCCTCATCCCATGGCAGCGTGGCCCCACACACCCACCACCTCCTCTCCCAATGGCGTGACCCCGTGCGCCCACCTCCTCCTACAACAGTGGAGTGGGCACAGCGCTAGGAGCTGGGTGGAGTTGTGGTAGTAGCAGGAGTTGGAGGTCGAGGGAGCTGGGAGTTGCAGCCTCACCATGGGCGGAGCTTGGCGTGGCATCTACCACGGCGGCATGGAAGCCTGAGGAGAGGAGGAGGCAAGTGAGTAGAGTTCGTGGGCAGGTGGTGGCCTAGTTATCCAAAAAGTGGATGATTTCCAATTACAAAATCAACCGAATGTTGAGGAGTCACTCCCCCTCGGCATGGATGGCGGTTTTCAGAAATCACCCTGTGGCGCAGCGGTTGCTAAAAAAGTTGTCTGGCACAATTTTTTTTTTAAAACCGCCATTTAGGGCGGCTGTTTTTTACCCCATGGGGCATTTTTAGAAAACTTAGGTTGCTGTTATTGCAATTGGAAATAGAAGAGTATTTTAAGGCTTGTTGAATTTTTTTTTGAAAAGACATGATTGTATTGCAAAATTTCAAATTGAATTCGATATATTTCAAATATAGCATGCACGAGTGTAGGAAATAGTGAAAATTTTCCCATGAAAACACAGATGATACATGAAATAGAAATCCCGGTGGTACATTGAATACAACACAACATCTACAAGTAGGCTACATTTGTGAAATGGAACGATGACTCTACTACGTGCATGAATGATATAAACAAGTTTGGACACAATTGTGATAGCAAGTCAATGTTGTGCCTTAGGTAAATTAACAGTAGGCGGCTCATTTAGGCGAATTGGTTGGAATATTACTGCGATGAGCCTTTGGGATCGTAGTAGGCTGCACCTCTAGAGGGCGGAGACTTAGGGGCCAACTGCCTCAGTTTGTATGGACACTTGTAGAATGGCTCATGGCACAGGGGATCATCTTTGAATCCACCACCAATGCGTAAGCGTCAGTCTCGTCTTCTAGAGACTTGACGCGGCACTCTAGGTCGTGGATCTTATTCTTGAGGTAACTGATATACTCTTTGACGTGGTCGTGGTTCGAAGGATCTACCCACTTTGTGAAGAGGTGTCATGGGAGTCCTGCAAGGGTAAATATCCCTAGAGAAATTTTGAGTTTTATTGTAAGAAAGTGTAAAGAGTGAGTTAGAGGACCACACACATAGCCAAAAGGGCATCTGTATAAGTGACGACCACCATCGATGAACGCATCAAACACTTGCATGACACAATACTCACCACATCAGCACTGAGGCCATGCCTACATCCAATCATCGTAAGGCCTAAGCTTGCGTCCTCCAACAAATGAGTCTATGCCCCTAGCGGGAAGTGCTCTAATGGATGGTCATACATGTCTGGGCCTTGGGAACCTCCCCAGTGGAAGGTGTGGTTATGATGGCCTCCACTCCTCCCTCCTCTCCCGCAGCCTCGTGCAAGGCCACAACCTCTTTCTCCCAGCTCTGCCATTGCTCTTTGGCTGAGGTAATGTGTTGTGTGTATGAGTTTAATGGGTGCCATGAAGGTTATGTATTTGTAGGAGGCCATGAGGGTGAGGAATTGAGGGGTCATCTCAAACTGAAAAGCCTATAAAGTTGTTCTCACATCAAACTAAAAAGGTTGTATAGGTGTAGTCACATCATACTGAAAAGGATACAAAGGCACATCAAACTGAATAGCCTATATAGGTGTTGTCATGTCCAACTGAAAAGACTATGAGCCATCTAAGCCTTCACATCGAACTAAAAAGGCTATGAGCCATCAATAGCCATCTAAGCCTTCACATCGAACTGAAAAGGCTATGAGCCATCAATAGCCATCTAAGCATTCACGTCGAACTGAAAAGGCTATGAGCCATCGATAGCCATTGTACATAAGTCACACTAGGCCATGTAGGATATATATCACACAAAAGTAGTGGTAGCATCTATGAACAACACACTAGATACAACCCATCTTGTCCCTACGTGCAGCTCTCTAGGTGGCATGGGTGTGCCAAGACCCATGACTAAAGGGATCACGTGGTCATCGTGTACGTCTGTCAGGGAGGGTCTAGTCCGCTGCAGGCTCCTGTGATGGCTGAGTGGCCTGCAGCGCTGTGTCTGGGACCTATGAGGAACCAATCTCATCAAGTGTCAACCTGTGGAAGAAGAAGTTGGCCAGCTGCTCAGCTTCGCTAGGTGGACTTTGTGGAGCATGGCCGGAACCTCAGCTACCTGAAGCCTCCAGGGTGAAGGCAGGGTCAACTCTTGCATGAAGTTGCATGGATTAGAATCGAAATGCAACATTATGCAAAGGTGTAGGTATGTGAAAGCCACTTAACCTAGTGAACAGTTGTCCCTGATGGCCCCGCAACATCCTAGTAGTATGGTAGCCTACAAGACGAGGACCTAACATGGGTCCTGTACTGCGTACCTATAGTAGCAAACATGCATAAACATTCGTCGAAGTTGAGTTTAGCGAATATTACACAAGCGACACATACCTAGTAGCACGTAGCTGGTCAACGGAGTCTGTGCATACACCGGTGCTGGTGTGGGGACAAGTGCATGGAAAATCAGCTGCTATGATGGAAGGGAAACATCATCGTTACAGCACAACAATGACCTCATCACTCATGTAGACAGCTCAGCTATCTTGTTGTACATCGCCTTGTGATCCTATGGTGACAAGGTGCTGGAACGACTGCTATACGACACAACGTCAGCGTGTATCTACCGGACAATGTTGTGCTATATCAAAAAGAGTGCATTAGAGGTCCATGAAGTAGGAAACTTGAAAGTGTTTAAGAGCTTAAACGATAATTGAGGTAGAAACTTATAGCTAGAGATGCCCCTAGTCTTTCGCAGCAGGGTACATGTCTGTTATCGCTGGTGTGCGTCGTGGCAACTCCTATGGCATAGGCAAGACATGAACCTGTCTACATGGTAGGTACCAATGGAGGTATGGACCCTAGGCTACATCGTCATGTTGCCTACCCTCCATGATGACGTCGTCCAAGGCCGTGGCCCAATGCGCCATGAACTCAGCAAGACGTGGTACCCAAAGCTAGCCAACAGTCCAACATAGTTTAGTGAACATGCAAGAATAAATAGTTACATTCATGGAATGATGATCCAAAATATTTGAAAGAATACCACTTAGTTACAAATTGTTGGACTAACCGGTGCACATGCGGCAGCAGCAGGCTATGAGGCACCACAGGCTCCTGGTAGAAGTGGCATGCTTATGCTACCACGTATGACCTAGTTGTACACCTCGGCGAGGTTCATAGTCATAATACCATAACGAGAACCTCTTTCATCATGCAACAAAGACCACTTCTCCTTTGGATCATGCTCAATCCACTCCGAAAATGACTTTATCGAACGACCAGGTCTCCATCACATGAGGACCATCAAGGCCCACATTTTCCATAGAAATTGGCTCTTCATGCTCTCAACTTACACCCATCCTACTTAGTTCTATAGCCTACTTCTTTGTGTGCTCATCAAGTTTTTTCCACAATACATTGAATTTCTTTTCTTGATTCTGGCTGCACAACCTCTTAAAAAGTTTTGTTAGTTTCTTGTTCTTGAACTGCTTCTAACAGTTAGTTCCCATATGTCTCATGCACCACCGACTCTTCATATTGACCCACTTTTGTGTTCTTCGACGCTCAATAGATCGTTCCTGTAAATATTGCACTACTTGCATAATGCCTCCATGGTGATCATGAATGACACAGACATCCGTCCGATCCTCTCTAAAACCGGTACTAGTTGTCCCAAATTCTCACTCTCAACAAACGCAAAGCAAGTGGGAGCACGTAATTGTTTCCATCAGCCGTAATAGCAGTCAGCATTGTGACCTTCTACCTCCATGTTAGGAAGGTCATGTCGATGCATATCACTGGGTGGCAGTATTTGAATGCATTGATACATGCCCACAAGGCAAAGAAAGCACGCTAAAGAACACACTTTTGTTTGGTCCTAAGGCACAATATAATGCTTAATCTCAAAGTAACTGCTGGGTTCTGAGCACATAGTGTGTTCAACAAATGTTGGAGGTTGTGTTACAATGCTTCATAGGGTCATCATCTCATTTCCATCGCTTTCTGTTTTGCCCTGAAAGCTTTGCTATAGCTTATTTTATACTGGAAGTCATCCTCTATGGAATTGATTATTGCCTTAGGCTCATATCCAAGATTATTTACTATCGTCGAGTACATGTGCGGAGCCAAAAAATCGGCTGTCAAGTTACAGTGTTGACTCTCAAGCTCTCCAAGGATGCATGTATGGTGTTCAATTCTTGAAATTGTCTATAAAGTATCATATTTTCTCAAGTATGTATGCACCCCAAAAGGACTGTCATCTCATATGCACTTCGCATCATACACTTGTGGACTGCTCTTTGTGAACCCTGAACTCCTTCTTCAAGAACTTAGCCGACCATCTTTGCACGACCTCTTTCAGTTAAATCTTGCTATCATAAATAGCTCCCACATATACTTGATTCTCACTATATTCCCATAGCACCGTTGCACCGTCATTCACTAAAAGCCGCAAGTGATCATAGTTGGCCCATTGACTTGGAACTTGGGTGAATGTATCATCTTCATGATCTGAGTCTTTGTCCGCACGAACATCTACTTCGTATCACCCCTTGGATCCCGTACCATTTCACTAGCTTCACCTTGCTCATCAATATCTAATCCCACCTCATTATGGTTATTTACATTGTTTTCCACCACTTCTTCAACTACTGTGGCCTCATCAGAGCTACTTGGGTTTTCTGTTTCAGCATTCACCTTCTAGTATGCTTGCATGAAAAGAACCAGAGGTAAATCACGCTGTGTGCTAACCTCAACAAATCTCTTCCATAAGGTGGTACTTTCTATTGAAACTAATTCCCAATATATGAGGTAATCCCGCCTAGTGGTCACTACTGAGACGTTTAATTCAAATTGACCAGGATCCAACTACAAACATTTCATGAACTAGTTATACACTGAACGGAATGACTCTCACTTGGTCTATCAATCCCTTTTGTTACTGATGGAAACTCATTCACATCTACCCCAAACTGATCATAACGAATCTCTCCTTCACCAAAGTATATCTAAAAATATATTTTTCAGACATGCGTGACCAAATGTGACAATAAAAATAATATTTAGCACATGTGCGAGCACTTTCTAATGTAACTCCTACAATAAATCTAAAACTAATTTATCTCTATATTCTAAACAATGAATTATATTACTCTACAAATATCCTTAATCAGTACAACTATACGTACATACAAAATTATGAAACTAATATTACCATCTCCAACTATCAATAATCACTAAACTATCCAAAATGTACTACTACTAATAATAATACATACAATTCTAGTAATATTACGAAAAATACTACTAACATTCTACTAATATTACCTAACCTACTACTAATACTACATTTATTATACATCAACTAACACTAATATTACCTAAACTATTACTAATATTATGTAAACTACTACTAATATTATGTAAACTACTAACAAATAACATTTTTTCGAGAAACAAATACTCGAAATTGGAGGAAAAAAAACCTTCTCTTCCTCTCTTCTCTCCCTCTCCCTCTCCCTTTCTTGCGCCCTCACCTCTCTCCCTACTTCCTCTCCTACTCCGACACCGTGCCCTCACATCCTCCTCCACTCCCACTCCCTCTCCTCTCCGCGCCTCTCTCACTCTTTGGCGACAACGCGACGCATCATTCATTTCATCGGTCATCAACAAAACGGTAGACTACACTTGTTTTCATAGGTCGGTAACTCATTTTGTTACACCTCCATGTGGGTCCAACCAAGAGAGCACTCTGATTCAATTTACTGCTGCCAACGGATAACTCAGTAAGAAACTTGACGTGCGCTCAAGTCCTCTGCTCAGTAAATAGCATGGGGCATGGCTGGCCGCACTCTCACTCCGATCAAACTCAAGTGTTCTTCGACACACACTCACTCACACGTCACAGCACACGTACACTCTATATTAGTGCTAATCCAAATACTTAGTATACTATATTAGTAGCTAAGCTATATTGTGGATATTCGATCGAGATATATTTTGATTTTCTAGCATCGACTAAGCTAGGTTTCTATTCCAGACAAGACTCTGTATTATTAGTCGACCAGTATTGATTCTCTTAATAAGAGACAAGCTGCGTTAAAACTCTAGTTGTTTTAAGTCGCATGTCTATTTTCATTGTACGTTTTTATCATCAGACCGTTACGTACTTAATTCTTAAAGTTGTGTTGCTTGGTTATTATTATGATTTAATATTAGTATTATGCTCTATTTACACATGCTTTATGCTCGTATATATATTTGAAATAAATATACTTTGTTTAATTATTCAAGACTAAATATTTTCAATCACTATTACCATCAGAGTGCCAGGAAATCGATACTATTTGTAGTAAGGAATGATGGGTGAAAGATATGGTCACGATGCCAGACGGTTATTAAAAGACATAACCTATTTTATTCACCCATATGGTATAGCACATGCAACTAAAAGTAACAATTATGATTATCCACGTGAAAGCTCTGATTTATGAAATAATTAATTTAAAAACCTCTACAGAGTTTAAAATATAGGGAAAATAATATAAATTGTAAATATAGTTAATTATGAATATTATTATTCAATTATTTCTTCCTAAGTATTTTATACTCATAATACTTGCTTTGGGTGTTACTTAACGCAGAATCAGAAATACACGTTGAAGGCATCGCCAGCTAGGATAAAGACTGGGGGAGTTATCAGTGAAACTAATTGTATAATAGATTATATTGTTATTGTAAATAAATAAATAAATTGTACTCTTAATTATGTATAATACAACGGTTTGATATAAATAAACCTTTCGCCGGTTACTCTGTATACCACTAGATTTATTGATGTAAATTTCAGCCTTAACATAGTTACGGGTTGATAATCCATAATTATGTGGCGGCTGTCACGTGGGCCCGGTTTGGGGGCATGACATACCCAAAATTATTGAGGAATGTCAGGACCGAAACGGGCGACCTACAGAGGGTGAATAGGTCGTCACCTAAAATACGACCCCAAAAACTCTCTCTTCTCAAATGTGCAAGTTCGATGTAGCAACTATGTGCTACTGACCCTAGGACACGATGAAGAAAGCCACACGGAAGCACCAGCTCAAACACCCAAAGAACCGGATGCAAAATGAGCCAAACAGCGGCCTGCAACACAGACCGGACGGTACAGTTTAACAGACTATACCAGAGACCGGACATAGACTGTACTAAGAAACTCGAGACTGCAGAATAGCGAAAATGCACAGACCGAAAGGTACAGTCTCAAAGACCGTACAAGAAACCGGACTAAATGAGGGTCAGGAGCGCCACTAATGCGCAACCCTAAGGACCGGATGGTCCGGTTATACATACCGTACCAATAACCGGATGGTACGGTCTTCACCCAACACGGCGCCGAACCTTGGTTTCTCCACCTACTCGCTGCAATACACACCGTATGGTCCGGTCTATGAAGACCGTACCTTCGGGTCTTTACACAGAACACAGCCTGAGCCAGACGAGAGAAATCAGTCCGCGAATCACTGAAAACTCAACCATATCCGGTTCAAACATCAACCAAACTTAATGAAACTTTGCATGGGTGACCTTGGGTCTATCCCAAAGCTAACCCAAAAGATCCACTTGAAAAGATCTAGGATTGCACGGGAATCGTAGGTCTCGTGAAGGGGGTTAGTTAAACCTAAAAAACCGAAAACTAGGAAGAACAACCCTTGCTGGTCGATCCAAGGATCTACCACTATGCAGCACTATGCTAGTGAGATTGTCCACATCCTAGCAAGGCAAAACACTGACAAGAGAAAGGATTCAACCTTGGCCAAACCAAAAGGCCAAGAATCGAAGCCAAAAACCAAACTAGAAGGGGGAAGACAAGAGCACTCAAGTGGCTGCATGAAACTCCATTTATTCCACTGACAAATTGATCACAAGGTCTGATTACAAGTGGTAGATTTCATTTCCAAGCTGCTTCCCACTTCCTACCCTCTAACCATGGAGACTAAATTACTCTAATCCATCTTATCTTGAAGCTCTTGCTTGGTGATGAAAATAGAGCTCTAACCCTAGCCCTAAACAAGTCTCAACCAGCCAAGAGGGGTGGCAAATGGCAGCCACATCCTTATTTATACTATAGACTAAGCCCTAAGACAGTTTTGCACTTACCCCTATATTACAGACTCAGACACTAATAAGGCCTGTAGAGGCTAGAAAAGACCGAATAACTCGGATGAACGACCACGATGGTATTTGGTTTCTCCGCCTTCGCTTGATGTCCTCCACGTGTCCAGTAGCTCATCCCTCAGGGGTAACTCTAGTTTTTGGAATACCAGTAACCTGTCCATGGTTTTGTCGATAGAACCAGGAAACGGTTTTGACCCCTGGTTTTGACACTTGAACCAAAAAATGATAATGGTCTCGGTTTTGACGCTCGAACCGAGAACCGATCGTGGGCTTCATATGTAGAGTGATTTTACAGCTCACGACACTGTCACTCTTATGGGCCGAGCCTAACTTGGAAAGCAGCCCAAGCCACCTGCCAGTCCACTCAGCAGGGATTTTGTCACACCAAGTCCACTCTGACACAGCCACCAGGTCACACTTAGGCGGGCTTTTGTTCGCTCGTCCTTCAACAAGTCTTCGGTGTTAACAAGCGCTCATCACAACCAAGATAAAATACTAAACTCGGTACACTTAAGTACCTCAGAACGAAAAATCCTACATGTCATTGTCTTTTCCTCTGTTTTTTTGCTTTTGTTCTATTCTGGGATTCCAGACTCGTGCTCAAAGTGTGTTGAAAATAAGTCTTGGTCACTAAATCTGTCTAACACAATAAATTTTTATTTTATTTGCATAACAAACTTGCGAAATGTATGGTTTCAGGTTTTTAAGAGTCTTGTATCAATTCTTTTTGTCAATTCACCATAGCTGGTAGCGATTAGCAGTCATACAGCATGTAAGGATGTCATTGCTAGTTCAATAAAATAATAGTTGAAAGCAACGTGTGTTCACTAGTGAGAGGTTTTTGACTTTTGTGTACTTGTCACTTATGGAATATCTATCTGACTTTTTTGTGTACTTGTCACTTATGGAATACCTATCTAGGTTGATCCATGTATCATTCAAATAGTCCGTTTGGTATTCTAGGATGTTTTTCACTATGCAGCTCAACTAATCAAGCACTGTAGCTCAATTAATTTCTCACGCCTGTGTTTTTCTTGCTTCACGATTGGATCCTATAGCAGTGAGCCCTCTGAATATGTTTTTCCTGTTTTAGCGGTGTAATTGCCTCCATAGCAGTGCGGCGATTAGTATTACTGTCAGGGCAATCTATATGCTAAATAGATGAATATGCTTATTGCATGTATAAGGGCACTCGAGTGCCGGTCCGGACCAGTTCTACAGAGGTGTTCATAAGGGTAGAGTGTGCATGTGTGCGTTCGTAGGGGTGAGTGTACGCGCGTTTGAGCACCTGTGTTGTATTGTGTTTCTAAAAAAATAAAGGGACAAAAGCTGATTAGGTATAGTTACCTGCTTTCTAGGCTGCAGCGAAATCAATTTCTTTTGAATATATTTAATAATTATATTCTTAAAAATTGTATTTAATCCAAACTTCCCATTGTTGGTATGACTGCAGATCAAGCAAGTTTTGTAGCATCAAGATACATTGGCACACTCTTCTGTTTTTGTTAGTTTCTCACCTGATTAGTGCAAGTGTTCTTTGGCTCACCTGATTTTAGCATTAAATAATGTTGTAATTGGGCTTGTATTGCTTTTGAGAATTCCACGGTGTTAGCAACCAGTGAGTTATCATTTTCATGACCCGTCTAAGCTTGACTGAATTTTTTTCTCTGAACTTTACGTGTTACCCTTTGATCTAGATATCTTATGCTATAAAAGCTTGGAGGTTTCAGCATGTTTATCAAATCAAAAGATCGTTCGCATGTAACTCTGTTTATGTGATTGTAGCACCACTGTCTTCAGCCACTCCTAGATTGTGGTTGTATACCCAGGCTGCCAAACTGTTTGTAGCTGTGTGTAGCTGAGATTTCTCTACCATAGCCGCTCCTTCGCCGCAAGGGTGAAGTTCATGCTGTTATTTTGAGGGGAGATGAAAAATTGGCCGTGGAGCTATATTTTCAGGATATGAACTCGTTGAGAATTCTATTAATTATGTATATTTTTTATGAACAAGTGATATCTGTATCTATATAACATAGAAATCCACAAACAATCATTCCTATATAAGCGAAGCCCACTAACAATCATTAATTATGTTTCTCTCCATGCAATATGCAAGCTATCCACGTCATCTATGAAGCCACTAGGTTAGAAGACACATCATCATCGGCTAAGACTCTTTATTAATGTATTTTATCGATTTTCTATGGCTAATAGCATCCATGCATGCACATATCAGTTTACATGAGTACCATACTAATATTGCATTAATGATGGATACAAACAAGCCTAAGACCTTCTCTCACGCTCAAAGGTGTGAAAACTCAAGTAGTTGATGAAAAGGTGAAGCTCAAACTGACTCTTGAAGTTGTTGCGATTGGAGTGTCAAGAGTACTGAAGAGAAGCCAGAGAACCCATATGTATAGCCTTCCAAGCCTTGGAGCCATTGGAAAAGAAACATTGCTAACGTGGTGTACTTCTGCCGGTCCACCCAGTACTTTCTCCTTGGTCAGACCTTTTGGCCCATGTAACTTTCCAACAACCCAGTCAACAAGACATTAAAGTGAATAGGTCTAACCTATCCCCATTTGAGTATCAAACTAGCCGTTAACCGTACGATCGGTTAGACTGATAGCCTGACCTACTTGGGTCGTACCTTCCAGTCCATGTGTCCTATGTTGGCTTGGAAAAACACCATCTTCTCTAAAAATGGTCCGCCCTTCTACGGTCACACCTTCTGGTCGACTTTTACAAGTATCCAAGGCTTCTATAGAATTGGTTCGTCCTTGTCTCCTTGAGGTCTGACCTAGAGTGGTTGGAAGGTCCGGTCCTTGCAATTTCCACTAAAATCCACTGAGTTCCACTAATGGCTTCCCAAAGGTTTGATTTGTTGAGTTTCTGAGACATCGAACCCTTTGAAAAATTATGCACTTAAGTTTATTGAAGTATTTGAGTTTGAAATCGATTTTTCTTGGACCTTGAACCTTTTCCACTTGTCACTGAGATGTTTTTGAGTCTTTTGGCTTTTGTGTGCATCCAAACTCAGCATATCTCATCATCGAGCTACTAACATTAGGAACCCCCCCCCCCCGATAGTATGGAGTCTACAAAGTTAGAAACCATATCAACACAAGGATCCACCAACTCCTCATGATACTTGACTCTAGAAGAGTCCTTAGCCCTCGGGGTCGAATGAAAACCAGTTCGCATTGCATGAAAACTATATTGCTTGAAGTTGGTATCCACATTTCAAATCAAATGAGCATCACATTCAATAATCCTTTTACCTGCACTCATGACCTCATTAGACCACAATTAAGCTTGACATTCAATCACTCAAACTTACAATGAGACCTAGATGCTTACACCAAGTTTGGTATTATTAAGGTGCTTCCATAATGATGCTGATTTCATGGTCATCCTAGGCTATAACTTTGATAGTAATTAATGATAATTGATCGAAGTGAAGCATTAGATACTACTAGTCAAAATGCAAGCACGACACGTGTGTATAAAAAAATCATATGTTTAGATATTCTAAAAATCTTTATTTAAGAGGAGGGGCATTAATTATTTGAGAAATCAAGTATATATACATAAGTTTGATGTAGTTAATATGTGAAAATTTACAATAAATATATTTGTCTAAGGAGTGATTTTGGCTCTTTTCTTTAAACTTTACGGTTACCGCAAATTCTTACTATCTCCTTTCTACTTAATTTGGGAGAAAGGAGAACAGAACGATAGAGAAATAACATTGTTGATCACTTTCACTTGGATAGAGCATATTTTTCAACATTAGGGACACAAGCTAGAAAAAATGGATGCCCACATATAAGATGATAGTAGCAATTCAATAGCAACAAGGACCTTTAATTTCTTATTTAGTAAACAACATAAATTACGGATGAAAATTAGAAAACATTTGCACTTTTGTAAATGTATAGAAAACATCACTTTGCAGGAGGGTTGAAACAGCATACTTGATTTGGCAATTTTGTTTATATCAATTTTAAATTACGAATATTTATCATTGAACCAATTATTTCAACTATAGTCCTAACCACCTATATGCCTCTGCCCCTGCAATCTCCTCAGCAACTGTTGATTGGTAATGCAGAGCTTCTTCCCTTCCTCTCTAGGAAGGCTGTATTATTTCTTATTCTAACTGCACTTAAAGAAATTTGAGCCTTTTCTCTATCTGAAAAAAAATCCAGAAACCCCAAGATAGTGGTTAATGATTGAATTGCAAAGAGCCGAACATGCAAGGACCAAATATCCATGGTGTCTAGGAGCATGAACGTATGGACAACACTCACCGAGTAGAACCTCGCAATATCCCCACCAGGATAAACCCCTCCTACATAAATGAGTAGAATCCAGATCAGATAAACAACATCGATATCGGATAGGTGATATCCCGTGCGTCACCGTGGGGACCAAAAAAATCAACACAATGTCATGAAATGCTATAAAAATATAGTGCTAAGTAAAACCTAATAACACAAGGAAGATCATACGGTTTTGAAGTCTGAACATCATAAATGACAATATGGCATTGTGCCAATCTTTAAGGCAGACTATGTTTATTTTTCTGAAATCATTTTGTGACTCATCAGGATGATTATTTAATAATGAGATGGATATATGACATGATTTTTCATCAGAAAACAATAAAGAAAGAGATGATTTTAACATTGGCAAAGTCTCTTGATGACCCTTAGGATGACTTTGGCACAAGAATAAGCATGGTTCATTGATTGTTGCCACACAGAGCTCTTTGCAAGACTGGTTGTACATCCTTCCTTTTGGAACTGCACAAAAGAAGAAACAAAATTAGCAACTAACTTCATTTTGTACCCATGCATACCCACCGGACTTACCCATTTCCGTCCATGGCGAGCACGTGCTCCAAATCCATCGCCTGCGCCGGAAGTTTCCCGGCACCGAGAAAGTAAACCTCAATGGTGGCGACCAGGTCCTTGTCTCCTAGGACCTCCATGGCTGGATCCACCCATGCACGATGCCAGGCTTGGTCAGAGGGGGAGCGACTGCGAGGACTGACACATTGCAGCCGCCGTTGCTCACCCCGCGCCATTCTTCGACTGCGGACGAGAAGCTGCAGGAGAGGTGCGATGCCACACCGGGCCGGAGGACGCCCACCGTCCCACCCACGCTATGCTGCACATGGACGAAGGACGGAGAGGCAGGCAGCCAACCAACGCCAGCCGTACGCCCTGTGGGAGGTGGACCCACCGCGGCCACGTGTCGACGCGCGGGTGGCAGGGCCCCCGCCGCTCCCTGGCACTAGTGGTGCGCCTCCTCGCCCCGTACGTCGCTTCGTCTCAGAGTGGCTACCCGCGTGACAGCAGCCGCACATCGCCGTAACGGGCGGCCGGCGTCAGGGAGCGGCCTCGGGCGCCCGGAAGCTCTAGCACCTTTCCTGTTCTTATTTAAATGTGCAGGATCGAAATGAAGACAATTTGCTTGGAATTTCAATGGAAGGCCCTCGTCTCGTGCAGACAAAATTAGGAAGGTGACATGAGAGGAAAGCAAAACTAGGAAGGCAAAATCAACCCAACGAAATCAAGGCAGGTGCTCGTCTCGTTCAATCTAAAAAATTATGATGGGTTTGGGATAGGAATTAGGTGAGAAAAAAAAAGCGGCAGAAACATTTGTATATCTACCAGCGTAGACGTACGTGCAACACGCACGTATTATGAGATGATCTATAAGACTACAGGAACAAGGAAGAAGGAATTAAAACAAATGAAGCCTGCTGGATTGATATCTTTTTTCTCATTAATTTCAAGACAAGTATGCGGCGGGTATGGATACAAAATGAGACGAAGAAATAGAAAAAAAATAGATGAAACATTTTGCATCTATGGGTTTTGAGATATTTTCACTCATTTCCAACATTTTCCAAACTGTGCCTTGCTTTCTGAGGTAAAAAAAGGTTTTCAGAGAATCTCGTTCTTTTACGGTGTAGATTTTCACTCATTTCCAATATTTCCAAACTGTGCCTTGGCGTTTTGAGGTAAAAAGAAGATTTTTTAGAAAACTCGCTCTTTTACAGTGTAGATGGGTTATGAGCTTTTCAACCGCTTTCTAACTTTTTCAAAACTACGCAGTGAAATCAGCGTGAGGAATAACTTTGGTTTTTTAGATAAAAAGGTTTTCAGAAAACTTGTTTTTTATAGCGTTTATATTTAGTCAAATGGAACCAGATCCCGCTGAATGGAACCAGATTCGTTGATGTACGTTCCACTGATGTCGGGTCACTGCTATGTGGGACCAGAGCCACCTATCAGTGGGTCATGTCTGGGCAACGGACGGCCGCGGAGCCTCATCCGAGTCTAATGGTGTCTAAATTTTTGAGGAGGAAGGATGCCTTTTACAAACTAGATTGTACCTCAATGTGTTCTACGGAAATGCAAAAATGTTATAGAAAATCAATTGGTGACATTAATAGAGGTTCTAGTGGCTAGTGGTGTGACTTGTGATTTAGTGGGCTCTTGATGGTGAGTTGTTTCATTAAATTATTGAAAACTCTGGTAAAAAGTGGGTGCTAGCTATTTAGCTATTTAGCTAGAGAAGATACAATATATAGTTGACAATCAATGGTTAAAATAACCTATTATATATGACCAGATTTCTTAGTAAAATGTTCAAATAATATTATAGCTAGTCGTGTCCACCAACTAATTTATACTGTTTAGCGTCTAATTTAGACAATATAATGTCCACCAGCAATATTTGTACTCCACTGCAAAACGACATTATGTTACAAGCCTTGCAGCAAATTTTTCTCATCAAGCGTTGTGCAGTGACTGAAATTCTTGAGCACATATACACACCAAATGGTAGGTTCAATTAGGGGTATAAATGGTACGGATATTATCCATCCGTATTCGAGTTCTGATCCGTTTAAAATGATTAAAATCCGATCCGTATTCGAATCCGGACATTATTCGATTCGTATCCATATCAGAGTACTCAAAATTGGATAAATATGACGTCGATAACCATTCAAGTCTTATCCGACACATTTCATCATTATTCGTATCCGATCCGAATCCGAAGAAAAAAATATAAAAATAAATACGATATTAGCAATATCCGTCCGTATTCGATCCGATTACGTCCCTAGGTTCAATTATCGGTAGCGTTGCCGCTGGATGCCCATTCCCCTTACTCATACCCACGCCCACCCTATCTGGGTAGGGTATGGATTACCCATGTAAACCTTAGGTACGGGTAGCCGGGTAGGTATACGTGGGTATTACCTGTTTTATCCACATGCCCACCATCTCCTCGCTAGAGTCGCCTCTGCGCCCTCGGCGCCCACGGCGTCGCGCCCTCGGCCGTCGCGCGCCGCTACGACTCTGCTCCACGCCGCCGCGCTCTCGACGCCGTGCGTCCACCGCGCCCTTGACCCGCGCCACCGCTGCGCCCTTGACGAGCGCGGCTGCGCCCTCAGCCGCCGAGTGCTGCCGCCCCCTCTGCTCCCGCATGCCGCCGCGCCCTCAGCCGGTTGGCCCCGTGTCGCCGCGGCCTGCTGCCGCCGTCGTAGCTCCGCTGGATTTGCCGCTCGTTGGAGTCGCCTCGAGGTTGATGCTCGTCGGAGTTGTAGGAAGGGCGCTTGGGGGATGGGACGACACTGGCGATGTCGAAACGCACCATAGCGCGGGCGTCCACGGAGGCCTTGACCTTGGAGCGGAAGGTTGCCGCGGGATCCTGCCATGGATCCGGTGCCAAGAACATACTGGAGGAGTGGAGGTGCTGTTCGTTCCTTTGCCTTGGATCGAGTTCGATTAATTGGTGTTGCAAATCGTGATCCATCAATCCGTGTGATGTAGTGGCTTCTTGCTGGGGCTAGCGATCCACTGCAACATGTTCGACGGCATCGGCTTGGCTTCATGGAGTTCGTCAACTCGTGGGCGAGATGGCGCAGCCCCGTCGTCGCTCCCGCCGGTCCTTGACTGCGCGTCGGCGAGCGTGACCGGACACAAAGACGAAGATGGCGCTCTGGCGAGCCACTCCGATTCACGTCCGCTCGAATCGCACGCATCAAGGCATTCGTCTTCATGTCCACCGGGGATTATCCGCACATTTTGGAATGGATAAATTGTGGGCATGGGTGCTGGGTAACCCATTCGCTGCCCAGCGGCATCGCCTAAACTAGATTCGAGCATCATGCCACATGTATTCGTTTTACAAAGTACCTAGTATATATAGCATCAAATTGATGACATAAATGATCCCGTAGCCTGGTGTCTTGTCAAATGCACATGTGTGCAAGTGCACTTCACGGCTTCACAATAGAAAAGGATGGGTGCAGGGTTGTGGCGATGCGAAGAAAATGAAGAAATCTTCGAGAATATATACCAAATTAAATGGTACTGTAGGACTAGGTTCAAAGATTACTGATGATGCATACCCCGAACTATATTGCTTTATTGTCCCTCAGAATACAAATTTATTACAAAGAAATCCATTAGACAATGTCTGTAGTTTTGCCGTCGAAAAAAAAAAACCCTAGTGATTGCATAAGGAAATGCTAGTAGTAGCCACATAAATACAACTAGGCACAGATGATACCATCTCTTCACATAAATGATCGCGCAGCCAAGTGCCTGTTTAAGCACCTATATACACACACACGCGTGCAAAGTGCCCTTGGTGAGATCATAAGAGTTAAGAGAGAATGGCCACACGAAGAGGAAGTTGCTTGGTGATGGTGACTCTTCTTCTGGTGGTGCTCGTCTTCACTCTTCACAGGTATACATAGAGGCTGCTCGTTTCGGCGTCTACGGTTTGGTTTGCGGGATCTTTCCCGCAACCTTTTAGGGCCGTCCTATTAAAATATCTGATGGTTAGCACGCTTCCCGTGGTCTTTCCCGCAGCCGTTTCCTACTGAAACGAGCGCAGCCATGGTCCTCCATGTGAGAGAAAAAAACCGCAATACTACTATATATCCTTGTAAAGAAAATGATCTAGAAATGCCTATTGAACAATGTATTAATGAACTTTTAGAAAGTGATCTTATATGGATTCTCGTCAATGATCATGTATTAATGAACTTCTTCATGTGTCGGAGAACAAATAGAACAATGTAAACATGACAAAGAATTCCAACAAATTTAGAGAAATGGAGGACAAATCACGCTAAGAGAGTGGTGGCATCTTCCACACTATTATGTGGAAAAAGGAACTGAATATGTTAGATGGCAACAATTCTAAAATATAATGTACTTAAACTAAGCTAGTTGATGTCTACTTTTCATTGGCTTCAATTAAGATAAGAATAAACCAAGTGAAGCAAAACATGTAATAGGAATAAACAAAGAAAAAAATAAAAGAATACTCGTTGCATTTGAGAGAGAGGAAGAGCGGAGTCAGCGGTACTCAAACACCGGAGTGACAAAAGTGTGTGCTTCAATTGATCAAAATACACAAAACGACGCCAAGGTTAGACAAATATAGAAACTGCATAGAGAGAATTCTGTGTACCTGCGAGCAATCCACGATGATGAATTAAATAAATATAGAAGCCACGGTAAGTAACTGCGTAGCCATTGTGATGGAGAGAAGTATGGAAGCCAAGCAGCGCACTGCCGTAACCAAACTAGAGCCGAGAGGAGGCTGAGTCGGAGGGTGAGACTGGCCTGGGGCGATCGAGGTACGTGCAATGCATTGCAACGGATGATAAACTAAATACGATTTGAACATGGAGATATAAGAGATGATAAACTAAATACGATTTGGACATGGAGATACAAAGAGATGCAGCCTCTCGCATCATTGTAGTTAAGTGTTCCGACGTTTTGGAAAAGATCACTCGCTGTTGTGATTAGCTAGTGAAGAGGAAGGTTTACATACGGCAAGCATTGATGGAGATTTAAGATGACGGTTGGGTTGGTCAGCCAGAAACTACATGCTGTGACTTTGGGATAAGATGGAGAGACTCCAGGCCTGCCAACCAATGTAATCAAGCGACGGCTGCCAGTGCGTTGATGCTAGCATATAATTTAATTATTTAAATAATAGTGCTAACGTGTGCAGTGTTATGAAAGTAGATTTATAGCAGTTCACTGCTAAAAAAGTTCACCGTAGGAGCGGTGGAAGAGGCATTTGTAGGAGCGGTTTTTAAAAACGCTCCTACTCGTGGGCTCCTACAGTTGAATCACTGTAGAAGCGGTTCTACGACCGCTCCTATAAAGACCTCAACAGGCTCCTGCTGAGGTACTTACAGGAACGGTGCAAAACAAAGACCGCTCCTGATGAGTTCCCTAGCAGAGCCGCTCCTGCTGTGGTCTTCAACAGGAGCGGTTTTAGTTTTCTACCGCTCCCGCTAAAATTTAAGCCGCTGTTTCATTCCCACCATAATTTTAAAAAAACCCTGTGTTTTCTGTGTCCCGCCAAATTCAAAACTGATTTGTTTTCGAAATCGTATGGATTGAAATGTATTGCTTCGGCTATTTTTCGAATCCTAATGCATGCTTTTCTGATATATACGTTTTTGAACCACATTAACATAAATATTAACCTAGTTACAAAACACATCGCACATAGATTAGTACATATTTATACATCGAACACAGAAACTTAACTAGAACGGGTGATACTCCCACTGGACCAATCGACGGTATTTTTCTTCTGTTGCTAAAAATGAATCGTGATCGAAGAATTTCCCTCGCCGGTTGATTACCTCGTGCATTGTGAAATGGCATAGGTCGGCAACGATGTTCATGAGATTAGTCTTAGTGAGAGGCCAACTTGTTTTAGGGATTTCGGGGAGCTAGACCAAAAAAAAGATGATGTGAGTGTTAACAATGCCAAGGTGGTCTTAATTATGTGCACACATGCTATACATGCAATGAAATGAGATAATGTTTTTGAGTACTTATGTCTTCAGGATTAGTTTTGTATCTCCCATCGACCCTGAGGTACACACAAACATAGTATCCACAGTATCTGGTTCCCCTTGGTTGCTTGTGGCACTATGTTTTACGAACAAGTTTAATTAGTTTTAGATTTATAGTACATTGTTTGAACATATGCATATGTACGCGTCTTTTCTTTCATACCAGGAATTTTGATCTGACTTGGATATTGTGCTGGTGCTCAGGATGAAATGGTAGGTTATACTTTTCGATGCCAATTTTGAAGGCTCTGTTATAATTAGAACACATATAGAAACTCAGATAAGTAGGAACACATATAGAAACTCAGATAAGTAGGACGACGTGATATATATAAGAACCAATATGGCAGGTATATATCTTACCACCGTATTATATTCAAAATGGTCGAATATCTCTTGGTTTCGACATCCAACGAGTCCAAGACCAATACTTTGCTCTCCTTAGGCATGATGTATAGACAGATCCGGTGTCCGTTGTAAAGACCAAAGCGAATGATTATATATGATCGTGTGTGTTTAATTTTCGCCCAGTATACAAGGCAAGAGTTTTGACAAACTCAAAGTTGTATGGAGCAAAGATTTGGTCACGGTTTTCTTCGTGGAGGAACTTCAAGGCGGTGACAATGTATAAGGCAACTTTCCTTTTCGCCTTTCTGTGTAATTCTGCCCGGATTGCCTCCCTCTCCACTTTTGTTTTTTCTGCATGCAGCTCTTTGCTATCGTCTTTTAGCTTCAGTGGTGAGTCGTGTTGACTCTGGTTAATTAATGAAGGGTCCAATAACCCAACTCTTTTATCGCCACGCCTTTGAGCTGTTTGATACTGCATTCTAAAAGGTATATTATAAAGCGAATGGATATTACATACAAGAGTATTATTATGTTAATTATGCCACATAATTAATGGGATTGGCATGGAGACTTACAGGCACCAAAGGGTCATCACAGTGATGTCCATTTATCCTAGGCGAAACATGTTTTAGAACTCCAAAAAATCGGCGATTGTAGTCTTGGTTAGGGTGATGAAACATTCACCGGGAATGTGAGCGGATACAAAGTGGACCCCAAAGTCTAGATGCCCTTAGATACCAATCATGAAATTTTCTCATCTCCCCTGGCAATCGTTTATCCTTTAGAGCCCAATCTGGCAGGAATGGTTTGCCATGTTCGTATCTTAGAGGACAATCCGGCATATCAGCAATTTGATCAAGGCCACGCACGGATTTGTAGAATTTTTTGGTCTAGAATAAGATCAATTTCCTTTGTTGCCCTTTTTTCCTTTGCCGGCTCTTTTCCCTTTTGTTTCTCCTTTTCATTTCCTTCCGCAATTTTCTTGAACCACATTTGCACCTCAGGTGTCACAGCCTTTTCATACGCACGTACCATTTTTGGCACCACGCTTGTATCGCATGTCTGTGCTGCCGCTGGCCCCTCGGCCTCTGGATGTTGTTCTAATGGAGCCGGCTTCTCGACGACTTCTGGAGGTGTAGCCAGCTTCTTGACGACTTCTAGAGATGTAGCTGGCTTCTCGGTGAGATCTGGGGGAGTTTGCACGAATTCGTGTATTGGAGGATCTGAATCTGCAAGATCTCGTTTGGGCACAACATGTTCTTCCTCCATTGCATCTCCTATTGGGCCAAGTTCAAGTACTACATGTCCTTGTTTGAGTTGTAGTTGTTCTTGTGGTGCCAGGTTCATGATGTATTTCTTACGCCATAAGATGAACTGGTCAACAGACTGGCCGAGGAAGTGGATCCCCTCTAGGGATGTCTAACCTTTCTCCTTCGTGTTTGGGTTCAACACTAAGGACTTGGACCCTTGCATAGTCTGGCGGGATCGGAGTGCCTTGGAAAAGGCCGCTCCTAGGAATCGCTAGAGCCCTTGCTACCTCCTTTGTCCTTCCATGTATTCCAAGAGGGATGTGCAACTCGCAAGGAGTCGGAGATATGACGCTATCGACTGCATGTTGATCGTTGGATGGAATAAGGGGTAAGACAAGAAATGGTGTTGAACCGATATCTGGTGATGAAGCAAAACCTAGTGATGAATCAAGACCTGGTGATGAAGCAAGACCTGGTGTATTCTTTACAAAAGAGAAAAATCTTTCCTTGAACACCTGCTCAGCAATTTCTCTCATTTCTTGCTTGTAGCGATCATGCTTTGTATACTTGTAGTGATCCTCGGTGAACCCCTCCTTCCAGTTCAGCTTTGACGAGATGCCTCAGCATCGACCTCCAAGCTCTTTTGTCCCTATAGCTACAGTTAAGAAATCTTTCTCCCTATCAGTGACAAATTTGCCTGCCTTGTGTTCCTCTGCAAGCGACATGATTCTGCTCACAACCTCTTTGGTCTCAGGCTTTGGAAAATCTTTTTCACCCCCAGCCACCTTGACCCCTCGGGCCTTGCACTAGTGGAACGTCCACTCATTTAAGCCTTCGTACGGGTCATGTAGCCCTTTAGCTATCGCATCTTCTCTTTCTTTGTTCCATTTGTCGACTTTCGTGGCATAGCCACCGGGGCCAAGATGCGGCTTATGTGTGTCTCTTTTTGCAAGCCCTATGTTTGCTTTGCTAAGCTCTATGGCTTGTACAGTTGTTTTTGGCCTCACGAACTCATCCCATTGTGCTTGGGTTATCCTACCGAACTCGTCAAATGGAGTAAGGATGTTCTTCACATATTTGTCATTGAGATATATTCTCCATCGACGATAGGATTCACCTAACTGCTTAAGTGCATATTTCTTAGCCTGTTCCTCGCTGCCACGTGAGAAATGGAACACTTTCTTTAGCTCTCCCCATAAAAAATTCTTCCTTTCATCCGGCACCTTCCTCCAATTTGGCCACATAGGTTCCATCCATGACCTCGCTACCACCCCCATGGTGTTGCGAAACTTTGCTCGTATCGAATAAGGTTCTAGTGGTTGCCCAGCAACGCCAACCTCGTTCACTATGTAAACAGTTTCTGGCAGTTTGTTCTTCGCTCGTGTTCCGCGTTTCCTCTTGCTCATTCCAATGGCTTCAATGCACTCTTGTTTGGACTAATTCTAGTGAGGTGTGGTGGGTTCTTCGTCCATTCGTTGTTCCTGCTCGGTGCGAGATTGTTAACGAAACGATGAATTTCTATCATTACAACATATTAACGAAATTAGCGTTGGGCCCACATGTCAACGGAGGGCTCGTAGTTTGGATCCTTTGCGAGTTCTTGAGCGCATTTGGCGGCAAGTACTTCCTCGGCACGTGGGTCCTCTTGGCTTGAGGTTCTCATTTGCCGAGTCGTATTCGATGTTAGGTTCGTCGATAAAAATTCCTTCGAGCCACGTATTGTCTTCTGCAAATCGCTCGGAGGACTTATCGATTTTGTTTGAGAGACGAAGTAATATACATAAACATGTTTGTAATATACACAAAAACAATTTACAAAAACAATGGTTACAAATGAAGTCATGAATATACATGAAAACAATATACATAAACATTGAATATAAATGAAAAGAGAATATACATGAAAATAATATACAGAAACAATGAATATAAATGAAAAGAGTATACATGAAAAAAATATACATCAACAATGGATATAAATGAGAAGAGAATATCTACTAAGTAATTACACTAACACTCACTAATAGACTATACTAAACTAAGCTAACTAATAAACTAAACTAACATATTTCATTACTACATATTAAAGTATACTAACTAATTACACTAACTAATAAACTAACTAAGAAACTAATGCGTGAACTAATACACTAGACCAGCGGCTTCGACAGAGGAGGTCGGCGGCGGCGGCGGCTCCATCCGTGGCTGGCGACGTGGACGATGACGAGGTTGCCGGCGGTGGCTCAGAGCAGAGGAGGTCGGCGCTGTGGACGATCAGAGTAGATGAGGCTGGCGTTGTGGATGAGGAGGTGAGGTCGGCAGGCGGCGAACGGCGGCTCAGAGGCGGCGCGCGGACGGCGGCATGGAGGACGAGGAGGCGGCGGCGGCGAAGGAGGCAAGGACGGAGGCTCTGAGGTGGCGCGAAGGAGGAGGAGGCGGCGGCGAGGAGGAGCAAGAGGCGGCGGCGCGGCGGCGAAGGAGGCGAGGAGGCGGTGCGCGGACGGCGGTGCAGCAGAGGAGGAGGCGGCGGCACGGAGGAGGAGGAGGCGGCGGCACAGCGGCAAAGGAGGCGCCGCGGAGGAGGAGGAGGCGGCCTAATAGCGCCTAATAGCGCGAAGAAGAAACGCCCGGACTTAGAAAATTTCGCCTCCCACGCCCGCGCTTATAAGGGGATCACATTAGCAGGACAGTAGGAGCGGTAGACGCCTTCCACCGCTCTTGCAAAGGATACAGTAGGAGCGGTGCACACCGTCCACCGCTCCTGTTCTATCCTCTGCAAGAGCGGTGGAAGGCGTCCAGCGCTCCTACTGTGTTTAGTAGGAGCGGTGGACGAGTGCGGTAGTGGTGCCCTAGTGGGCCGCCGCTCCTATTGGGCCTTCCACCGCTCCTACTCATTTTCATTTTTTATTTTTCATTTCATGTATTCTTTTCGTTTTTCATTTCATTTATTCTTTTCATTTTTTTATTTTTATTTCCTATTTTATTCTCATTCATTCTTTTCATTCATTTTTCATTTCATTTATTCTTTTCATTTCCTATTTTATTTTCATTCATTATTTCCATTACTTCTTTTCATTTTTTTTATTTTTATTTCCTATTTCATTCTCATTCATTCTTTTCATTTCCTATTTTATTCTCATTCATTCTTTCCATCCATTCTTTTCATTAATTATTCTCATTTAATTCTTCTTTTCTTGAGATGGCTCCATGCAAGTAAATAGGCATACATTAGATAGTGACTTCCACTATAGGAAAAGCGAAAATTTTCATGAGCCCAACTTTATTCGTGGGCCGACCCATGAAAATAATTGTATTTTTGTCATGGGCCTGCAAACCGATGAAAAACGTCAATGTTTTTCGTGGGTCCCTAATGTAGCCCACGAAAAAGAGCCTTTTTCGTGGGTTCTGCGAAGGTTGACGAAATAGTTCCTAGGTCCTGGCCGCCCCTGGGCCCACTACTTTTTTCGTGTGCCCCCTGGGCCCACTACTTTTTTCGTGTGCCCCCTGGGCCGACGAAAAAATAGACTTTTTCGTGGGTTAGTCGATGAAAAAACATTTTTTTCGTGGGCCCCACGGCGGCCGACGAAAAAGGTTTTGCCCTTAGCGCCCGCGGGCGCCCGAAATCGTGAGAAACTCAAATCTCGCTCACCCACACACGTCGCCCCGCCCACGCCGCTCCACCCCCGCGCCTACCCGCCCCTGGCTCTACCGCCCCTCAGCACTGTGAGCGGCCGCCCCTGCCCCCGGCCCCCGGCTCCGACACCGCCGCCGGCCGCCGCGCCCGCCCACACCCCCGGCCCCGCACACTCCGGCGTCGCCGCCGCCGGCGCCGGCCCCGTGCACTCCGGCGGTCGGCGTCTCGCACACGCTAGCACCCAGCGTCCCCGCCGCCGGCCCCGCGCACTCTAGCGCCGCCGTCCCCCGGCCCCGGTGCCCCCGGCCTCACGCCCTCCGGCGCACGGAGCCCCGCGCACGCCAGTACGGGGCACCACTGCCCCCGGCCCAGCGCACTCCAGCGCCACCGCTCCTCGGCACCGCCGCCCCTTGTGCAGGCCGGCGCTGCCACCCCGGTCCCTGCTCGCGGCGTCAACTGCCGCCCTCGGACCGCGCGCAAGCCGGCCGACGCGGCTGCGCGTGATCCGCAGCGCCCGCGCCGACACTGCCAAGTTTGTCCATGGCGCCACCCCGGCCGCTGGTCCCCTCATGCGCGACTCCGAACGCCCCCCGCTGTTGTCCTGCCTCCCGACGCCGAATCGAGCATAAGCAACCAAGGTAGCACTCTATATATTGTTTGTTATATAAATGTGGATTGTTTTGTCGGTCACTTTTTCGGCCGACGAGTATTGAGTAGTGTGATTAGGTTATTATATATTGATTGTTTCGTCGGCCATGGCCAAAACCGATGAATTAGTCTTTCAATTAGTTGGTGCCTCATTGGTTTTGATTAGTCATGATGTAGCTGTTGATTAGCCCAATTACCACCTGCGGCTAACACTTGTTGATTATATATTTCTTAATGATGTGGTAGGATTGCTATTAGAGAGTTAAATAGGTTGATGATTAGATTAGATTTTTAATTAATCAATCTTGCACAATAATCATTTTATGTGATTCGTAAACTATTTTCTTACTATTTATTTATGTCATGAGATTATAAACTATCTTGTTACTATTTATGATGGAATGTGATTGCTGTTTATTTGTTTAAGCACTTTACTTTATTTTTACTGTTATTTTCTAGAGTTTTAGGGTTTAATGCGCAAACCTGTAGTTAACCCTAGGCATCACCCGTTCCGGAAGCATGCACATCGCATTTATGGTGGTGTTTGGACCTAATGAAATTGCACAATCTATGGATGCATGGATTGTATAGTTTCATTCAATCCAAACATAGGATTCCTTGTGATGTGCGTGGTTCCAGGATTGTCCACGTATTTGGACAGCCGGAGAATGGGGGCGACCGCATGTGATTCGTGACGTGTCCGATGATCAGAACGAGATTTCGACAGCATAACCCAGTTGTTCTCCGTCGCACCAGGAACAGGCGTGCGTTCGGAGAACAGCGGGGTTATGCTGCCGAAATTTCGTTCGGATCATTGGGCACATCACAAATCGCATGTGGCCACCTCTATTCTCGGGTGGGTTTAGGGCCTTTCCTAGTAGGGTTCTTTGTTGTCGCCTAAGCCACGTGTCACTACTATATGATGAATTTTGGTTGGTGCTTTAGCCTCGAAAATGGGCGACAATGGAAAGGCAATGTATAAAGGATGGAGAAAGAATGGGGCACACTCCAGGGAATGGCATGCAATTGCAGAGGATTTTCTGATGCAAGCATTCAAGATGGCGAAAGGTCCTGTCATGCTATATCCGTGCCTTGAATGTAAGAACGGGTCATACAAGACCAGGCATGTGATGGAGGAACACCTACGTAGATTTGGGTTTGTGCCTGACTATCTTGTATGGCGTAAGCATAGAGAGCAAGCCCATCGCATCTCAGAGCCAGCTTAGTAGAACTGTGATGGCATAATGGATATGCTGAATGACTTTGCTATGGGGTTTGAGTTTGATCCAGAAGAGGACAATCAGCCACCGCCAGAGGTGCAAGAATTCTATCGGTTGCTTGAAGCCAGTGATGAGAAGCTGCATGATCATACCGAGAAGACCATGCTTGATACGGTGTCGAAGCTTATGGCGATAAAATCGAATCACAACATTTTCAACAGTTGCTTCAATGACATCACCAAACTGATGTCTGAGGTTCTCCCATCTGATCATAAGGTGCCGAAAAACTTATATTTCACGAAGAAGATGACGGCAGGTCTTGGGAGGAAATACGAAAAGATAGATGTTTGTCCTGGCAACTGCATGCTATTTTGTAGGGAGGATGATAAACTGAGTACATGTAGGCACTGTGGGAAGTCTAGGTACATTCAGGTGGCCAATGAGGTGTGGGAGAATATGGACACAACGGTGTCAGCTAAACAGTTGCGGTATATGCTCATCATCCCTCGTCTGAAGCGGCTGTTCCTTTCTATGAAAATAGCTAAGAGTATGAGGTGGCACAAAGAACGCAGAAGTGGCAACCAGAGTGACGATGTAATGGTGCATCCGGCAGACGGCGAGGGATGGAAGGCACTAGACGAGTTCGATCCTGAGTTTATGAGAGACCCAAGGAGTGTCCATCTTGGGTTAGCGACGGATGGGTTCACACCATTCAATACTTCTGCAAGCCCATACTCTTGCTAGCCAGTTTTCATCATGCCATACAATCTTCCACCTGAGATGGTGCTTAAAGATGAATTCATATTTCTTGCGCTTGTCATTCCAGGACCTGAACATCAATGGAAGAATCTCAATGTCTTCTTACGCCCGTTAATAGAAGAACTCAAACAATTGCAGACAGGGGTGAAGGCGTATGATAGTTATGTTAAGAAAGAATTCACCCTGCGTGCCACATACCTCTGGTCAGTACATGATCTATTGGCCTATGCCATTTGGGTTGGATGGTCTGTGAATGGCTGTCTTTGTTGTCCCATATGTATGGATGACTCAGATGCTACAGGCTAAAGCATGGTGGAAAAATCACTTTCTTTGACTGCACTCGACGGGAGGTCATATATCTAAAATGTCGTCATTTGTGTTTGCAGGACGCTGAGAGTGGAGTGAGCAAAAGTTTCATGGATGTATTCATTCAAGGGCACCGTGGTCCTGATCCGAACAACACCCATGTTTTGTGCTCCCAGGCCTCAAAGGACAAACCGGTAAGCAATTAGCTGTATTGTTATACAACGTTTGGTTTTGGCAATATTACTTGGTGTGCTTATTGTTGGTTTGTAGGATCGGTATGGGCAAGAAATGACGAAGCGTCAGGCGAGGGTGTCAACTGGATGCAGTGGCCTATAGATGTTGACGCTTTGTATCATAGCGGTGAGGGGAGAAGACATGGCAGATTTGCTCCCTTGGATTCTGATGAGGTCCATTGTTTGTTTGATACATTTTTGAGTTCCTAGTAACATGTCATGTGGAATCGTTATTTGTAGGTTCACCTTTGGCATAGGGGTTGTTGACCACAACCGTTCTGTGTCTCGTGTGGGATCGTCGAGTACGTCTACAATGACTTCTCGATGGTCCAAGGTTGACGATGCACAAGTGGAGGCTCGTGAAGCTTGAGAGGAGGCTCGCTGGGCATGAGAGGAGGCTCGGCAAGCCCGCGAGGAGAGCCAACAAGCCTTGCAGTACATCTCTACATTTATGCAGGTAAAATATTGCACTATTGCTGTTGTTTCTAATTGATATTGTTTTGTGAATTTAGCGTCACTTAATACATTCCAGCAACTGTCGTCTTCTTTCGGACCTGAGGTGAACTTGCCACCGTTCTGCCCTCATTTTTCACTTCACACCTGGGCCAACAGGTAAATATGCTTAGTCTATTCGTTATGTTTCTCGACAAGCCCAATTCCCATCATATATTAACTTGATCTCCACATTAGCCACCTCAGGCATGGATGGTACCTTAGGGCCCGCAGGCATCTGGAGGGTGGATGGGAACAGAAGACTCACAGATGGCACCACAGGGCTCGTAGATGCCACCATAGGGCTTTCAGCCACCTATAGGGTGGATGCAATAGGATCCTTATTGGATCCCAGCTCCAGGTCCCAACTTTAGCCCTTGGATTCGGCCACCTCCCGCAGGTACGAGGACTACATCAAACTAAGTAACACTATTGGGCTATATAATTGTTCACTTGTGGTCTAGCTCAATTTGAAGTATCTTACTAAAATTACTTGCATTGAGTCCTGACGTGACCTTTCAACTTGAATTGAGTCTTGTTCAATATAAAACATGTTATTTCAAATATATTTGGCCAAATTCATCTATTTTCGTTTAATTTGTAGGTATCAGGCTCATGTCCTAGCAATGGGACTCCTGAGGCAAAGGTCGACCCCTAACGAGTATCTGCGCAATTCAGGCGGAGCATCTAGAAGCGGCCACAACTCCAACAATCCACAACAGTAAGCGTGTTGAAACAGTTGAGGGCAATGGCATTTGGTTATGTGTGTTGGACCTCTATTTCTCTTATTGGTCATGTATGTTTGAACTATGTTGGACTGGTCTATGTATGTTTGTGATGGATTTGAGGAATGGTGATGGACTTGTGTGTGGTTTTGCTATGGACTTTATAAATTTGAGGACTGATGAATGCTGTGGTTTGATTCTGATTTTTGAGAGGACCGATGAATGCTATGGTTTGATATATACTGTAACAGCTTTCTGCTGTATTTGTATACTGTGATTTTTGTGTTTGGTTGAAAAACAAAAAAAGGCCCTGTTTTGGTGGGCGCCAAGGGGGCCCACGAAAAAAGCATTTTTTTCGTCGGCCTGGGGCCGTCCACGGAAAAAGCTTGTGGCGGGCAAGGTCTTTCGTTGGCCACGGGTGGCCCACGAAAAAAACACTTTTTCGTCGCCCACATCAATCAACGAAAAAACTTTTTCGTGGGCCGCAGCAGCCCACGACAAACCTTTTTCGTGGGCCACATCAACCCACGAAAAAGACAGTTTTTTGTCAGCCTGCGAGAAGCCCACGAAAAAGGTTATTTTTCGTAGAGGCCGACGAAAAACTTTGCATTTTTTCGTGAGATTTTTTTCGTCACCCTTTTTCGTCGGCCGGCCTACGAAAAATAACCTTTTTCATCAGTTTTTAGTGTTTTTCTGAGGTTTTTGGCCCATGAAACAATACCTTTCTCCTGTAGTGTTCATACATTAAAAGGCATACATTAGATAGTGGCATACGTTAGTTAGAAGATTACAACCATACGTTAGGTGGTTACAATCCTTACCTCTCCATCCATTCGTACCCAAGGCTTCACCCCTTTAACTGTTGCTTCTATTTCTTCAATCTTGGTTAGTAGGTCTGTAAAAAGCTCCATGTTTTCATAGTCATTGAAGTCCTCGACATCATCGACACCATCAACTCCGACAATACTCTGTTTGCCTGAGACAACTATGTGCTTCTGATTCTTAAGACGTGGGTCGAGGATATATAGAACCTGTCCAACGCGTTTGGCTAGCACCCAAGGGTCATCTTTGTATCCAACCTTGGCAAGGTCAACGATTGTGAGTCCATAGTTGTCAACGTGTACACCTTGTGGGTGTTTCACCCATTTGCACCAAAAGACATGAATTTGTATGTTCGATCCGTAGTCCAATTCCCATATGTCTTCTATGAAGCCAAAATATGTGACCTCGAGGCCCGTTACGTCATCGATGGTGTCAATCCGAATGCAAAAACAATGGAGTTCGGATTGACATGGAGGTGGCATGCGTGGCGGCTTGCCTCTTCTAGTTCAAGCAGGGTGGCCATTGCGACGATGGCAGTATGATCCACCGTGCTTGCTTATGCTTCTGGTGTGGCCTGAGATTTCTGTCGTCGTCTATATATAAGAAAGATGCATATGACCAAATTCTTTATGTTTTAGGTCGTGTTTGGTTTGAGGGGTTGGGTAGGATAGGATGGTCCTGACCTTTTTTTCGCCTGTTTTGTTGCGGGACAAGAAGGGACGAGATCGTCCCTGGATGAGAATATTCCCTACGGATGCCATCCCCTTCCATCCCTTTTCAAAACAGGGACACGACATTGGCTATCTGTCCTCATGCTCGCCCGAGCCCCGCCCGGCCCCAACCACCCTCAGGAAGCCCGCCTCCTCCGCATCCGGTGGGCCCCGACATGCCCGCCTCTTCGCCCGCCCGGGCACGGCGGCTAGGCAGAGCGACACCGCAGCGCGGAGGCCTCTTCTCCGTTCGCCTCCGTCGCTGGTAAGCCCACCGCGAGGCAATGGGCGGTGATGGAGCGGCCCGGCAACAGCGCGCGAGGAAGCGAGGAGGCAGAGCAGCGGCGGCGGGGAGCGGGAAAGGGAGCGCCGGTGGTGAGGTGGCGGAGCACCGAGGCAAGGGCGCACCGCAAGGAGACGGAGGTGCGGCGAGGACCGAGAGGGGCAGCGCACCGCGGAGAGGAGCTGCCGCCACCGCCTTGCGTACGAAGAAGAAGACGAAGCATGGATGTATCGATGACAGGTGGGGTCCACTGACAGCGGTGTAAACGGTGTTAAATACACATCCATTCACATCTTCTACGATCTCTCGAACCAAACAAAAAATAGGAATGACTCAGACCCTCTAACCAAACATATAGATGGGATCGTCCCATCCCAAAAACTGCGGACAGGTCCATCCCAACCTACTTCGCCCCCAAACCAAACGCTACCTTAGCATTAAGACCAATAAACTCCCAAACGAATAAAGGGTTGTGATCATCGTAGTCTTTTATTCAAGTTATCAGCAATATTAGGTTTATGCATGTTCTCTTTTGTGTGTGTTCGTTTAATAGTTCTAGTTATCTCTTGTTCCCCCGATCACATGTATAACTTAGTTGATTTTTTTATAACTATAGCCATTCATTTTATTTAAAAGATTTGTTCAAACATATAAAATCATATTATTTAAACTACATTAAATGATAAATCAAATGACAACAAAATAAAAATAATTTATTAGATTTTTTAGGAAAAATTGGATACATACCACTTACTGAAAGGACGTACGTATCTTTAAAGATATAACATTAAAAGATCTGATGTTTCCTACGTACCATCGAAAGATCGTAGTATGATACTTCTTACCATTCTGTGTACTTCCGTTAGAAAATAGCCAAGTTTGATTTTTGTTTATGAGAAGACCTTTTTACCCTTGTGTCGAAACCCAAATGTTTCTCCCTTACAAGTGCATGCAGCTACCACGTTACTCAGGCGCCCACTGGCACTAAGGCCATCCGCCTCCCACCACTAGATCTCGCCTCCCCTACCAGACCGCCGCACTGGCCATGGCAGCGGGTACCGTGCTTGACAGCCTTAGCGAGCAATGAGCATGCGGGCTACTTACTATAGTAACTCTCGAACGTTGAGTCCTTCAAAAAAGCAGGGGCTGAAAGGTCCAACATGCTTTGGGGGAGAGAGAAGAATGCTGGTATTAGATGCTAGTGTATCCCTTGATAATGCTCAATTTGATACTTGCGTGCTGCAATTTGCCTTGGCCAAAAAAATTGACGAAATATTTGAGCCATATGTAATAATAGCGGCGAGACACAATGACCTGTAGCATGAGAAGAACCAGCGGAGGATAGCAAGTTAGCAACCAAACAAGATGGCGCAATGAATCACCAGCAGAGAGGAAGCACCGCATTTACCAGCAGTCGATCTCCCAGGCAGCGCACTCTTCCGTTCTTATCCAGTTCATCGGCCGATTTAGGAGAGCCGCGGCGCATAGGAAATGGAGGCTCCGCGGGCATGCTCGCCGGAGAGGATCCGAGTGGCGGCGCACCATGCGCCATGGACATAGTCTAGGGAGGCGGGGCATATCTGTCCTAGCTAACGGTCAACTCATGAAAATGGTAAGACGCAAAGAGGAACAATATTTCGATGGTATGTAGCAAATAATGGATCTTACTCTGAAGATATGTTCTTTTGATGCTACACATATACATTTGTGAATGGAGGGAGTATTTGTTATCCACATCATCAGTAGCGGACTAGCAGCTTCAAGCAGCCTGACCATCTTCACTTTGCAGCTCCATAAATGGTGTTTATCCATAACAAGTATTAGTAAAACTAATCAAATTAACATACATGGACTCCGGGCAATAGCCTAGGGTGGCCGGGCCTTGGGACCGCTCCTCATGTCATGTTTATAGGTGGCACCAGGATTCATCCAAGCTATCTGGTGGCACTTTCTCCCAAGAAACATAGGCCCCATAGTCTAGACTTTTTAAATATTAAATCATCTCCCACAAGTCCCACAGGTGACATCTTGCACTCCGTTTGTTAGGAGAGAGAAGCTAAGGGGATAGACACGCCTTGGGTCTTGCAAATAGGCTAGCGAGTGTTTCTTCGCTAGTGAGGAGGTTTTGTGGCTTTCTCAATCCTCCAGATCAGCTGAAATCTAACATAAGATAGTAGGAGCAAGTCGTTGGGATGCCCTAAGCTCTATGGCATATATTATTGAAGTTCGAGAGAAAGAGAAGAGCTATAAGCAGAGTACTCGCCATATCCCAACCCCCTGTATCGGAAAGTTTGGCTACTGGCAATGGCTCTAGCCAGTGAGGGCGGACAATGCGTGGCAATCACCATAATTCTCTCCCCTTTCCCCTATCGCTGTTGCAATTCCCTCTCCTTCCCCTATCTCCCTTCTCTTCCCGATCCTCCTCTTCTCGTGTGGTTGTGTGACAGATTCACATCGTGGGTGGTTAAAGCCACACGATGGCATCCAGATCTACCTCTCCCTCACGGTTCTATCAGGCTGCTCAACATCGCTCCAACCCTTTGTGTCACCCAAGTGCATCGACCAACATTCATAGAAGTTGGTGGCATGGCTTGTCTTCTCTTTGCTCAGCCTCCACTCCCCATTGCACCTCTATGGCACCAACGGCAAGTGGGCACTGGGATGATGGATGCACTTCATTAGGCTTGTTTCTGGTGCCCCCCCCTAGTTACTTACTCGTGGACTGTGGTGGCCAGATGAGGGGGCGGCGGCATGCTATCTGCACGGGTGACTTCAAGTGCTAGGCGAGGCTATGATAGGTGGTGTCGTGCAGCCAGTCCTAGCAGCAATGTTTGAAAGGAACGTGCCGGGGTATCCGACCCAAGAGGGGGAGGGGTTGAATTGGGTCGCTAATCGCTCATCTAAAACCTAGGCCTTTCTAGTGCATAAGATAAACCTATTTCATCCTACACATGCTAGTTAAGTCTAAGGTTTATCTATGCGCTCTCTAACTTACCCAAAAGACTTGCAACCTAGAGCCAAACCTAATCAAATTAACTAGGAAAGCTAAAGGCACACAAGTAAGTAAATGCGGAAACGTAAATGTGGTAAGTAAAGAGGTAAGGGCAAGGGAATGCAAACTCCCGAGAAGACATGAGGATTTAACGTGGTTCACCACTAAGGGCTATGTCCACAGGCTCACAACCAAAGGCAAAATCCGAGCCGAGAACCAAGACTCTCCCGATCATTGCCACCCAAGGCTCACGGCAACTAAGGCCTAAGTGCCACCAATCCACCAAGGCTTAGCCACTGCCACCGTCTTTCTTGGTCACAAGGCACCAGATGCTTCACTACGGAGTTTGTAAGGTCTCCTCGTCCCCGCACAAGTTGTCGCCGCCACTCCACACCAAGAAGGAGGGTCTCACAACGAGTACAAGTGGCTTGCCCACAGCCAAGGCTTCTCCTCTAGCTTACGCAGGAGCTACTCTTAAGAAGAGCGCGCAAGCTCACTCTCTCTAATCTCTAACCTAGCTTGGATATGCACTAAGCTCTCATATGGTGGCTGGAGTGATAGATATGCTTGGAATACACCTCTATACTTGCTCTCAACTTCAGTGACTCCAACTACCTTCAAATGGCCGGGTGGGGTGGCTTATATATCCCCCAAACACTGACTAGCCGTTGCTCCAACTGTCGGCTGACGCAGTGTAGACCGTACTATACGGTCTATGCTTTTTGCCTAGACTGGACCATACGGTCCATTCACTTTTCCAACAGTCACTGACTTCTTGCGTCACTGTACTATGGTCCGAAGTTTAGTATGATTTGTAGGACCATACCATATGGTCCATGTATCTCTGATTTCATCTCTAAAACCATAGTTTTAGGTTAAATAGGACGGTCTTCTAGACCATACCATACAGTCTGTAGAAATTCCCCGCAGCTTCAATCTTCACACCCTCGGCCAACTTAGTACGGTCTATAGTCCTGTCTTTTAGACCATACTATATGGTCCGTGTAAACTTGGTCACTTCTACTACTTCCTTGCTTGAATAGTCTGGTCTATTCATTTCCCTTGAGACCGTACCTTCCGGTCTTCATATCTTCCAAGTCTTCACTCCTCTGCCAGAATGATCCAATGTTAGGACGGTCTATAGGACGGTACCATCCGGTCCATTATACTTGATTGCCTCAGCTTCTCAGCCCCTTTGGGAAACATGGTCTGACCTATAGTCCAGTTTCATAGACTGTACTATATGGTCCTCACAATCCTGTGAGGTTTCAGGGCACTACCCTGAGACCCGCGAGGGGCGGCTCCCCCTCGATCCCCATTGGCTTTTCTTCCTCTTCATGCCTTGGACCTAAATACCTGAGAATGTGCATCTAGACAAGTTCATTAGTCCAAGTGTTGGTTGTCAATCAATCACCAAAACACAACCATGGAAATATGGCACATGAGGCCATTTTCCTTATGATGTCCCACCTCTGCAAATAGCGAAAACTCCATTGGCGGTCAGTCTACAACATTCTTTGTGTAGCCATTCTGCTTCGTCTTTCCTCAAAGGATCTTAGGTGCACGCCACAAAATGGTGTGTGGCCCTTCTATGCTGGGTCTTAGGCTAGCTCATGGATATGGTTCATAGTGAGGTACCGGTGATGCCGTTGTCTAGTGTAGGTTGCATGCACAAAGATGGTCTCATCAGCTAGGTAGTATGTGATGGACTTGGTCTACGGTTGTTGGAGTGGGCAATTGATGCACATCCTGACTCTTGTGACATTTTTTTGCGGCGAGCTAGGCAAGGATATTGGTTCATAGTTGATCTTAGAGACCATTTTAGGATGGGTTCGTGAGGTAGAGGCTAATGGCATCAATGAGACACACAACAAATGTTCATTGAAAGCCTTAATGAAGTTTTGTCGTGACTCCACGCATAACACGCTATACTACATTTATGCGAAGGCGTATCAATGTTGTAGCATGCACGCGAAGGGCTTGCAGTATGGATGCAAGCCACGGTTGTATGTGGTTGTGATATGGTGTGTTCATGCCTTTCTAAAGATAGTGAAGATGCATATCAAGGGATAGCTAAGCAAATATTAGAGGGGCTCAGCACCAACTCGATGGATCATGGATGGAACTCAAGGTAGGGTAAGGAGGTAGGATGTGGCATAGCAGCATAACATGGATATGGTGGCTGAAAATAGACCACAATGCACTAAGAGAGGGTACATTAGGCATTATAGAAATCTAATGTTCACAAAAACAAACTTATCGAAACCTATGCAAGATATAAATTAAACTTACACCACGGTTTTCCTATGTATTGCTACTTCTACTATAAAAAATACTTGTAACCAAATTCCTAGTTCTAGAATATTGCCCATCGTATTGAGTTGAGTCAGGAAGGTAAGTATACAATTGCAATAATATAAGTGTGGAATGTAAAGAGAGAGGTAGAAATATAAAATCGGATTACAACGACGACTTGGTATAAGTGTGGAGCGCAAGACTTACATGTGCCCTGCCAGCAAAAAGAGGTTTGCAAACTCACCACTAACCTTGGTTGCAACCAACAACAATTCACTAACTATCCTAACCAAGTACTTGCAAGCACTAAGCTATGCCTAGATATGAACTTAGGCATTTTGTGAAGTTAGAGTTCTCAAGAATGTGTCTCAACACTACAGTGAAGTCCCTCGGCTCCAACATTCTTTAAATGAATGGGTGGGGTGGCTTATATAGACCTCAAGAACCAACTAGCCATTTCGACCAATGCTATGAGAACTTCTGAAGACTAGACTTTCTGGTCATAGCACCATGACAAACATCGTATAGTCCAGTTCATTGTAGTTTTCAAACTAGCCATTAGCATTATCTAGTCGACTGTCCAAAGAGCAGTTCAAACTGTTAGTTCATCTGACCAATTCTTTTCCCATCCTTCTTTGGTATTGATGTCTAGTCAATTGCTTGAAGTTGCACATTAGATAGTCTAGTTAGTACAACCTTTGTCTGATTAGTATTCATCCATAGAAACATGCTTGGTCCATACATTAATTGGAAGGATGTTTGGAATGCTCGGTCATTTCAACTAACAACGACTCTAATTTTCATGCTTCCTCTCCACTGACTAGACATTGTGACTGGCCGTTCCATTCATCTTGTGGGGCATTGGAATGTCTAGTCTGTTCATCTTGTAGGCATTGGATTGTCCAGTCCGTATATCTTGCCTTGTACTTGGTATTCAAACTTCTTCATGTCCATCGCTCGCATAGGAATAAAATGAATATTCTAGAAAACATATTAGTCCTAAATGGTCAATATTATCACTCAACCACCAAAATCAAACTAAGCGTAAGACTTAGGGTCTATTTTCCTTATGGTGGCATTGTGGTGAAGCTCATGGTCAATATAGTTGTAGCTAGAGTTGAATATGATGTGTGCATGGTGCTCTCGCGGCATGACTTATCATTGTTCTATTGTGACAACATCCCCGCAAGGATGTAGTGCATGTTTGTCCCAAGCTCAAAACCTCTATGTTAATCTTTGTTCCACATGACTCCATCCTTTTCCCTATCTCCTTCTCCTGCAAGCAATGCTAGTTTGATCTAGTTGAAATGGTGCAAGCTTCGAGTAGTAAACAAAGAGGGCTAAAGTGATGGTGGGAGATTTTTATATGGAGGGTCTGATGGTTTGGGTGTTTTTCTGCTTTGATTTTGAATCTAACTCCCCCTTAACATTTGTACATGGCATGGTTTGTGTGAAAGTCAGAGCCGATGATAGTGGATAGGAGGTTGTAGAGCACCGACAATGAGGCTATGTGGTTGAACACTGTTAGGTAGTGTTGGGGGTTAATTGGCAATAATGCCATGGACACTAAGGGAAATCAGGCCGTGTGTTCACAATGCATGATCACATGGCAATGGAAGGTAAGATGAAAGTAGCACAATGCGATGGCTGGCGAGTGGGACCACGATGGCAGCTGTGTTAAGTGAAAAAAGGGCAGATGTGGCACAAGCTTGATATGGACCTCATATGGCTATGCAGGAAAGAATGGGGGTGAGAGAGGATAGAATGGATGAATATCCTAGGGTGTGGGTTGAATTTGGCCCAAGCATGCTTTTTGGAAAATACAAGAATGTGATGTACTTCTAGGATCCAAAAAGGAATGTGTAAACTTGCTATTTAAATTATAGGGAAACTTTAAGTATTTGGTGGTATTGAAACTAACAACCCAAAATGTTCACCTTTTTGACCTAGTGACTGCATAAACAAAAGCATTAATTCTAGGTAATGAGAAATCATTCAATTGGACAAGGCTTATTCAAATCAGTAAATAAATACTGCCCATACACCTCTTTCCATTCTTTTTTTAATCACCATGTTGGCAGGCCACTCTAGATAATACATTTCTCCGATTAATTCTACTAGGCGGAGCTAGTTTATTTCACTTTTTCTATCTTGATTCTTTTCCCACATACATCTTTCAAAGCCATTCCTTCTCATGGGTTTATCTTTGGATCTATTTTGAACATGTATTCTATATACATACCTTTGTTGTTCAACAAATAAATTAGCATAATCTTTTCTTCTTCCATATGGAACTCCTCCCTAACTTTTTTATTTGGAATGTACTCATATAGCGGTATCAAAACTTGGTCAGGTCTTCAGTCTGCACATTTCCTACATTTGGTTTCATCATCTTGTGATTTGAGGGCTACGTATGCTTCGTCGTCTATGGTGTGCATGTTTTATGTCATCAAGTGACATCTCTTTCAAATTTATATGCATCTTCTTGATCTTCGAGGATGGTGATTACTACTATTACTGTTATCATTTTCATGCAAAACAAAGCATATTATGCACCACTAACACGAATGAATTTAGGACACCTTTGCCAAATATCGCGTTGTGCGAATACTCTATGTCTAGAACAACAAATGTCATTATCTTTATTCTAGGGTTGCCGCATTTCCAAATAAAACTAGTGGAGATATTTTGTGACAGCATCTATTCATTGGCCTCCAACGCCGCAAAGCGGGTTTGTTGCTTGTTGCAAGCCTTGCTTAGTAAATCCTATTTTGTTAAATGCCTTTGCGAAGAAGATATTGCTGACCTATCAATATTACTGAGGAAATTTGTGAATTATGAAGCCATTGACAATGGATTCAATGAACATTGGATCTAGGGATGCAAATGGATCGGATCAGAGCGGATAATGCCTTTTCCATATCCTAATCCTATTTCTTTTGTTGGATTCGGAGCAGATCGGATATTACTCGGTTACCTATATGGATACGAATTTTTTAGATATCGAAAATGGTGCGGAGTCGGATCCGTGAAGCGGAAGCGGATTTGAAAAGATTGGATAATGCATGTTTACATGTAGCTTTTTACGATGCTCAATAATTCATAAAATAAACTATACTTGTTCACATCATAATTTACATATTAATAATAAAAATAATATTGACGGTATTCTTGGTGCGAATCAATCATCGTTGATGCTCATGTACTTGCCAAACTAATCGGATATTATCCTATTATAAACATTGAATAATCTATGTTCAAATATCGGATACTCCATATCCGTCGGATTTTAGTCATACCATATCCTACTCTGCATCCGCATGTAAATCTTATTCGGATTATCCATATCCGCATGGATATAAAAACTCCTCCTCTGTATCCTTATAATTAGGATTCGGATCAAATTGGATAATTATCCACACCACTTGCATCCCTAATCGCATCTATGTGTGGGCAATTCTTTGAGCTGAATGTCTAATTGCATGAAAGTAATCATGACATGAGGCCATCACAAATGATCTCTTCATAACCTATTTTAATTTGTGATATTGGCTACAGAGCCCTTGAGGATGGTAAAAATGTGTTTTGTATCTGCAATCATGTTGTTTACCATGTCGACATTTGCTGCATTTTTAGCTTCAAAGAGATAGATGAAGATTGATCTAGTTGCTGGTGTTGAATTGCTAAAGATTGATTTTACTGAGTGTGTGTTATATTGTGATATCAGGGTCAAAGAGCTCCTGAGATGCGTAATGGAGATCCTAAGCTCGTAGCGGGGAGCAACCTTGTTTCCCTGTGACATGGAGAATACACAACAAGACAACAGAATCAATTAGCCTTTGCCTAAATGATCTGAGTTCAAAAAGAATATAACTATAAGAATCTACTTCAAAAAACACTTAAAATACCTTGTGATGCCTACGAGTCCTTGACCTTCAAAGTCTATGTCATGTTTGGTTCGAAATCAAGCTTAGTGAATTTGATCAAAATGACAAAAAAAGGCTGTTAACTTATACATTAAACTAACTTAATTTGATTGCCTTGTCTTAATGAATTAGAATGCGAAAGAATAACAACATCTCCAGGAAAAAAGGACAATGGAATGAAATAAAGAAAATAGAATATATGCCAATAGTCCTATGGAAGCTTTGTTCCACCACAAAAAATCCAAAAATAGAGCACAACGCCCTTCAAAATTCACGCACAAGACGGAACATTCTAACTCCCTATAAATGGCCTCAAAATTTACAAATACGCCCTCAGCATATGAACTACAAATCATAAAAATTCTAGGAATATTCTTCGGAGAAGCCATTTCTCCTAAAATGGCAATCTGGCATGGCCCCTCTTCATCTCACTTCACTTTCTGTGTTATAATGAGTGAAATGATCTTCATCTAACAATCCATCTAGTCCCATTGTCAATTGCCAAAGCTACCTTCAAAGGTATTCGTGTGAGCCTTATTTTGTTGCCTACGTCAAATTCCAGCAGTGAATGTCCCCATCACCCCTTAGAAGACCTTTATCCCTGAGCTCATTCGGTGAGATGAAGTTTCCTGCTCAAACAACCAAAAAGTTTTGCCTTATGCAAATTGTCATTGGTAATACCAAAGGGTTGTTGTAGGATCACTGAGGCATCCCACTCAAGAGCAGAACCCCTGTCTAAGCCAGGGATGCATCCAATGTTGTACCCCAATATTGCTAGGAATACACTACTTTTCTAACATATGAATTAGTACATATACAAAGAATGAAGGTATATTCAAGTATTTATCTATAGTTAGGCCATATTTTGCCTACGATCAACATCAAATTAGAGGTCCAAATACTCTTGATGCCCATACTCTATAACGAGAGTCATTCAACGTCTAGTCATCCATGACTTCACAAAATGCGATGGGAGTCTATGCCGTCACCCTTTCCTCCCTACCTCTCAGCTCCTAACGTTTGCACTCTCATGTCTTCTCCCAGTGACTAGCACTTGTGCCATCACCGTGGCGCCTTATTTCTTCTGGGGCTCTTCAGCACCGCAGATGATAAAGCTCAAGACAACCGGTTCCTCTTCGTTTTTCTATCTTCTTCCCAAACCAGTACTTGAATGATTGCTTGGTCATATTTATTGAAAGTGGTTTTTTTTTACAAAGTTAAGGCCGTGACATCATCAATCACTGTCAAACCTTGATGAGGGAATGTAGAGTTAAAATGAAATTGTAATTTTTGAATTTGTATTTTTCTCAAAATATTCTGTAATTTATTTTTATTGGAATTTTGGAATATTTTCCATTTGTACAATTTTTCTTTTATTTATGTTATTACCTTTGGTATCTTTGAATGGAGTTTTCTTCTTGGGAATAGCCTACTTTGAAATCTTAGATCCGCCACTGTCCTAAGCATTGAATTGGGATATACAGACTTGTATGCGTTTTTTGCGAGATATGTATGCATTGACTGTATAATACTCCCTCCATCCCATGAAATAAGACGTGCATGTATTTAGCGTGGTCTTTAAAGCAGAAGTTTGGCCATTTATTTCTCTTAAAATATGGAATCAATAGATACCAAAATATCATAATCTTAACATATTTTTGAATACGAATCCAAATATATAACATGCATATACTAAAAATACATGCTTTTGACTAAATTGTTGGTCAAAGATTTTAAAATTTGACTTTTCCAAATACATACGCGCCTTATTTCATGGGATGGAGGGAGTATATATTTTCCCAATATTATATGTTGTTTTTATAAAATTAGCACCACTGCCTTGCCAGGTCAAAGGAATGATGGTAGTGAAGCTCTTGCTATCGTTGCTGGTTTTAGAGACATGTACTGATAGATAGCCGGAGTCATCACTGCTGCCTGCACACTGCCATGACCGAAATCGGTAGTGACGGGCAGATCTTGCATAATGTATAGTAGTTTGGTCGACAAAAGAAAAGCCAGTAGCTGCTCATAATAATATATAGCTACAAGCTCTTCACATAAATGATCTCGTAGCCAGCCGTGCCCTGTTCAAGCACCTATATATACTGTACTCACAGACGTGCATAGTGCCCTTGGTGAGATAAGATCGAGAGAATGGCTACACGAGGAGGAAGTTGCCTCATGACTCTTCTGCTGCTGGTTTCGCTCGTATTAACAACAGGTATATAATAATAATCCGTGCGTCTCTGAAAACAAAAGTCAATACTCTATGTAAAAGAAATGTCTTTGCAACATATCTACTAGTATTATGACTTAATTAATAACAATCGATCCCAGCATCATATCGTCGTTTGAGCAAACAAATTAAATTGATGGCAGCAGGCGATGTCATCAACGGGGAGCAGGAACGGTTGGCCGGAATCGGCAGCGAAGGGCCAGCGGCAGTAGAGCTTGGCGGCGGCAAAGGCTCGTCGGTGGACCCGAGGAGCAGATGCACGGAGCAGAAGTTGTACAGGGGGCCGTGCATCGAGGCGGCGTGCGTGGCGGCTTGTATGCTGTCGTTCCGTCAGGGTGGCCATTGCAGCAGTGGCGGCTTCTTCACCAAGCATTGCTTATGCTACGCGTGCGAATAATTAATAATATGTAGCCATGGATATTGGTTCATTGCATTGGCGCCGTCGTCCGTACAGAAGCAGATGTGATCAGATGATATTCCATTATCCCAAATTACCAACGAAATAAAGGGGAGGACGTGATCGATTGACCATCTATCGTCTCATAATGAAGACATTGTCAGCAAGTGAGGAGTCTAGGATTGTGGATTTGTGATGCATCTTTTTTGTGCTCTCGTTCCGTCCTTTCGTCAGTAAATTGTGTGCGTTCATGGCAAATAATGCACGCCCGTGCCCGTTATATCCAGATTCCAGACTGAGACATCCGCGTCGTGCGGTTTGTTGCTCCACTCCACACTTCATAGCCGTGTTTACGGCACAAGTTCAGGGATTATTTTTAATTTTACCTATAGTTCCAAAGAGAGGACCACCGGAGCTGGGAATGTCAACTTTGATAAGGAACGGAGCGCTCAAATGGATCCTTACAGTACCATCTTGACACGGTGGACAGAGTGAAATTTGAAATTTAAAGAATATGATGAGTATATTGCTGTAGACAGCTTAAATGCCTTGGATGTACTACCTTTATTATATTCTAAAATAATTATATAGTTCTGATTTTGACCATGGTCTATATAGAAAACATATAGTATGATACTAAATTAGCATAATTACATTGATTATGAAATGTTTTTTCATACTATATGTATTTAAAATTCAACCATTAATATTAGCAAGCTCTCTCTATTAACCTGGTTTTTATAAATACAGAAAATTAATAACTCAAAGAAAATATATAATTATTGTGACCCACCATGTAGACAGGGTATGCATGCATAAATGAGCAGTAAGTACATCTTTTCGTAATGTGTAACTGTCATAGTACAATGGATTATATTATGTTACTGCTAGTTTACACAAGTTTATATTTATACCTCCTTGACTAAAATGTTGCTAACTATAACATATATGTATTAATAATAGTTTCGTTATAAGCATTTTTTAAATTAGAATGGAAGATCAATTTCAGTTAAGATCTGGAGAAAAATGTATGGCAACTCATACGATCAAAACTAGAATGCCAAAGTCAAGATTCGTGTATAAAAGGGGTATAACAAGAGCTGATATAACTCAAGATAAAGATAAAGAGACGCTATAACTCAAGTTATTACATATTGACCACACACGATGGTGCTATGCAAATAGAAAGAACTATGAATATGGATTTAAAAGCAAGTGGAGTCGTAATTGGAGTTTATACATCATACAAGCCGATGAGAATGACAATGACTTAATAGCTATGTTGGTTTGTATTAGAAATAGGGAGCCAATAAGAGATATCAAGATAATTTAGATAAGCAGTTTCAATTAACTGTGTGGATTCTAAAACTTCTAATATTTGTTTCATGACATTAATGCAACAGTGTGTCTCGTTATAAATAATTTAAATTTCAATAAAATATAAGTTAATAGGATACGGAAAGTAGTCTGGGTGCAGAAATAAATATGCAATCTTATAGAGTGGGTTCGACAATAAATATATAGAAATCATGATTTGGCTACTCAGTTAGAGATGTTATAGGTCATATCTGGTAGCAAAGTTTTTTAATACTATGGTCTACAATTGGTTTTGACATATAAATATCATGGGTTTCCTTTGGTCCACTACAGCCATAGTATTTTATTGACTAGGATATTGTGCTTTTACAAGTGTGTGTATATATATACAGAGAGAGAGAGAGAGAATCATACACTAGGTCATCTTGGAAAATTTAGGTGTAGAGAGTGGACTTTGCAATAATCTAAATTAAAACACTACAGTATTCAGGATATTTTGATATCTGAAATACTTTTTTAGAAAAATCAGCAAACGAACATATCTTGACCTAGAATACCATACATTGGAGCTATGGAAATATTTTAATGACAAAGAGGCCCATAGTATGAAGCTCTTCACATAAATGTCCCCTTACCTGGCCACAGTGCCTTGTCCAAGCACCTATATACATGAGCCCCAGCGGTAGCTCTCTTCGATCGTCACGGGGAAGGGAAAATGGCCACGCGAAGAGCAACTTGCCTTGTGGCAATTCTTCTGGTGGTTTCACTCGTCTTCATAGGTACGTTTAATCAGTCAAATTCTCCATCATATAAAGGATGATGTTCTTGATATATATGTACATGGGATATATATATCATCTGTATCATCATGTCATCTGAGAAAAAAATGACAGATGAGATCAAAGGGGAGGCGGTGGCCGGCATCAGCAAAGGGACAGCAGAGTTGGGCCGCAAGGCAGGCTTGGTAGCTCCAAGGAGCACATGCAAAGAGCACAGGTTGTATAGCTGGAAGGGGCCGTGCGTCGAGGTGGCGTGCATGGCGTCCTGCGTGCTCACACTGCAGCAGGGCGGCCACTGTGGCGATGGCAATTTCTTTTACCGCTATTGCTTATGTTTCGTCTGCGACTAGTAGCTATGGGAATGAAATGGGACGACGATGCATGTTCCATTCAGAGATGCGTGCATGATGTGACACATACAGATTGTAATACCATAAGCCCAACCCAAGAAAAAGAATAAATAAAGAGGTTATTTGATCATCTTATTTGTCAAACAGGCGTGTTTTTCTGTTACTTCTTGTGTGCTTTTCATTTCCTGAGGCATGCGCACATGTGTTCAGATCATGCTCACTAGCACGATAAACGTAGAGGAGTTTAAAATATGAACGGTTAGATAAACTCTCTGCAGATTGCAGATGATGATAGCCTGAGGCGTGAGTGCCTTTTACTACCGATGAAGCCTCCCATACGTGCCCAGCGGTTCACAAGAGCACCCGCTAAACGCACAAATTTCTAATCCTCGCTCAAGCGTACCTGTTACCAACCGAAAACCATCCATCTAGATCCTCACCTGCCTGTGTCCGCATCCAATTGTAGACAGAGCGTTCCATACAGGTCAACACTCTCCAATTGTACATCAATTTTGCATATCTTTCCTAAGTTTATTTAGTTAGGGTTTGTTTGGATCAACGATTTCTGATTGAAATTGAGAAAAAATGGAGGGTATTGTGGAAAAAATTAATTTATTTCTCCCTCAATTCCAAAGGAAAATGAGTTTTAGAGCCCTTAAGAATAAGGAATCGGTTCTCCCATCCATAACCTCAATTTCATGTCTTTGAGCCATTCTTCGTTTCACTGTCAACGTTTTTTCTTCCGATTCCATATGTATATGAGGGATTGTTATCTGCATATAGTCAAGGGTGAGTTATTGAGACGTTTTTTTCTCGAAGGGTTTAATAAATTATGTTGTTGAGACATAATTATTGCTTGGGTAAATGAAATAGTATCCATGGTGGCAGGCGAGAAAATAACAGAGAGGCGAGCAGGAGGCGACACCATGGCAGCGGCGGGCGATCAACGCCGGGTCATCTGAGAAGTCCAGTGTGATCGAGGTCAGCGGGACGTTCCCTACGTCGCCGCATAGGTTTCCGCGTCAGCATACCTATCAAGTCCGGTTCTCCGGTTGACGCTACCCGTTCCCATCTAGGGTTTGGGGGAGTTGAAGTTGTGGGCAAGTTGGAAGCGGATCTCCTAATTGCGCTATGAGATCTGGGTTGCACCTGAATCGGACTAGTAGTGCTGAGAGTACTTATACCGAATCTTCCTTGGCAGCTGGCATATACATCTAGGTTTTGCTCCCTGGTCCTACCTTGACTTATCTCTCCAAATACATGGATGCCTACTCCCGTTCGGCTGAGGTGGGGGTGACAAGGGATCTCCGGTGAGGAGATTGCCCACCCGAAGCCAAAGCCCGACATGGTCTGGGTGCCTGTGGTGTGGAGATGGTGAAGGTGTCTGAGGTCGGGGACGTGAGGGCGGCTGAAGCGAAGATGCTGGAAGAGGAGGCAAGGGTGTCAGAGGTGGTTCTAAACGGAGGGATCCCATCCACTGCTGGAGATGGGGTGACGGTGGAGAAGGATGACCAAACAAGAATTCTTGGCGTGGAAGAGAGGTATGGTGGTACATGATTCACAAGGGGCAAACAAGGCAGATGGCGATGAGGAGGATGACGAGGGATATGTGTTCGAGGAGGACAACAAAGCGGAGGTCACGATCAGCAAGTGGGCGGTCATTGCGAGGTATTACTCCTTGCAATTTTTCAGCGTCAAAGGGATGTTTGCAGAGATGAGCGTGGCTTGGGGGCTAAAGTCACCGGCAGAAGTAAGAACCATTGGTGAGAATAAATTTCTCATTGAGTTTGAGGAAGAGAACAGTTTCAGGTACATCATTAATGGTGGTCCGTGGAGGCACAAAGGGGATGCATTGAGCGTGGTGTCCTATGATGGGGAGAGTCGGCTGTCAGAGGTTCAGATTGACGCTATCCCGATGTGGATCCAAATCTACGACATCCCGTTGGGTATGCTGAGGTCTGGTTTTGTCAAAGCATTGGGATCAAACATAGGCGAGGTGCTGGAAATTGGGGAAAGTATTCTGGATTTTGAAAGGATTAGGGTTAATGTTGCTCTCGAGAATGCCCTAAAACCTTCTGTCTAGATCAAGGTGAAGGGAAAGGGTGTGATGAGTTTCGTGGTGCAGTAGGAGAATCTCCCTTCTTTTTGTTTCAGTTGTGGAAGAATTGGCCATGCTACTCGGGATTGCCCAGATGGGGATAGAAGGGCGGAGGGTGTTAACTTTAGTACTGAGATGAGAGACTCACCATACAAAAAGGAGTATGGGAGGAAGCTGAACGTCCCAGCTGCCATGCCAATTTCGAGGAGATCGCTGAATTTTAGTGGTGCCTAACTAGAGCGTGCAAGGTCAGTGTCGTGTACCTCTCGGTCGCCGGCTAGACAGAATGTGCAGGGGGTGAGTGAAGGTCAGCCGAGTAACCGTGTGAATGGGGGAGCAGAGAAGGGTGGGGAAACGGTTGAAAGCATGCCTGAGAATGTCGAGAAGGACTTGGCAAAGGGGATTAGCAACATGGCTGTCGATGAACCGATGCGAGATTTGAACACGAAACCGGCCCCATCACAATCGGTTGAGACAGAGAAAATTTCAGGGCTGAACTCCTTTCTTGACACAAGTGATAGCTCCCAAAGGACGGCTGAGGTGGACAGTGTCCGTGGGAAGAGCGCCTGGAGGGAGGGGCTGCACAAGAAGATCAATGCTGCCTTGGATGTGCACACAGGGGCAGCGATGGCGGGGAAGACGGCCAAAAACAGATTCCGTACAGTTAAAGATATTGAAAAGAACCGCAAGTCTTGCAAATTTGTGAAGGAGGGGATTGCAAATCTATTCGCGAGCTGCAGCTCTCTGGTTTGCCTGACTCTGCTCAGCTGACAGGGTTGGCGGGTGACGTGTCAGGCAGGCTGTCTCGAATGCTGCCCAAGGTCGGTCTAGAAGTAGCGAAGATGGAGGAGGGGGAGACGCTGCTAGGGCAGCACGCACAGACCATCCAGGACGGTGAATCCCTGGCAAAGAAGACAATATTGGCAAAAGGTGGTGACAGTACCCTGACGGGAGCTCATGGCGAGCCCCGTCAGGAGCAATGAATGTCATCGCTTCAAACTGTCGGGGGCTGGGGAACTCCCCCCACAGTTCGCGAACTTAGTGGCTTTGTCCCCTTGTATCACCCCAAATTAGTTTTTCTTTCGGGACGCGTAATCTCGTGTGGCGTCTAGGGCTTCAAAATTCTTTAGCAATTAGTAATTTGGGTCTTAGTGGTGGTCTTGCTTTGTTTTGGGATGAGGTGCTCAATGTTACGCTGCTAGAACAGGATGAGCACTTCTTTGATATTTTAATAAAAGAGAGCCCGGACCAGGATCCTTGGCGGGCGACATTTGTGTATGGTGAGCCTCAAGTTGAAAACAGAAAAAGTATGTGGGATAGACTGAGAGGCCTTAATGATAGATGGGACGGCCATTGGCTTATGATGGGCGATTTTAATTAGGCCATGTGGAGTTTCGAACACTTCTCTGAAACCCCCAGGCCTGCGCGTCAAATGCTAGATTTTAGAGAGGTATTAAGTCATTGTGACCTTCATGACCTTGGTTTTTCTGGGCTCCCATGGACTTACAACAACAACCAGAGCGGGCGGCGCAATGTGCGAATCAGATTGGATAGGGGAGTGGCGAATGCAGCCTGGTCTGCCTCTTTCCCGAGTTCCTCTATTTCTCATATTAGCTCGGCTTGCTCTCTGATCATAAAGTTCTAGTGCTTAGCCATAGCAATGGGCAGGGGGTAGAGAGAGCAAGGCCTTGTTTCAGGTATGAAATTATGTGGGAGCGAGATGAAGCTTTGGTTGTTGAAATTAATAAAGCGTGGTCGCGTAGAAACCCAGGTAGTGATCTAGGGGTGCTAGCAGAAAATCTGAAAATCACTTCAGACGCCCTAAGGAGTTGGAGTAGAGAAAAGTTCGGGCATGTAACTAGGGATATTGAGCAACTACGCAAAGAGCTGGATGATTTAGACTGGGAGGATCCTGTGGGCAACAGGGGTATTATCCAGTCTAAGCTGAGAACTATGAATGAGCTGTTATATAGAGAAGAGATGACGTGGCTCCAGAGATCACGCATTTCTTGGTTAAAGGAGGGGGATAGAAACACCAAATTTTTTCATAGAAAAGCTATGTGGCGTGCAAAGAAGAACAGGATTAAAAAGCTTAAAAGGGAGTATGGTAGTTGTTGCTCAGATCAGGTAGCATTGGGATCGTTGGCGACTAACTATTTTATGAATCTCTTTTCTGCTGACCCAAGTATCAACTATGAGGATGTGGCAGGCCTTTTCCAGCCATGTGTAACAGAGGAAATGAATCAAGATTTAATCAAGCCTTATAGTGTTGAGGAAATCGGCGACGTCTTGCACCAGATTGGACCCCTCAAGGCGCCGGGCCCTAATGGTCTCCCTGCTCGATTTTACCAGCGCAATTGGGTCATGCTGAGGAAGGAGGTAATTGCGGCGGTAAGGAATTTTTTTGAGTCAGGAGCTATGCCGGCAGGGGTTAATGAAACAAAAATTGTCCTCATTCCAAAAGTAGCGTTCCCAGAAAATTTAAAAGACTTTCGGCCTATTAGCTTGTGTAACGTCCTGTATAAAGTTGTTTCGAAATGTCTAGTAAATAGGCTCAAGCCTTTTCTGGATGGGATGATATCGCCAAATCAGAGCACGTTCATTCCAGGGAGACTTATACCTGATAATGCTCTCATCGCCTTCGAATGTATCCATGCAATCCACAGTAACACAAATGATAGAGGGGATTACTGTGCGTACAAGCTGGATTTATCCAAGGCATACGACCGTGTCGACTCAGGTTTTCTTGAAAGTGTTTTAATGAAGCTGGGCTTTCATAGCATTTGGGTGCAACGGATCATGGCATGTGTGACGTCCGTTCGCTATTCTGTGTGCTCCAATGGTGTTTTGGCGCCTTTTTTCCTCTACCCGTGGTCTTCGCCAAGGTGATCCGTTGTCTCCATATCTTTTCTTGTTTGTGTCTGATGTTTTATCTTCTCTCATACAGGATAAAGTCCAGGCTGGGAGACTACAGGAGATGAAAATTTGTAGACGAGCGCCGGGTATCTCACACCTCTTCTTTTTCAAAGCCGACCAAGAGCAAGCACAGCAAGTCCGTGAAGTGGTACAGGCTTACGAGAGAGGTACAGGCCAATTAATTAATCATGCAAAGTGCTCAATTCTGTTTAAAAAGGACACAGGAATGCAAAACCGGGTGAAAAGAATCCTTGAGGTTGAACTCTCGTCTTTTGAAGCTAAGTATCTTGGCCTCCCAACCCCTTCCGGTCGTATGAAGGGAGAACAGTTCCAACCTCTAAGGGAGAGGCTCTGGAAAAGATTAACAGCTTATACGGAAATACATTTGTCGGCAGCCACAAAAGAGGTATTGATTAAAAGTGTTTCCCAAGCTTTGCCAACATATATAATGAGTGTTTTTAAACTACCCTTATCAACATGTGATGAGCTCACCAGTATCATCAGAGATTTTTGGTGGGCAAGTGAAAGAGGGAAACGCAAGACAGCTTGGGTGGTGTGGAAAGTGCTGTTGATGAAGAAATGCCAGGGTGGTTTGGGTTTTAAGGACATGAGGCTCTTCAACCAAACGATGCTGGCTAGACAAGCCTGGAGATTGATCGAGCGACCTGACTCTCTTTATTCTAGACTACTGAAAGCCAGGTACTTCCCTTGGTGCACAATCCTGGACTCTGTCAAAAGCACAAATTCCTCGGTCACATGGCAAGCTGTGCTCCATGGTCTGGAGCTTCTGAATAAGGGTCTCATCTGGCGGATTGGCAACGGCAGACACGTGAGGATTTGAAGGGATCAGTGGCTTCCACGCGAAATGTCGCTGAAAGTCTCGACTCGGAGGGGTAAATGCAGGCTTCATTGGGTGTCGGATTTACTGAACTCAGAAGGGTCAGACTGGGATCATGATAAGCTGCTGCGTTGCTTCAACCGTGTGGATAGGGAGGTAATCCTCAGTATCAAAATCCCGCCGAGAAGAGCTGAGGACTTCGTCGCTTGGCATGGTGAGAAGTCTGGCATCTTTACAGTAAGAAGTGCATACAATCTTGTGCTAAAATTAAAAAACCTGGCTGCGGAAACTGCTTCAAGTGCCGCACCATCCGGAGATAGAGTGATCTGGGCTAATGTCTGGGAGGGTAGTGTACCACCAAAAGTGAAGATCTTCACATGGAAGCTAAGCAAGGATGTGCTGCCAACTAGACTAAACAAGTTTGTGCGAACCTTGGAGGACAGCAGATGTACCATCTGCGGCATGGCACCGGAAAACAGTCACCATGCGACTGTGGCATGTAGGGCTGCCATGGACCTCCGTGAGGCCATGAGACAGCATTGGCAGCTTCCAGAGGAGGAGTTATGGGGCTATACTGGCCCAGACTAGTTGCTTTTACTGTTGGATAGGTGTGGAAAGGAACAGAGAGACCTAGTGACGCTCCTGCTTTGGCAAACCTGGATGAGGCAAACCGGCATCGTGCATGGATCGCAATCGGTAAGTATTTATAATTCGGTTCAGTTCCTATTAAATATGCAGACGCTTGATTTGTAGGATTATGAACCGGTGATCACGACCATGGACAAGGGAAAGAAGCCAATGTTGATCGCTGGTGGTCGCAATGAGCAGGATCGTGGTCGCAGGGCTGAGGCGTGTGCAGCAACCATGAAAACAGGTTAGCAGGTGCCGAAGGAAGGCTGGGCCAAGGTGAATGTGGATGGTTCCTACGTGGAGCGCACGGACAAGGCTGGCGTCAGGATCATTGCACGGGACCATTGGGGCTCTATTATCTTTACTGCCTGGAGAGTCCTCTTCAATTGTACAAGCGTCGTGGAGGCAGAAGCTAGAGCTTGCATGGAGGGGCTCAGGTTGGCCTCCCAATGGTGCCTCGATCGGTGGACTTGGAAACAGACTGTGTATGGATGGTGAGAGCTTTGCGAATGAAGGAGGAGAACATATCGGAACTCTGCTTTCTGGTTGCCGAGGCGCGCGAGATGGGGAGGAGCCTCACAGGTTGGAGGATTTCCAAGGTGAAGAGAGAGGATAATATAGTCGCTCATGAGTTAGCTCTATTGGCTAGGCAGAAAATAAGTGCTGCGGTATGGTTGGGTCAGGCACCCTCGTGTGTCCATGATCTCATAAACTCGGATTGTAATAACGTTTCTGATTAGCCAATACACACCTCTCTTTACGCGCAAAAAAAAACTCATGTATATGTACCATTAAATATTTGTGTTAGACATTATTTTATTATTATTTTTTGTAATTAAATTATTGAAAATTGGAACATATTTTCTAGGCACTAAAAACACAAAAAAATCAGGTAGAAGGTTTTGGTTCTGATCTCTTTGATGGATTTAGAGAAGGTAAGATTATGCCATTTCCATCCCTTTTTTGAAGTTCACACACATAGACTTGTGACCCAAGCAACATGCTTTGATGCTATGATTCACGGTGCTTTCTTGATACCGGCAGCCCACCATGGGGTAGATCACGCGATGGTTTAGAGATCGAGGGGGTGCACGAGTGGATCGCGAAGGTGTACAGCACGCAAGGAGCAATGAGTTAGACAGGTTCGGGCCGCTACCTCGCGTAATACCCTACGTCCTGTATGAGATGTGTGCATTGTATTGAGCACTAGAGCATCAAAAATGCCAAAGAGTTTTCTAGACCCCCTAGCTCTCCTTATATAGGCCGAGGAGCTAGGGTTACAAGTTGACTACGTAGGGACTTAATAGATTACAATCCCGAGATTACGGGGATAGATATTGCCAGGAGATCTGTATCTATCCTGGCGGTCAAGCTAACTTACTCCTGAAGCCACCTTGCGCCTTGTCCCGCAAGGAAAACCACTTGGCCCACACGTTAGTGTGGGGGCAAACTGAGTCCATGAGGCATTGGTCGATACATGACACCCACAAGCCCCCGAGCTTCATGAGGATTTGGCACAAATCATCTTGAAGGTCCTCAAGTCTTCCTGCTCTCAAGGAAATACAGCACTGTATGGAGGAGATCGCTAGATGGACTCGATATGGAGGAGCCCACAAGCTTCATGTTGACTTGGGTAGCAATCAAATTGAAGGTTTGAATGCTTCGACTATCATGTCGCTCAAGGAAAATTCAAATCTTGAAATTCCTCTTTGCCCCACCCTAGTCCCCAAGCTCCATGAAGTATGGAATACGTCGGTGGAGATTGTCAGAAAGGGGCATGAATCCGTTGCGGCCAGATCCCATCATCTATTGTTATAGCCGAGTGCATGGTTGCTTCATAAGTATGGTTTGTACTTCCATCCAGGCCCTTAATCAGGTTGGCCCGTCTGCCCTGTGAATTGCTTAGTGGCATTAGCTTACAAGAAGATGTCTGCACTGCTTTGCAGAAGCATGGTTGCACATACACATTGGATTCATTAGCTCCAAAAATGTACGTGTGCTAACTGCCACCAATATCGCCATCAATGCCTCGCCTTTATGCCTGTCATGACTATTCATCTTTATTCCCCTTTAATCGTGTACTGTGGTGTCACAACCATTTATCGGTGAAAATTCGTTCCTATCGTATCCTCTGCATCATCATGTATAAATAGTCACCCATAGTGTGCTTTAGCCTCACACCGAAACACGATGGCCGTAGTTCAGGAATTGCCAACTGCAAAATCCCTTCTTCGTATAGCTCGATTCCTCTTGAATGTCATCAAGAGAATAGTCAGAATGTGAGAGACTCCTAATGTCCATTGAAGAGTGTCTTGAGGTGGAAATCAGAATGGGAAAGACTCCTAACATGGTCTCCTCATTTTGATTTGGTGATATTGTTGCCTTTTCAGATCAATTGCCACGATTCACGTTGGATGTAGTTGTGTGTCTCCGACTGTGACAGCACTGTAATGGGAATTTCTACATCATAGTAGTGCAGTCTCGATAGGCAATACCATCGCTATGCCCAGGCACCTTCGTGGAGTTTGGGGCCAAATCTTCAGAGCTGAAGCAGAGGACATGGTCCCCCTTTACCAAGGCACTTGCATGTTAGTAGTGCAAGTGTCACCCTTGTCCTATGGAGTTCGTGTCTTGTGAAATCTTCCCACTCCAACTTGGAATCATGAAGTTCAAGCACTCACGCGAGTTGTCTTGCTAGGATTAATAGCGTAGATCTATGGTAGGGCTCCCTTCAATCCTTTGTATTGTGTAACAAATCCTCTAGTGTTCTCTTGTGCGCCTATACTCATTCGCCGAGTGGCTTTTGTACTTGTACAGTTTGTATCATGTCTTGTGACTTATTGTGCTGAGTGGCTATACACGATGAATATTGCCAAGTGCATTCCACTTATGGTGTTGAGCACTTCCTTGTTATGTAGAGTGATCTGCTGAGTTCTGACGATCGAGTGCAAAATCGAGTGGCTCGCTGTGACCTTGATCTGATGCCGTTATTGGATGCAACTGCCAAATGCGTTTGACGTGTTAAATGAACCCAATGGCGTGACTTGGTCCGCTAAAATAGTTGAACCGACGCTTCAAAAATTCCCTATCGCTCGTTTCTTCCCCATTGCACTAGGGTTTGCGCCGCCATCTCTACTGTAGATCACTACGTCACCGCCACGGCTCGCTGCGTCGCTGTACCACCATTTCTCCTGCTCCTATGTATGAGACACAAATACAAGGTCACCGGCCGCAGATACGACAACATGGCACCGAAGAAAGCCAGTCCTCCGTTACTTGCAACTTCAAGGACACTGGTGGTGACGAAAGCCACCCTAACGGGTAGCCCCCAAGCCCACAGGAGATGACAACCTTGAAGTTCTTGTCAATCTAAGATTGCTTCCTCCCAAGGAATCAGATCTGTGGGAGACTCAACACCGCTGCCTGTATCTAGGGAAAACAAGTTCCAACACTCCCGTCTTCGACTAGTACTTTATGTGCGGCCTCAGTCTTTTGATCTATTCATTTCTTCGCGGTTTCTTGCATTACTACCAGTTCAAACTACCCCACTTGAATCCCAATTCAATCCTTCAAGTGGTTCATGAGGCATACTTGGGGGTCGCCCCTCATTTCAATTTGTGGCGTTACCTATTCTGCTGCAAATGACAGACCATCCACAGCCAATTGGTGTATGTGGGAGGAGCGGCACTGCAATTGCGAGACAACAAGAAATAGGAGTATTTCTCGCTTCCACTGCAATCATCTATAAAGAATTGGAACAACAAGTGGTTCTTGATGGAGAATTGTTTTGGATCAGTCCCCGAGTGCCTTGGGTATAGCCCCAAACTGAATGACCAGTGGAATGAAGTTGTGCCGAAGGCAGAGATGGATCAAGTCCGAGTGCTCCTGAAGAACATTGAGAAGTTGAAGAACACTAGATTGACTGCCATGGCCATTGCCATAGATTTTGTTTATCATAACATCAAGCCGCTAAAGGACAGAGTCCACCCAACGTTCCTGTACTCTGGCCTTGATGATCCTACATGGGAGGTGGGCCGACCAATGACTAAGGAAGAAGTTATCTTCAGAGTCTCCCAGCTCTTTACTAGCGAGGTGACTAACGTGAGAGCCCCATGTCCTACTTCGTGTTTGACCCCTCATCAGAGGTGCGTAGCACTTTAACTAGAATTAGTGTTGCCTATCTTTTCTTCCTGATATGTATGCTCCTGGTTGTGTACTCTATTTATGCAGAAGCGCTGCCTGACGTTTTTATTGAGTCCTCCATTGTCGGAGCACGTGCACCTCATTGCCAAGCCTATGGCCGAGGAGGAGATTGCTGAGAGTGTTGCATGCAATCTCGGGGTTGAGGAATTCCCAAACGATTTCTGTATCCGTATCGGGGATGAAGAAGCTTGTGATGGAGACAACCGTGGCACGGGCGTTGAGGTTGGGATGTCGGGAGAGAAGGGTGTAGCGCCACCACAGCGTCAGAGTCGTATTGCCGTGAAGAAGGTTGTCATGTCCAAGGCCTCTCCCAAGGTTGTAAACCCGGTGGAAGACGACATTCCCTCAGACAATGAGACATTGAACCAACGCAAAAGGAAGTCGACGAGGATGTAGACAGTGGAGAAGTCTGCCCCTATCTCTCCCATGCCCGCAGCTTCTGGTGGTCAACTGCGAAGGAGACGATAAATGAAGAAACAAAAGGTTTTTGATGCGTGAGTGCCCTCTGCTTGTCTTGTGCATATGCTAACGTTCATCTTTTTTTGAATGGTTCATGCTGCTTTTGCAGAGTTGCTGGCATGCCACCCAAAGCTCCTAAGGAATCCCAAGGTGTTGTTTAGGGTGAGAATGTAGAAGCGTCAAAGGAGGCCCCCCCATAGATCTTGACCGTGATGGTGTGGAGAAGCAGTCGGATGCTGCTCTGGGTCTGGATGGCAGAGCCCCCAAGGATATGTGTGCCAATGTGAACTCAGGTAGAATGCCCGACAACTCTACTTCTGGCCCTAAGCTACCTCTAGAGGCGGCACTTGACCTAAGCGTTCTTGAATCTGGTGAGATGCCCGTGCGCTGAGTAGTGGCTCTTGTTGTTCCTATTTCATTTTGACATCTAATGCATTTGCTCGGGCAATGTTGAATAGGAGCCCCTCTGCCAGATCGTGATGAAGCTCCACCTGCCGCCGAGGTTGCTAGGCAGGTGGATAGGGCAGTATGCTCTATGAGTGGTGAAGGTGCTAAGTCCCGAGTTGAGCCGTATCAGGAGATGCCCGTAGTAGTTCCAGCCCCCAAGCTTGCAGTTGAGCTTCCAGTAAGTGATAGTGAGCTTGGTCTTTGGTGGCATTAAGTCCCCAAGGTTTCTTATCGCTATCTCTTCCTGGGGCCTATCCAGGAGATCCTCAGGGTCTATGATTAGAACGCCCGCTTGTGGAAGGAACTTGCCGACCCCAAGGCGTTGGCGAAAGGTATGACACGGTAGGTTGAGGTTCGAGTTTCTCTTGCCTTGTTCCGACCTTGCTTTTGTGGACCAAATTGCAGAAAAGGTTGAGTTGATGAGCCGTATCTCCCATATGTGTCGGGATTAGGGTAATACTATCAGCACTCTTACTAAGGAAAGAGATGCGGCCGTTGCAGAGTCCTCATGTCTAAAAGGCAAACTTGCAAACCTTGAAGCTTCGTTCGAGGTAATCTCCAAGGATCTTGACATATCTTATAAGCTACTTGCCGAGGCCCAATCTTTACTTGCCAAATGTTCAGAAAAAGGCCCTCGAGGATAAGTCCAAGTACATGAAGGAGATCGAGGTACTCTCTAGTGCTCATTAGAAGGACTTGGAGCAGCTGTCCTTGAAGGAGGCTCTTCTTAAAGATGCCAACAAACTTGTGGATAGGCTTGCCAAGGAGCGCGGCGAGGATGCTGAACTGATCAAGCATCAGACCACCAGGATTGAAGAGCTGAAAGCTGAGAAGAACCAGTTGGTTGATGGAATAACTGTCCTTCTATATGTCCTTGCTCCAGAAGATCCTTCGAGGCCCATCACGGAGCATGTTGATCATGCTCTCGAGGTTGCTGAGAAGTTTTTGATGGTGGCAGTCAAGACCATCATGGATGTCGCTGACACGATCAAGCCGCATTTTCCAGATGTAGATCTCATAGTGGCAGCAAGTGGCCATAAGCGGGGAACCACCGCGAAACAGTTTGGCGACTACATGGCCGTCGCCGGGCCACTTGGCGATTATGCAGCTGAACAGTTTGTATTTGGCCCTGTTGATGAGTGATCTCTGTAATGGTAACTCTAGTTGTATACTGGTAAACATGTCGATATGTGAATGAGCTCTTGATGGCCAGAGTGTGGCATGTGTTCATTTTTGCTATCTTTTCATGCCTTTTCGAGTGCTTAGGACTCTGGCATTGTAGCTTTGCCGTGCGTCGAGAGCCTGAGGCTCTCTTTTTTGGGGGGGGCTTAACTCTGGTCATTGCAACTTTAGTTGCAGCGAATATCTTAGGATATCGAGTGCTTTGGACTCTTAATGAACGTAGAGTGCTTTTCAGATTTCGCATTGTGTGCTTAGGACTCAAATGCTAGTTTGTTCATTACAACTTCTGTTGTAGTGAGAGTCTTAGGACCCTTGTTTCAGGCAGCGCGGAAACCTGGTCGACCGGGTACATTAGACGCGGTCCCTTATTATTTACAACTTTAGTTGTAGTGGTAGTATTACGACTCGAGTGCTTATGACTCTTTGTTAATGTAGATAGCGCTTGTGAATGTTTCGGTCGTTGATTCTTTGCAACTTTAGTCGTAGCTTTGAGTCTTGGGACTTGAGTTCTTATGGCTCTTGTTGTAGGCCGCGCTATAGCCGTCTGCCGAGTGGTTTCAGCACTCGTTTCGATTGTTACAACTGAAATTGTAGTGGAATCTCTTTAGACATTGAGCACTTAAGATTCTTAGAGAAGGAAAGGGAAGACAACGGATGGGAGTCGAATACTTTAGATTCGCTTTTATTCATTACAACTTTAGTTGTAGAAAATGTCTTAAGACATGAGCTCTTGAGGCTCTTATAATAAAGGCACTCGGCCAATTGTCATCGAGTCTTTGGACCCGGCAGGAGTACAATGAGTTCTTAAGACTCAGAATTGTCAGTGAAGGCGAGTGCTTAGGACTCAGAGCTGGTTGGGTTATGCATAGAATCGGCATAGACTGTCAAAGTTTCACATGTTTTTGAGTTGCACCCCTTCTTCATCTTTAAGCATGAATGTAGCTGGGCCAGTACCTTCAATATGATGTGGGGCCCTTCCCATGGAGAACTTAGCTTGCTCTGGCCTATGGTCATGTTCTTCCGCTTTAGGACTAGGTCGCCGACGTTGAAGGTTTTTATCTTTACATTTTGTCGTAGTACCGCTTCAGTGACTGTTGGTACAAAGCCGCTTGCAGGACCATGTCCAAGCGGTCTTCTTCTAGCTTGTCAATGTCTTGCAGTCTTGACTTCTCGGCCTCCACGATGTTGTCAAATGCTACCCTTGGAGCCCCATGAATTAAATCGGCTGGGATGATGGTCTCGGACCGGTAGACCATGAAGAATGGAGTATGTCCGCCGATTGCTTTGTTTGGCTGAGTCCTCAGCCCCTAGATTACACAGGGCAATTGTTGCAGCCATTTACCCTCATACTTCTTGAGTTTGTCAAAGATGCGGGGCTTGAGTCCTTGTAGGATCAGTCCGTTGGCTCTTTCGACTTGACCATTGGCCTTTGGATGGCTTACTGAAGCATAGCGGACGTTTATGGCACATTTGTTGCAGTATTCTTTGAACTCTCCCCCCGTGAAGTTAGCCCCCAAATCTATTATTATTTTTGTAGGGATGCCAAATTTGTGTATAATCTCCTCGATGAAATTTGTTGCTTTTTTAGCTGTGAGGTCTTTGATAGGGTTGTACTCGATCCACTTCGTGAACATATTGATTGCCACTAATACATGGTCGTATCCGCTAGGAACTTTCTTGAAAGGACTGATCATGTCCAACCCCTAACACGCGAATGTCTAGGAGGGCGTAATGTTCTGAAGTGCCAAAGCAGGCTGATGTTGCTGATGAGCGAAGAATTGGCAGCCCTCGCACATCCTGACTGTGGTTTGGGTGTTTTGCTTGCTAGTCGGCCATTAGAAACTGGCTCTGAATGCTTTGCCCACCGATGTTCTCCATCCTGCATGGTTGCCACAAAAACTAGCTCTAAATGCTTTGCCCACCAATGTTCTCCCTCACGCAGGATGCACTTCATGAGTATGCCTAAGGAGGTGGCGCGCTTGTAAATCTGGTCTCCTATCAGTGTGTAGCATTTGCTTTGCCTATGGACTCTGTGCCTATTGCCTTCGGCTCTAGAAGGTTGCCTGCCTTGATGTACTCAATTACTTCCAAGCGCCAGTCGGTAATTAGAACAAGAACTGTCTGATCTTCGGGAGGACTCGGCTGAGCCTATTCCATTTTGCCTTCTTTCACGATTTGTGAATCCAGCACCAAGACAAAGATGCTAGGGGGTACTTCTATGTGCATGGACTCTAGCTTTTACAGCACATCAGCTGCGATGTTGCTTTCTCTAAATACATGATGGAACTCGAGCCCTAGGAATTTGCTTTCCAGCTTTCAAACTTTTGCATAGTAGGCACTCATTTTTTCTGTCGTGTAGCTCCAGTGCTTATTCAACTGGTTGATTGCCATGAGAGAGTTGCCGTATACGAGTAGTATGTTGATGCCTAGGGACTCGGCGATGCGCAATAGGCCGTGTATCATCGCTTTGTACTCGACCACATTGTTTGACACCTTGAACTTCAATTGCAGCACGTACTTGAGCTGCTCACCTTTGGGAGAAATAAGTAGGATACCAGCGCCTGCCCCTCTAGCTTTAGAGATCCATCAAAGTACATGACCCGGTGCTCTGCTCGCTTCGGGTGCGCTAGGACTTGCTGCTCTATCCACTCTGCGATGAAAACTGCCATGGACTGAGACTTGATGGCAGTTCTTGGCTTAAAATCAATGTCGAAAGCACCCAACTCGCAGGACCATTTCGGTATTTGTCCTGCGGCCTCCTTGTTGCACAGCATGTCGCCGATGGGGAACAAGGTGATTACCAAAATGCAGTGCTCCTCAAAGTAGTGCCTTAGCTTCCAGGCTGTGATTAGCACCGCATAGAATACCTCAAACTAGGTGCTGGATCTTGTAGATATGCCCTGGGTCCTGCCACTCAGTGACAAGGGCAAAGCTAACGACTTGCGTGGTGCAGGATAGGTACAAGTATAGTTCTTCCGCCGGCTGGCCGTCCTTGGCTCTGATGAGGGCCATGAGTACCGGCGCCTTGGTTAGGAATAACTTCAACTCTTTAGGGCATGCTGCACGTCCTCTGTGCACTTGAAGGTATCCGGCTTCTTTAAGAGCTTAAAGAATGGGAGCACTTTTTCGCAGAGTCGTGAAATGAAGCGGGTGAGTGCTGCCATGCACCCAGTAAGCTTCTGTACCTGCTTCTGGGATGTTGGCGGCTTCATGCTGGTGATTGCTACTATCTTCTCTGAGTTAGCTTCAATGCCCCTGTTGCTGATGATGAAACCCAGCAGCTTGCCTGATGGGACTCCGAAGACGCATTTCTCCAGATTTAGCTTCCATTGATACATGCGCAGACTGCTGAAGGTCTCTTCTAGATCTTTGATGATGGGCTTCCACATTTCTGCCCCATTGCTTCACAAGGTTGGCTTGTATGCACCTCTGGTAGGTGGCGCCTACATTCGTCAGACCAAATGACATTGTCTTGTAGCAGTATGCTCCATACGGCGTGATGAACAAGGTCTTCTCTTGGTCTTCGAGTGCCAAGACTACTTGGTGGTAGCCCAAGTAATAATCGAGGAAGGACAGCAGGGAGCACTAGGCTGTGGAGTCTACTACCTAGTCGATGCGTGGCAGGCTGAAGGGATCCTTCGGGCAGTGTTTGTTGAGCTCTGTATAATCAATGCATATCCTCCACTCTTTATTGTTCTTTTTCAACACAAGTATAGGATTTGCCACCTACTCGGGGAGGAAAACTTCTCTAATGAAGTCGGCTGCTAATAGCTTTGCTACTTCAAGCCTCATGACTTCCTTCTTCTCGCTGGAGAATCGTCGTAGTTTTTGTTTCACTGGCTTGGCATACGGGTAGACTTTTAGCTTGTGCTCAGCCAACTCCCTAGGGACTCCTGGCATATCAGATGGTTGCCAGGCAAACATGTCCCAGTTGGTGTGGAGGAGTTGGATGAGTGTGTCTTCCTATTTTGGTTCCAGCCCCGAACCGATGATTACCACCTCGGAAGGGTGGCTAACTTGCTTCGTCTTCTCCGCCGCCAGCATGCTGTTGCGGCTGGGTTCTATGGATGGTATGGTTGGCTGGATACTTGCCGCCATGTTCTTGACTTCTTCACGACCTAACTCGTGATCAAGGTCTTCTACAGCAGCGAGCGCAGCTTGATCGCACTCATGGGACATTATGAAGTCACCCCTGATAGACAGTACACCCTTAGGTACTGAGATCTTGAGCACCAAGTATGAGTGGTGGGGGACCGCCATGAACTTGGCGAGTCTTCTATGGCCTAGGATGGTATTGTAGGCACAGTCGATGTTTGCCACCTCGAACCGGATGCACTCCGTCCGGTAGGATGGTGATGGGAAAGATGATGTGCCAGAGTGGATGAGAGTCCCTTCCTGGGATGATGTTGTAGAAGGGAGTGTTTGAGTTCTCGAGGTCCTCCATGTTGAGTCCCAAACCAGTGAGGGTCTTCTCGAACAGGATGTTGAGGCTGCTGCCCCCGTTTACCAGTGCCTTGTGCATGATTGATGCTTGATGATGGGGCTGACCACGAGTGGGTAATGCCCTAGCACGTCGAAGTCACACCAGTGGTCTCCCCGGCTGAAACTGATCGGGCACTCGGACCACTGGTAGTTGGTCATTGTCGGTGATTGCATCATCACGACCTACTGGTCGGTCATCTTTTGCTTTCACTTGCTTTCTTTGGAGCCATGTCCGCTGAACAGTACTGTCCCCATCATACTTATCGATGTTCACCAGCTTGAAGGTGGTGGGCCACTAGATGGACTTGATGTGCGACAAGAAGGTGCGGATCCCATCGTATGCCGAGTATGGCGGGTCGATGAGCGTTGTCGGAGCGCAGCACATTGGAGATCCTCTCAATGGTGAATCGTCTCATTGCTGCGAGGGCTCGTGATGGTGGTGCCGGGTCATGCCCGTCCCGGCGGTCGCCTTGCCATTGAGGGGGCCGTTCTCCTTGTCCCACTGCTCCCGGTGTTTGAGTTTCGCTTCCCGTGCCTTGTGGCCTTCGCTCTTCAATGAGGCCATGGAGGTCATGATTTTTTATGATGGTGAAATGAAGGTCTCACTGAGAACGGCTGGCCGAGGACTCAGCCTCATCGTTGACGTAGGTTGTCTCATCGCCGCCGGCGATCGCTAGCCCATGCTGGGCCAAGTGCTCCAGCGGAGCTTTTATCGTCGACTGCGGAAGCTTGGCCACTTCTAGCCTGATCACGGCGAGGTAGTGCTTGGGTCGTAGAGCTGAGAGCTCGTCAAACTCACCCTCGAGGTTGCGGGCGAAGCAGCGGTCTTGATCATACTGTGTCGCCTTGTGGAGCTCAGACTTTTCCCGTGCTCCCTGTCGGCACTTCTTCTCCTTGTCGGTCGGCCGAGGTCTCATTTGGCGCCGTTCTTTCATCGGCGGAGATGGGCTAGCATCGTGCTAGTTCCTCAGCTTGCTGGTCCCTCTGCTGCTGCTTGTCGACATTGTGTACGTGGCGAGCGGTCCGGGCTCCAGGGGTCTCGCCTTCGAAGGACACGGAGTCCTCTGGGATTGGAGGTTCGTCAATCGTCTCCATGAACACTTCCCTAGAGGGGTCGTGTTCCAATGGTGTCGGGCTCAATGGACATGCCGTCAGAGGTTTCGTAGTGTGGGAGCTACGCAATTTGGCTATCCTGCCAGCCGTGGAGGAGTTGATGACAAGTCCCAAGCGAAGACCAGTTATCGGCTCGTCAGCTGAAGTGTAGATGCCATCGTCTGTGAGCGACGTGGGTTGTTGCTGGCACAGCTTCTCCTGCGCCAGGGCTTGGAATGTAGCCGCGGCGTTGCGCAGGCCAAAGGGGCCTTAGGGTTGGATGCAGGTTGATGCTCGTGGGTTTCCCAAGGGAGGGTAGTCGGCCTTTGCGAGGGAGAAGCGTGTCGTCGTCGTCGTTGACGATCGGGCCGAAGGGAAGTCGGCCCTTGTGCTTGGGCGTGACGCCGTCGAGGACCCTCTCATGAGGAGACTAGGTTTTGATGCCGGGCGAGTGGTTGATGGAGAGTGAGGTCACTCGGACGGCTGTAGAGTCTCGGCTCTGAGTGGTTTGCTGGTAGTGCCGCCACACGACGGGATGAGTGGGCCCGGGGTTCATCCGCCAAGCGCTTCGATCGGACGATCTGCCAGGGTCCTTCTAGGTCCAGATTGGATGTGAGAGTAGAGTGATCTGCTATGGTGATTGCCTGTGGACCACCCCGGCGCAGAGTGGTCATCAGGAATGGAAAGCTTTGCAGATTGAATCTGCTCTGCGTTCACTGCCGACGATGTTGGGGCCGCTGTTGCTTTTGTGGCGATCGCACGCTGCAGCTCCCGAAACTGTGCACGGTCGTGCACCATGCGCATGCCGCCGAACTTGTCGACGACGGAGGTGAATTCGCCGAAGTGAAGACTTCACCCGACTGGAACTTGATGATGGTGTAGAAGATTGGTGCCATCGCAATCTCTGAATCTCGCGTACCAGCCCCTACCTGGCGCGCCAGCTGACGGTGCTTTATATCGGCAGCCCACCACGGGGTAGACCACGCGATGGTTTAGAGATCGAGGGGGTGCATGAGTGGATCGTGAAGGTGTACAACACACAAGGAGCAATGAGTTAGATAGTTTTAGGCCGCTAGCTCGCGTAATACCCTGCGTCCTGTATGAGATGTATGCATTGTATTGAGCGCTAGAGCGTAAAAAATGCCAAAGAATTTTCTAGACCCCCCGGCTCCCCTTACATAGGCCGAGGTGCTAGGGTTGCAAGTCGACTACATAGGGACTTAATGGAATACAATCCCGAGATTACAGGGATAGATATTGCCAGGAGATCTGTATCTATCTAGGCAGTCAAGCTAACTTACTCCCGAAGCCACCTTGCGCCGTGTCCCACAAGGAAAACCACTCAGCCCACACTTCAATGTGCGGCCAGACCGAGTCCATGTGATTCCCTGGGCATCTCCAGTGCATATCATGTGCATCATTTGCTTAATCACATCTTATAAGCATCATTTCTCTCATGATAATGTACATTTGACCCTCATGAACAAGAATGGTAGAAATAGCTAAGTGATGCACTCAGCTTTTGCATGAATGACACTATGAATGTGAGCATAACTTTAATCCTATTGAGTTTTAGGTGAAACTCTTTATACCAAACTTGTAGGTGATCTCCTAAGGAACAACTTTGGTAATTAGAGTTTTGATATGTACATAGGTTTGCTACGGGATTTAGAGCTTTTACTGTTAGCATACAAACACAGTCAAAATCTGAATTTCTTAAAAATCCCACTTTTTCTATGATCTACATTCATTTTCATGCAAATCTCCAATTGAGAAAGTTCTAGATCTTGAAATTTTGAATAAAGTTGATATAAAACATTTCAGGAGGTTTTGGCTACAAATAGGACTTTTAAAATTTTATTTTCAATGGCTGGGTAGGTCAAAACTGAAACCTGGAGGCAAATTCAAATTTAAATCATATTTAGAATTTGAACTTGAGCCTTTTGACAAACTTGTAGATCTAAAAGAGTACAACATTTCATCCAATTAGGTCTTCTTCAAATTCGGCTAGGAAATAGGTCAAAATAGAGATTTACAGAGGCTAAACAAAAACAGCAAAACAGTATTTTCCATTTTTGGACACATAGGTCGCTGACAGGTGGGCCCATGGATCTGGCCGGGTCGAGCTGCCGAGCCGGCCGCTGCCGCGTGGCCACCGGTGTATGGCTAGAATGGCCCCGGCCCGGATCGAGCCCCCTCCGGCCTCGCCTTAAGCCGCGGCATGTCCCTCTCTCTCGCTCTTTCCCCTCTAGTCGCTCAGCTCGCCCGCGCACCTCTCCCTCTCGCTCCCGCCCGACCGCCATTGACAGAGCTCGAGGGAGCTCACGCCGGCACCGCTATGCTCGCTCTCGCGCCCAACCGTCTCTACGCCGTCCATCCTTGGCCCCCGCGCCACCGATGCCCGCAACCCTAGTCCACCAAAACAGCTCCCTCGCGCCATATTTCATCGCCGAAGCTCCGCACCTCCGAAGCCTCGTCGTCGGCCGATTCCGACCCCCACGCCGCCGCATTCGTCGAATCAAGTTGGGGGTAAGAACTCCCGCTGCCTCCTCTCCCTCCCGAGCCCTTCGCGGCGGGCCACCGTGCCCCGCAGGGCCGACCGGTCCCGCGCGCCGCCGCGCTCCCCCCTGCGCGAGGTAGACGAAGCAGGGAGGAGGAAGAAGCCCCCTTTCGCGATCTAGTCCCTGCGTTTTTCTATTTTTGTGAATCGGTCCACCGCACTGTGTATTGAGTCTCGTAGATCTAGTGTTCTAGTCCCTGGAATCTACGGTTAATTGTGTCTACGGTTAATTGTGTTTAGGGCCCCGGATCTGTGATTTTTCTATTTATTCATTTAAAAATCGGCAGTAAACTTAAGAAAATCGTAGTAAATCAAAGAAAAATCCAAAAATAGCAACTAAGTTGCATTGTAACCCTTGTTAATAGATCTATCTGCTGAGTATGATGGTTGAGCAGGAAAAGACCTTTTTACCCCCGATTTTGTGCATGCAAGTAAAACCCTAATAAATAGGAAATGTGGGTTAAATGATCTCAAAAATTATGAAATTTGGACAGATGCATTGTTAGCATATCTAGGCACCGTGTAAATTTTGGTAGCCCTAGCTTTGACTATTTAATTACTGTTCTACCCTTGTCAAGTAATTAAGCATAATAATAGAAAGAGAATGGTTGCTATATGAAAATGTGCTCTAGGTGAATTCATGGTATTTATATGGACTCTAGCTTATGTAAGTAGCTCAATGTTGAGACTTGAGGCTGTGCATATAGAGTTTTGGCACTGATTTAAAAATGGCAAAGACAATGCATATCTAATTGAATAATAGAAAATATGAGACTAGTATGTTTAATAAGTGTTACTGCAGGTCGTGATGAAATATAAGAGTATGTAGGTCATAGCTACTGTTTTGGAGTACATGTTAAGAATGCTAAGTTGGCTATATGGAAAATAGATGTCTAAATAAGCTTTGGTCATTTTACATGAATGGATGCTAAATCGCTACACACCCCCACGTTGTTATATGTGATAAGCTAAGTTAACCTTAGGTGATGGTTTGTACGATTTCTTAATATTAAACAAGTTTTAACACAAAAATACATAGCTCCATTCCATAATTACGATTCATTGCATCGCATCTGCATCATAAGCTAGCATTGCACTCACACATGCTTATATGGCACTATGTCATGCATATAGATCCTGCAAGCGAAGGACATCCGCCGAAGCAGCCGATAGTAGAGGAGCCTGGGAAGAGCTGCACCAGGAGCTAGAAGACCAGCAGCAGGGGCCCGACTACGCTTCGGAAGAAGCTACTGACCCTAGCGAAGAAGGTAGGCAGGACCATGCTTTTTCCAGCAAACAAGTTATATTTCATGATTACGCATATGCATTAGGAGTTGCTTGAAACCGAATGCATTGGACTCCTTGGCCGCCCTGGCCCTAGCACCTATACCTAGAGTCTGTAGGACGAGTATGCCTAGAGTTGCTAGGTACGAGTAGACACGAGTGTGTGGACTCGTCGCGTAGCCGTTTTCAAAGTTACAAGATATTACTATTATGTCAACTATTATTTATGCTCATGACTTAAATGAAGACCAGGCGGAGATTTTATTTCAGTATTTACTTTTCATGATGTCGCACGTTGGACTCCGCTTGAGTCGTGTAAGGCCTGTCCGTTGTTCGCCTTCTGTTTGCCATAACATTGCTAGAGTGATTAACCGGGATATGGGATCGGTAAAGTCTTACCTAGGCGTGTCCGGAGTTTTCGAGGTACCGCCCATCCACTAGATGGAGGCAGAAGGCCTGGGGGAGCTTTGTACTCATTGCAGGGAGACCAAGACGTCGGCAAGCTTGCTATGGGGGCACAACCCGGGGGTTCGGTAGGGGCGCTTTGAACCTTGGGACAAGACATATGGAGATTGGGACTATATGTAAGAACGCGATGGCTAGTAAGTATATACCCCTGGCATGATAGTTATTCCCGGGAATTAAAAATCGATTCAAATCACTGATGCCTACCAGGTGTGGGAATGTTGATAACGCACACGGACAACGTAGTAACTACTTAAATACTTTGTATCTAATACTCATGATTTTCATTACCACATGCTTGTATGGAATTGTTTACTTTACTGCAATTTACTATTATGTTGATAGATATGCAGATGATGAAAACTTAATATTTTATACTGATCATGACATTGCTTAAAAATCAATGGCTAAGGATCCACTTGTTAGTAAGTAGCTTCGCGTCAGCTGTAAGCCAATCCATTAAGACCTACTGAGTAATTAGTACTCAGGGTTTGCCCCCACATTTTGAGCGTAAGTATGGAGTTTATGGTTTGCACCTGTGTTGGAGGCGGTGCATGCCCTCATCTGGGATGAATCTGCATGAGTGGCACAAGAGCAACATCGGTGGGCTCGATGTTGATTCTTTTAATGCAAGACTTTTGAGATGTTATCCTGACCCTTGAACTTTGATATTCCGCTGCGAGATAATTTGAACTTGCTAATCTATAATTTTATATTGGAACGGTACTTTATTTGAAAACTGATTTGTAACTAAGTCTATTATTACTCTATTTCAACTGCCTGTGATGATGTATCTGTTGTGGCTCCATCGTGGGTTGGATGTGTATGATGTCGGTTCGTCTGGAATTTGGTATTATCGGGGGTCAAATGACTCTCGACGGATGACCGGGTTTAGTTTGGTCTAAGTGCACTGTGAGCCAGAGGTGGCAGGTGTGCTTAGCCCGGATTAAATCGGCGGTTCTGCCACAATCCACGAGGCACCCGTGGATACATGACACCCACAATGACAATGTATTTTGTTTTTAATGTTGTCAATTTAATTGATTCATTGATGTTTAGAAATTCATAGGGTATAACTCGCTATGTTAAGGATGTAGAGATTATTCCACAAGGAATTGGGTAGATTTATTGAAGCAACTATAGGGATTCCAAGTCCGACTAAGAGGAGCAGGGTTGAATTGGGTGACAATTTGCATTTTCTAAATCTAAACTTTTCTTACACATGTTACTATTATTAATATTTGTTTAGTGCTTCCCACTACGTACCCAAAAAACCTAGAGACTTCGTGCCAAAACTAACCTCGAAGCTAACACTAGTGGAGAACAGCCCATCGGTCTCAGTTGGGAACTCCCTTCGATCCCGGATTCTCAACCAGTATTATAGTCCCGGTTCTGAGAACGATGATTAGTAAAAAAGCTAAAAAAATACTTTATATTAGAACTCGAACTCAAGACTAACAGCATCACACAATATCTATCCACCCACTGCAACTCACTGACATATCTAACTACACGAATGATGCTTTTTTTATTGTAAATGCCTGAAAGGTTTTAGTCCGGTTGGTGAGGCTATACGCCGGGTTGGTATTACAAACCGGGACTAAAGAGTAGCCTTCAGAACTGGTTGGTCACACCAACCGGGAGGGAGGCTTTAGTCCGTGTTTCTATTACCAACCGGGACAGCCTTCAGTCCCTGTTGGTAATACCAACACGACTAAAACCTCTACATGGGTATCAAATTTCGAACTTGGATTGATTCTTTTATCAGTACCGGCTCCATTTTGCGCCGAGATGGATATAGAAGACAGATTGCCCTTTTTTGCAGTAGTGTATTTTAAAGATAGAACTAGATGTTGGAAAAGTACACATACCACATGGTACGGGTGGTACTTCTAGAAGCACCGAGCAACGATACCTATATTTATTATACGTATTCCAATAATTTTACAGGGGTTTATATTGTATATCAAATATGGATACTTAAAGTTCTATATTTATGATGTAGATATCCGTGCACACCTTATCTTATATAGGTGACACTATTTATCTATGAATATAAGACAAACAAATATATGACATAAAAATATGTTATCTATGCTTTTGAAAATTTTAAGCATGTTTTGGTAGACTTTTTTGGGGGTGGGATGTGCTTTGCTGCTTGGAGTACCTGGATGGCTGGATGTACGTTCTTCGGTGGGCGTTGTGGGCCTCTCCGCAGACCGCAGCACCGGGCCTCCAGAAACCCCCCGAAGGCCGAACTCGTCCGCCTCGCAACGCCAAAAAACGGCACCGGCGCCGTGCCGCACCAGTGTCTATCCACTGCGCTCCAGTCCTCTCCGACATGCCGCTCCTCCCCTCCACCGCCGCGGCGGTGCTGCCCCGCCTCCGCATCCCGCTCCGCCTCTGCCCCCTCCCCTCCCCCCTCCTTCGCCACCAACACTGCTCCCCGCACCCGCGCCTCCTGCCCCTGGCGGCCTCCCTCCCGCCCCCACCTCCCGAGGAGCTTCTCCCGACGCAGGCCACGGGCCTCGTCGCCGCCTCTCAGGCCAACTTCATGCGCGTCATCGTGGACGCCACGGCCCCGGGCCTCGACCGCCACCGCGGCTCCGACCTGCTCTGCGTCGTGCGCGCGCTGCTCAAGAAGATCCGCCGCCGCGTGCTCGTCGGCGACCGCGTCCTCGTCGGCGCAGTCGACTGGACCGATCGCCGCGGCATGATCGAGGACGTCTTCGAGCGCAGGTCCGAGGTCGCCGACCCGCCCGTCGCCAACGTCGACCGCCTCGTCGTGCTCTTCTCGCTCGACCAGCCCAAGCCCGAGCCCGCCACGCTCACCAGGTTCCTCGTGGAGGCCGAGTCCACGGGGATCCCCTTCCTGCTCGTCTTCAACAAGGTTGAGCTCGTCGACGAGCAGGTACCGTTTGAGCACCACACCCGTCCGGCTCTTCACTCCAGTTGGTTGCTCGATTGCTGTTCGTCTCTGTATTTTCTGTACATTATAGATTGGCCGGACTGCAGCCTAGTGCATTGCTTTGGAGCTTTGAGCTGTCAACTGTGTCCTGTAGACAAGAAGGATCTCTCTAGTTCATTTGACAATTTTCTGTGATGTGCTCACTGACGTGCGAACCAGGGAAAATGGTTTTGTAGAAACAAAAAGGATGACAATTGACAAACCAGTTTCCATCCCAATAATAGGGGGCGGCATTAGTTTTGGCTGCTCAGGAAAAATGGTTTATCTTGTATGACTAACCTGTAATTCAGCGTTGCCATCGGTATCAATGATCAGAACTGAGCGCCCCTTTTCAAAACTTCAAGAAAAACTGTCTATTAGTGGTGCCACTGGCAGACTAACGCCCCAGGGATCCTGAGCTCCTGCCTGGGCTCCTTGGCATTCAAGTTCATCAATCATTAAATAGCCTATATATATGTAGAGGAGATAAGGCCTTATCTGCTTCTCAGACCACTAAACTGCATGGGCTTCTAAAAATCCTTGGGGTCATGTTGCACTTGCACATATTGGAATCAATGTCTTTGGAGACATTTTCCTTTGGATACACAAAAGTCACCTGTATTATATGCAATATCGTGAAATGCTGACAACATGCATTAGCTCCAGCACTGCCATGGCTAAAAACTTATAAATGCAAGTTGCAAGCACATTGCCCCCTTCTACTTAAGTATCAACTGTAAGAGCCTTGGTACTTTGTTCACACTTGATGATGTATTTATCATCTTAGAACCCCACGTTGAGGATGGTGTCCTGTGTTTGGAGATAACTCAGGGGATGGGTCTGCTAAAGCAAAACAAAGGCTATCCCACTCATACATTTATGCTTTTATTTTCGTTGCCTGATAATCTGAACAAGTAGCATGTCTGCATGTGTAATGTAACCGCTCAACTTCTGTGTTATACAAGTGTAAATATGTAAACTATTGCATTCGTTGTATGCATTCTTATGTGTTCCGTTTTCTATGTTGTATGGTTGAATGGTATTCTTATGCTTTTTGCACTGCAGACAATAGCATACTGGAGAGATAGGTTGAAGAGTTGGGGTTATGATCCACTCTTACTAAGTGTTGAGAAGCAATCTGGATTTACTGCTCTTGAGGAGATGTTGGAAGGACAAACAACTGTAGTTGTTGGTCCCAGCGGCGTTGGGAAGTCCAGCCTGATAAATGCATTGAGGGGCAACCAGAACATATCAGATGAAGATCCAATACATAAACTCGTTGAGCAGGTGACAGTCATTTCATCATTTTATGCCATTTCATGATTAATTCTTTTATCATTTTCTGAAACCCTGATTTGCATCTATAATTCAGTGATAATTTATTTGTTTTGTGGTTTTTTTAGCATTTCCATAAAAGATGCCCCTCTTTCGTTGTATAACTTATTAGCGGTAGATGGTGAATGGCTATTAGCATGATTGTGCATTAAACTAGTGCATCCAATGTGGAATTGAGGACTAATTCTAACTTGAGAAGACATCATTTGTGGTTGGAACTGTATGTGCATGTTGATTTGGTTTGAAGAACTTCGTGGAACGAAACTTGCAAAGATGTGGAATGTTGTCTTACAAACTGGATATCACTTGTATTTGATCTCTTCTACTCTGTTAATTGTTGCAAAGCTTCGCTACTTAGTGGTAGTAAAATCTGGAACCTGTCTTGGTGTGGAATTGTGGATACTGATTCTTGCTTGCATCATTCGCCAGAATAGCAAATGGTTTGGTGAACAACGTGTTGGAACTGTATCCAAGAAAAGTGGTAAAGGAAAGCATACAACACGACATGTCTCTTTGCTTCCTATAGCTGGTGGAGGCTTCCTTGCTGATACTCCTGGATTTAACCAGCCTAGCCTGATGAAAGTGACCCAAAAAAGTCTTGCTGAAACATTTCCTGAGGTTTGTTCTGCGCTGTTTTTAATTGTGTTCTGTTTAGTAAATCCTCACTTGCAGCATATGTCTGCTCACAACACATCATTGTTAAGGCCATATTTCAGATTTTTCATGTTATTTTCTTACTAGTAATAATCATTGGGCAATGCAGATAAGAAAAATGCTGAGAGAGAATGAGCCCTCAAAATGCTTATTTAATGATTGTGTTCACCTTGGTGAGCGTGGATGTGTGGTGAAAGGTGACTGGGAGAGGTATCCATACTATCTCCAGATGCTTGATGAGATCAAAATTAGGGAAGAAATCCAGCTTCGGACATTTGGAACAAAAAGAGAAGGCGATGTCAGGTATGCTATAAAGACATGATATGAGCATTATCTTGTATGGTATAGCTTAGATGTTATAATCATATCCCCTGTATTCAGATACGGAGTAGTTGTTAACATTGCACCTATTGAAAGTTAGTTTCCTAGAAAGTTTACTTCCATACGCAAACCTAGCCGTTTGTAATAGATGTAGTTTCGTTTTATTTAGCAAACTAGTGAACACTGTTAGCGCACTAAATTATGGTAAACAAATAACCAGCTCTGGTACAAGTACAACATATGAAGTTAATAAAATCTAGTATTAGGAAGTATGAGTTGGTTCTTTCCATGATTGACGAATAACGAGGTGAAGTTAGGAAAGCAAGTATGTTGGTATATGAAATCTGCCAAATTTCCTAGGTGAGCTATTGTTTGGTAATTGTAAATTTGCTTTCTGTTGGATGCCATTCCATGCATGAGATACCTATCATGATGGTATTCAGTGAGCTAAGTTTCCTACCATGGTGTTTTACTTTTTTTAAAAAAAATTATTCTGGTGGCAATTGTTACTTTTACAGAGGCCTGGTACTATGAAGTTAATAAAACCTAGTCTGCACCATACTCTTATTAACAATTAAAAAAAAAGATCCTAAAAAAGTTCGCCATGTCATCATTTATTTGCATAAATTGCACGTACATGCCTGAAAATGTCTTGGTCTTTAGTAGTCCATGCAGAACCATAGTGCCCTTGGCTACAACATATACAAAGATAATTGACTAAGAAACGAAGTCTAGAGATTGTCAGCCTGATGGATTCTAAATGCTGAGTCCTATGTTCCTAAGAACATAGTGTATACTGTATCCATCTTGATTCAGGTACAAAACAGGCGTCATGGGGGTCAAGCAAGCAGAGCCTCGTCTTGAACTCAAGAAGCACAGGAGGGTGTCTAGAAAGAAGATTAACCAATCAATTCTTGATGAAATTGATGATGACATTGATGACCTTGATGATGACTACCAGTTTGACGTCAAGCAGCATTCTAGGAAACGGTAATCGTTTCTCATCTGATGATCTAATGACTACGCAAGTCCAATCATTGCCACCAACAAACCTATGGGTGCTGTATATAGTTGGTTTTGTAGTCCTACTGTGCCCTTGAGCAAGGTAAGCTGACCACTGTGAATAGAAGCGCATAAGCATGCAGGGAAACCATAGAATCTTGCACCTGACGGTTGACATTGAGTACTGTGTTTCATGCGGCATGAGTAATATGGAGGTTAATCATTCCTCGGTTTCTGTTTACAAAGTTATATGGTAATAGACAGAGTGATTGTTGATCAAAGGTTTCTCCAAACAAAATAACTTGAGCCTTATAATTTCAAACAATGGGAGTAATTAATGAAAACATAGCTTCGACCTTGTCTCATATATTACGCCTGGGTGGTTTGTGTTAAATGCACAAGTGATAAAACTTAAGAAACTCCGACCTGTTCCAGTGCCGGAGTATGCCACTTGGTAAGTTGTACTCCTGCAGAGGATGAACGGCATATGTCTGATTGTAGGTTTGGATGATGGATGGCATCATGTCAACGAGTGTGGACGGATAAAAATGACTGGACGGATAAAGAAGCAAAATGCTTCCATGTGTAGCTCCTTTCCGGTGGGAAGTTCACAGCTATACATGTCCATAGCGGGCTGGCCCGCTGGATGGCCCGTGGCTTGACATGCCGAAGCATGGCCTAGGCCCGGCATGGCGGAGGCCCGGCATGGCACGCTGGCTGTCGTGCCTGTGTTGGCACGCTGCTCGTGTTGTGCTTGGGCCGCGGGTGAGGCCCATGGTGCAAGAACGAGCACCGGCCCCGTAAATAGGATGCCCGACATCTGCTCGCTAACACCCTTAGGGTATAAATACCTCTGCGCCATCCCCATCCCTAACCCTAACCACTTCTTTCCCATTCCCCTCCCTGCCAGCTGCCGCCTGCCCTCCTCTGACTTGTGTTGTGACTCCGTTGCTCGAGCCCACTCGCCCTCGACTGTGTCGCTGCTCGCTCCCAACTCCGCTAGCTCACGCTTGCTTGGCCCCAACTCCGCCCTCCCACCGATCCAGAGCGAAGCGCTCCAATCCTTCCTTCTCACTCCAGTATCCACCTCCTCTCCCTGCATGTTCCTCTTCTCGGAAGAGCACGACGTCAATCGATGACAGTGGCGATGGGCTCGGGTCCGCTACGGCGGCGACGGGCTTGAGTCGATGACGGCAGTGGCATGCTTGAGTCGGAGACAGCAACAGCGACGGTGCAGCGACGCGCTCGGCAGCAGCGACGCACTCAAGTCTCAGCGATGACAAACACGGCGTGCTCGAGTCGATGGCGGCAACGGCAACGGCAACGGCACGAGCACGACACGACCCGTGTATCCTTGTAGCCGTGCCATGCCTGGGTAGTGTCGGCGGCCCGCATGCCAGCACAACATGGCACGCTGACTTCACTGTGTCGTGCCTGGGCACAATGAAGCCGTGCCCGTGTCAGGCTAGCCCGGCACGTCCAGATGGACATGTATATTCACAGCCTTTTGCGTTTCTTCGGATGAACCATTTCCCACTGGGCTGGAATTGGAATTGAAGGGAGGGGATTAAGAAAAAAGTTTAGTTCGTTTTCTTATGAATCCCCTCCTAACTAAACAAGGCATGAAAAGGAAATAAGGTTTGCTAAAACAACCCTTCATGATTTCTTCTAAAAGAAAGTATTTACTAGAACAATGTTTTTCTTGGACATGATATGAAAATCTATATCACAATACAATCAAAGTCTAGGCTTCGAACACGAGTTCGTGCGTGACACTTTTTTGTATGAAATGTCTATTTTAACCCATCAACTATACATTCTCAGATTTTTGCTTCTGAAAACTTAAGTGAGGAGCCTAAAAGTGCAGCTTGTAGTTTTGAAGATGGAGAAAGAATTGCTGCTGATGTGAAGAATGTTTAGAAGGCCAATGAATCCTCCAAGGAAACATCAAAGTTTGGTTCTAAGGCTGTGGGTGAGAAAGATAATGGGGGCATCATAGTCGGCTCCACGCATTGCAAGTATCAAGTCAATCAGGTTGATGATCTACTGAAAGGATGTCCTAAATTTATCTCAAAGCTGAGGACGGCTTTGTTTCAAGCGGGAGAGGATGATGAGCCCATGGCTCCTCAAATTAATTCTACTAAAAGTCCCTTGTGCTGGTCTCCAATTTGGTGCATTTCCATTTTATGAAAAATACATGAAGAATGATACATTGCTTACTCATGCCGGTCTATCGTCAAAAATATGTTTTGGAGATGCAACATTGCTCAAAAACAAGAAGATATAAAGGCAAGAAATTATATATGTGTTGGAACTATGCTGGTGAATATCTAAGAGAAGAATCATGGTTGGAACTTTGGAGAGGATCATGAAGGCCAAGGGAACCAACAAGGGCAAGGCAAGAAGCAAGGAGGGCCTCCAAGTCAAGTTGGAGGCCCAATTCATCTCGGAGTCGGCCACCTCGGCCTGCAGGACCAGCGTGCACCAGAATCGTTGTCTAGGCCACAAACGGGCTCCGTTTTTTGTGATACACATATGCTTTTAAAGATAAAAATATAATCTTTCCAATGGCACCAGTTTTGGGCCTTTTGGTTTTCGGAGTCGATGGGAAATAGCGTCACAAGTTGATGGACAGAATCTGTCCAGGGTATTGCACCACCAATTTGGGCCATTGGTCCATGTATCGTGTGAGAGTCCATCTCGGACGCGTCTAGGGTTGCTAGGACATCCCCTAGCTGTTATATTCAGTAGCCGCCGCTAGGGTAAGGAGGTTTTTGGTTATTTGTGGATTTTATTCCCCAGCGAGCCGTCGCTCCCCTAAACCTTAGGTGGTGATTCCCTAAGTTCTTCGTATTGAAGATTATCGCTCCGGATGCCTGCGTGGATTTGTGTTGGTGTGCGATCAAGCTGCTGCTTGGGCGTTCTCCGGATTTCTATGGAGTCCTCTTCTTCTGATCGTGGTTCGCTGCTGCGGGTGGAAGAATTTACCTAGGGTTTGATTTGCATCAATAGTTGTAAGCCAAATTCCGCTATCTATCTGTCAATTGCTACCCTCTGTTATCGCTACTGCTCGTGTTCATTTGGTCAACAGAGTTCTCTTGTGCTCCTAAATTATATTGCTGCTGTCTTGTTCGATCTGGGGTTTTGTGTCTTACTGCTGCTATAAGCCCTAGCGATCAGAGTTAGCTCTATTAATTATTGTGAGTATTGCTGGCCGTACGGTGCTAATTCCGTGAGAATAATTACTTGGAATCAGTCGTTGGGTTTGTCCTCTTCTCGTTTGTAAGTCCAGCTATTAAGAAATTGCAGCCTGTATACTGAATCTGGACTATTAAAAGTGGAGGTTAATTATTTCTTGTTGTAAAAGTACCGTGAAAGATTGGGAAATAACTTGGGCAGCGTTGGCATGTCCTTATTATAAGGAGATGATAGAAGCACAAACTTCTGTTGACGCGGGTGACAATGAAGAGTCGAAGATTTTTTTTACCAAGGTATCAAAAAGGCGAGCAAGCTATCTCCCTAGTCCTTGCTAGAGCCACTATCAAGGTCCTTGCTCCCAGTAAATCTAGACAAGGATTTAACCTTAATCCAAACAATGATCAAGGATGGCAATGTACGCCCGCTTAAGGCTAAGCTCCCGGTTGGTTAACTTCGTGCATATCCCCAATCCTTCACTCGCAAGGAGGGACCTTTACATGCCAACTCCCAAATGTACACCGTCGTCTTCATATGGTGGGGTTCAGACGAAACTTCTAAGGCCTCCCTCCCTCTCACAAGTGTAAGGAGAATGGCCTCATGTGCCATATTTACATAGTTGTGTTTTGGTGATTGATTGACAACCAATACTTGGACTAATGAACTTGTCTAGATACACATCCTCAGGTGTTTAGGTCCAAGGGATGATGAAGAAGAAAAGTCAAAGGCAAGGCCCGAAGGGCTGCCACAACGGGGGTTTCGCTACTTAGTTAGCGAATGGGGTCTGCCTCAATGGCCTTGAAACCTCACATGGTTTGTGAGGACCAGACAATATGGTTTGCTTGACCAGACAAACCTTTAGACCTATTTTCCTAAAGGGCAGAAGATTTAGAAGTCTAGAAATTTATGAAGATCGGACTGTCCAAACCCCCAAAAAATGAACTAACTGGACAATGTTAGGGAGGCAGCAATAGAAGTGACCAAGATCAATGGACCAATCAGAACGATATAAAATACCGGACAAAGGGTCAGACAAAGATGGCCGATGGTTTGAAGATTGAAGCCACGGAGGATTACAACAGGTCGGATGGCATGGTCTATGAGACCGGACAACACATCAGACCAAGAAACCCGAGGCTATGCAGATTGAGGCAGGCGAGGATCTCAAAGGACCGGATGGTACGGTCTATGAGATCGGACAAACCATACATTGCGACGGCTAGTTGGCAAGTACAACGGGACGCACAGTTCGAAGTATGCCAAAGTGAACAGACCGGAATGTCCGGTCTATGCACTTTCTATCAACCTTTTGTCCAATGGTTAGTTCCAGTTTGGGGGCTATATAAGCCACCCCACCTAGTCATTTCAAGAGTGTTGAAGATACTGAAAACCAAACAATTATAGAGGAGTATTCCAAGCATATCTACACTCCAACCACCATATGTAAGCTTAGTGCATGATCCAAGCTAGTTAGAGTTTAGAGAGAGTGAGCTTGCGATCTTCTTGAGTCTAGCTCCTGCGTGAGTTAGAGAGAAGGCTTGGCTGCGGTCAAGCCACATTGTACTCGTTGCTAGAGCCTCCATTGGTGTGGAGTGGCGGTGACACCTTGTGCCATGACAAGGAGACCCTACAAACTCCATAGTGCAATCCAGCGCCTTGTGACAGAGAGAGATAGTGGCGATGGCCAAGCCTTGGTAGGTTGGTGGCACTTAGCCTTTGTTTGCTAGGAGCCACTTGGTGGTAAGCGCAAGACGGTGATCGGAAGAGACTTGGTGCCCGGCTTGGATTTTTCCTTTGGTGGCAAGCCCATGGACGTTGTTGTTGGTGAATCATGTTAAATCATCGTGTCTCCTCAGGAGTTTGCATCCCCCTTCCTCACTCTCTTCACTTACTGCGGCGGAACCGCCCAATTTAACCTAGTTTAAGCACATAACACGAGTTTTGCACCTAAACCGGATTAAGCCCGGTAGTCTGTCAGGTCCCCAAAGGGCCCTGACTACGCCAGACAGGATCGGATATACACGAGGTGACCCATAAGAGTCCTTAGGTTATTCCAATATTAGAAGTTTAAGAATAAACTTTAATAGAACAAAACAGGTGAGAATAAGAACAAAAAGTTTATATAAATTGTATAACAAAAGTATAAAAACTAACAGCGGAGGCGAGAACCAAATGATGGAACTCTGCTATATGTGATAACATTATGTGAAATTAACATCGAGCCCACTGGTGTTGTTTCACTACAAAAAATTTAAGAACAAAAAAGGAAGCTTAAGCATCTGGCTTCTTTATTTCTTCAACTTTAAGAGGAATAAGGAAGCCATTAGGAGAATACCTAGCTTCAATGCCTTTTTGCGGTATAGAGATGACCTAGCCATCAGGATCAATAATGCTGGATTTAGGAGCGAATCATGCTCTAGGGTTTCAATCAATTATTGACTCTAATGCACATACATAACTCATTTATTAACACTCAAATGAAAAAGGAGAAATGCACTGTGGCTTGCCTGGATTATTTCAAAGGATGAGGCATGGAAAGTTAGCATCTTGATCGGCAAGGTTCCTCCTGGTACTGTTGTTATCTTGTAGAGTTTGGCTCTCAGATTCCTCTTTGAATCCTTTCCTTAACGGTCTACTCGACTTGTCGTATCTAAATGCATGATGTGAATGATGTTTAAGAATGAGGATGATCAACCTGTAATAAAAAAACCTATAAAAGTTCCTAAAAGAAAAAGTGGGGCACTGAAATCATTGTGCAGGCCTCATCCTAGGCTTAGATAATTTTTCTAAGGTTTAAAATAATTTTCTAGGATTTTAAAATCTTTTATAAGGTTTTAGAATAATTTCTAGAATTTTGAAAGCCAAAAAGAATTATTAGGAATTAAAAAGTATTTCTAAAATAATGAAGTAAATATTTAGTTATTTTTATTAAATATTTAAAAATAAAAAAAACTTTAAGGATTTTAAAACTAATTAACAAAATAAAGAAATACATAAAAATTTGAATTGTAACAATTCGAAATAGGAAATAATTTTAGAAAATTAGAAATTAAAAAGAAGCCCAAGGCCCAAAATAGTTTTCTACACAAAAGTTCCATCTGCCTCCGTCTTCTTTCCAGCCCAGGTGGCCATTCGGCCTGCTTCCCGCACGACGGGGTGCCCTAGCCCTTGCCATACCGCACGCGCCATACCGCACGACGGGGTGCCCTAGCCCTTGCCGGCGGCGACCAACGCGCGGCGGCGCTTTCTTTCTTCTCCCATTTCTATTTCTCTTCTCTCTTTCCCCATTCCTCTTCTTCCTCTCACGACGACCATGGCGGACATGGCAAACGTGCCGCGTGCACACGCGAAGCACAGTGGTGAGCTGCGTTCCCGGCGGTAATAGACCACGCCGGCATTGGAGGATACCTACGCGAAGTGCGCACGAGTTCTCCGCTTCAGGTGCGCAAGGCGAGAGGCTCGATTAGGGCGCGTGCGTGGGAGATGTGGTGGTGACGCGATGAACGCGCCACCAGCCCCATGGTTGACACTCGAGTTCGATTCGACCTAGGAGTGGCCCAATCCTCAACGAGGATAGGCGAAGCAGGTAGAGAACAGCGGAGAACACAAGTTCTCACCTTCAAGAAGCGAGCGGCGCGGCGGAAGATGGTGAACAACGGTGAGCAGAGGCGGCGGACGAGGATGCGCTGGGCGGGACGTGTAGGAAGGCAGAATAATGGAGATGGGTGGCGTCTTGGATTGAGGACGGCGGTGCGATGCTCGGAGATGCTTAAATAGGGCGGGGAAGGTAGCAGAGGGTGGCGAAGATAAGCACAGCGGCGGCAGCAGATGGGGACGGCGATGGCGAGAGCGAAGAAAGGCAGGGGCGGGCCCACTTGTCGGTGTCGCGGATTGTTGGGCTGCTCTAGTGGTGAATGGGGCGAGGCCATGCGGACCACGCGCAGCCTTGGGCCGGCGCGTGGCACAGGTCGGGGTGGAAAAACCGAGGACGGGCCGCTGTTTTGCCCCCATTTTTCTTTTTCTATTTCTTTTATTACTTTATCTATGGACTTTTTCAGTTTTAACCCCAATACAAGCAATTATAAACAAAGGTCCAAATACAAAAGTGAAAGGATATTATTTATACTATTACCTTGCACTTTTGACCTTGAACAAAAATAAGTTTTGAGGGATTTGAATTCATATTTGATTTGAAATGATTTTAAATCTTAAGCTCCAAATGCATATGATGACATGTTTAAATGCATTTAGAAAAATAGGATATCACAACCCTTCCCCGTTAAAGAAATCTCATCATGAGATTTCAGAAAGGTAGGATTTTAAATTAGGCAATGGAAAAGAAAATACGTCATTTTTTTGAAATTTTAACTTTCTCGTAAAAATAAAAACGGATCTCTCTTTTTAAACGACTATCAGGTTGAAAGAATAAAAGATTTAGAAAGATTTTTCAACCTTCCTAATTATTTTCTAGATCCGAATAGCTATTCCATTGGCTTTGTAGAAGTTGATTGTCTTCTTCCGAATTGGTTTTCTCTTTTGATAAAAAATTTTTAATATTAAATCCAGACAAGAAATAGGAAAGGTTGTATTTACTCAAGTAAGGAACCAAGAAAACCATATCCATCTAACCGAAAGGTGATGGTTTGTACGATTTATAGAACAACTGGTCAAGGCTATTCAAAGTACTTAAAATACATATTCTTGGATGATGTTGACTATCTTATAGAAGAAGATAGGGAAGTACTGAAAATTGTTGAGATAAATGACACAACAAGGAACCTCAATGAAGAAGAAATGTTGATGCTGGTAAAAATTTCGAAAATTGCTTTCACAAGACACCATTCAACCAATGAAATTGACATTGACGAAATAATGGATCAGATTTAATGTTTTCAAGAAATAAATGGCAAGATACAATGATCAAGAAGGTGGAAATAGAGTGAATCATTTCCAGGATTCAAAAAGGATGCGTTAACAATGTGTTCGAATTAGAAAATAAGATAGTAGAAGAGTATCAAGAAAAAATTTTACAAACGATACAAAGGAATTTGAGAGTCCAATCCTTGAAGTGATGTTCTTCCTTCACAAATCTTGATACCTGCGCACACCTAGAGGTAACCAGTGTCAGCTGTACACTGAACCTAGTTTCCGTCGCGGCACCATAGACCGTTCAGTATGAATATCACATCAAGATTAAAACAATCATCCAAATCTTCGGAGGGGAGAAAATTGGTTCAAAATTAAAAACATTTAAGGATTGTTGCAGTATATATGACCAACATATGAATAAAGAATGTGATTTTTTGTCACAAGACGACCATAGAAATAAGATTATATGTATCACAAAAATATAATACACATAGGTTAAGAGTGTTTGTAGCTTAAATTTTTTTCTAATAGAAGCAAAATACTTTTTGAATAATGAAATAGTTTAATATCGAAACAATTTTAAAGAGGTTGCTTAACATCAAATGAGGTATCCTCAAGTATCTATGATACCGATAATAGATATATGAGATAAAAGGATACAATTAAGAAAATGAAGAAAAACAGGTTGAACAAGGAATATTTTTTATATTTGAAAATCAAGAAAGTGGTCTCAAATCTAGAAGACTATAGGATAGTAACAAACTTCAAGGGTTTGATAAGAAGATGATGGCACAAGGATATCAAGTTATAGGGCCCTGGTTGACTTGTGGCCAAACTATAAGCAATATTTTGAAAAGTTGCACCTTCCCCTTAAAAATGAGCTTCCAACTCCTTTTGATTTAAATTACACAAACTGATTTTTTTTAACAATCGGAATTTTTGAAAATAATAAATTTTGAAAACAGAGAGAGAAGGGACGTCAGGTTCTATAAATGCAGGATGATGCATGATCATTTTATACGTTCTCACATATCATTATTATTTATAACTAACAACTAATTCGGTGGCATATACGCCTTTCCCTGTATAAAGATAGCTAATCGTTTACTATTCGATCAACCTACGCACTTGAGAGAGATTCGTTGCTTGAGTTTCGTTTGGCTTAAAAGACCAACAAGGAGGGAAAACCTACGCACTTGAGAGAAGATTCGTTGCTCGAGCTTCGTTTGGCTTAAAAGGCCAATAAGGAGGGGTGATATAGTTAGATTACTAGTTAAGTTAGGTTGGTAGCCACCTATAATAGACATCTTTAACTAGGACGTTAACGTAATAATATCATTTTTAAATCAGATTAAAATAAGTTGAAAATAGATTTGAAAGTAGAACTGTATTGGAAGGAACCCGTTCTGGTGCATAACAGCTCTGATACCATTTGTGGCGGAATTGCCCAACTTAACCTAGTTTAAACACATAACACGAGTTTTGCATCTAAACCGGATGAAGCCCATTAGTCCGTCAAGTCCCCAAAAAGTCCTGAATACATCAGACATGATCGAATATATACCAGGTGACCCATTAAGAATCCTTAGATTATTCCAATATAAGAAGTTTAACAATAAACTTTAATAGAACAAAACAGGTGAGAATAAAAACAAAAAGTTTATATAAATTGTATAACAAAAGTATAAAAGTTTACAGTGGAGGCGAGAACCAAATGATGAAACTCTGCTATATAGGTGATAGCATTACGTGAAATCAACATCGAGCCCACTGGTGTTGTTTCACTTCAAATAATTTAAGAACAGAAAAGGAAGCTTAAGCACCTAGCTTATTTGTTTCTTCAACTTTAAAAGGTATAAGGAAACCGTCAAGAGAACACCTAGCTTCAATGCCTTCTTGCGGAATAGGGATGAGCTAGAGACTTTATACTAAAAAAGGATCAAAGCCACAACCCACCCTGAGTACTAATTACTTAGCAAGATTTATCCAACCACTAGGTCTAAACCCAACTTTGTAACTTATGGCCGATCTGGTTTGGTCAACTCACACTGCAGCTGCCTAGAAATAGATCCTTAGCTTTTAAATTTATCTTATTTTAGTTATTTGCTACAAATAGTAGGTTATATCTATTCTATAATCAAACAAAGGCAAACACCTTGCGAAATCATTATTAACAAAATCATTATTCTTCTTAACTACGTGTTGGTGATGATTCAGCTCTTACTACTGGTTAGATTAGCAATTCGAATCAATTTTATACTCCCAGGAATAATACTCAATCATGAGCCATATGCGTGTACAACGACCCCGCGTATGACAACCTAACATCCAGTGCCACCTAGTCGGAACTGCCCTCACCGAACCTGGATGTACAGTTCATCGACACCCGCATGTCTCCCACCTTCCAGTTAGTCTCACCACAGTTCCAACTCTTAGGTACAAAGAATGAAAGGTTTATCGAAGCCCGTGATGGGGACGACAAGTGAAAGAGACCCGTTCGAAAACCGAAAGCATCGCCAACATCAGCACGGCCTTATGCGACACAAGTAGGAATATAAACCATCATTTTTGAAATACCAAACCATTCCTTGCCAATGTCTCCATTTCAACATCTTAGGAAACTTTCTTATGTAGATTCAACTTTTTGTTGAAAGTAAAAACGGCCTAGAATTAAGATTGGCTGAGCATTCTAATCTATCGCGTATAGGATCAATAATGCTGGATTTAGGAGCAAATCATGCACTAGAGTTTCAATCATTTATTGACTCTAATGCACATACATAACTCATTTATTAACACTCAAATGAAAAAGGGGAAATGCACTGTGGCTTGCCTGGATTATTTCAAAGGATGAGGCATGGAAAGTTAGCATCTTGATCGGCAAGGTTCCTCCTGGTACTGTTGTTATCTTGTAGAGTTTGGCTCTCAGATTCCTCTTTGAATCCTTTCCTTAACGGTCTACTCGACTTGTCGTATCTAAATGCATGATGTGAATGATGTTTAAGAATGAGGATGATCAACCTGTAATAAAAAAACCTATAAAAGTTCCTAAAAGAAAAAGTGGGGCACTGAAATCATTGTGCAGGCCTCATCCTAGGCTTAGATAATTTTTCTAAGGTTTAAAATAATTTTCTAGGATTTTAAAATCTTTTATAAGGTTTTAGAATAATTTCTAGAATTTTGAAAGCCAAAAAGAATTATTAGGAATTAAAAAGTATTTCTAAAATAATGAAGTAAATATTTAGTTATTTTTATTAAATATTTAAAAATAAAAAAACTTTAAGGATTTTAAAACTAATTAACAAAATAAAGAAATACATAATCCTTTTTAGGAAATAAAATCTGAATTGTAACAAATTCGAAATAGGAAATAATTTTAGAAAATCAGAAATTAAAAAGAAGCCAAGTCCCAAAATAGTTTTCTGCGCAAAACTTCCGCCTTCCTCCCTCTTCTTTCCGGCCCAAGTGGCCATTCGGCCTGCTTCCCTCCTTCTCTCTTCTTGACCCAAATGAATCGGCCCATCTGGGCTTTTCCTAGGGGTGCGGCCTAAGCGGGGCGCACGATGCTCACACACGCACGCGCGGCGCGACGCGCGCACGCCGTGGCGGCGGCGCCGGCAACCATACTGCACGGCGGGGCGCCCTGGCCCTTGCCAGGCGTCGACCAACGGGCGGTGGCGCTTTCTTTCTTCTCCCATTTCTCTTTCTCTTCTCTCTTTCCCCATTCCTCTTCTTTCTCTCACGGCGACCATGGCGGACATGGCACACGCGCCGCGTGCACACAAAAAGCACGGCGGCGAGCCGCATTCTCGGCAGTAATAGACCCCGCCGGCATTTGAGGATACCTGCGCGAAGTGCGCACGGGTTCTCCGCTTCAGGTGTGCAAGGCGTGAGGCTCAATTAGGACGCATGCGTTGGAGATGTGGTGGTGACGCGATGAACGTGCCACCAGCGCCATGGTTGACACTCGAGTTCGATTCGAGCTAGGAGTGGCCCAATCCTTGACGAGGATAGGCGAAGCAGGTAGAGAATGGCGGAGAACTCAAGTTCTCACCTTCAGCAAGCGAGCGACGCGATGGAAGATGGTGAACGGCGATAAGCAGAGGCGGTGGACGAGGATGCGTGGGGCGGGACGTGTGGGGAGGCAGATTGATGGAGATGGGTGGCGTCTTGGGTTGAGGACAGCGGTGTGATGCTCGGCGATGCTTAAATAGGGCGGGGAAGGCTGCAGAGAGTGGTGAGGATAAGCACAGCGACAGCGGCAGATGGGGACGGCGATGGCGAGAGAAGCTTGGCTTCACCACTCCCCTGGCTGGATGAGGAGGAAAGGCGGGGGCAGGCCCACCTGTCGGCGCCGTGGATTGTTGGGCTGCCCCAGTGGCGAATGGGGCGAGGCCATGCGGCCCAGGCGCGGCCTTGGGCCGGTGCATGGCATAGGCCGGGGTGGAAAAACCGGGGGCGGGCCGCAGAGTTTCGGGCTGCTGTTTTGCCCCATTTTTCTTTTCTATTTCTTTTATTACTTTATCTATGGACTTTTTCAATTTTAACCCCAATACAAGCAATTCTAAATAGGAATCCAAATACAAAAGTGAAAGGGTATTACTTATACTATTACCTTGCACTTTTTACCTTGAACAAAAATAAGTTTTGAGGGATTTGAATTCAGATTTGATTTGAAATGATTTTAAATCTTAAGCTCCAAATTTTTTTCCTTATTATGCATATGATGACATGTTTGAATGCATTTAGAAAAGTGGGGTATCACACTTACCACATTTACGTTTCTGCAATTACTTCTTTGTGTGCCTTTAGCTTTCCTAGTTAGTTTGATTAGGTTTGGCTCTAGGTTGCAAGCCTTCTGTGTAAGTTAGAGATCGCATAGATAAACCTTAGACTTAACCAGCATGTGTAGGATACGATATGTTTATCTTATGCACTAGATAGCCCTAGGTTTTAGAAAAGTGATTAGCAACCCAATTTACCTCTCTCCCTCTTGCGTGGGATACCCCGATACAGTCCTTACAAAGGTTTGTAAGTGAAAGCTTCCAAGTATTTCTAAAAGCATTTTCAAGTGCTAGCATATACATACAACAAGAGTGTAGCATAAAGACACCACATAGAAAAACTCTATAGAATATGTCTATACTAGAACATGAGCGAGCATTTTAGGATTTTCAAAACAAAAGCATCACCACTTAGCAGCATGGTTGAAGCTGAGGGACTCAAGTATACCAAGTCTAGTCTTTCGTCCTGGCTGTGATGAGCGTTTGTCAACATCGAAGACCTACTAAGGAACAAGCGGGCCGTAGACCTCTTGTGTGGACTGAGAGGCAGCGCCAAAGTGGACTTGGCATGACAAAATCCATGCCAAGTGCACCGGTAGGTAGCTTAGGCTACGGTCCAAGTTAGGCTCGGCCCACAAGTGTGACCTTGGGGTGCGGGACGGTGTAGTGAGTCGTAAAATCACCCTAGAAGAAGCCCATCAAGCGTTTACCGGTTCGAGCGTCAAAACAGAGCCCAATTATCATTTCCTAGTTTGAGCGTTAAAACCAGGGGCCAAAACCATTTTTTGGTTCCACTGACAAAACCATGGGCAGTTGCCGATATTCCAAAAATCAGAGTTACCCCCAAGGGATGGGCTACTGGACACGTGGAGAACATCAAGCAAAGGCGGAGAAACCGAAGAAGTTAAGGACTCCATCGTGACTGTTCATGTGAGTTATTGCAGTCTTTTCTAGCCCCTATGGGCTTTTGTAGTGTCAAGAGTCTGTAATATAGATGATCAAGTGCAAAACTGCCTTAAGGCTTAGTTTGTAGTATAAATAAGGTGGTGGCTACCATTAGCCATCTCTCTTGGCTGGTTTAGGGTTTGCTTAGACTTAGGTTTAGGCAGCCATTTTCATTTCCAAGCAAGATCTTCAAGATTAGATGGTTTTAGAGTGATCTAGCCCCATAGTTAGTGGGTAGGAAGTGGGTGGCTGCTTTGGTTTGGCTATGAGATTTTCCCTTCTCTTTTATTGTTTTGGACTTACAAGGACATGGAGATTATGTCTTAGAACATCTCAATCCTGCAGGATTGCCACGAGCAAGTTGTTCTTAAGTTTCCCCTTTCTTGCCCAAGAATTCACCTCTTCACGAGATCTGAAATTCCCGCTAATTCCATGATCTTCTTTAGTAGATCTTTTGGGAATAGCTTTGGAATGAACCTCGGATAGCCTGTGCTATGTTTCATGGAGTTTGGAGAAGATTTGGTCAAGTTTAGGCTTTGAGAGCTCAAGATTCGCAAAGGCCATCGGATAGTCCGGTGTGTGCTACTGGATAGTCCGGTGCAGGGCTGCCCAGATCATCATATCGGATAGTCTGGCATGCTATTGGACAGTCCGGTGCTGCCCAGTCTGTAGTTCTCTTTGGCTTTTTGGATTGGGTGTTTTGTCTACGACTTTAGTTTGCAACTCTCTGCTATATGCCCTTACTCGAACTCATTGGATCATCTAGTGAGGCACTTGACAGTGTAGAGTGGCTAGTCATCGGTTGCTAAGTTTCAAGCCATGGTCATTTTCATCTGTCTCGTGGGCACTTGAGCGATTTCTTCCGCTGTGTGTTGCTCTCATCGTGTTCTAGGGTTAGTAGCACTAGTTGCTACGTGATCTTGCATGGTTGAGAAGAGAGAGTTTTGGGGTTGCAAGTTTTAGGTGTCAGCCTATTCAACCCCCCTCTAGGTCATCTTCTCGGTCCTCAGAAGCAGCCAAGATACAAGGACCAAAAGACTGACCCTTAAAGGAAGGATCAAGGTTGGACTATTTTGATAGAAGGTGTGAAGTTTGCAATAGTGGGGGAGTTACATGGACCGGAAGGTCCGATCAATGAAGATCGGGCTAAGCCTCGGACCATTTTAGTGCAACACCTAGTTCAAAGGAAATTGACAACTACAATGGACCGGATGTTCAGATCTACCGAAAAGTGTTGGCCGAACCATATAGTCTATACACTTTCTGGTAGCCTTTTGGCTAATGGCTAGTTGGAGTCTTGGGGATATATAAACCACTCCACCTAGTCATTTGAATTGAGTTGGAGCTATTGGAGATTACAACAACTGTAGAGGAGTATTTTAAGCATATCATTTACTCCAACCACTATATGAGGGCTTAATGCATAATCCAAGCTATATTAGAGCTTTGAGAGAGTGAGCTTTGTAAGCTATTCTTGAGCCTAGCTCATGTGTGGGTTATTGGCAATACCTGGTTGTGGTCAAGCCACATTGTACTCATTGCTAGACTCTGTTTCTTGGTGTGGCACGGCGGCGACACTTTGTGTGGGGGCGAGGAGACCCTTCAAACTCCATGGTGAAGATCTGATGTCTTGTGACCGATGGAGATGGTGGTGGTGCCCAACATCCTAGCGACGTGGTGATAGCCTTTACTTGCCAGGAGTCTTGGTGTCTAGAGCAAGACAGTGATTAGGAGAGTGCATTTACCTTTCCAAGTTAGTTTGATTAGGTTTGGTTATAGATTCCAAGTCTTTTTTTTTTGGCAGGTCAGAGAGCACATACAATCCCTACACCACCAAGCCACCAAAATACCACTACCACCGTTTCTCGATCTTGATCATCACGGTTTGTACCATCTTCATCCTTGCGAATAGTCAAGGATCACCATCATGTCCATTCCCACTATTTGAAACAAATAGAGATATTTTGTTTTGTTAGGACAAAACTTGACTAACCATTACGTCATAAAATCACAATACTTTTAATACAGAAATAATGTAATTACATTCAGATTGAGAAGAACTTAGGGCATTTTCGGAACACAGAAATTTTATATGAAACAGTTTAATTTCACATACAAATACATAGAAGCATGGAACCCTAATGGTTATAACCTTGACTATATAATAAAATGTATTATAGTGATAGAGTAACTCTTGATCAATTTCTTGTCCCAACGAATTGAAATACGCCTGCTAGTTTTAATAGAGTTAGAAGTACATGGTATTGTTGGCTTCTCTCAAGTTATCGAACACATCTTGCCTGTAGAACATGATGCATGGGAGGATCCCACCCCAAGAACGACAGGCTATTTTGTCTAACTAGTAAAAATGCACATGGGTCCCGCACGTGACTAACCATTGTTTGGCTAATTAGTATTTGTTTTCAAACAATTGTCGATGTGCAACAAGATACGGCTAAAATGATTTTTTAAAAAGAATTTGTAAATTTTTATATGTATTGATAGTTAAGGCAAATAATATCTTGTTAAAGCATTGGTAGTGGTAGTACAAATAACGATGACGACGATGATAATAGTGCATTGGGATTGTGTGCAAAGCTTTGGTTTAAATTTAAGGAACCATAGCAAGAGTAGCCCAATCAAAGATGTGCTTAAAATACAATGTGTCACAAGCAGAACAGGTAGAGAGAATGCCTGCTATTCATGCATAAGTGTGAAGAGAGATAGGGATTCAATGAGTTATTAGGTTCAACTAGTAGAACATTCAATATATATCCTCTACTCAAATAAAAGCAAAGTTGATCGTAACAATGTGACAAGTCAAATTAAATTGGAAGCAAATACAACCTTCTTGGGAACCCGGATCACCTCTTTGAACTTTGGTGGCCGCACTTTCCAGCTTATCTCCATCGTCTTGTTCATAATGCGCGCACCGAACCCTTTGGAACCAACAGCTAGCAACCTCTTCTTGTTAGCCCTGTAGGCCTTCTTCTCCGCAACTGCTTTGGTAGCAGAAGCTTAGACGGAGAGAGACATCTGCATGATTCAAGCCACTAGATGCCTTCAAAACTACTAGATTACCAACCGAAGGTGCCCACAATGGCAGGAGCAGAGATAGGCGGGTTTGAACCTTCATGCTTGCCCAGCACTAATACGATCTATATCCCTGCTGTGTGCGGCTCTACCAAATAAATATGGTCGATACATGGTGTCGGGAACATTGATGTTTTGGAAATGTGATCGGAGAGAGAAGGCGGACAATTGGCCTGGGGAAGGTGTGTGATGGGGATCAGGGGTGCCCGATATTCCGTCGGGTGGAGACAACCGTCAATTTGACAGAGGCACGACACACGGTTCGGCTTCCAATCAACATGATTCGAACCATGCAATCGTAGCACCACATCTCCTCTTGTTATCAATTGTGCGCACACAATTGACCCCACCAGGAAAGGCTTAACTCTGCCTACGAATCGAATAACACAAAAAAGAATATGGTAGATGCAAACTCAAATTGCAAATAAGGATAGAATGAAGCTCATGAAGGCGAAACTATTTAGTAATAGAATAATCTAAGCAAAACTCCCAAACCTAACCTAATGACCGCTACAGAATATATACAAAAGAGATGTCTAGGTGGCGGCCAAGGGGTGGTTGAGCAACCTTAGGTCGTACAAGGCATTTGGGCCCAAAAACCGATGTCGCCGCATCATGACAGATTATGGACGTCATCTTGTTTCAACGAATCCCGTCGACTTGGGGCTTATTTGGATGTGAGAATAGATGGGTTGGAAAGCTTATATCCTTAGCTTTCCGTCCACACGTAGAACGGTTAAAACGGAATGCATATGTGGCCTGGGCGTCTATTTTACTGAGACCTACTCCTGCAGTCCGAACCGGCGACGAAAATAGATTGAGCTTTTAACTTGGATTGTGTTTGAGACTCCATCTTGACTTAGGGTATGGGCAGGTACTGGGGTGAAGAAAGACTAACGAAAAAAGTCATGATAGATGATTAATATGGGCAGGAATGAGAGTTCGGTTCGTGTAACTCGTTTTCAGCCGTTTTTTGCAGGCCCCTTTGTTTCGCGGTGGAGACAGATCAAAGCTATGGATCTAGGTGGGTATGGATTCCTCAAGCTAAAAAAAGATTTTCTCTAAACTCGCTCTTTATATCATATATAGTATAGTATAGAGATATTGGTCGCCGGCGGCAGATGAATGGCTGCCCTAGCTGAGCTACAAGGAGACGCACCACAGCATGTTCATCGTTGGCTATACTCTGCCCGATGATATATAATTAATGCAAGGTGCGTCTATCTAATCCGTGGAGTAGATGCAAACTAACAACAACACCTGTGTCTGATCTGCACTTGGGTGGAGAAAACAAAGGGAATAATCCGCAGGCTGGCTTGCCGCGCGCGCGCGGCAGGCAAATAGCTCCTCCCCTGGCCGTTCATTTGCAGCGCGCAGGTCAACCCGAAGCAAAGCCCCGCTCCCTCTGCCGTGCCGACGCGCGTCGCCTGCCGCCTGCCAGCCTCCGCCGCAGACGCGGCCGGTGCGTGCTGTGCGCGTGCCTGGGGCGCCCCGGCACGAGCCTCGCCTCAGCAGGAACGTGACGGCAAAACTAAACTAGTCTGGGCACATCTGGCCAATAGCCATAGGACACACACCTCATTGGGGTTGGTTCAGACAGTGCAGTGCATGGCTATATTCCCTCCCCTTCCGTGTTCTATATTGATTCGCAAGGCCCTAACTTGTTTAAAGAGGCTTCTGGAGATCGAGTTTCATTAAGTAATGGAGCTGCTAAAAGAAGAAGATAAAGAATGGCGCCAAGCCTGTGAGATTCCATGCCATGCTTTCTATATGTCCACTCTCTTCTTATTGTACTGCCTGGTGTCTGCGTTCAGTTCTATCATCTGTGGCTCTCATTGTCCTTGCTGTATTTGAAAGTATATAATGCTAATAATAATCTTCGTTTCTGCTAGTAGGTGGCATTCAGGCAGGCGCCTTCCGGTAAACAAGAAATAAATCTGATGAGGTCATGCACCATGTTGTGGCTATTTAATCTGTGTCACTATGCTTGTTATCTTTTAACGATTTGTTGCCTCGATCGGGCTTTCTGTTTCAATTCCAAGCATCGACTGCATGCAACTGCCACTCAGATAGTACTTCCCCCATATAACCTTCTAATCAATGTTTTCACCTGATGCTCGATGAAGGAACCTAAACGCCTAAGAGGACACGTAAACTAGGATCACTTAAAATTGGTTCACTTTGCACATATAGAAGCCTACACGACTTCTAGCTAGATATATGTACCGTTTTCCTGTGTGTGCTGCCATCTCTACAATATAAAAGTCTTGCACCCAGCTTCCCATCATATCAACTGGCCTATAATCTAATAGAAGAATTAAATCATTCGACTCAAGCAAGATACAAGCAAATTATGTACAGTAAAGAGAGTTAGAGAAAGTAAACTCCCCTACAATGACTTCTAAAAGCTAGGGATTTGGTTCCAGCGTTTTGGGCCGCTGTCGGTTTACAGCGGGATGAAATCACCTTTCTTGCCGTTTGGTTTGGCGGCAACGTAATCATTTCACGCGGTATCAGTTACGGCTCTTCATAACAGCGATACCGCCGGTCTTCGAGCGCAAGCCGATTACGTGCCCGCGCGTCCGTGCTCTCGCCTTTCTGCTTGTGCAGTCCTGTAAATGGATTGCGTCAACTAAAGCAAACCAAACAAATGAAGCTTTCCATTAGGATGTGAGACCTTGTTTGAGTAACATTGGATTAGAGTGGTTTGAAGGGATTGGGGTCTGTTCAAATCTCCGATAGATCAAAATTTCTTTCAATCCCTTCCAATTAATTCCAATCCTCTTCAATCCGATGTTAGGGGCAAACAAGGTCTGACGTTAAGGCTCCTAAAACACAACCAAACAGCACCTAAGCTCTAGTCCTTGCGGGAACACTCAAAAGGGCTGCCGGGTTGGGTAACCCCATGTAGCCAACGGGCCAGTGCAAGTGAGTCTCTGCATTAATTACCTTTCCACAACGTTTATTGTCGTCTTTGCTTGGCAGAAGTTTTAGCCAAATGCTAAGGGCCTCTCCTCTCTCATACAAACTTCGGTGAGACGGAAGTTGGATGTCCCACAGCAAATTTTATCTTATATTTATCCATTAGTACCGCCGGATTAAACAAAGTATGCAGAAGGTTGTCAGCCCAAGCTCTTTAGACCGATTCCAGCAACAAGACCAAAGTACATGATCAAATTCAAACTACACTTTGTGCACAGTGTGCAGATTCCGTCTTTTTTTTTGTCAGTCATATAGTCATGCTGCTGAAGACAGCCTTAGAAATTAGTAGGCAATTGCCCTAGTTCAATTTAACGGAGAACAGAGTATCCTTTTGAACTTTGTTCAGCAGGCTCTTAGCACTGCTGAAACTCTTAGCTGGATTAAATAGTGAATGTGCCCAATGATTGTGTATTCGTTCAGTGCAGTTTTTCAGCATTGTTGTTTTGTTTATTTGTTTTTCTTTAACCGAGGTTCATCTGTTCAATGTCTTGGGTCCCCATGTGATCACCTAGGGTCTTCAAAAGGCACACTTGGTCTTCATATGAGGTGTTTGATCACCCAAGTTCATTACTTTGAGATTAAGTCTTTGTATACTAGCAAATGTTATTATTCTCGTGGGTTATACTATCATTCAGCAACTGCCAAAATTAGTAAACCTATGCCTTGGTTACATGATCCTTATACTCGTGTAATTCCAACGTTCTTAACTGTAGTCCATCTTGGTTGGTTGGGAGTTTGTAATGGGTTAAACAAAAGTGTTTGATATAGGATGGTCCCTAATGCCTAACGAACTATAGGGTCGTTTACTATTCCCATGAAGAATACAAAATAAAAATGAGCTGCCATGCACAGCAATTCCATGAGGAGTTTATTGTGCTTGTCCATCTTAGAATATTTAGGCCGTTGCATTTGGTTGGTTTTTTTTTAGTAAGAGGTGTATAATAAGGTGTTTAGCTCATTAAACACTTTAAGTGTTAAGTAGAGGTAGTGATCGAGTGTGAAAACTTAATCCTACCAAAGTCTGCTAATAATCAATCTTCTACACATGCAGCCATATATATTAGTCATATATGCTATGTGCTGGATCATTTTGTCTAGTCTTCTAACTTATTACATGTATCATCGATGTTTTTCTAAGTTTTTCACTGCAGTATATGTTGCTGTGGGAGCGGGTGTGCTCGGCGCCACGTACAATCACTGAAGATGTACAAGACACCTCCCTTTTGAAATGGACGCCTGATTATCGACAGTGTACCACGGCCTTTGCCTAAAGTCTGCTATTCCAGTGACAGACTGAGATCTACGGTGTGAATATACCCAGTACAAAACTAGATCTTTCGGTGGGAAAGAGTAGATTCTTCACCTGGCTTGTGCTTCATATGGCAGGTGCTGGACGACCAATAGAATCTTCCAGCTAGGGTCGAACTGGTCGCCCCATCGACTAGCGTCGCTGCGTCGTCGGTTATTAAGTACAGTAATAAAAAAGGAAAATGGTTTTATCCAAGAGTGCTCTCAAAGTCTCAAGTTTTAAACGTACTCCTATATGATTTTTATTGCAGGCTATAGAGGGTTGGCGCAGTTCTTCAGGTGCAAACGCTCTCTTAGTTATAAAACCTCATGATTAGGTGATGCGTGATCAGAATCGAGTCTGGGGGTGATTACCTGCCCTGCACAAAATAAAATGTGTGGCCACTGGATGCGGCATGAATGATAGCGTCCATGCATCTGGATCCAACAACTGTATTGTATATAGAAGTCAAGAAAATGCAGACCACAGGATTCAACAGTGACTCAGCAATCAGCATTGCATGTTTAATGGCCAACACCTTTTAGTATTAGAGCACTACGCAGAGAACCTAGATGAACAGTGACGTGCTAGTACTCCCTACATCTCAAAATGTAAAGAGTTTTGGGTTTCAAATAGATTCATACATTATTGCTGCTGCTGCTGTTGTTGTTATCCATGTATGTGTTTGTATATGTGTCTAAATTAATCTCCATTCATATGAGCATACATTGAGACAAAGAGGATGACCCCACCCCCCTCCCCCTGTTTATGGCGGACACTATAACCCACAACCCATTTTAGGCATATATAATGTGCATGATCCTTAGTATAATGATAATACAGTTTGATGGTGATGGTAACGGCCTAACGGATATGACTAAGCATAGCTGACATGCTAGTTATTAGCTATTAAAATATCTGACATGAGGGTCCTACAATACTTTGTTAGGAGTGGTTTATGGAGATGTGAGCTATAGTCTTAGCTCTAAACAAGATGTATCAACTTGTAGCTAATAACAAGTTATACGCAATAAATAAACTATAACTTACCCCCTCCATCCCTCAAAAGAGACACTACTTCTAGAACTTTCCAGACCTCGATAAATGACCTTGGTCTCTAATTAAAATGGTTAATCATCCATAAACCAATGCCTTAAAGGAAATTTCATATGCATATTGGAAAGAAGAAAAAAGCAATTAAATGTGAACGAATCTTGGAAGGAGAAAAGCATGCGATTACTAAGCCCTTTTTAGTTGGTTCAAAAGCTAAAAAGTACACTTTTTAGTTGAAAAAAATACGCTAATAGTGGACATAGAGAATAGTATACGTACAAAGAGGATGAAAGATCGAAAACAAATAAGATTCCCCAATTGGTGCTGTCATGTCTTTAATATATCTACCTGCAAATAAGGTCTTGATTGAGCTCTGACAAAAGTAGTAGTGGTGACAATGATATGAATTCAGTTTAATTATTTAGTGGTAGTTTGTCTTTTCTGAGTTGCATGTGTGCATAATGCCTTCCCTCGCTCTGTGGCTTTGTCTTCTTGTACGAAAAGGTTGCGTCAAGTTAAGGGCTGCGGAACGAATTCAATTACTACCGACTACAAATTTGTGCATATACACTGCAAACATCGCTGTTATCATGTTATGGCTCAGAGTCATACTGGTATATACCGATGGATGTTAGGTCAGAGTGGTCAACAACTAAGAAAACTTTAAACTCACTGATTACCTGCCAGATCACTGATCTTCGACATGAGAAATGACGTTCATCTCTAGGATCTCCTTGACAATTTTATCCGTTTGACAGGCCATATGATTCTTTTTCAGGTGACTCTGTCGTTATAGCTCACTGATAGTATGTTGAGACATGCATGCCCTGTTGAGTAAACTTCTTTTGTTCATGAGGAGACGAAATGTTTTGTAGGTAGAAAGTTCCTAGTATTGCAAACATCATATCCGCTAAACTAAGGCTAACTCCAGCAGCTTCCTCATCCTATTCCTCAAATTCAAACTTTTTTCTGTCTACGGTACCAGAACCGTACCAAACGGTGCCAGATTTCTCAAAATAGCTATACCATTGGAGAAAGCCTAAATAAGCCTGACAAATGGGGAGAAATTAATAAATCACCTAGAATTTACCGCACTTGCACAAGTATTATGACCTTAATTGCTTTCTCTGTGAACCTCTCAAACATTGCCCGAGTAACGAAGCGGGCACGCTTTGTCAGCTGAGACAATATGTAAGACACAACTAGCAACCTAGAATTGGACACCATGGGTGTGGCTGAGAAGCTATGCTCTGATCTTAGGCCGACATATGCTGGCATCTTGACAGGGGGATGAGCAACATTGCCAGCATAGAGGCAGGGCTCCTCGTGCCATGGGACCTCCAACGATGGGTGCTTATCGGTCCTCTGAATGTTGTTCCAAGGGAAGCTGAATAGAGCAAGGTCCCTGCCATGGTCAGAAGAACAGCCCCTCAACCTTCTGAGGCAACGGAAACCCTAGCCGTTGCCACCCCCACCCCTCTCCTCTCTCTCTCTCGCGTCGCTGGAGGAAGCCGCCGGAGGCCATCACGGAGCCATAAGACGGCGGCAGCGGAGTCCTCTTCCTTGGATTTGGTCGCGCTCGACGTGCCTTCGTGGGAGGTGTAGCGAGCATGTATCAGTGTGGTGTTGTTGCGCCATCAGCGGGTGGGCTTCCTTGCCGTGCATGCGGCTGCCGATGGTGGCAGCGTTGGTCGGCATCCGGCAGGCTCCGTTCTTCGCTAGCGGCCACTGGGAATAGGGTGCGGTGAGGGTAGGGCAGCGGTATTATGCTACAGCAGCGTGGTGGCGCATGAACCGGCTAGCGGGCGTGCTCCTCCCAACGGCGAGCTCATCTTCCTCTAGAGCCCAGTGGGTAGTGACAGCCGGATCTAGGTGGTGGTTGGGCGTCGGCGGATGCGCTCGCTAGTTGGGCGGCTAGGGGATGGTCGCTGCGGCGGCGCTACATCCCTTGCAGTTGTGGTGGGCTGGCTTCGGCGGCACACCTTCTAGGTACACGGGGGTGCATTACATCGTGCTGTTACGTGGTGGGCTGGCCTCGGCTAGTTGGGTCTAGGATTCTCTATGCGAAACCTTGCCTGGGTTAGCCCAAGCTGGTGGCGGCGGTGCACAACATCGTTTTCCTCCATGGAGGCATCGCATTGGAGCCCCACGGTGCCTTGGTGGTGATCGACTTCCGTTGTTGGGCTTGAGGCCATGCCTTGTCGGTACTGTTGTCTACCTCGCGAACATCGCTCTTTCTAGGCTCGAATTCCATGGTCAAAGTCAGAGCTACTTCCTGTAGGGTCGGTGAAGCTGGGCAACAATGATGTGTTGCGGTTCTCTGGCCAGGTGGGATGTTCTTCGTTGTGGGTAAGTGCGGTGCCTCTGAGGTAATGGCTGATGCTCACCATAGGAGATCAGTTTTGCTTACCACGGTGGCTAGCTTGCTTGGAGGCATGTGCTACGGTGAAGTCGGAGTTGCTACATTGTTGGAGAGCAACCTAGCTCGTCAACAAGGACACTCGATGCGTTCTTCGGCTGCTGGTGGTTGTGTCAGATGGTGGAGGTCTGATGGAGGAAATCGGAGCTTCTCGGAGATCATGGTTGTGAGACACACGGCACTTGTGCCAGGTTGCAGGGACCGCCGACGAGTCTTATGTGGGGTGAAAGTGTTGTATAGCACGTGCTGATGTCCCAATCCAACTGGTGTAACACCCTGAAATTTAGGACCAAAATTTTCTTCTAAATCTCCCCTAAGTCAAGATCAAATTTTCGAAAACTGTGGTTGTTTGCCTTGTGTGTATTAATATGAGCTCAACAAAAAATCTTCACAAAATACCAAATACCTTTCTCCAAACATACCTCACACACACACACTAAAATCTTTCCAAAAGAACCCCTCCCAAAAATCCCAACCAGATATTCAAATCCAAATCTAAGAGGAAAGAAGAAACCTCGGATGGGCCAACTCCCCCTCCCTCTCTCCTTTTTCGGCCCAAGCCCCGCCCTCCTTCCCTCTTTCCCTATTGGACCGCTGCTTCCCTTCCCAGGCCCAGGGCGACGCAGCCCACTCCCCCCTCACTCCCACTGCCCTGTGGGTCCCGCTCGCTGCCTCCCACTGCCACCCCGACCCCACCTGCCAGCATCGCCCCTTGCCCTCTTTTCCCCTTGGCTCGACGCACGCCCCGGAGAGCACCGGTGCTAGTGCTCGCCGCGACACCGCATCCCAGCCCCGGCTGCCCGCCGCATCTCCCTGCCCCGCTTCTGCCCGTACGCCGCTGCCGGCCCCGCGCCGCCGCTGCCAGCCCCTACCTCCCCACCACGTTAGGCTGACACTAGCCCGTTGCGCCGAACCCTGCCCTGCCTCCTTCCACCGCTAAACCTCCACACTCACACACACCTCGCACCTCGCCGCGACCGGCTCCCGAGACACTCAGGCGATTTTAGCCGAGACCATCGACCGAAATCACCACTCCTCACTCTGCCTCCACTCCGACGAACCATCCCAAATCCACCCCCTGCCCTACCGCTTTGCTCGATTCAAGCGAAAGCAAGCTCTGCCCCCACTACCCTCACCCCACCCAAGCGCCCCACCGCCGTCTTTCCCTTCCATCAGAGCCACCATCGCGCAGGTACCACCGCACCGCAGTGGGCACCACTGCATCGCCCGGTGGGGACCCTAGTTCTGGCCGTCAGCACCACACCCCAACCCCACCACCATGCTCACTGTCACCCCATTGCTGCTCAATGACCGACTCCCGTCGCCCGAAACCACCACTGGCGAAAAGAACCGGCAGCGAACCCCGACGGACCGGGGTAAGCCGGCCTCCATCGAGCCACACGGCTCAACCAAACCCGACTGCCATCTCACCCCACATGAAGTCATTACCCCCCTGTGCCATTGCTATGTGGGTCCGAGCCAACGGCGCAAGCCACGCCGTCTCCCACCTCGCTGGGCCAGCCCAGTAAGCCGCGCACCGAGTGGGCTGTCCAGGTCAAGCGGGCCGAAAGCCACCCTCGGCCTAGGTTCCTTTCCCCGTGGGCCAGATCCAAGAAGTTCATGGGTAAAAGTCCATATCTACCCCTCCAACTTTCCAGAAAGTCTAAATCTACCCCTAGCCACTCTATACTTTATATTTTTTTCGTTTCAACTCCAATTTAGGTGATTCTTGTGCCTAAATTCATCTGAAATCATCCATACACTCCACATAATATCTCCTCCTGGCTGAAAGCCGCAGTCATGCCACCATGATGCCGTCCTACGCCGAGTCAGTGCTTCGCACCGGTCCCACATATATCATGAGCCTGGTGATCGATGCCGTTGATCTCCTATTCTTCATAAATTCATGAGGCTCCTACCTTGGTCTATCTGAGTCTTGAATTCAGATGATGATGATACCGAAAATCATCTAAACATCATTTCTCCCTCCATCACTCCACAAAAGATCCTCACCCTTCCAAAACATCAACATGCGATCACCACCCCTTCAGCGTCGTCAACCTCGCATCTCGTGTCCACCACCCCTACTGTGGCGTCTCCGTAACTATCGTTACCGAGCCCACTAACTCGCCCGAAAACTCACTATACCCCGACCACTTGTAGTAATACCACCAGTAAGAACCCAGCGGATCCTCATCTCCTCAATCCAAGCTCTACACCACCAAAGCCGTTGATCTCATATTATGCCTCGATTTGTGTGTGTTCCTTGTTTATGCACGTAGAAGGCCCTGGAGAGGCCGAGCAGTCCAATCACCGAGACATTCAACCAGGAAATTGGAGAAAGCATGCTGATCATATGTCAGTCCCTCACCCTTCAAGTTGTAAGGCAAGCCCACTGGAATCCCCACTTGATGCATAAATTTTCTATGTTTTACAAACACAAACATTGGCCTGATAATCACATAAAAACTTGTATGTTTTGCTTGCTAAGGTAACTCAGCAAAATATACAGCCACCTAAGCTTATTTTAGATATAACGCGCATAGATAGGATCGCTCATTTAAATTATCTCTCATGATCTTGACAATATGTTGGATTATGGATATGGAATATGATGAGTATGGGAAAATGGAAGTGTGGTGTGGTTTTGAACTAAGATGGGGAAGAACCCCGACAAATGACCCATGGGTCGGGATCCGCCATTTTAAAGGGCAGGGTATGAACGAGTAACTTAGCAACTCGCGGTTACCCCATGTTTCAGGATTCGTGGAAAATACCGGGTAGGTGGTTGCTCGCGCTGTCGAGCATTGAAAAGTGAGAGTGGTTCTACCTGAGCTCTCCATAAGGATCGTTATAATTTTCATCTTGCCTAACTTTTTTAGTACAACCACTTGGTCTATATAAGGCATTAGCCAGGCCCGAGCCGGAATGGATAGTCTAGTAGCAGCTGTGCTGGCGCACAAAGGCTATGGGAATGGGTTGTGTGCCAAGGGGGTGTCAAGGGACACCAGGGTGCAGCTCGGAGGCCCGAATCCCTAAAGCATTGCTAGACCATGAAGCGAGGGCAATGGCTTGGTTTGGAATTCGGTTAGTTACGATGGTAACATGCCGCTGAGTCCAACTTGTGAGAATTAGTACAACCTCTGATCAAAGTAAAACATATTATAATAGTCCGTGTCCACTGGTATTGATGAGTTACGGCCTGGTTTCGGATGGGATAAAAAGATTTTTGGTTCAGCAGTGGATGCTAGATGTATGGAAAATGAGTTGGTTGGAACGCCATGAGCCATGTTGGACCGAAAAATCCAATGGCAAACCTTTTTGAGAAAAAAAACTCGGTTTTCAAAAAGATTAAAACTCGACAACTATCACAAACCCTGCATACAAATACTTTTCTGCAAAACTATACTGAACTCTAGATATATCATTCATATAGTGTTAGCCTTTCCAAAATTTCTTTGGAGAAAGGTGGGCTGCTGAGTATGTATGTAGTCACTATTGCTTTGTTGTTGGTTTTCTCAGTGCTATGGATATATATTAGAGTGAGAATGAATAAGGGCTACGACATGCTTCCCAACTACGAGATTAGGCCCACGTTTTAAATTCTGCTGCTTAGATTCTCAGGGCTGCGCCCCTTGTTATCTGACCCGTTTAGGGCGGATCTGTATCACTCTAATGTAAGAATGTGATTACCAAACCCTAGGATAGTAATAAAACATATTTTAGTCCCAATATAGAAACTGGGACGCTTCAACTCGCCAGTGTGACGTGTTGTGCGGCGTGCGTTGATGATCCAATCCAATCACCCATTGTGTAAAGGTTTTCAGTCCAATTTTTCTTAAAAAGACTGGATCAACCGTCCAGCCTGTCTTCTTTTCAAACAAATAAAATTTACTGTGCTTGTACAAGATCTCTACTAGCGGATGCGGGGAGCTCTGTTATTGAGTCATTTTAATATATTCCCTCTATCCCACAAAATAAGGCATGGATCTATTTAGCACGGTCTTTAAATTAAAAGTTTAACCATTTATTTCTTTCAAAATATGACATTAATAAATACCAAAGTATCATAATCTTAAAGTACTTTTGAATACGAATTTAAATATATAACATGGATACACTAAAATTTTATATTTTTTTACTAAATTGTTAGTCAAGGATTCCAAAGTTTGACTTTTTCAATTACATGCACGCTTTATTTTATGGGATGGGGAGAGTAATTGGCAAGTTTTGTATGGTTTGTTTCAAAAAAAAATTTACCGTGCTTGTACAAGATCTCTACTAGCGGATGCGCATAGCTCTGTTATTGAGTCACTTTAGGTTCCTAAACATGTTAACAAATGGGATATATACTCCCTCAATTATTTTTTATTTGACCTTTCTTAGTTCAAAATTTAACTAGCTGACGATAAATAAATATTCGAGAATAGAGGTAGTACTGAACATTGGCTTGTTTGGGATAGTTCCGGCTGCAGAAAATTTGTTGAATTGAATTTGGTGCAATTGATCATCACTAGCTCTAGGAATTTATGGAGCTAGAGTTGTAACCACATAGAGAGAATTTAGATGAGTCATATTCTGTAGGCGGTTTGGATTTAAAATAATTTTTAAAACTATTCTAGATTAGTATACAACCTCCACTAAATAGTTTTAGCTAGAATCTAGATTGTGCCAAATGGAGCCGTAACTGTTGGATGGCTTTTTCTAGGAATATTTAAGATTCCATACTCAAGCTCTTGAAGTGTGATCGAGTAGAGGTCAACCGATTGAAGATGTTTGAAGGCTTTAAAGTGATACTACCCCGCCCTGAAATATAAGGATTCTGATTTTGTCCTATTTTAAGCTATTTTAAATTCAGCCAAGTAAATAGAAAATAATTCTTTACCATATCAAATGAGCTTCATTAAATCCATTGTAGAAATATATTTTCGTAGTTTTCATTATATATCAATCGCATTTCTTAGTTACTTTGGCCTAATTCCAAGGGTTATCTAGTTACTGCAGCACCTTGTTGAATGCACGTTAAACAACTTGACGAACTTATATTACAAGTTACAACCATACAGTATGTAGTATATACTTGGAAGAGAGGAGTTGTTTCAACGTCCTGGCGCGCGCCCACTGATTATCTAATCCCCAACGGTTTCTTTTTTGATAGGTTTCGTGGCTGGAGTTATTGACAACTTGGTCCATGCCAATATTTTACTTTATCAATGTCTTTCAAAATGGTAATTAACGGGTTCACCCAGTTACTGACAAACACGTCACGAAATGGAATAATCCTATTTCCAGACGTTCACACCAGGACTGTATACATATATATATAATCCTACACTTGCGGTCTTCGCTGGCCTCCAAGATCAGCACCACCGTTTCCCTTTCCAAAAAGATCAGCACCATTGATTTGAAGCATGGACATGGAGCACCAGCTGCAGCAGCTGCTGCACTTCTCGCCGCACGAGCACTTCATGGCCAGCCCGAGCTTCTTTGCCGTCGACGACGGCGGCCACCCCGCGAATTTCCCGGACGGCGGCGCGGGGTTCCTCGAGCCGGCTGTCGTCGTCGAGGACGGCGGGTGGGTGGAGGACCTCATGCAGCTCGGTGACGAGCTGTTCGGTGCTGAGGCCGGCGGCGACGATGGCAGTGCCGGCGGCGTGGACGACCGCCAGCCGTGGCCGCTGTGCGACGACGTCGACGGCGGCTCCTCCGAAGCCCCGCCGCCGAGCATATCCTTCTTTGACGGCGACGGGAGCCCCGGTTCCGGTGACCAGCAAGGCGCCGGGGAGCTCGCCTCCGAGCCGCACCACGAGGACGGCGACGACGCGTCGGGCGCGACGCGGAAGAGGCGGGACCGCTCCAAGACGATCGTGTCGGAGCGGAAGCGGAGGGTCCGGATGAAGGAGAAGCTCTACGAGCTGAGGTCGCTCGTCCCAAACATCACAAAGGTTGGTTGGCACGCCGTCATCCCGCTTACTAATTTTCTGCAAGAGAGATGGGCACGGCATCTGAATCTTGGCCGGCCGCGCACGGCGCACGCAGATGGACAAGGCCTCCATCATCGCCGACGCGGTGCAGTACATCGAGAACCTGCAGGCGCGCGCCAGGAAGCTCAGGGAGGAGGTCTCGGCGCTGGAGGTGCGGCCGATGTCGCCTAGCCGACAGCAGGCGCAGCAGCAGCACGGCCGCCGCGGCGGGGCGGGCCGACGCCACCAGCAGCAGGAGCGCGGCGGCGCGGGGTCCGGGTCCGGCGCGCGGGTGACGCACGTGGGCGCGGCGCAGGTCGGCGACGGCAGGTTCTTCGTGACGGTGGAGTGCGAGCGGCGGGACGGCGTGGCGGCGCCGCTCTGCGCGGCCGCCGAGTCGCTGGCTTGCTTCCGGGTCGAGAGCTCCAGCATCGGGCGCGCGGGGACAGACCGCGTCGTGTCAACGCTCACGCTCAAGGTAGTACAGTAGCAACGCATGAGTTGGCAGCAATTTTTGCATAATTGTAACTAACTGTAGCACTTGGCTTTAGTTAATCTTAATCACCAGCTAGACTAGTTAATCATCTGTCTGTGCTGATTGGTTGGTTCATGTTAATTGCAATCATGCAGGTCACTGAGGATGCAGGGGATGCAGCGATCGGCGAGGCCTCGGTGAAGCTTTGGATGATGGCGGCTCTTCTCAAGGCAGGCTTTCGACCCGAAGCAAGGGTCCAGATCTCACGAACCCATGCATCCACACGGCGCTCCGTCGTGTAACCCTCATTTCGTCTTTTAAATTTGATGTGCTTTTTTTCCATCCACGAATCACGAATGTAAACATTTCGAGTGTTTGAACTTTATCTATAACTATGAATATCTATAGAGTATTCCACCTCATCAATTACATCATCCTCGTTCCCACCCCAACTTCGTTCCTACTTGCCGATGAAGAGGTGACCAGTCTACTCTAATGAGAGGCGTCATGGTATATTTTTTTTCATAAAAGGCATACTCTTAAAAATGCTTAAATTTGTGGATGATGTGAGTAGAAAAACATATGGAATGTGTTTTTGGAGGGAATGAGATCAAGAGCATTCAAATCCAAAACCTGACTTGTTGGTTGGCTCCTTGTCTTTCTCTCTATGTGCTGCCACTCATTTAGTTAGGTTGTTCTTTCCTCTTGTTTTCTTTTTATTTTTTTAAATGGAATAAGTTCATGTCTGATCCTTTAACTATCACTTTTATCTAACTTTAACTCCAATTGCTATTTCGTCCATATTGGACACATCAACTTGCAAACACATGCTCCTTTTGGCAGCTCGACCTGTTTTGAGTCGTTTTGAGATGACGTGGGCTGATTTCTTCTCCCCTGCCTAGCTCTCTCTCATCTTTCCTCTTCTCTCTTTGTTGCTCCTTCTCTCTCTTGCTACTTCTTGCTACTGCCAGTGGCTGCCATCTTATACTAGGCGCCGGCTACCATGCCCTCTATCTCCCACTCCAATGCCACCTAGACACCTAGTCCCCCACCTCATCCTCCTCGACCGCTAGTGCCATAAGCCCCTTCTTTGACACACGGGGCAGCGCAACATCATGCCTCTTCGTTGCTTTCCCCATGTAGAAGCTCCTCTGATGTGGTGAGGAGCCTGTGTGGGAGCTCACTAAGTTAGTGTCATGACTAGACGTAGAGGACATCGCATTCTACGCACAATAGAGAAAGTGGCGCAAGTGACACCATCACTAAACTTCTCGCTTCCATGCTAGTCCCATTCTTCCTGTCTATGATCTATTTGTGTCATCCACGTATGCATTGCCGTCCTAAGACAACCATGCCCTACCTCGTCATAGGAGCACCACTGACACACATGATCATAAGTTTTTACCCTACAAATGGCTGATGACGCTGGTAAGATGTATGTGATTGTTGCTTTAAGAGTTTCCGTGTATGATGCGGACACCTAAAAATAAACGATTGAACCAATGATCATTATTATATCCAAGGGTACAAATGTATGTGGGTAGAAAACATACGGGTGGAAATTAATTTAGATTAAACTCGCTCTTTTATAGAGTAGATATAGTCATATGATGTCACATCACTTTAGCCTAATTTAAACTAATAATAAGCACGATGCATGTGAGGGGTGCACGTTGTAGTAGGATGAATTTCGTAAGCAGAGAAAAATATACACCTTAGCACTTCAGTTTTAGACGGAGAAGGGCGTGCGGCATGCAGTTAGGTTCACTAATTTAAAATTTCATCTTTACATGGCGATTCAACCTTAATACGTACATGCAAACTAATTCAGATTCATATTTAACTCTCTCCACCACATATTAAAATCGCTAGTGACACTACTAAACAACTAAAACTAACTGACACGTGTAATCCCACTACTACTTCACAACATCTGCCTGTAGATTATTGTCGGGACAAACAAACTAATCTACTGTGATCGAGTTAATAGAAAAAAAAAGGCCAGGGCCAGTACTGATGACGAAATAAAATTAAGGTTAGATGAATTCTGTACCATATAGATAACAAAGTCAGATAAAATTCAAAGCACAATATTGATTTGAGCCAATGCCACCTGACCAAAAGGTCCTCAAATCTACAATCCACCACTACCGAATTACCAAAGAAAAAACAAAGGAAAATTATTTTATATCAAATTAGCAATTCAGAATTTGCATATTGTAACTTGTAAGGAGTGCGGCCGATAGGGTCACGACCTACGCACCGCGCGACCTCTGTCGCCCTTGATCTTTCCGTTTTAAGCTATGGGTCCTATTCATTTTTCGCGTGATTTATGGATGCTAAGTACACATATGATCTATTTTAACTAGCAAAATTAAAACGTTATGTATACAGACATGTCGCTTTCAGGGCGATGTTAGCGATGATCTCAACACAGAAAAGCTAAAATATTTATTTCGTTCCTCATTACTCCCTCGTATGATGCCTATTTTCAAATCCGTTTGCACCATCATGTTCTTTATGATGAGATGTACAAAATGAGATCCATATTATATATGTTTTAAAGATGTTAACACCAAGTAGCAAGTTATATATAAAACCAGTAGAAAGTTACATATTAAACTAGCATCAAGGTATTGTTATGAAGCTACAACTAAATGTGCCAATTATGTAATTGTCATGATTTGTTGTATGAATAGAGATAATGAACTTATGTATCGTGTGTATAGCAACTTATGTATCAAATTTATTTGGAAAGTAAGAGGCAGCTTACGTACCAAATTTATGTAAAGAAAATGTATGAACTATAGACGAATATATAAACTTATGTAGAGAATATGTTACTAATTTACTGCGCAACCTTTACATAATTTAGTCCAATATTTTAGTCAAAACGATGTAACAAGTTATGTGCAAACAATATATCAACTTATGTTGGCATTGAATAGCAAGTTATATCTAATGTCTAATAGCAAGTTATGTGTGTATCACTGAATAATTTTCAAGTTATAATATATCAATTTATGTAAAAACTTCAAGTGGCTAGTTATGTTGAATTAAATTAATCAAAACATGCAGTTACTTATATTAAATATATGGAAAATAAATTTATGTAGGGGCCTTGTAATAACTTACATAACAATATAGGTTTAAATACTTTTTTTTTCACAATACAAGATGAAAAATAAATTTTATAGTGGTTTATGTATAGTTGCCATATTTTATTATAGAACTTGCTACTATATAACAAGTTATGTACAAACAGTTTATGTGCTTAAGTTATATACTTAACCATGAACAAGTTATTATTATATTGTCGCTACTAAACTTGCCTCTTGATATTATACAATTATACATAACTAGTGGATAGCTAAACCAGAAACAAGTTATTATTGTGAGGTTACAGCTAAACTTGCCACTTATATTGTATACAAGTTATTTACATATATAACTTGCCACTTATCCGTACGAAGCTTTAGAAAATATGACAACATGAGTGAAAAAAAATCGTAACAATTTATGTACGTAGACTGCTACACATTTAATGTAGAACAAGCTACAACATATTTGATATAACTTGGCACTATATGCAAATTATTTCAAAACATATGTATCATTAATCTAGTTGTGTACATCTCATCGCAACGACAACAATGGTGCAAATGGAAATGAAAACGGATATTGTATATAAAAGTTATCACATATTGAAAGGAGGAAAAAAATATGGACCGCTTTCGATCAGGATTGCACGCCGGTTGTTGTGGTTGTGCCCTGTGTGCGCCTAAATCTAATATTCATCTAACTGGGTTGTACTTAAGGAGCGCGTTAAGCTGCGATCCGGTCGTGACATCCAGATCGCACGACCCCCTCTACTACACATATGCGCAAGCAAAGGTAAAGAGAGAGATCACTGCACCAAGCCCCATGCACCGAGCGAAATGTCCTGCACCACCAGCGAAACGTACTTTACGTATGATGTCAGCAGCGACATAAGCGAGGAAAAGTACGTACATTTTCTTTCATTGCCCATTTCTCTCTCATAAGATGATTGTTTTTAAATCCGTTTGCACCGTTATATTCGTTGTGACAAATCCTATTTAATGAGATCCATATTGCTTATGTTTCGTAAATATATACATCAAGTAGCAAGTTACATAAAAAATAATAGAAAGTTATATATTAAACTAATAGCAAGTTCTGTTATTATAAATTCATCACAAAAACTTGCTATTTATGTTTTATAAGTTATTCAAAACTAGCAGAAAATATATACACACACACACGCATATACATAAGTTGTTTTATGTAACTATCAGTTTATATTATTTTTTAGCAATATTTACATATGAATTGTGTAGATACTTATATACTAAACTTAAGTGTAGACTAGGAAAGACTTAGATAGAGATGATATAATAACTTATTAAAGAAAATGTTTCAACTTAGGTAGATATATATTGTACTAGAACTTATATTGTACATACAAAAAGCATCATGTTGTGTAAAGATTGTATAACAACTTGTCTAAGACAATATAACAATTTATGTATAGCATGCTATATTCTATGTGTACTTGTCGTATAGCAAAATCTTTAAAATAGGTAACAATGTTCGATGATAAATTTTGTAGCAAGTCGTATATATAACTTGCTATATACTTAATAGAACTAGCTACTATATAATAACATAAGTTAGCAACATATATATTAAAATATATAAAATAATGTAATAAATTAGTGACTTTTGTGAATTCTTTAGAAAATAAAAAACACTAGGTGAAAATAAATTATGTAGCAATTTATATATAAAAGTTGTTACATATTTAGTATAGAACAAGCTACTGCATATCCAACATAAGTTGTTGATATACAAAAAAAATATTCAAAACATATGGATCATAGATCTTGTTTGGTAGATCTCATTATTATAAACACAGACGAGATTAAAAACGGACACTCTAGGAAGAAGTTATCGCATTTTTAAAAACCAAGACAACTAGTATAATCGTATTACTCGGCTCTGTCCACCACTCCGCCTCATAATTATCCACATTACAAACTTGCATCAAAGAACTAACAAGCCCATACACGCGCATGGCAAAAGGGCCAGGCCGGAAGCACACATGCGCGGGTCGCGCGATCAGCATTGAGCGCGACCTGGTAGCGCTTTAGCGTTTCCGGTACTTAATGGCTTACTAAATCTAATATTCACGTAATTGGGCTGTACTTAGTGGCTCTTTATATGATACTATTAGACCCATCCAGCCCACACATACCGCTAACAGGCCGCAGGGGCGGCGATGCTATATGTCGCCGCAGCGACCGCAAGCGATTCCGTCGCCGAAGGAATTTTTATCCCGGCCCAAGTGTTTTCTCCCGTCAGCTCCCAGCCCAAGTGTTTGAGCGGCCCATTACTGCAGGTTGGGTACAGACGATACGATGTCTCCCGTAGTGTCCCGTATGTCCCTTTTTTTTCTCTTCTATTTTTTTACCGCCGCGATGTGACATGTATGTATTTCCTTGTTTTGTTCTTCCGGCTCCGCACACTTCTTAGTTTTCTTATTTTTCTTTTCTTGTTCGATTTTCTTTCTTTTTTCCAAGTTTCTTTTCTTTTGTTTTTATGAATACTCATGCATACTAGATTTATTTGATTTTCTTATTTACACTTTTCTTCCTATTTAAGTTCTATTGTTTTTTATTTTCTGTTTGAATTTTTTTTCTTAGTTTAAAAATATTTTTCTTAAGTTTTCAAATCTATTTTAGCCATATAAAAGTGTTCCTTGAGCTTAATACATTATTAATTTGTTTTAGGTGTATAAAATATATTCCTTGGGTTTCTTAAGTTTATCTAATTAGCTTTAGGTGGAATATCTAATCTTTTGCCTCTCTCACGAGGTGGGTGGCAAATGATTTTCCATGTTAGTGACACAATCTATAAAAGTGGCAAATAATTAAATGCCCCGTTTTAGTATACAAAATATGTTCCCTAAGTTTCTATAATTACGTATGTAAAATTTGTTTGTTGATTTTATTTTTTTTCAAGTGTATAAAAACATTTGCTCTACAGTTGGTATAGTTTGTTCTTTGTGTCTACATCTTTGTTTTCTGAGTTTATAATTTGTTCTGTATATAAATCATTAGCTGGTGTATCGACATTTGTTCTATGAGTTAGCATAATTTGTTGTAGGTGTACACATATTTGTTCATTATTAAACTTCAAAGCGAGGGTATAAACGCCAAAGCCCATTTTTATGTTCTACGAGTTCATCTAAATAATTTGGGGTGCATACTTTCTTCCATTATTCGTATTTGTTTTAGTGTATAGATGTTTGTTATGTGAACTAGCTTGTATAATTTGTCCTAGTAATACACATTTTATGTTGTGAGTTTATATAAATTGTCCAAGGCAAATATATTTTTTCTATAGGTTATAATTTGTTCCATGTTTACAAATAAATAAACCATTTCTGAAAAATTAAAATAATTTATCAAGCACGGTGCTGTTTTGAGGATTTTGTTGTAGGAAACAGAACGGTACAATCTAAAGTCTTAGACACCTTCGCATAACGGTTTTTCTGTCCTGTTAAAAGTCTTCTGGCTGCATCCATCTTATAGGGAAAATATTGTATTCTTTGTTCACAGAAACGGCAGACTGTCGCATCGATCTAAAATAAAAACATCCCAAGAAATACATGCATATGTACCGCTCAGGAATAAAAGCGCGCCGAATAAAAAACAGGAAGCGATTTCTTTATCCTCTCACTCCCAACTAATAGGAAGCGCGTGAATCGTTCTTCCGTCGCACCAGACCCAACAGAAAAATCGGCCCACGAATCATATTGCAGCACTCTTCGGCGATGGTACGCGGGGAGTTTTATATATATATATATTTTAAAATCTTTTTTTACAAAAATATACCATGGTTGACATCTTTTGCAAAAATATACCTCCGACGCCCAGGCGTTGGGCGCCAGGGATGGCCCACGGAACCGGGGGCACCTGGCGCCCGGAGGCCAGGCTCCAGGTCTATGCACCCCTCCACGATTACCGCAGCCTCTACAAGCGTGGCCGCAAGCGTGCGAGAGGTACAGTACATCTAAGGTCCATCTGTAATCCCACAGTCTTATACATGCACGCCTTTTTTACTGTCTTGGAGACTTGAACATAGCAATATAAACTTTACCTTGCACGCTTTTACTACGTTTCATTAACTAGTGGTTTTACTTTTATCGTGCATGAAAATTTTGTAGCTTATCGTCGCAGTAGCACGCCTATGTTATTTGGGCCATATGCAGACCGACATGTGGCCAAATCTGACCGGGCTCCTCGGCCAGCACAAAAGAAGCTATGTTTACATGTATAGACAACAAAACGGCTTGAAGCACGGGACAATTCATATGAAACGGTAACAGTTATCCAGAGTCAACTAAATAATGCAATCCATGTGAAGCAACAACGGTTTATCCAGATGCTCAACTAAATTTAGTAAATGCAGTAGCCACTAACTGAGTTTAATCCTACATCCTATGTGATACAGCAAATCTCTTGTTAGTATGCCTCTGAATTTTAAGAACAAGTTAGGAGAAATGGTCCAACACAATCTATTAATCTGATATGTTTGATACAAAATTCTCGGACACAGTGTTTTAAAACAATTATCTTTTTATTTCTTATGTTAAGAGACAATATGTTTTTCTAAATGTTAGGTCCGTCCAGACTCTTAAAAAATTTTAGATCCGATTCATGATTAGAGCTGAAATCATGATGGTACTAAATGCTGGCTCTATTAGGTTGCTATAGTCCTACGTATTGGTTACTGAAAGTCTGAGACATAGACAGAACTGGCTAGCCCTGGCGCCCAAGTGCCCACCCTACCGCCCCAATGTGCTCGGTTCCGTGGGCCAGGGACCTGGAGCCCGGCGCCCTGGCGCCCAGTGCCCGGCCGCCGGAGTTATATTTTTGCAAAAGATGCCAACCATGGTATATTTGTGTAAAAAATTATTTTAAAAAATACAAAAATAAAAAAAACGTGTACGCGGGATTGTCGCTCCTGCGATTAATAGTGAACCCCCCCCCCCCGCGCTGTCCGCTAAACGCGCGACTCGGCGCGCACTAACATTTCCGGTGTTGGAAGGTCTCAATTTGCGCCATAGGGCTAGGCTAGCACATAGTGGACCAGGGGGCCTCAATATTGGCAAGCCCATTAACTAATTAAGTGAAGAAATACTGGCCCACAACAATAAATGCTCTTTTGTTAAGAAACTTAACCCAGATTAGAGTTTGGATGGGCTCATACTGAATGTACCTCTGAAGGGTTCTCCATCTCTATATATAAGCAATACCATGTGTATCTATTATGAATAAGAAAATAGATCAGAAGCTCCACCAACATCTGTTTCCTGTGTGTTTTATCTGTCGTGCATATAGGATGAGAGACAGGATCTACAATTTCTCTACACCTGATCTGCTGCGGGAGGAAAAGGGAACAGATCTGATGATCTGCAGTAACGTAGTTTCTTAACACGTTACCAGCACGCTCTACCTCAACATCGCGTTGCTATGGAATCAGATTCGTTCTGCATCGACTCTTGGTCACGCGGGCAGGTCCCAAGGCTAGCCGAACTGTCCTACGCGACAGGCTTCGATCAATTGCATCATCGGAGGTATGAACAATTGCGTGTCCCACAGATCGCATCGATGCACTAGACCATATTCGTTTCAATCCAGCAGATTGATTTTGTATGGGAAATCAATTTCCGATCTGAAATTCATCCAGCCGCGGGCTGCTGCAACCGGCACCGGCGCCCCATCCCTGCACGTAGACCAAGCAGATGCAATCTGAAGTTGCATGCAGCATGCATACCGACGGAGCTTTGTTTTTTTTCTCTGCATGGTGACGCAGTGACTCGTAGCCGGCAGTGCCAGCAGCTCTTGCCGTGTCCTGCGTCCATACTGGCGGTGGCGGTTGTTGAACTCGTCTGCTTGCCGTAGCTATCGTAGCGCCGCCGCCATGGCCATGGCCTGCATCGCCGACACGCCGGCTGCGTGACGCGCTAGCTGCTCCGAGCCCTGCGGAATTGGGCTGCGTCAGGCCGTTTCACCCTGCTGGGCCGCCTCGCCTACCAGCCATTGCGCCCTGTCGGCCTTCTGCGCGCTTGGGCCTGCTGCCCGCACCCTCGACTGGGCCGCTCATCGGCTGGGCTACGCACCCTACAGCCTGCAGCCACTGATGCGGCCTGCAGCCGCGCCATGGGCTGGCCCGCATGCGCGCTGCCACTCCCCAACTGGGCCCCCGCACGCCGGCCTGCCGCGCCGCGCGGCCGTGCATGGGCCGCGCCTTAGGCCGCTGCCCACAACCTGCTGTTGGGCTGCCATGTGGCAAATCTTGTTTAGCGCCGGTCTTTTTATCTCGCAAATTGTTTCCTGCAGAAACACATATCTACGCATGCATTTGACTTTATATGTTAACTGTTCTACGTTTATTAATTATTTACAGCAGAAAATAATTCGTAGAAAATTTATAAATGCATGTAATCGGGAAATTATGCAAAATTTGCTCTGTACACCTGTAGTTGTATGTATAATTTTTTTTCTCCCTGGTTGTTTTTTTTCCCAAAAGGTTCACACGAGGTTTTTTTTTTCATCGCACATGTCACGCGTTATATGAGCCTACATACTCTGCGTGTCTGCCACATCCGTCACACTATTATTGTGCTGTCATATGCTACTCTATATTGCGCTAGCCGTGCATATCTAGAGATGGCAATGGGTACCCAAAACCCGAAAACCCGACGGGTTTTACCCATTGTAGATGCGGGTATGGGACCAATCTTCCACCCGCAGGTGTGTTAATGGGTGAGAACATGTACCCGTCGGGTATGACGGGTACGGGTACGGCTAAGCACTACCCATACCCGCGTACCCACAGGTAACATATACGCGCCCCAATATTATACAGAGCCTGTAAAAATTAGTGTAGGCCCAAAAACTACCGTAGGCTCAACATCTCAAGTCTCCATCTCGCCTCGCATATAAATAGCGCAAGCACCTCTACCGTAAACCCTAGCCCCATATTTTCCCCGCCCATCTTTTGGCCGACGCGCCGCCCCATCACTCTCACAGTCTTGCAGTCTCATTCTTGCATGCAGCCAAGAACTCTAGATCCAGTCCATGGCGGCAACCACTGGCACGGGTAACGACAACGGCCGGTGATGCTCTTCATCCTCATTAGTCTTTCCTTGTAATAACCTTGTAGTTCCGCATCTCGCATTCTCGCTCGCCCTTTGCTGACCCCACGCCGTCCCGAAGGGACGCCGCTGCCACTACGACTGAGCGCCGGCCACCGGATCCGGAGCACAAAAGCAAGAACACCGACAATGAAGACCCAAATACAGCTGCTTCCCCTCGGCCTCTAGCGCTTCTTGCGGCAGCACAGGTCAACGCATCTGGTCCCAAAAAGCTCGTTCCGGTGGGCAAGCCAAAACCGGCAACGTTTGCTGCTGCTGGCGGACGAATCAAGGTTGCTACTGGGCGGCCACCTCGGTCTTCGTCTCCGACCACAACAGCTGCTGCTCGCCAGGGACCCAATCTCTTGCGTTCTCTTGGGTAAGCTCCAAAATCAGCATGCGTGCCCATCCTTTTGATTATCCAGTAGACTAATTGAAAATATTTTTGTTGTCTGAATGTGTGGTTTTCTCTCAGCCATGGATTATTTTTTGTGTAAGTATGAATGCTAGGCTCCTTTTTCTGTCAGATCTACTGAAACGTGTCCTTTTTTTATTGAATCTTATAGATAAAACAAAGCAGGGCTTAAGCTCAATGTTGCATACTTTATTGAATCTTATATATTATCCTTTATTTATTTATGCCAGCTTGCTGTTATCCTCCTGTTCCTTATGTGTACAGTGTAAAATTTGCTTGCTTCTACGGTTTAAGAAAAATGTCTACAACCAGTGGGAGTGATGGAAGCAACCAACAATCTCAAGCATCTCACGTGCAATCAGACTCACTTCCTTTCACTGGATCACCATAACCTGAATCTGTCAACGATTCAGAGCCGATTGAAATAGATGATGATGATGATGGGATAGAAGAAGAAGAAGAAGCTGTACGGGGGTCCAAGAGGAAACGGACTTCAAAAGTTTGGAACGAGTTCACAGAAGTGCGGATTGGAGGCACAATACGTGCAAAATGCAACTATTGCTCCAAAAAGCTTTCAGGAGAATCGAAGAATGAGATTAATCATCTCCGTCTCCATTTGAAGTCTTGTGTGCAAAAGAAGATCAAGTTGAAAGGGAAGTCAATGGCACAAGCTTCTTTAAGGTTTGGTAAAACAGATGCTGGGACAATTTCAGTTGAGAATTACATCTTTGATCAAGACATAGCTAGACAAGAACTTGGTGCAATGATAGTACTGCATGAGTACCCCTTAAGCATGGTTGATCATGTAGGCTTCCGTAGGTTTGTTGGTGCACTTCAGCCACTTTTCAAGATTGGGACAAGGAACACCATAAGTTATTGGATCTGTGATGTGTTCTTTTATCAGGTATGATGCATTTCCTAATGTCATATGTAATTCTTAAGTATTTTTTTTATTACAGATCTGATATTATGGCGCAATATGAGATAGAGAGGAAGGAAGCTATTGAATACATGGCTGGAATTACATCAAGAGTGGCTATAACAACTGACTTATGGACCTCTGACAATCAAAAAAGAGGTTATATGGCTATTACTGCTCACTTCATCGATGAATCATGGACCCTTAGAAATATTATCATGAGGTGATTCCTTATTTCAGATCTAGTTTGTTTTCAGATCTAGTTGCATAATTTCCTCTACTTTGCTTCATTTTAGATCAGGTTACTTATGTGTAACAATTCCAATGTAGGTTTATTTATGTGCCTGCTCTTCACACTGCTGATGTCATTGGTGAAGAATTATATGAAGCATTGGTTGATTGGAACCTTGATGAGAAGATATCTGCAATTACATTAGACAATTGTACTACAAATGATGCGGTAATCCCTTTCCTTGTGAGGAATATTGGACGCCATAAAATGTTAAATGATGGAAAATTATTGCATATGCGATGTTCTTGTCATATCCTTAATTTGATAGTAAAGGATGGGTTAGAAGAGTTGAAAGGTGCGATTGAGAACATTCGTGATAGTGTAGCTTATTGGACAGCCGCACCTAAAAGGATTGAAAATTTTGAAGAGATAGCTAAGTTTGTCAAAATTGAGGGTAAGAAAAAGATTGGACTTGATTGTAGGACTAGGTGGAACTCAACTTTCACCATGCTTAACAATGCATTGCCCTACAAGGCTGCTTTCATTAGAGCAAGCCGTGTAGACAAGCAGTACACTTGTTTGCCATTTGAGTCAGAGTGGAAATTTGCTGAGGATGTGGTGGAGAGGCTTAGGTTATTCTATGACATCACTGAACTATTTTCTGGGACTGATTATGTGACAGCTAACATCTACTTCACCAAAGTAGCTGAGATCAGAAAGAAAATAAGGCAGTGGTCAACTTGTGGCAACCCTTTAGTAGAATCCATGTCTGCAAATATGGTAGCTAAGTTTGATAAGTATTGGACAGACATTCAAGGGCTGATGGGCATTGCAACTCTTCTTGATCCTCGATTCAAGACTATAGTGCTGCAGATTTGTTATGAGGACTTGCTTGGAGTGACTGGTAGGGCATGCGAGGACAAGGTCAATGAGGTCAAGGGCTTGTTAGCTGACTTGATGCATGAGTACCATGTGGAAGAGGATGTATGTCACAGCCAAACATCAGCACCTGATGTTAGCAACAATGATGACTACTTAGCTTCCATTAGTGCACGTGTTGCAAGTAGAAAGCCAGCAATCATGGCGTTCAAATCTGAGCTAGACCGCTATTTGGATGAGGAAATGTTGAGCATGCAGACAAAGAACTTCAATGTACTAGATTGGTGGAAGGTGGGTGGAACTAGATACCCTACATTAAGGATGATTGCAAGAGATATATATGCCATCCCTGTTACTACTGTGGCTTCAGAATCATGCTTTTAGCACTAGTGGGAGGGTTCTCAGTGAGCATCGCAGCAGGCTTACTTCCAAGATGTTGGAGGCTCTAATGTGCTCCCAGGACTGGCTTCGAAACAAGTACAAAGGTATACACATGGTTCATTTGTTGTACAGTTTATATCTCCTTGTTGTGCCTAAAACTAATTACACTTGTGTTTGTAGATGATGAGAAGAGCAAGAAACCTGCTACCTTTTGGTCCTGTCTCCAAGACATACAAGAGGGTCTTCAGGTTATTGCTTATAACTTGTGGTTTGTGTCGCGGAACCGCCGATTTAATCCGGGCTAAGCACACCTGCCACCTCTGGCTTGCAGTGCGATTAGACCGAACTAAACCCGGTCGTCCGTCGAGAGTCATTCGGCTCCCGATATTACCTTTTCCCAGAGGAACCGACATCATACACATCCAGCCCACGATGGAGCCACAACAGATACATCATCTCAGGCAATTGAATATAGCATATATAAACTTATTTTACAAACCAGTTCGAAATAAAGATATAGGTTTCAAAATAATGCCATACAATAGCCAAGTTTGAATCAGATAGCGGAAGCGAATTCGCAAACATCTCACAGCGAAAACTAAATACTTTAGTAGTCTTCATGCAACGATGATCGAGGCGAGCAGCACCGAGCCCACCGGTACTACCCTCCTCCAAGCACTTGTCCAGATGTTGCCGGTACCTGTTCTCAAAAGGTGGGGGCAAACCCTGAGTACTAATTACTCAGTAGGACTTAATGGATTGGATTACGGCTGACGCAAAGCTTGCTTACTAGCATGTGGATCCTTAGCCATAGATTTTAAACAGTGGTATATCAACATAGAGTAACAAGTCTCTTCATTTGCATATAACTCCATAATAATAACTTGCAGAAACGTAAGCAACACAGTAATACAAGCATGTAGTATTTGAAAACATGTGAAATAGATATAATACATTCAATTAGTTACTACAATGAACGTCAATGATATTGGCATTCCCACACCTGGTGGGCATCAGCGATTCGAATCGATTTTAATTCTCGGGAATAACTATCATGCCAGGGGTATATGGTTACTGGCCATCGCGTTTCCACGTATAGCCCCAATCTTAACCTGCCTCGTCCTAAGTTCGATTCAATCCCGCCTAGCCCCCGGGTTGTGCCCCCATGACGAGCCTGCCGACATCTCGGTCTCCCCGCCATGAGTACCAAGCTCCCCAGGCCACCTTCCTCTCAACCAGCGGGTAGGAACGTGTCTCTGTGCTTCGGACGAGCCCAGGAAAGACTTTACCGGTCCCATTCCCCGGTTAAGCACTCTAGCCATGTTATGCCGACCAATGGGCGAATAACGGACGGGCCTTAAACGACTCGGGCGGAGCCAAATGATACAACAACGCACACCAGAAAATAAAATTATTCTTCGCCCGGTCTCCATTTAAGTCATGAGCATAATATTAATTCCTCGATAGTAAAAGTTTTTGTGATTTTTGAAACCACCTACGCGACGAGTGACTCCTTTCATTCATGTCTACTCGCACCTAGCAACTCTAGGCAACTCGTCCTACGGATTCTAGGTATAGGTGCTAGGGCCAAGGCGGCCAGGGAGTCTAATGCAAGGGTTTTCAATCAACTCCTAATGCGGATGCGTAATCATCAATCAAGATAATATTTGCTAGAAAATTCATGGTCCTGCCTACCTTTGCTTATTCTTATCAAAACCAACAAACTAAACTATGTTAGTTTGCCGGGTTGTGGTGCTTTGCCCCAGGCAACCCCTTGAATCACGGACAGATTTAATCAGCGACACACCGTCTTCATCTTGATGGAGAAGCCAAACTCCTGCTCGAGAGGTTGCCGTAGTTAGCAATCCTATATGCATGATCAAGTGCAATATGGATGCAACGGATGCTCATGATGCTAGGGAATTATGAAAAACAATGCACCACATGTTAATAAGTTGAAACATGCGACATCTATTTTCCAATATATTCATTTTAACATATTTCTCATGTAACTCGAAACAGTAGCAATTAATTTCATAGCAATACTTTCCGGAACCTAAACTTAACCATTAATTACCATGATTTTTCTCGGAATTTATTTCGCACAATAAAGTCACTTTCTCCCATTATTCATTTTAACATGCAATTATTTGTCTTTTTCAAAACAGCAACCAAAACTTACATGCAGCACTTGAAACTTTAAAAATGGACTAAATATGCAACATAGAGCATCTACAAATTTCAGGAGAATATTTGGAGCACTTTTTATGTAGCAAGTATTTCCACTCTTGTAAAATGCACAAAATACATCCATGAGGGTAAAATGGTAAACTGACAGCATATTCTAGGGTTACCAAAAATCACATAAACCCTAAATAACATTATAAAGCTACTGACCAAGTTTCATGATTTTTGGAGTCCATTTATATCACGTTTGGCATTTGTTTTGTTTTAACATGCATGCAAGATCTAGGGGCAAGACTGTCTTTTCCCACTCAACCATTATACTCATTATGTAGATCTAGTAATGAGGAGCACAACGCAATTGAGTTTGTATTTTTATCATTTTTACTCTATTTTGTATGAATTTTCAAAGCTCTCAGATTTTAGGAAATGCTAAAAATCCGAAAATCATCTGAGTCAGGGACCTAAACGGAAATATCCATAGACAACAGGGGCTAGCTTGCAAGTTATTCAAGACTCAATGTACAGGGCCTCGGAATAGAACATAGATCTATGAAAAGACGAGGGCTAAATCGAAAAATCGCGTCTTCTTCTTCCTGTTCGTCTCCTACCTCGAGCAGGACAGGAGATGGCCGGCGGCGTGCCCTGTACCTGGCCGGAAAAGGCGCGGAGACCTACTGCGGGTGTACGGGGAGAGAGAGGAAGGCCAGAGGAGCACTTACCCCTTACCTGCAGTGACCGAAGGTGGCCGGAACGGCGCGGCGACGAAGCACGCGGACATGGAAACTTCGGCGATGAAATTTGGGGCACTAGAGAGGTTCCTGCGGCCGGGACTAGGGGGAATTTGGTGGTGCGGTGGATGGAGAAGTGCGGCATGGTGTTAGGGAGGTGAGGGGATGGCCGCTCGGCGCCGCGCTGGAGCTTGGCTTGAGCTCACCTATGGCGTGCAGCAATGGAGCAGAGGAAGAACGAGAGGAGCAAGGAGAGGGGAGGCCGAGTGAGAGGGAAATGGAGGAGGAGGCCGCGTTCGGCCTCGCCTTTTGGCCGGGGTCGCAGGCAGGCGCGGACAGGGCCAGGGGCGCGTGGCCGGCAGTCGCGTGGCGGGCGCGCTCTGCGCGCGGCTGGCTGGTCGGCTGAGTGGGACCCACTCATCAGTGACACGAAAGGGAAAAATAAATTCGGAAAATTGAAAAATGCTGTTTGACTGATGAGACATATTTTAGAAATTGTTGTTTTTGAACATCCTAGAGGCCGAATTTGACAAAACCCAAAATACAAAAGTTGTTCTACTCTTCCAGATCTACAACTTTGTCAAAAGTCTTGGTACTAGGTTCTACTCAAATTTTGTGGGTTTGAATGAATTCAAATCTGGAGCTCTAGTTTGACCAACTATTCTTAAATCTTTAAAATTCTGTTAAGCCTATTTATGGGCATTTGCATAAAGAGTGAGCTATACAAATGTTGCTTAGAATCTCATGAACTACAACTTTGGTATTCAAGTTATGGCAAGATTTTGACTTTTGTTTCACAAAATTTTGAATTTACTAATCAGGTCTAAGTTTGGCACATTTCACAGTTTCACATAAAATGATCCAAAACTATGTTCAAACCTTTATGCATGTCATGACACAAAATACCAAAGTTATTCCTCATGAAATTTTCTACAAGTTTGGTATATAAAGTTTAGCTTAAATCACAATAGATTTTGAAATACAACCACAGATGTGTTCAGAGGTTTGGTCAAAATGCAGGTTTACTCCATGTAGAGTATTTCTTGTTTCTAACTTTTGAAGCATCAAATAAAGTCCAATCATTTTGAAGTCAGATGCATTTGAAAGGTGATAAGTTTAATTTCATTTCATAGAAAGGAAGATTTTGAAGTTGTATAGTCAAATCGAAAGTAATTTCAGAATGAAGTTTGGGAAAGAGTGTCAGCTCTAGACTTGGCAAAATTTCCTTAGTGTAGGCTAACCTGGTTTGGTTTGAACTTTTGAACCTCTTAACATTTGATTTTGAGATTAGTCGAAATAGCATATTTGAAGGCAACATCCTGAACTACCGCTTTTGTACTTGATGTCTTGCACGAAAATGTAGAAGTGTTTAACTACTCAACCAAGCTACACAAAGTTTTGCATATTCAACTTGAAAATTTTGACTTAGTGGTTCCCTGGCCGGGTTATTGTTCCTCTCTAAGCATGATTAAATCCAAATTCTTGATTAGCACTAATCAAATCATGTGTCAAGGCTTTTGAGATGCCGGGGGCATCACACTTTGTGTATTTGATCATTCTTAAATTATGTCTTAAAATTGTCTCACTTTCTCATAGACAATGCACCGATACTTATCATGCCAAATCTGTTCATGTAGGAGCTTGCCATTTGAATCTAAGTCAAAGTCCAACCTGCAAAGACCAATGTCCTGCAGGCTACATTAACCAAGTCAGCAGATGCAAGTGCAATGATCTAACCTTTTGGTGTAATACTTTTGATGTAATGATGCTAGTGTTCTGTTGTCTACTGATGAACTTGGCAGTTGGTACTGTAATGATGTCTTTCTATTGTTCAGTGGCTGTAACTTGGGGCCATGTCTACTTTTGGCTGCATATCAGTGATGCACCACATCTGCTGTTAACTTGTTAGTTTGCTATGAACTTTTGAACTTGTTGCTAGCCTGCTAGGCTGCTAGCTGCTACCTATTAGTGTTCACTTGGCATTGGTGATGACTAATGAACTAATGGTGTGATGAACATGTTTAGTATGGTATTGATCTGCCATTCCAATTAATGTTTGTGAATTGTGAGGTCTGTGTATCGGGTGTCTTACGGGTATGCGTTACCCGACGGGTAAAATTACCCTGGCGGGTGCGGGTATGGGTAAAATCTCTTACCCACGAGCGGGTGTGGGTTTTTTGGCGGGTAAGGTTCAGTTTCGCGGGTGCGGGTATAGAGTGGCACTACCCAGCGGGTATGTACCCATTGCCATCTCTATGCATATCTGACAATTTGTTTTGCACCTGTAGCACCACTTCGTGTCTTTTTGACACACTGTTATGCCATATGTTTCCGCGGTAGATGCGTGAGACTGCCTTGCAATTTTGAGGCGTGCACTATATTTGTCACATGTCTGTGCAAGTCAGGTAGGCTTTAGGAGAGCCTTTATTGCTATCACGGACACCTTGATGACTGTAGGCAAGCCACGCACGCCCCTACTGCCCTGATGGCCATGATTGATCTATTGCTGCTTTGCACACTACTATGGCTTTGATGGCCACACATGCGCGGGCATCTCTAGACGCTAGAGCTTGGGCTTGTATATGACGTGATGGATCATGCAAACCCCTGAAGATATGGTTTCAAATTGTGAGATGCATGAACAATTTCTTTTGTTAGCCTTGTATATTTTTTGTATGATTTTTGTGTTGTGAGGCACCATATGTTATATACATATATAGCCAAGTGGCCAACAATTAAAAAAAAGTTATATAATAAATTAAAAATCTGAGAAATTAATGAAACACATATAGGATCATTCTTGTCTCTATGTTCTCTCCGCTCTCTCCTTATGCATAAAGTTATTTTACCTGAAGTAATCAGAAAAAATATAACATAATGCAACAAAGTCTCGTTGACTAATAAGACATCACAAATTGGGATCTTCCTTATGTGCTCAAGTCGTGAGCTTAAAAGACCTTACCAATGCTCTAGCTATTAAATAATAGCCCACAGTCTCAGTTATATAATTGCTTGACTTGCGGTCGGCATATTGCTCTCGTTGTCGCTGAAAAGACATAAAGCATGATCTAAGATAAAAGGCAATAACCCTCAAGCAACATGAAGTTGCAAATGCACCGAAAGGTTATTCTGAGATTCTTTTCGCCATGTATTGTGTGGAAAAGAATTGTGTGTTCTCGAAGAACCACCTTATTCGTCCTGTTTTGGACCCCATTTGCTCGTGTAGCATATAATTCTCAGAATTTAGACAAATCGTAGCCACAGAATAGGCTTTTGGGGGAGTATGCCAAACGGTAAAGGTTAGTCCCTGATGGACATATAGTTGGGGTTTATGTAGCAGAACTACCTTAGATTGTACCCCTTCGAAAAATCTACCAGAAGTAAGAACATCGAAAAGAGAGTTATGAAATCCCACGTCACTACATAGCTAGAAGCTACATTAGGTGTTAACCCATATATGGTCACTATAATTTTTGGCACCGAAATGCCATATAAGATTGACCACATACTTGCTAGTGATGATAATTTATGATACGATGAAGATCTTGTGGAGACCTGTTGCATTCTCCCTAGTCTTTGTGACTTCTTCATATGAGAGTAGCACTGTTTGTGGAATGAGACTTGTCCCAGAAAGATATTGGTCATGTTTCGCTCTCGCCCAACAGTTGTCATCTTTTGCTTAGTCATAAACTTTGCATTTGGATGATATTTCCCAGATTATGTTAATTCTTGGCCTTATCTATTCTGTTCTAAAGTTTATCTTTATGCTGAAAAATAAAGAGATTGAAATCATGATTTTTAGAACAATTGGTATATAATATGAGGAGATAAGCTTGTCCTGTTGACTGCTTGCACCACAAATAACTGACTTGGGAAACCATTAAACATGTTGGCATCATCCACCTGAAGTTGTGTTTGTGCATTGGCTTTGTGTAGAATACAAGTCATCCACATGTTTTTGTTTGGTCGTACTATGCACTTGAAGATACACATTGTATATCGGCCCTGTCGGTCGTTCCATTGAAATCCAACCGCGCCTTAAGCTATATGCAGGCATATTCCCTTATTTATTCTCAAGCATTCTTGGTTAATGTGGTTTTAATTCTCTCATAACCATTATATTTAAAAAATGTTGTAATCAACAATACCTAATTTTCTAATGGTACGAGTAATTGGGTAAACCATGGGCAAATATTAAATGAGCTATACTATACAATTCTGCACATCAAAATCACTGCTTGACGGCACTGGCCAGATGCCATGTACTTTGCTATCCTAATATATGCACACATTTCTCTATGTGCCGGAAAGCGCAATGCAACATGTTATGCCTTTGAGAGCGTTGCAAATAGAGAAATCATGATGTTGATCTGAAATCAACTAATCGCTCGTGTTTGAGAGCGCTGCAAATGGAGACACAATTTTTTTCTTGTTGATCTAAAGTCAACTATTTGTTCTAAATGGCAAACAATGTGCATAAGCCCCTGGAGAATTTATATGGCTAATATTGTGTTGCATATGTCATTTTAAAATCTTGAAGATTACATGTGTAATTTATAGCAAAGGTAATAAGTTTGCAAAATTGTAACTGGTGAACAACTTGTAGTTGTGTGTCTCCGTGGAAGTTGAGACTAACCCTTCTAGTAGAAGGAACCCAATGCAGTATTCATGCCACTACATTAGTCTAAGTCCAAGCTCACTGCATATAATGTTTAAATGTAAACCCTTTTTATCTATGTGCGTAAGATTTCCCAATAAATCACCACCATATCATGCTTTGGCCACAACCAGAAGATTGTGGTAGGGGGTTGTATTAGTATGCTTTGAAATATCTCGGCATTAAGGGGAGATAAAAGCCCATCTTGTATAATGCCTTGATATTTCTGTAGAATAATAAAACGCACAAAAAGTCGAACTGAACTTATTGTTCAGTGTATACTCCTGTGTTTATGGAGTTTGCCAGAAAATCGTTGAGGAATAACTGTATCTGTTGTGATACATTGTAAATGCTTCTACTTGAAGTAGATATGGATATACCTGGGATTAATATCATATCCATAGTTGATTTATTGGCATTTGATCTAATTCTGTGGGGACGCCTGCGAATATGATCTGTTTGCCTTAGTCAAGCATATGCTCTAGATGCAGATTCACGCTGTATGTGAAACTCTCCTCCGATGTATGCTGGGAATACAGAAAATGATTGATCATTCGTTTTGGGAAACAACGAAGATCTTAATTAAATGTGGGAGACGAATGTGTCGACACCTATTTTGCCTCTCCAGTTGCAAATGATTCTCTTTTGGAGAACCCAGATCCGGAATAAAGTCCTAGGCATGAATGCTTGAAGCTCTCTTATCGTGTCAATGAAAACTGCAATTGAGGCTGAACCAAAAATCGCAATGTGAAGTCACGAGCCTGAAGTTCGGACATTTATGAGTCACTATCGAATAATGTGTGGTGAATGCGATGGTTCAAGTGGTCCTAGAAGAGATCCCAGTAGGACTCATAATACCAAATTATAAATATGTAGCATATAAATCTCATACCAAAATGTCTTCATGATGAAACATGTCATCTTGAAAAATGAATAGTTTCTCGTGTAGAGAGTATATCTCCCGGTAGAGAGAATAATTTCTCGAAGGAATTTTTCTTGAAGAAATAAAAGTCTGAGTTGAACACCAACAATTTGATAATCCCGATAGAGGGATAAAGACCCATACAAGACCCGAGACGGAATGAATTAAGTGAGGAACCAAAGAACTTGAAGTTCACTAGATAAGCATGTGCATTTCACAAGTTTTACTAGGTGTGTATGTATATACACTCGTGATATATATTCACTGTAATGCATTTTCCACCTGAAGTTTTGGAATGATGGTATCCTATAATGCCTTGAAGGCAGAAACCCAGAAGGTATGATGTTACTGGCAGAATATCCCCATTGCGCCAGAATAACAGACTATATCAGTGTATCTGATAAATAAAAATCCCTGAAGGATTAAATGTTGTCTTTGATAGACTTTTTACCTTCGTTACATTATTATAAAAGTTTCAATGAATGAGCGCCAGAAGCAATGAATCATATCTGATATATGTATTCTAGCAACTATATTATCCCCTAAGTCCTTTGAAAGGACATATTATTTGCATTGCATAATTATGTAGTTTGTGGTGTATGATAGAGATGAGAATGCGGTACCCCAAAATTTCTCACTCGTTGTTCCAGAAGAATGATGAGGCACATATCTTGAAGAATATGTTTAAGTTATGAGAAATAATGATTTTGACATATGTCATCGTCAGGGGGAACGAATGCTCAATATTAATTGCTATTTGTGGGACACTGAATGTCCCGTTGTATGCCTCGAAGGCATTACATTTATGACCAATTTGTAAACCTTCGTGTAAGGCTCTTATCAATTATTATGATCTAGTAAATCAACACCACTAGTGAAAGTGGCTTACTTATGTGCACTTACCTCGTGAATCCTAGAAGAGAATTGAGGTGAAGTTCGTGATATAATCTTTGCAACAATACACAACTTGTTTACTAAATATCCATGTGCATTTACTTCTAGAAGAATGTGTTTATACCATATTGAGATAGTCCTGCAAGGATCAGGAGGAGCATATCCCTAAGTTAGCCATTGCAGTCTAAATCCTGAAGATCGCAATGTGTCTTGAAGACATATGTTGTCCTCTTTTTCCCCAGTGAGTTTTCCTGAAGTTTCTCACATGAGGTTTTTTTAACGAGACAACAAAGTGCAAATGTAACTTGCGGCAACTATGCACTCTTTCTCCATATTTTTCCCACTGGCATGAGTTGGTCACGGTATTCACCTAAGGGGGAGTGTTAAGAAACCTAACCCTGATTAGGGTTTGGGTGGGCTCATACAGAATATACCCCTGAAGGGTTCTCCATCTCTATATAAGCAATACTATGTGTACCTATTATGAATAAAAGAAGAGACCAGAAGCTCCACCTACATCTGTTTCCTATGTGTTTTATTTGTCGTGCATATGGGATGGGAGACGGGATCTACAATTTCTCTACGCCTGATCTGCTGCGGGAAGGAAAGGGAACGGATCTGGTGATTCGCAGTAACGTAGTTTCTTAACATCTTTCAAGCGCGTCTCCACCTTAGCGGATTGAAAGACGGTAGCCATGGTGTTCATCTATTCAAAGGACATGAAGGTTGAAAGTGCAGGGGTATCTATGGCCAAATCAGGCTTCGTTTGGAACGAAAGAATAGAAAACAAAAGAATGGAAAAAAATCGCATGAATGTGAAGAGGGTATGGTAGGAAAACAGAGGATTGGAAAAACACATGAATGCATAGAAACTAATGTTTGGAACGAAGGAATCCGTATTGCAAAAATTAGTAAAAATACAAATAATAAAAGACATTAATGCGTAAGACGTAGATTGAACACCATCTTTCCTCAGTTGCATTGAGTTGTATGGCTCCTAGTATATTATTTTATTATATTGCTCTTTTATTTATTTTTTTGGAGAGACGTTTTACTGGTTGGAACGGTATCCCGGTATCCGCCGGTACCAGGCGGTAACCTTCTTTTTTATTTTTAAGGCCGAATTTTCTGAAAAGTAAAAACAAAATATGAAAGGGTATTATGGTAATCTTGTTTCCACGTTTCTTTCCGGCTGTGTCCATGAGCAGCCATCCAACGCGCACACCCGCGTGCCGCCCCAGCGCTACCCGGTCGCCCCCGCCCCGCCGCTCCCCGACTGCCCTGCCGCTCCCTGCTCCCTCAGCCAGCGCGCTACCCAGCCGCCTCCTTGGCCCGGCGTCCCGCACCGCTCGGCCTCGGCTCGTCCTCGCCCAAGCTGTCGAGCGGCACCGCGTGGCAGCCGCCGCTCGTGCCGGCCCTGGCCGCGCGCCGCTTCGGCCCTGCCTCACCGCTCCGCGTCGCCATGTGCCTCCCTGCAGTGCCTCCCGTCGTCGCGCCACCCAGCGCCCCCAGATCCTCGCAAGGTCAGATCAATTTGTGCTCCCTCTCTCTAGGTTTAGTTGCTCCCTCACTCTTCTCTAATCTCTTGTTCTGTGTTGATTTATCCCCTTTCTCAGTCGAATCCATTGATTTATGTTGGAGGAAGCCAAATCGGAGAGATGGCTGATTTGAGTGCGGAGTCCTTGTCGGAGTACTGCGACATTGTCAGGAAGATGTTTGGTAGTGAGGATGAAGGATTTATGTTTTATAACAAATATGCTCTTGAGAAAGGGTTTAGCATGCGGGGAAGCTATGTTGAGTGGGACAATGCTAGCCAAGAGATAATTTTGAGGAAATTTGTCTATAGTTGGGAAGGTTTCCGTGAAGTGAAGCACATGAGTAGAAACGAAAAGAAGAGGAAGCCACGGAATATCACCCATGTTGGGTGTCGAACAAAAATGGTCATTGCACGAGACGAGGAAACAAGGAGTGGTTTGTGAAGGATTTTGTAAATGAACACAACCATCCATTGGCACCAGAGGATCTTGCTTGTTTGTTGCGATCTCATAGGAAAATCAGCAATGAGCAGAAAGTAGACATTGTAGAGATGAAGATATCTGGGATCCAGAAACATCAGATTGTGGATATTTTGGAAATGCAGTACGATGGATATGATAATGTTGGGTTCACGACTAGCGACATGTATAATTTCTGCTATAGGTATAAACAGGAAGCAATTGATGGCGGCGGTGCTCAAATGGTGATCTCTCACCTAAGGGTTCGAGAAGAGAGAGATCCAGAATTTTTCTTCAAGTACTTGATTGATAGGGAGGGCCATCTTCAATGACTATTTTGGTCTGATAGCCAATCTCGGCTTGACTATGAGGCTTTTGGTGATGTTGTCATATTCGACAGCACATACAGAACGAACTGGTACAATTTACCCTTTGTCCCATTTGTTGGATTGAATCACCATCGCAGCACAATTATGTTTGGTTGTGGAATTATTTCTCATGAAACAAGTGAGGCATATGAGTGGATGCTGCGAACATTCTCTGAAGCCATGGCCCAGAAGCACCTGATATCTGTGATCACCGATGGAGACCTTGCAATGCAGAGAGCGTACAGGGTGGTTTGGTGTAATTCTAACCATAGGCTATGCGTGTGGCATATCGAGCAAAACATAGTGCGTAATCTGCACAATGATGTGGTTAGGGAAGAACTCAGGACATTTCTATATGACCATTGTTCCATAGCAGAGGTCGAGAGAAAGTGGCTAGAATTTTTAGAAAGGAATAAAGTTACAAGTGAAGAGTCTTGGTTGCATCAGATGTATCAGATGAGAGACCTATGGTGTGCTGCATATCAGGTGGGCCGTTGTTTCTTAGGATTGAGAAGTAATCAACGGAGTGAGAGCCTAAACTCTAACCTTCATAAGAACCTTGATGGTAAAATGACTTCGGTGAATATGCTACAGCATTATGAGCGCTGAGTTACTAGACTAAGGAGGAAAGAGGCAGATTTGGACATTGTAGCATTGCAGTCCGTTCCATTCACAGAGTTAGCTGCTTCAAATATTGAGAAAGAAGCGGCACAAATGTTTACACCCAAAGTATTTGAGTTGGTGAAATTTAGCATAAATGCTGCCACTAATTATATTCTCACTGAGATACTCGATGGATATGATTTGGTTTGGATTGTGAGGTTAAGGATGACTACTTGTATAGAATAAGATGTTCTTGCCGCAAGCTTGAATGCAATGGCACACCATGCTCGCACATATTTTATGTCTTGTCAGTTCGGAATGCACAACGGCTTCCTAATTTTTGCGTTCTGAACAGGTGGACAATGAGTGCAAAATGTGCATTCTCCCCAACTAGAAAGAACAGGATGTATGATTATTCCGAAAGTCTAGAGAGATACCATGAGTTAGGAAATATGAGTCATGCAGCATCCTTCACAGCATCTCAATCTTATGAATCATACAAGCGGCTCAAACGGGTCCTGCACGAAGAAGGTGCTGCCAAAGAATCATCTATTTGTCAAAACCAAGGCACTAGATATGGATCGGTGCTGCCACAATCTCTGCATCCTGAAACCGGCAACTTGGGAAAGATTCTGGATTCTCTGTGTGTGGCAGGCTGAGGAGCACCCAAGAAAAAACTGAAGCCAATGAAGAAGAAAAGATCAACGATTACATGCAGCCACTGTCATCAGAATGGTCATAATCGGCGTACTTGCTCCAAGAATAAAGAGAGCGTACCTCAAGTGGAACTCATAACCTACCAAACTTATCTCGTGAATGAGTCTTCAATATAGTGTTTGTACGAATACTTTTTTTTCCTGTGTATGTAGGTAAACAACGAGACATACGCAAGATAACTACAGCAAAAGGGGTTAATGTCCTAATACTAATTGCAAGGTATCTTTATTGCTACATAAACTGTAAGTCTCTGGTTCCTCTTTTCTTAATATTGCCTTAATAATATGAGTGTAATAAGTAAACTAAACCATATGTAGATGGTTAGAATCGAAGTACCAATTCATAGGTTGGCCATCTCTGAATATTCACATTTGTGTACTTTCCATTGTTAGTTCTGGTGACATCAGTGATTTAACATCATTTATGTAGTGGTTATTGCCTGTTGATTGGAGTACCAAACTGATTTATCCCCTCCAAACTCAGACTTTATCAATGGCATTTCATGCTTGGGACATTGTTTTCGTATTGTGAATAATCTGCACATAGAAAGAATCCATCGTCTCGGTTTTTCTCAGTTGGACTTTGTGAAGTGTAGTGCCAAACCCTTTCAGGAACATCTAGGGGCATGTTGTTAATCTGCCTGTAGGTTTCACCATCAAAAGGTTCAGTGAAAAGCTCCTATTCAGTGACAGAGAGGTTGAGCGAAATTCATCAAGAACATAATACATGATACATACATTCTTATCTGTTGTCTTGGCTCAATTTTCTTATCCTAATTGTAATTTCTTTGTTTTCTCATGTCAGGGTGCTGTCCAAGGAGTGCATATCGTAGATGGTACTATTGGTGGATCATTGTTGTTAGAGTTGGTGTTGGAACGATGATACATAGTATAACAAAACTGTTTTTTCTGTGTTAGATGCCACTGAATACAACAGCTCTCTTATGTAAAGCCTATATTTGTTGGCTTCATATCTATGATGTACCTAGATCTATCTTGATCAAGTGGTTTTAGTGTGTTCCTCTTTGATTCGCAAGAAGCCTGCGCCTGGAACTCTACTAAAAAGAAGCATACACGGCATCCATGTTTGTCTTTTATTTAAGTAGATAATGTAAAATTAAACAATTGGCCCTGCTTCATGTTGCTATTAAACTGGCTAGAAAGGCATGTTGGCTAGAGCGCCGAATAGGATTGCAGAAGAGTTAGGCTCGGCGTGAGACAGATGGGAGTCTGGGAATCCGGCCTAATGAGGCTTGCCAGGAGGACAGGTTTTTCCGTTCGCGCTGTTAGATTATATAAATTATTATTCAGATGTCTCACGGAATAGGTACTTTAAAATGTTTGCTTATACATCAAATGGATTCTATACTCACAATCCCGCGTGTGGCATGCATCCTTAGTTGAGATGCAAAAACCAATGACTATTATTATTATGCAGAAAAATTTATTGAGCTGACTCATGAAAGGTGGCCGGTTGGTATAACTTTATGGACTAAATTAGGCAGGAAAAGATAGAGAAACAAAGATATGATTGGCAGCTTTCCAAGAATCAAATTAGGAGCTGAACTCTTCATTCCTGTACAGTCTAGTGGAATGGAATCTAGATATTGATGTGCTTGACCCTCCTCCAATAGTCACTGCTAATGACATAGAAGATACTACAGCAGGGCCTCTAATATTTTTGATATCAATAGTAAAGTTTCAGCAATTTCTATAGGTAATTCTTCAGAAACCCTTGATTGTTATGGTGATTATGTGAAGGTGGACATCAAGATCAAACAAGACATTATGATGATAGGTGAAGGCATAGTTCCTATAAAGATTGTTGACATGATCTCTATTAGAGATGATACACATGAAAATATATCAAAGTCGAGGACGACTTTGTTTCGAGAGGGAGAGAATGATGAGCTCATGGCTCTTCAAATTAATTCAACTAAATCACTTTGTGCCGGTCTTCAATTTGGTGCCTTTCCATTTGATGAAAAATACATGAAGAATAATGCATTGTTTACTCATGCCGGTCTGTCATCAAAAATATATTTTGGAGCTGCTAACCAGTCCTCAAATATATACTTTGAAGGCATTGGAAACAACAAAGGCATGCAGGAAAGCAAGGAGGGTGTCCAAGTCAAGTTGGAGGCCCAATTCATCTTGGAGTCGGCCACCTCGGCCTCCAAGACCAGTGTGCACTAAAATCATCATCCAGGCCACAAACGAGCTCCGTTTTCGGTGAACCACATATGCTTAGAAAGATAAAAACATAACCTTTCCAATGGACTGGTTTCAGGCCTTTTAGACTTCGGAGTCGACAGGAATTCACGTCACAAGTTGTGGAACAGAACCTGTCCAGGGTGCTGCGCCACCAATTTGGGCCATTGGTCCATGTATCGTGTGAGAGTCCATCTCTACGCATCTAAGGTTGCTAGGACGTCCCCTAGCTGTTATATTCACTAGCCGCCGCTAGGGTAAGGAGGTTTTTGTTATTTTGCGGATTTTATTCCCCAGTGAGCCGTCGCTCCCTAAACCCTAGGCGGTGATTCCCTAGGTCCTTCATGCTGAAGATTATCGTCCCAGATCCCTGCGTAGATTTGTGTTAGCGTGCAATCAAGCTGCTGCTTGGGTGTGCTCTGGATTCCTAAGAAGTCCTCTTCTTCTGATCGGGGTCCGTCGCCGCGGGTGGAAGAATTTGTCTAAGGTTTTGGTTTGCAGTCTCTTGTAAGCTGATCCCTCCATCTATCATTATTGCTGCTACTTTTTGGTTACTGATTGTGGAGTCTAATTATTATTTACGCCAAGAGATTCACCCGCAAGTTGTGTGGAATGAATATTGTAATAATTGGCCTATCTAGTACGTATTATTGCTGCTGATTTCTCTTTGAGATATATTATACCAATATATAAGTACTGCTGAGATTCTTTGTTGGCTGTGACAAATTTCTGCTCGCTGCTCAACAGATAATACACCTGCGGACCAACAATTGTGATTATTCTATATTTTCTTGCTAAGTGCTGCCGCTGCATAGTTCTAATAATCCTGATATGCTAGTATAGCTGGAGTTTTGTTGAATATTTGCTCAAGTTATAGATGTTTATTTCTGCGGCTGGTGAGTACTGCGAAAGATAAGCGTGTCCTTACCAGATATGATTGAGACATCCATACCAAGAAAAAAGATATCATCCATGCAAACAATGTTGATATTTTCCAAAATAAAAAGGCAAAGCCTCAACTGTATATTTGCTGACGTTACTGAAATCAAAGTACTTCTCAATTGAAAATAGGCCCACAATAATCCACGGACTCAAACTACGATGTAATTATCAAAAAACAGGAAATAACCAGCGCCGACTGACTAAATTTGCAACTAGCGCGCAAGACCTATTTAATAACTAAATTTGCAACTAGCACACATGACCTATTTAACAACCAACTAGAGCGACGCCCGAATAACATTCAGTCCGAGCCCTCTGTCAGCTCCTGAATGGCAGCATGAACGTCACCCCTGTGCTTCAACAGAGACTCGACAGCAGTAGCATGTGACACAGTAGCCACAATCTTGACGGTGTTGATGGCAGCGGCATCTATCCCCGTGTCGTCAACCTCTTGCTTTATGGTCGGCACCGCGGTGTGCCCATCATGGTCCTTCTGATGCTTGGAAACATGCTGCTTGCGAGGTTGCCATGGTTCTCGGTTTCTCTTCAACTGCATTTATGCAATTCAACGGAACATTTACGTTATTAGCATGACCGTGAATAAGGTTCAAAGTCCAAATAAATAGTTACCTTGTTTTCAGAAATCAGATTCATATCTGATCGTTCCTCTGATGCAATGTCAGATGTAGCACCAAATGCTTCGTAATCCCCAATAAAATCTTTTAGTCCTTCGGTGCTGTGATAATCTCATTACTGTTATCCTGCAAAAGAAGCACATACTATTTGTTAGCAATATATATAATAGGTGCATGTGTCATTCATTTGAAACGACAAAGAACAGATTAATCAACCTTTTCAGCATCATCACTATCGCTTGAGCTGTTTCCATTATTCTGCAGGTAAAGTTCGCATTTTTTTCATCCCCTCATGATCCTGCATCAATTGATCTAAATCTTCAGGACCTGTCATCATAACCAGTCCATCCGGTACCTTCATTCCAGGTTTGAGTCCATCCGGTACCTTCATTCCAGGTTTGAGGTAGTACAACTTAGTATCCCACTTGTATCCAAAGTCCTGCTGCAGTTGATACTCCAACTCCGCCCAGTCTACGTTGTGGGGCTCAACAAATCCTTTCATACTCACAAGGCCATTCTTGTTTTTTTTTCCTCATAACAAATTTGACCACCAAAATTAATAAACCATCACAACAATCTGCATTCAAAATTAATAAACCATCACAACAATCTGCATTCAAGTAACATTATACAAATAATAATTACATACGAAGGTATAAATTTAGGTACGAACAATGCCACGTAATTACCGGGACTCCATTTCCGAAGCCTTCTTCCTGCGCTTCTAGGGGTGCTTCAATGTCAATATCTATGTCCCTTTTAGAAGCCTCCCTTTCAGAAGCCTGCAACTTATATAGTTAAAAGCTGCTGAAGCTAGTTTTGCAATTTCGTATGGAACAAAATACCATCAGAAGGTAATATGCAGTACCTTTGTAATCATATGCTCACGCTCCTGCTGCAACATGCAGTCCACCTCTGCATGTGCCTGCATTATACAGGAGTCCACTTTGACACGCTCCTTCACTATTATGAGGTCCAACTTTGTGCATCTTTGTCCGCTCCTGCTTTAGTGTCCGGTCCAAGGCTGCACACTCTTTCTTCAACGTCCAGTCCAATGATTCATGCTCCAGCTGGAGCTTCAAGTCCGTTTGCACTCGCTATGAGTGCATCCTACGGTCTACATCTTCACGCTCTTCCTGCATCAAGATGTCCATGTTCTTACGCTCCTCCTCCACCTTACGTTCCATGTCTTCCCGAGCCAGCTTAATGTTCTTGTCCACCTTCTGCGCGCATACCTCATTCTGATGCATGATCCCTGTTTAATGCTCAAGTGAAAAACAAATTGGTCAGCATTACAATTATGCAATCAGCACTTCAGCAGAATCTAGCAGTTTCGTAGACTTATACAGAGGCAACAATATATCAAAAGAGATGTAATATCAAAAAAGTAAAACAAAGGAAGATAAATCTGCATATAAACAACATACTATGCACCCCACCAGTAGATGAATCTGAGGATAGCACCACCAGATATGGAAACAGACCAATCTAATCACATGCATGATGACAGCGTCAAAGATATCCTCAATCCAGATGGGGACAGGAACACCAAAAACCCAAGCATCACAAAGAGGAAATGTGGATGCCCAAAGAAACTGAAAAACGCTACCACTACTGTCTTAGAACAATTTAGCAGTAGTACGATCGCTCAACGTGTGCAGACAAAGAGAAGCGGGGTCATCAAACCAGGACCTCATCAATCTAGCCCCTATAAGGTGATTAAAATCTTCAGGCAAGCATTCCTAGTCAAAGATGTTATTGCACACCTGCCTGTAGTATACCACCTACTTTATGGCATAGTAATTTGATGATTATAGTCATTTGATATCCTCAAATACAATATGGATTTGTGAAATTCATTTTTTCCAAACATTGTTTATGTTGAGATAATTCATATAAAATCTACCATGCTGGAAGTTTTAATGGGCCGATCTAGATGAACTTACACGCTTATGAGATGTCCACGTTGATCAGATCTGACTTCATGTTCCCCACCAATATGTGCTTTCCATACATCCACTAAAGCACCCTTCAGCCTCTGGCTAATGGAACCAGATTGTCTTACGTGCTTTCTGAAGATTCAAAAATATAGCACAAAGGCTGAGTATTGAGTCACCGAATGTTGCACTCCAAACAAGCAATCATGCATTATGAACATATACTGAGATACCGACTCCTAAAATTACTACCAAATCAGTGGCGGAGGACGGACCAGAAATTAGATATGGCACGTTAGACTGAAGGTTAGTTGATACAATAAAATAAAACTAAAAACCTTTAAGCCCTCTTAGTATCGAACTCAAGACAACACTTTGAAACACTCAAGACTTACCAAAGTTTGATGTTTCCGTTTATGTACAAAAAACTACAAACTATTAGTAAAACATCTTGCAGCGGAGGAGCCGCAGCCAGAGCACTGTATCGTATCCACATTTTGCAAATAAATTCATATTCACAATCACATCTGACTGTAGTTAGCTGATGTAAACTTGAGAAATATGTGACCATCTCCGCCATCGGTCTCCTTCTCAAACTGGAGGAAAAAGATGGATGCTAGAGATGGAGAGTGGACACCTGAACACCTTGCCTTAGATCTTCTGCTCGTTGGCGACTGGCGACCGATCACCAATGGTGCGATTTGAGCACAAACGGATTGAAACTTGGCTGGCCGATGGAAGATCAGAAATGCTAGTGTGGATTTAAATTTGGGTACGTAAGGGAGGAAGAAGGGAAAGGAAGGGTTCTCACCATGGCCAGCTAGGTCAACTGCCCCACCATGCCATAGGGGTAGCTCCACCGTCGCCGCGCTCCCCACCTCCTTGTCAAGCTTAATCGACAGCTTCACTCCTTGCACCGCCCTCCACCCGACGTGGCACACCCTCGCCCTGCTTCACTCCTCGCGCCGCCCTGCACGCCGCGCCCCCCGCCGGCTGCCATTACCTCCCCTCCGACCGTCGCGCGGTCTCTCCGATAGGCCGGTGCACTGCCTCCTCGCCGCCCACGTCCACACGGCAACCCCTCTCCACGCTGCCTCCCCACCGGCCGTCACGCAGTCGCTACAGCAGGCCGAGGCACTGCCTCCCTGCCACCCACCTCCTCGTAGCCTTCCCCGCTGCCCGCCTCGCTGCCTGTCCACTGCTCGCCGAGCGTCCCTCTCCAAGCACCTCCTAGCGATTTGTACACGGAGTTGGTCGATCCGCTTCTAGGGAGACAGGTTGCTAGTTGTGGTGACACGGGCAGGCTCCGGCGACCACGAGCGATTCCAGCCGGCGATGGTGAGGCGAACAAGCGCTCCCGCAAGAACATGGAGGGTCGGGTCATCAGGTGGTGTCAGGGTGAAGATAATATTCCCTGTGCTTTTACCTTTTTGCCCTTCCTTAAATTTAAAATATTAAAAGAATTATTGGTGCCGGGCCTACTATTTTATGTACCGGGCCCACCTTTTTGGTACCGCATGGTACCGGTACCGTGGCACCACCTATTTGTAAACCGTTAGATCTCGCTTCATGAAGGCTCTCATTTTTTCCAACCACCGTAAAAGTTGTATTTTTTGGAAGGTACTGTGCCTATTATATCTTCGTCGTCCTCGTTTAGTTCAAATGCGCCCCTAGACCTGGCTACGCTGGGCTCTATGGCTGCCGACTGCCGTGGAGTAGACCGGGTCCAGACCCTCCCCCAATGCAAGCTAGGTACGAGCCAAGCATGGAGGGTCCGGTTCTGGTGTTTAGCTGGACATGTCCAGCCCTCAAGGGTAGGGCCATAGAGACAGTTCACAGTTGAGGACACAAACCATGAAGAAATCAGGTTTGAGGGAGCTAATCCAGCGCCATAGGCCATGATGCTAGCTGGTGTGGGCCTGAGTGTACACATTAAATGAGGTCTGCAATCGATGCATGGATACCCATCAGGGCAAAGATTCGCCCCTCAGGCGAGCCTGTGTTAGGCGGCTGCTACAGGCAGAGGACAGAAGCCACTCGAGCACGCTAGAGGGAAGAGTCACATCATGCGTACTCTGCATCAAAGCCTACTCATGTATAGCATTAGGGTACTATATGAGTATGTCATCATTACTGCTAGGACTGTATCTCTCTACGAAGACTTAGCTTAGAACTCTCTTTGTGTATCCTCCCTTGAACTATAAAAGGGAAAGGACGAGCACATTAAAGGCAGACTCTTCCTCCTCCACACATGTAACAACAGGCTGAACGACACAGCCAACATCCGTTGGCATACTACACCGACAGAGGATGTAGGGTGTTAGACTCTAGCGGCCCGAACCTCTCTAAACCACAGTGATGAGTGATTGTCAACGGAAGTCAAGACCCAAAAGGACTTGGGCACAAGCCCTTCAATGGACTGGAGGCCCTCCTATGGACCGGAGGTAAATGGAGAAGAAAGTCCTCCGAAGGACAGGAGGCATGCTCGGCGTCGGTCGGCCATGGGAGTTCGGTACACGGAGGAGCGGCACGACGACGACAAGTGTAAGACCTCCGAGGCGACACCGATGTACAGGGAATGCCGGGTGCCACCGCGGTGCTCCAACCCGAGTGCATGGTGCGAAGACATGCAAGGGCGATGGCGGATTCGCTCAAATCCGCCACCCTACCACCAAGTTACCAAAACTCGGCGAATGGGCTCAATTCTCACTGAGATAAAGTGGAGTGGGTGTTCCGGGCCCAAAAGGGAAACCCAAAAGTGTTTTGGTTTCTGACTTCAAAACCGGGGGTCGATTAGAGGATTTGGACTACTGGCCGCGTGGAACGTCATCCAGAAGATTGCGTGCACCGAAGAATATCAATACTCCATCGCGGTTGTCCGTCCCCGAGAAAGTTGGGTCTTTTCTAGTTTAGCCCCTATGGGCATTTCTGTAACATAGGGGTCTTAGTGTAAACTGAGTCAGTTAGGCCTGGGCTATAAATACCTAAGTGGCTAGTCAATTAGGTGACTCTTCCACCTCTAGAAACCCTAGTCTTAGCTTTCCGACCAGCCAAGTGCTTAGAATGAAAACCGGGTGCTAATCTAGGATTTGGAGTCCCCTAGAGCTAGAGCTAGTACTTTGCGTTAGTGGGTGGATGAAGGGTGGTAAGCTATGAGGAACCTTGTAAGAATTGTTTTCTCTCTCTAATCCAAGAAAGATTCATCCCCAAATCGAGTCCATGTGCACAGCCATCTCCTTCCTCCTTTCTAGTTTGGATTTTGGATGAAACTCAAAGGCTTTTGGTGATTTGTGTTGCCCATGAGTTAATCATGTTCTTTTGGCTCTTTTGGACTTGCTAGGATATGGAGATTATGTCTTAAAACATCTTAATCCCGCAGGATTGCCACGTACAAGTTGTTCTTGAGTTTCCCCTTTCTTGCTCAAATATTCCCCTCTTCACGAGATCTGAAATTCCCACTAATCCCTTAATCGTTTTTAGTAGATATTTTGGGAATAGCTTTGGAATAGTGCTAGGATAGCCTGTGCAAAATTTTGTGAAGATCAGAGAAGGTTTGTAACTCAAGAACCGAGGCAGCTTTCTGGGTACACCGGACAGTCCGGCGCCACTTCACCGAATAGTCCGGTGGACCTAACTGTCTCCAAATGGGCTGGTTTTTATTATGTTGTTTCCTATGTTTTCCTCAGCCTGTGGTTAAAATTTCATGATTTTTGGAACCCGTTTGCCTAGGTTTTGGCAATTTTCTTTGCAACCCTGTATGTCTGAAAATAGACTGTCAGACTATCCGGTAGAAGGTGGCGGATAGTTCAGTGGTTGCAGTGGTTTTGCCCCCGGATTTGGTTTTAGTTGTTCTTAGAGCTTGTGGCTTGTTCTAGGTGGTTTTGGGGTGCCTGGGTTTGTTTCTAAGGTCTTTAGCACCTCATTTGCTAAGAGGTTTTGGCAATCGCTAGGTGGCTCCGTTTGTGTTATTCGGAGGTGATTTGCTTTGAGTGCTTTGCTTCTACCTCGCTTTTGGTGTTCCTTGCTGCTGCCTTTTTTTCATGGTTTTTGTTCTTCCGCTGTGTTTTCGCTTTGGCTTTGCTTTTTCCACTGTCAGACCATACTCTTTGCTTGCTTTGTTCCAGTAAGTCGCATTTCGGTGCGGTGTGTGTCGAGTGGTGAAATTGCAAGTTTTGTTGCTTGTGGTGACTTGCGATCTTTGTGGTCATTGAGTTGCTTGCTCTTTCTCGCTTGGTGCGTATCTTTTCAGTGGATGGCACCTTGCACTTGCTAGACACATATCTGTTCAGTGGACGGTTTCTAGCGTGGGTTCTTGTAAGTTTTTGGTGCACTAAGTTTGGGGGGTCGTGATTTTGAGTTTTTCAAGTGCTCCTATTCACCCCCATCTAGTCGCACATCTCGGTCCTACACCCATCGTCGCAGGTTGCACGTCTGTAAGGAAAATGGCCTCTTATGCTATATTTCCAATGTTGTGTTTTGGTGATTGATTGACAATCAATACTTAGACTAATGAACTTGTCTAGATACACATTCTCAGATGTTTAGGTCCAAGGGATGAAGAAGAAAAAAAGCCAAAGGCAAGGCCTGAATGACCACCCCAACAGGGTTTGTGAGGATCGGACAATATGGTTTCCATGACCAGACAAACCTCTGTACCTATTTTCCTGAAGGGCAGAAGATTTAGAAGCCCGGCAAGTTATGAAGACCGGACAACCCCTAGAGAAACAACAGACTGGACAACTTTTGATGAGGCAGCAGCAGAAACGACCAAGTTCAATGGACCGGACAGTACAGTCTAGAAGACTGAACTAAAGGTCAGACAAAGATGGCTGAGGGTATGAAGATTGAAACCACAGAAGATTGCAACGGATCGGATGGGACGGTCTATAAGACCGGACAATACATTGGACTAAGTTTCTTAAGGCTGTGAAGATTGAAGCAGCCGAGGATCTCAACGGACTGGATGATACTGTCTATGAGACCGGACAAACCATTGGATATTGCAACGGCTAGTTCAATGGCTAGTTGGCAAGTATGACTAACTGGACAGCCCAAAGTATGCCAAAGTGAACCGACCATACTATATGTTCCATGCATTTTCTGGCATCCTTTTGGCCAATGGCTTCATGTTTGGAGGCTATATAAGCCACTCCACCCAGCCATTTCAATTGAGTTGGATACATTGAAGCCATAGAGTGTATAGGAGTATCCCAAGCATATCGTCCACTCCAACCACCATATGAGAGCTTAGTGCATGATCCAAGCTAGTTAGAGCTCAGAGAGAGTGAGCTTTTGATCTCTTCTTGAGTGTAGCTCCTGCGTGAGCTAGAGAGAAGCATTGGCCGTGGTCAAGCCACATTGTACTCGTTGCTAGACCCTCCTTCATTGGTGTGGAGCGGCGGCGACACCTTGTGTGGGCACGAGGAGACCCTACAAACTCTGTAGTGCAATCCAGTGCCTTGTGACCGAGAGAGACAGTGGCAGTGGCCAAGCTTTGGTAGCTTGGTGGCACTTAGCATTTGCTTGCTAGAAGCCACTTGGTGGTGAGCACAAGAAGGTGATGGAAAGACTTGGTGTCCGCCTTGGATTTTTTCTTTGGTGGCGATCCCATGGACGTAGCCCTTAGTGATGAACCATGTTAATAGTCATGTCTCTTTGGGAGTTTGCATCCCCTTCCTTACTCTCTTTACATACCGTATTTAAGTTTCTGCATTTACTTTCTTTTGTGACTTTAGCTTTCTTAGTTAGTTTGATTAGGTTTGGCTCTATGTTGTAAGTCTTTTGGGTAAGTTAGAGAGCTCATAGATAAACCTTAGACTTAACTACTATGTGTAGAACACGATAGATTTATCTTATGCACTAGAAATCCCTAAATTTTAGAAGAGCGAATTAGTGACCCAATTCACCCTCTCTCCCTCTTGGGTTGGATACCCGGCATGGTCTTTACAACGTTGACCACCTCCCACACACAAATGGGTCTCCTTGGGTGACCCCATGTGTCGTTCCACCACAGATTTAATAACTCACTTCCTTTGTTCTCCACATTCTTGCATATCAATTTACCATAGTCAATAAGTAGTTATTCTATAACACAAAATGTATCAATTGTTTTCATGCATGCGAATTCAAAACAGAAAAAAAATACTCAATTATATATAGTCACTAGCATAGACGTGCGTATGGCACGCACTCCGTGAAACTGTGTCTCAATCTGTATACTTCACGAATGTAGGTAGATCGCGTGAAGAACTGAGAGCATCGAGAAAAAAGTAAAAAGATGACCGCCCAGACAATCAATGAAGGAGGAGATGGAAAAGGAAATAATGAATTGAAAGCGAGGAGATTTGTTTGGTTGATGTTCTTCCTTTTCTAGTAATTTCAAGATAAGGAAAGTATTTGGTGATATTGGTACAAAGCGAGGTGAAAAAATAAAGGACTAAAGGTGGAAACATTTTCCTTGTATCAGTTTTATGCCCTTTTCAATTCTTTTCAATCATTTCCAATATATGTAGTGGGACCGATATGAAAGGTACATACCTTTTCGTTGGGTGAGAAATAGTACTGCGAAAAATCGCTCTTTTATAGTATAGATAGGTGACATATTACCTTAATTGGACATGTCGCTAATGCTGTGTTACTAGGTTATGACATTAACACTTCTAACTTCAAATATTTCATCATTAAGCTAATCATACAAGTACAACCAAGAGTCTTACGGTCTTTGGAATGCAGAAACTTAATAGAAAAAGCACAGTAACAGGGAAATTCCCGCATTCGAAACAGGGCCTTAGCACTTTCATTCTATATAAAAAGAAAGTATTGTATTATACTCACTCTGGTTTTAAATATAACTCGCGGTTGAATTTTCTTTTCTACAAATTTGATCTTTCATTTTATTCAAAAATTTCTTATAAACATATAAGAAAACAAACGATGCTCAAACTCTATCAGTGATAAAATAAAAACAAATCACAACAAGGTAAATAATAACTTATAAATTTTGTAGTAAGGCGAATAATCGAAGTTTAGAAAGAGTCAACCACGACATATATATAAAACAGGAGAGGGGGTAGTTTGCAACAAAATACTAACGAGTTCACTAGAAATTCCATCAAATGATAAAATTGACCTAACTAGCATACGTAAACGGTGCCAAGAATTCTTATTTCAGTACAATAAACAAGATAGACCATATAGAGACGCTTGAAGTTTGATCCTACTCGAATTTTCAGATGTGCATATACAGTTAATTAGAATGAATAACAGCAAGCATAAAACATGGCAACATGCAGCCATATGAAACAAACATTTAATGGAAAACACACAGCGGAATCTATAATGCAATCTGGGGGACGTCGGTTATCATGAATATTCGTTGCCAGGGTGAATCCTTCTGATCAGAAGTTGTGCAATACAATGGATTGCCACAGCGATTACATGAAACACGTACAAGCTAGTGTAGTAATTTATGTTTGAGATCTATATATAAAACGGCATCTGTGTAAGTATAGCATCAGTCTTCAGTCGTCGTTTTGCGCAATCGACTAGTGCCTTCAACGCTGAACACAAGTTAATTTGCTAGTAGGACGAGCCCGGTCTATACGACGACCCATGAGAAGACACAGTGCCTTGCAATGTAGTATCACTAGTAGATACTCCTGAACAGGACCCTGACTGGAGAACGACTCGACAGAAAGTCAAGTTGGCACGATGAACGCAAAAGGGTCTGCGCGTGAGAAATCGGAGCCCCTTTCGTACTTCCAAGCAGGGGCATCTTTCCCCGTGGCGTTCTCCAGCACCAGCAGCGCACATCTTCCACTTCCAGTTTCCTTCTTCCCGGCGAACAGAGCCTTCCTCACTTTTGAGCTCGCCTCGTCAGTTGAGGCGAAGCATCCACCGGCGCACACGACCACCAGCCTCTCCAGCGCACGCGCACTCTCCACGAAGAACTGCAGGAAGGCAAGCTCGGCCTTCTCCCCCCGGAAGTCATGGAACACCAGCAGCTTGACGTGTGACTCCACACACTCGATGGCGGCGCCGGAGGCCGCCTGCTGCCAGAACTTGAAGTTGAGCTTGCCGGTGGGTTCATTAGTTTTGTTAGACTGCAGAACAGCGATGAAATCTTGCATGCAGCAGATTAGAGGTAGTAATAATTAAACGAAGTGATCGAGTCTCGCTATGGCCTATGCATGCATGGCTTAATTATATATGCTAATCGATGCATTAATCAAATGAGCTGAGATAAATGAATGAAAAAGATGATCAGAGTTTCAGTCTCACTTGGATATACAGCCTCTCAACGTTGGGAAAGCATCTGAGAAAGCTGGGCAGCATCTTGGCGTCGCTGCGGACTCGGAAATGGAACTCCAAGGCCAGGATCTTGACACTTGGGACCATTGCCCCTGCACTCACCAATGTCCCAGCCTGCAAAGCAATCCAATTCCAATCCAGTGAAACTAATGAATACGATCGGTGAGGGTATTAGATGCATCATGCAAGAGCAAGCGAGCACCTTGATGTCATTGTTGCCGACCTGCAACGCGTGCCTCGCTGGATCGAAGTACCCAAACAATTGCAGCGATGGCGCATTGCCGATCTTGATCCTGCACGAGCCCTCGACCTCGCCCTCGCCCCGGAGCGGCGTGTTCATCACGATGAGCCGCGCGAGGCACGGCGCGTCCACCACCGCGACGCTCTTCACCTTGGAGTAGTGGATCTGCACGCACCGGAGGCTGCGGCTGACGAGCCGGAGGCGCAGCGGCGGGAACATGTGGCCCTCGAAGCAGAGCGCCTCCAGCGCGGGGCTCCTGGTGAGGACGAAGTCCATGTCCTCGTGGCCTCCCATGGCCACGCTGCAGAGGCCGAGCTCGCGGAGGCGCGGGAAGGCGGCGCCGCGCGGGAGCCCAGCCGTGGCGGGGAACCGCAGGAAGCTGAGGTAGAGCCGGGTCAGCGCGGTCATGCTGAAGAGCGTGGCGGGGAGGTGCTTGTGGAGCTGCAGCGGTGGCTGGTTGATGAGGAGCAGCTCCTCGACGCCCTTGACGGCGAGGTGCTGCAGCCAGCGCGCGAGCCGCGCGCGGGCCCGGTCCTCGTCCATGTTGCCGCACGCGAGGCTGGCGCAGCGGAACGGGCCGTCGTGCGCCGCGAGGACGCGGGAGACGGCCGCGGCGGCGGCGATCCGCGTCGGCGCCGCTCACGTGGCTCGGGATCGCGTCCGTGGCGGCCGGGAGGAGGTGGGCGTCGGAGAGCACGAGCGGCGCGGAGAGCCACACGGGGCGCCAGCGGCGGGAGAGCGCGGCGGTGCGCGCCGCGACCTTGGCGGGGAGGCGCGAGACGACGCCGCGGAGGAGCGCGTCGGGGAGCGCGCTGAGGCAGTCCACGCCGCCGCCGTCGGAGTCGGAGACGGTGCAGGAGAGGCGACCCTCCACGGAGACGGCCGGGGAGGGGAGGGCGCGGTGTATGGTGGACGCATTGAGATGCGGGTCCCTAGCAGAGCCCCGGCCAGTGGGCCTCGTGATGCTCGTCGGTGAGGCCGTCGACGACGGTGCCGTCCGAGCCGAAGAGGATGCAGAGGCGGCCGTCGTCAACGGAGACGGCCGGGGAGGGGACGGCGCGGTGGATGTTGGACAGCGCGCGGCTGAAAAGCGCCTCGAGTTGCGGGATCCCACCACTTGGCCGGCCATGGTCGCCGGCACCGGCCGGTGCCGGAAGGGAAGGGAGACGATCAAGCTGGCGATCGAGGGTTTGGTTTGCGAGGAGGCGGGCAGGCGGCGAAGCGAGTGCTTGAGCGTGACAGAGTGACAGACAGCGAGCGAGTGCTCCTGTTTTTGTTTCGCAGTGAGGTGTGGCGGGTTGGTGGAGACACGTGTCGAGAGCAAGTTCTCAAGGGGCCCACTCGCCACTGCTGCTCTAATTGGTGCTGATAGCTAAGCCAATCACTTTGTCACACTTCATGCATGGCATAATGTTTTGGTCATTTAATTTAACTCCTTTCAAGAGCGAATGGTAATTTTTAAAAAAATGTGGTCCAGTTTTTAGGAGACTAGGAGTGCTGTATAAATTGATCGACTTTTCTACAATTTTAAAAACGAATAGCACGTATTAAAGTACAAATACTCGCTCGTGCCTTTGTACTTCCTAGACAAGTTGCTTGTTAAAAAGCAAGCTTATGGCCTACTACCCACACAAAGCTCCTTGGAGAAGCTAGTTGCAGCCGTTTGCAACCCAACTTTTCTTCTAGCATCCTTTTTGAGACGTTGGCGTGCGGCCGTGCAGCAATCCACAGGTGATACGGCAAGAAAAGGCTTGGGTGGCGGCACTGACCCGCGGCACGAATGGAGGCGGCTGACGCCAGGTCGAAGAGTGCTCATCGCCGGCATGGAGGAAGTTTTCCACCCTGGTGTGCAGGGATGTATTCATCGTCGGCATGGGGAAGAAGGTGCGACGTGGGAGAGGGATCTCATTGCCGGCATGGGGGAGAAGGAGAAGAAGCGATGTGGGGAAGGGATCTCGCCACTAGCATAGAGGGAGAAGGAGCCGCACAGGGATGGAACGTCGATGCGAACAGAAGAGGATCTTATCACCGGCATAGGGGGAGAAGAAGAAGGAGCAACGAGGGGGTGGATGTCGCCGCCCGCAGAGCCGAGGGCGTAGTGCTGCGTGACCCGGAGGAAGACACGGTGCAGAGGGGCATGACTCCTGCGCATGCAAGGGGAAAACCAAGAGAAGCCTCCCCATGGGCTTCTTGATTTCTGCCATATCATGTGTGATGAGAAGAAGTGCTGTGGTAGACAAGCTTGTGAGTTGTGAGAAACAATCCTTTGGTTCAACTCGTTTTTTTTATGAGAAACTTGCCCATAAGTCAGTGTGCTTCTTTCCTAAATTACTACACAGGCTTCGTCAAATGCCAGAATATATAAAATTTGGCATCATTTAGAACCTAGAAATTTCAAAACTATACGGATTTAATACGAAACAATCCAATTTCACAGAAAAACATAAAAATAAAAATGTGCATTCCAAATAGGACCTAAGACAATTGTTTTTCTATATGACTTGAAATGTAACCGAGTATCTATGGCTAATGCTCGCTGGTGAGGGACTGAGTGTTAGAGAATTGGCATTCACAGGGACATGATGCCCACAGATCTTCACCGGCGAAAATGACAGTAGACTTTATCGAGACAAACATGAACTTTCACAAATGTTAGAATTTGTGTCTAATATGTGTACAATTTTTGTTACGATAGGACTTGAGTTATATTAGGGTCTAGTTAGGATTCTAGCATAGTCAGACTCTATTCTAAGAGGCCAACCCTAATGTAACTGATGGACGACTAGATGGCTTGGTTTGGACGTGTGGCGTTGCCGCGGTGTGCCCATATGGGGAGGCGAGTCCATAGTCATGCTCCGAGGATATAGGATTCAGCTGAACCTTGTTAACAAATATCGTGTCTCCAGTGTCATTTCTGGTCATACTTGTTTTCTAAAAAGTGGTATAAGATCCAATTGTTGTAAATCTGGAAAAATCTCAGAGTTTGTGGAATTCTCTGGGAAGACGATGTTGACTCATGTCAACGACCTGGGATAACGTCTTCAGAAGGTCACCGATGTTATGTGATGCAAACATTGGACCAATGTGTGAAGGAGGAGAGATTGTTATAGTAATTGATGGTGGAGGAGCACTGCATATAAATCAGAGGCAGCCCTCACCTAAAGGTTGGGTTGAGTTAGGCCTAGAACTTTATACGTCGGAGACTCTAGGAATATGGGCTTGGTGGGATATGGCTCGTGAGTGCCATTCGAGTCGAATAAGAATCCGATATGCCCCTCTAACAACAAATAACAATGGATTATGGATGGATGATATTTGTTAGCGAGGTCTGGCCAATGCCTACATCCTCGTCCTCGATACCACAACATTGGGCACTTTAGGCTCCCGTCAATGTGTCAAGCCCCCTGTGAACGTGTCTTCGTATCATCATACTTACATCAGCCATTCTCTCGTATTTACTAGAAACATGGCGCGGCTTTGCCGCGCCCTGCTTGGAGTGCCATATTATATTTAATCAGTGTAATCAAGTGGCGTTGATCGAGTTAGGTTTCATACGGGAGCATTTTTACTCAATCCAAATCTGCTTGTTGCAATATATGTTAAAGTCCAAATTACTCTAGGATTTAAGTCTGAAACTAATTTCTATATGGGACGTATATTTGTTATCTACAAACATGAGATTCTTAAGAAACTAAAAGTTTGATTCAATTGCACAACAATGTGGTCAGTCTTTTGTCAAAAAATAACATGGTCGGTCAAACTACGATGTTTCCACGAGTTCATAGAAATTAGAACTCACTTCTAGCATCAAACCAACAATGAGCACTTGTTTTTCCACAAGCGAACGCCAAAGCTGTTATTCTTTTTTTAATTAATCGATTGCTCCAGAAACCTATAGCCATAGAGAAATAAGAGCTAAAATAATGGATGATTGAGAGAAAATTATTCTGCAGGAGATCATGAATATACAAAGGCACACAGTTCTCTTCAATGCACAATTCATCAGGTACACATCACAACAGCTACAGTATGCAAGTCTTTGACATGCTATCGTTTTGCATGCCCATATGTAGAAGGTTGGTATTAATCCAGATATACATGATATGGTAAATTCAACTAAGCCCTTTTGTTCTAGGTTGAGTGGAGGTACCAACCACGCATGACAGATTGTCCAGAATTGCTATGGTATGGTATATAGCTTCAGTAAGTGACACCATCCCTAGTGTTGTTCCCAAGTGCTTAATATTCAGAGCGCACACACAAATTTATCCAAATTCAGAGCTATAAAATAAAAATAATAAGGGGTTTTTTGCTTGGTTTGCAAATTGCAATGAGACAACAGCTGCAGGTCATACGTCCAATTATTTTAATTTACAGTAGAGATAGCTTTTGCACGTGAACACTAAACAGACTCTTTCGGTTCCACGTATCAGGCCATGTGATACCCAATTATTTTCAGCATATTTAGTTAACTTACTGTCTTACTTGATTGGCCGGCTAAATGATGACTCGCCAAATTAGAGTACAAGCTCCGTAGAAGAAAGTGTATTATAGAGAGGAGCAAATTTTGGAGGGCATCCATGGCCAAAGTATTACCAAGGAAGCCGTAGTTCGTTGGATTCAGAAGCTCGCTGAGGAAGAGAGAAGATTAAGTGATTGGGGAAGATAGAGTGGGCTCCACATTAAATTATTTGTGATAACCATAAAGCTCATGCTTAGATATTGTAAGTTTGAATAGATGGGAAAGCATAATATATGAGCAACCATGGGTCGAGAAGGTCACATATCTATACTGTTGATTTGCCATCAATTTTAGGGAGCAAAATCTCGATATCAATATTGCAGCAACCAAAAATGAGGATAAAAAGCAGGAGGTATTCACTATAGTCCAAAGATAAAAATCTTAAGAAGGAAACCAAGTGGAAATGGTTCCTTTAATGGCACTTTGAAGCTACCCTGCAGTTATGTCCAAAAAATTGGACTGCCTAAGGCGTGAACTCGGAAACAATTTGGTTCTGTAATATGACGAATGAAAGTGGTAACTTCTGATTTTTGCAGTTACTAAACATTGTAGGGTGAAGCAGCTGACCAAACCAAATAAGTGATTGTATGCTTTTCTTATCAGACTTTCAAACAGTGTTGTGGTTATTATTCATTGTTGGCATTTGGAAGAAACATGCAGATGATACCGTGATAAATGGTCTCAATTATTAATGCTTAACAAATCAGCAACCATGTAAAAACTGGAATGAAACCAGAGATATCTGAATGTGGCTAAAGCTGATGGAAAAATATGTCATATATAACCCTCCACGTCCTTGTTTTTGACATTTTACCTATTCGCGGCGCAGGAAGAACAAAAGTTTTTCCATGAATAGAACATCATCAAGCGCCTTGCATCTATTGCAAATGATATATTCATCTGAAAGGAGATGTTTAGTTTCAGATAGCCAATAGAGTACATGAACCAAAAGCAACTTCCATGGAGGAAACAATAAACTACCACATTATTTATTCTAATCGATTCGGAGTCATATTTATAAAAGGAATGCAATCATTTTTAAATAATGGGGATTATTTCCTGCTAGAAATCTTAGCAAGGAAACATTTTATTGTTCAAAAATGAAATTCTTAGATTTATACCATAATTTGATTGGCATGCAGTGGTGCTCCGTATAAGTGGTACATATCGATGTAAGATGCTAAGCTTTACAGGTAATCTATTCAGATTGGTGCTACCAAATCATGGCTCATATCTAAAAAAATGCAGATATCTAAATACTTCATCAACATTTGATGAGGGAGTGTGTCTAGATGTAAGAGATACCACAATGAAATTTGTTATGGCTAAGGCATTTGATCGAGCATTTTGTAGGCACAATACATATGACTGCAGCCTGTAGGAGAAGCCACCATTGGTGCTGCTCTTCCCTGTGCCTCCGACGCGCATGTGCTTTCTACGGCCAGCATGGTGACATGGGTCTCCGGCACAGCGATTGCGAGGGTGTGGTTGGCGTGGATGCGACTGGATTGGCGTAGCAGAGGAAAGCACATGCCCGGGGTGCCGCACGCCGCATCACTGTCAGTCGCTGCGCGCCGAGGTCTCCCCGCCGGTCTGCGCGGTGGCTGTCCGCGGTGCCATCCTCCATGGGGACGGAGTCGATCAGCGCGTCGGCGATCGTGGAGATGAGGTTGGTGGCGCCGGGGCCCAAGGTCGCGACGCAGATGCAGACGCCGACGCGGCCCGAGGAGCGTGCGTAGCCATAGGCAGCGAAGGCCCCCCCTTGCTCGTGGCGGAGGAGGTAGGCGGTGATGAAGGGGGAGCGGGTGAGTGCCTAGTGGATCACCATGGACGCGGGTGAGTGCCTGGTGACTTGGTGAGGGCCTCGACGAGGATGTCGGCACCCTTGCGGGGGTCGGTGGGGCCCCACGGATGGAGCGGGGTAGCTGGGGGAGCGGAGGCCGGTGTCGGCGCGGTGGGTGAAGCCGCGGAGCACCCGACGGGCGTGGCGAGGCCGCGCCGGGCAGCCGGGAGGTAGGCTCGACGCCTCGCCTCGGTAGTGGCGACGGCGACCGCGGTAGCGGTGGCGGCTCCGCTGCGGGTTCGTGAATCCTCCCGCGAGATTCGGTCTCTTGGCTTAACGGGCGGGAAGCTCCATCAACCCGCATCAGACGGTTCAGATGATGAGTTGAGCTGATCCGACGGTTAACAGGGCTAGTGGGTGACGTGGAGTATCCACTAGGGCGGAAAAGTGCCCACGATTCGTCTGTTGAATATATTTATTAGAAAACCAGGTGGCAAGAATTTGATACAAAACTCTATGCTGCTGCTCCCTCCGTCCTAATTTATAGGTTGTTTGATTTTTTATATCAAATTTGACTTGTACGTCTTATTTACAAAATTCATAATTATTATTTATTTATTGTGATTTAGTTTAGCATATAATATACTTTAACTATGAATTTATTTTTTCTATATTTCCTTAAATTTTTTGAATAAGACAAGTCGTCGATCAAATTTTGTGTTAAAAAAGTAAACGACCTAAATTAGGATAGAGGAAGTAATATACTTTTATTTTATCGTAATTAAACACGTACAAAATGTTAGACACATTGTCCTCGGAAGCAACACTGAGATATTATATAGGCACCTCAAGAGTAGAGAAATGCGTAGGGATATGGGCACTACTGCCGGGAACGATGGAGCTCGCGGAGCATAGGAAATTTAGAGAGGTTCGGGCTACCGTAATAGTGTAACACCTTACGTTTTCTTTGGGCTATCACCGGCGATTACAAGCCTGGCGTCCAAGGCTATAGGTGCACGAGCTAGCTGGGAGGCTAAGTTCTATGAGCTGTGAACAACTGAGGTTGAAAAGATCGAACCCCTTCTATAGGTGCACTATCCCTCCCTTTTATAGGCCGAAAGAGGGAGCCTAGTATAGGATTGGCTGCATAGTAGCGCTACAATGATGGTTTCAATAACGTACTACCCTGTTATGGTTTTGGTGCCGTCCGTCATGTTGCTCAGCATGGCGTGACGTCATCTCGTATACTCGAGCGTGAGGTGGAGGCTCTGTTACGTTTCCTTTTTGCCATGCCGGGCAGGTGAACCTCTGGCACCGTCTCGTCTTCTGGTCACCGTCCCAGGAAAGGGATGAGGCCCATAGACTGCTTACTGTAGCACACCACTACAGTGCCTACTGCACGCCACGGCGGTGGAGTAGCCTGCCTTGTCTTATCCACCACGTCAGGTGGTGATGGGGCCTACACGCCGCGCAGAATTCTCCTTTTTGATCCCCGCCCACTGCATTTAATACGGTGACAGGCGGGTTCTTTCTGGCATGGTTTTTAAGGCGTCGCCTAGGCGAAGCGTCCAGGCGCCAGAAATTTCTGGGCGTCCTAGTCACCAAGACAGAATCAGTGGGGAAAGCAGGGAGGGAGGGGAAAGAGAGGAAGAACAAGAGGATAACAAGGTCAAGCAGCCACCACATGCGCCATCCCCATGGGATCTAGGCACCGGTGAAGCAAGTACTCCCTCCGTGTGGCGGCATTTGAGATCTGAGGGGGGAGGGGAATGAAAGGGAGGAGGGTGTCGCAGCCTACCTGAGTGGCAGAAGATAGCTGAAGCCGATGAGGAAAGTGGGAGAGAGAGGAAGAGAGGGGCGGAGGGAGGGACGGAGATGGCCGCGGCAGCGTTGCTGTGGATAAGAGAAGGCCACGGCAGCGCTGCTGTGTCGGGGAGAGACGAAGCGGTCGAGGCTGCGAGTTGTACTCCCGTTGAAGGATCGGTAGGCTATCTTCATGGGACGACTATTTGGCTGGGCCAGCAACCTTGCCCTTTCATCTTTCCCCTTTCCTTTTTCTTTTTCTTTTTTCCTTTCCTCCCTACTGATGCTGCTGCTTTGATAAACATCATGTGCGTAAGGCATTGCCTTGCCTCGCCTAGGTGTCGCCTAGGCTTCCGGAAGGTGGTGGCTCACCATGCCTCACCTTACCGCCTTAAGAACCATGCCCGGGGCTTACGTGGCCATCTTCGGATGCATTCTGGGGTTCAGTACCGTGGGGCGAGTGACGTCTGCCAACCTCGGGCTTAGCCACCCATGCTGGTTGCTGGCGCGGTCTTTCCAGCTGTGGGCCCTATGGGCCCCCTTGTTGACGTAAAGTGAGGGCCCACATGGGCGCTTCCTCGAGATGTAGAGGCACTGAGTAAGCGACTCGGGGGTATGGGATCCCCGGGACGCTAACACACATATTCTAAAAATTTAACATTACGCAGGAGTTAAAATTAGATAATAAATGATTAGAAGTGAAGACTGTCAATTTGTGGCAACCCAGGGCATATACTACCCCCGGGCTGGAAAAACAAGTCGCTTCCCAATAGCAAACTCTTAATTCAACAGTAAACTTGATTGGATTTGAGGAAGTGGGATAAGGAGTGTGGTTGGAGATAGCCTAACGCCAGCATTAATGGGAGTACGCACGGTGAGTCGGTGACAATGCCACGCGGGGTGAGCTAGCGGCTAGCTTGGCTAACAAAAAAAAGTTATTTGGATACGTACCATTATAATTTCTACCATTCTGAAATCTGCCACTGGTATTCTACTTATTGCATACAGACCATTATAATTTTCCATATTATAATTTTCCATACCTTTAAAATATGCCATTGGATACGTATCCGAAGGATTTGGACCCACGTGCAGTGTATGCATCTCCGTATTTATGAAAACACCACTCGTTGTCTCTCTCTTGCATCTTGGGACCCCTTGTCATCATCGTCTTCGTCGCCCACTGCGGGTTGCGGCTAGGAGGAGGGGAAGGGCCACTAGGATGGGCGAAGAGGAAGGGAGGGGTCACCGGCGCGGTGCTGCCTCCCCGCGCACGCCGGCCACTGTTGCGCTGCCTCCCCGCAAGTGTGCACCGGCCGCAGCTACGCCGCCTCCCATGCTCGCGTCGGCCACCACCGTGCCTCCTCCCAGGCTCACGCCGGCCGCCGCAGCGCTGCCTCCCCACGCGCGTGTCGACAGTCGCTACGCCACCTCCGATGCTTGCACCGGCCACTGGCGGCTCCCATGCTCGCGCCAGCATGGGTGAGGGAGGAGCAGAGGGCCATCATCATGGTGAGGTAGGGCGGGAGGGCCACAGGCGCGGGTGACGGAGACGGCACAGAAGTTGACAGATGAGGTGCAACATGGAGGCATCGCGTGGATGGCCGGGCGTCCGTCGCCATCGCACCCGTGGGTGGCCAGGTCTGAGTGGGAACTCGTCGACATAAAGTGGATCGGTAGAGCTGAATGGGTGGATAAGAAGGGATGAGGAAGGAGATGTTGATAGGTGGGCCCACAGTGTAAGAGAGAGGAGCAGGAAGTGGCATTTTCATAAATATAAAGATGTATACACTGCATGTTGGCCCAAAGCCTTCAAACACGTATCCAATGGCATATTTCAAAAGTATGGAAAATTGTAATAGCCTGTACGCAATAAATAGAATACCAATGGAATATTTCAGAACGGTGAAAATTATAATGGCATGAATTCAATTAACCCATAAAAAGGCAATTGCAGGTTACCCTAGGACTGGGAGAGCCGTGAGCGAGAGAACTAAGTGTGGGAGTATGAATGTATGATGAAATTGACTTCTCAAGGGATGGCCGATGGGACAATGGGAGAAGGGGAGTGCGTGGGAACGTTGGAAGGATAAAGTAGCATAGAATTTTTGAAAGCGAAATGTGTTACTTCTATTGGGTGCCCAAAACCTTAGTGGCTAGCAAGAACATAATTTTTCATGAGACTACCAGTGCTGTTGGCTTAACTTTTTTTTTAATAACTAGTAGAGTAAAATCCATATATAGTCTTTAAAGTTGGAAAAGTGTGCCGTCTAAATTCTAGAACTCAGAAAATTAGAAATCTAAATTCCTAAACTTGGCTCGGTATCATCCGCTCCAAAATTGCTTCTCTCTCTTAGAGCGCTGATATGGGCCTTATACTTGGGGCCCACATGTAAGGTCATCACCTCTAACATGTGGGACCTATGTACAAGTAGGCTTTTTTATTTTTTTCACCGCATCTCTTTTTCTCTTCCTCATCCTCTTCTCCCCGCCGGCGACACTCCTTCATTGTCGATCGTCCTCTGTTGTTAGCCCTCCTTCGTGGCTACCCACCCCTGGTGCTAGCCTTGCTTCACTGATGTGAATTGAAAGAAGGCAACCTGGCACATATGGTGAGCAAATGAGGGCGACACACGAGCAACGCTGATGATGAGGTCAATGATGATGAGGTCTGTGTAGATGGGGTAATGGCAAGAAGGAAGAAGAGTAGTGGCGATGAGGTGGATGCACGCGCCAATGGCAACATTCAGCCATAGAGGAAACGACGGTGGTTGCCACTCGTGCTAGGGTAGAAGGAGCCAGGAGCGCATAGCTGATGTCTTCCTCTCGCCCAACTTTCGAAGCCTAGGTCCCTTTCCATCTGCTTGGTGCTTAAGTTGCTGGGATTTGATTACCTCTCCCTCGGATAGATCTGTTTGTTTATATACTCGAGAAGGGTTACATATTGGTTAACATCTGCAAGCCTAATGCTTTGATTGCTTTCGAGAGATCGCTTAACATCCAAGTAAGCCTAATGCTTATTCTCAGTGGCGGATCCAGGAAAATATTTAGGGGGGCTGAACATATAAGGATGCTAGACCAACATAAGTTCACTATGTCTCATGTATAACCATGGCTCAAAACAGTTTTGTACAAAAACATAGATTGCTAATGAAATGAGAATTTTACCATGGTAGGCTATGGGCTGGTGACAAGCTACTACTGTATGTGACAGGCCATGGGCTGTTGACTCGTCTAAACTCTCCACTCGTGATGGGCTCATAGGGAAACAAAACGGTTTGCTGGCCCATCTCTCGCGGAACAGCTCGTCTTCAACCTCTAGATCTCTTCCGGCTCCTCCTACTCCTTCCTCCCATGGCAGAATTTCTAGGAGGGGATTAGGGGGGCTCCATGGGTTCCAAGACAGTAGGGGGCTAGAAACCCCCCCTCCCCCCTGCTAAATCCGCCACTGCTTATTCTATTCCATCTCCAAACGGGACTAAGACTACTAGCCGCTCATGGTCTTCATTAGTCTTCTTTTCTCCGAAAGCTTCTTAATCTTAGGCTCATGTGTGGCCTTCTCTTCTTCTGATGGGCTTCTATTGTTCTTCATCTTTTCACATGAAAATCAACAAAATTCTTAAGCCTATGTGCAATTGTAGTGTGTTTAATATCTGTGAATTTTTTCGTATTTTCTATATTTTTGACATTGTCGGAAATATGACATAGTAAAAAAATGGGTTATTATTAGATGCCAAACGGCTTTATAATAAAGTTTATCTCTCAATTCATATGAAAATACCGCTAAAATAAGATATAAAAGTTGTTTTTCTCTTGAGTCAAAGCACATATCTTCAACTTTTGACTCTATGGATTATTCTATTGGATATTCCACGTATTTAGTCATCTATTTCAATTGTAAACTTACCATTGTTAGCTGTATGTCAAATTTAAATAATTTTGAGTTTTCGATATGTACAACCAGCTCACTAGTTAATTTATCAATTAATTCCCTATGACATGTTGAAGCAGATAGAATGACCGTGGCGGTGGTAGTGGTGGTAAAGGACCCTTAAATTTTGTCGAGAAATTTTAAAAACGGGCCTAAATGGCTAGATCACGTTTCTATCTATTCCTAACTAAATCAAAATCAAAAGACTCATTTAGATTGTGAATAAACATTTGGATCATAATCCACCACCACCCCTAGTCCATGGCACCTATAGTATGTTTGGCTACCGGCGGGATGAGGATAGGGATAGGGAAATCCTATCCCCACACTATTCATACTCACGTGTATTTTCCAATCCCACCATCCAAACACGGTATAAAACTTTTCACACTCTTTATGTTCCTATCCCAGCTCATATTTCCATATCCCTATCCCAATCCAAACACCACCCTAGAGTAATATAAAAGAAAAAAGTCTAAAAATATATTGAGAATTATTTCGCCCAAATAATAACAGATTTTTTTTAGAACGCCCAAATAATAACACATGGGCATAAAAAAGAGTTCCCTTAAGCCCAGCCCACCAAGGCCCAACTACCCCTTCTCCATCCTCCCCGAATCCCGCAGCCCTCACTCGCCAGTCGGCAACCTTTCCAAACCCTAGCTTCCCCAACCCCCTCCCCACCGAGATCCGATCTCGCCCTTTCGGCCACCGTCGCCGCCATGGCCTCCGGCGGCAACCCTAACCCGACCGGCGCCCCCTCCCAGCCGCGCCCACCGCATCCGCAGCAGCAGCCACCGCCCGGCGGGTCCCCGGCGACGCCCATGGCCCACCTCCGCCCTCCCTCCCTCGCCGGCTCCCCCTTCCAGGGCCTCTTCCACACGCCGCCCTCCCACAACCCCGCCTTCCAGATCCACATGGGCGCCTCCTCCTCGCCGCAGACCCCGCTCATGGCCGGCACTGCCGCTGCCTCGGCCAAGCGGCCTCCGCAGAAGCCCCCCGTCCGGCCCCCGGTTCCCGGATCTACCTCGGCGGCCGCGGCGGCTTCGGCGGCAGCTGCGTACAAGGCTGCGGCGGCCGCGGCGGCCGTGGCGAACTCTGGAGGCGTCGACCTCACCCCTGCCGCGCGACGCAATAAGAAGCGCAAGCTCCCCGAGAAGCAGCTCCCCGACCGCGTCGCCGCGCTGCTCCCGGAGTCGGCGCTCTACACGCAGCTGCTCGAGTTCGAGGCCCGCGTGGACGCGGCGCTGGCGCGGAAGAAGGTGGACATCCAGGAGGCGCTCAAGACGCCGCCCTCGCTTCAGCGCACGCTCCGCATCTACGTGTTCAACACCTTCGCCAACCAGGCGCCGCGTACCATCCCGCCGCCCAAGAACGCCGATCCGCCCACCTGGTCGCTCAAGATCATTGGCCGTGTGCTCGAGGACGGTGCCGAGCTGGACCCTGCCAGCGTCGTGCCCAAGCACAACCCGGTGTACCCGAAGTTCTCCCAGTTCTTCAAGAGGGTGACCATTGCGTTGGACCCATCGCTGTACCCAGAAAATCCACTGATCATCTGGGAAAACGCAAGGTCTGCCGCCCAGCAGGAAGGGTTCGAGGTCAAGAGGAAAGGGGATAAGGAGTTTGTTGCCAACATCCGGCTGGAGATGAACTACAGCCCCGAGAAGTTCAAGCTGTCACAGCCGCTGATGGAGGTGCTTGGAGTCGAGGTGGACACTCGCGCACGGGTGATCGCTGCCCTCTGGCAGTACATTAAGGCGAAGAAGCTTCAGAATCCAAATGATCCTTCCTTCTTTGTGTGCGACCCTCAATTGAAGAAGGTGTTTGGGGAGGACAAGCTGAAGTTTGCAATGCTGTCGCAGAAGATATCTCAGCATCTGTCTGCGCCGCCGCCCATCAACCTGGAGCACAAGATCAAGTTGTCGGGGAACGGAGCGCACAGCAGTGCTTGCTATGACGTCCTGGTGGATGTTCCCTTCCCGCTACAGAAAGAGATGATGACATTCCTTGCCAACACAGAGAAGCACAAGGACATTGAGGCCTGCGACGAGGTGATATCCGCCTCGATTAAGAAGATCCATGAGCACCGTAGGAGGAGGGCCTTCTTCCTGGGTTTCAGCCAGTCCCCGGTGGAGTTCATCAACGCGTTGATAGCTTCCCAGAGCAAAGATTTGAAGCTGGTCGCCGGCGAAGCAAATAGGAACGTTGATAAGGAGAGACGCGCAGACTTCTATAACCAGCCATGGTAAGCTCTTTAACCAACCATTGATTCTCTTGCTTGAACGTCATATATCCATGTGCTGATAAGATGATTTTCGTGCCACAATGAAATAGGGTTGAGGATGCCGTTATAAGATACTTGAACCGCAAACCAGCTAATGAGGGCCCAGGTGGTGGCGCTGGTGGTTCATGAGGCATGGAGTTCTCCTAGTGCCCCTTTCGGTGTAGAAACAAATTATCTGTCCTGTATTAGTAGCAAAAACCAGAAATGCTAGCGAGGAGATTTGTTCAGTGTTGTTAAAAGGATGTTCGGGCTAGTCGCTGTATGTTGTGCTCTATATTGCCTGACTACTGGTGGAATTATAATGCCAAGCGCCGAACTGAACCGTAAGGTTGCTTGGTTTGGCGCCAACTGATGGCCAGCCACTTGTCAACGAGCAGATGAGCATTGCTCTACCGGGCGGAGCTGACAGTTTTAGACTTTGGGGGAGGTGTTTGGTGGAGGGGACCTGATACTGATGTAGTGTACCTTTTGTGTTTGAATGTGGAAGTGGAGGGAAATAGAGAGAGAGATGTCTGGGATGTCTTTGTCCTTTTCTTTAGTGGTGCCTCATGAGGGATTATTAGATTATTAAGTCAGCGCATCTGGGCTGCCATTTGAAGCAGGTCATCCTCTTCTCTTTCTCTTGCAAAAACACTTAGGCCTGCTATTTAGCAAAGGCTGTTGTCTGTATGGTTATATTTTGCCTCTCAATCTTGTTCACTCCTGCTAAATCCTCATTAGTCGTGTTAAATCCTCATTAGTCGTGCTAAATCCTCGTCGGCGCAAGTTTTTGTTTCCCTGGTTGGATTGGATGCCAACGCCTCAAATGCATGTGAGCTCCTGAGCCCATGGGGCTCCGCCACCAGAGCAGTTGCGCTGATGCACGTGGACTTGCAGTCAGGAACATGTACTTTAAAACGGAAAATTGGGTTCGCAGAATATGGTTACCGCTCCTGCAAGATCCGGAACTTGTTCCGATGAGCAAACGTGTCTCTCCGAGTGTGCTATGCCAGCTCGTTGAGAAGACTGGATCACTGGATGATTGGAACGCTTTACATCTGAAATCTTTTTTTTAATAAATTACTTCTTTTATTTCAAAAAAAAAAATTACTTCTGAAATCTTGGTGCCCCTTGAGCTCTCTTCTCTGCTGCCTATCTCCGTCCAAAGGTCACGAGACGCCTTGTCCGGGGCCGTCTGCCGCCTTGCGGTGGATCGGGCCAGGAACGCACAACCATCGTCCTTAATCGTTGTGCCTTTTGAGTTTAGACCTGTGATTAGAGCCGGGATTATTGGAAGTGGCCCGAGAGGATGATGATGATAGCGACGATGTCATTCCAGGGCTCGGACAATTCCATGGCGTGGCAAATTCGGTCCCATATGATAGGATCGAAAATATTTGCGTCGAGTCATTGACTGTGTACGAAGCAGAGTATGTGCACGCCCATTTCACAAAGCATGACGTAGGAATCCGAGAAGAGGGACAAATTCGATTTCCTCTATATCACAGTGATGTCGATGCCACATTCTCAGCGAGTTCAGTTCAGCATTTAGGACACATCCAACAATTTTGCATGGAATTACTTGCACAAATCTGCGCATAAATCAGGTCAATTCCGATCCGAAAATGTCAATGTTCTAGACGATGGGGGTAGCTAGCTTGGAACAAGAAGAAGCCCTCTCCCCAACCCATCCATTTGAGTATTTGACCATTTGGCCCAGGCACTCGTCTCGTCTCCCATCAGACAAACAGCAGGCGAGGCGAGGAGACGGCAGCACACCCCCGCAGCAGCAGCTCGCCCCCATCTGTTGGCGGCTGCCGTGCCGCCGTCTGCGCCCGCCTCAATCCGTCCGCCCCCGCCTTCAATCACTCCACCACCAGATCATTTTCACCGTGCCCATCCACTGATCCGCGCGGCCGCCGGCCCACCGCGCCCAAGCCGCGGCGGCGCTCTCCCAAACCCTAGCCGACCCGCGCCCGCCGATGTCGGCGCCTTCTTCGCCCCCGCGGCCGCAGAGGCAGGATGCGGCTGCGGTGGGGGAGGAGGGCGAGCTGAGCCTCCCGGTCCCCGTGCCCGCCGCCGTGGTCGGGAACGACAAGGTCCTGGCGGCGGCGCAGCACATCGTCAAGTCGCTCGCGACGTCCAAGAACGCCGCCGACGACATGATCCGCATCCTCTCCGGCTTCGACCACCGCCTCTCCTCCATCACCTCCGACCTCTACCCGTCCCCGTCCCCGTCCCCCGCCGACGCAGGCGCCTCCGACCCCGCGGCCGCGGAGGCCTCGGACGAGCAGGAGCAGCAACCCGCCGCCGCCTCCTCGCTCGCGGACTTCGAGTCCGCCGAGCAGCTCATCCACCTCTGGGACACCACCCCGGAGGCGCTCGTCTTCGAGGCCCCCGTGGAAGAGGTCACGCAGTACCTCGCCGCCGTCGACGTCGCCGTCGACTACCTCTCCGACCCCGACGCCTCCTGCCGCGCCGGGGTCGCCGTGCAGCTCGCCATGGCGCGCCTCGAGGACGAGCTCCGCCACCTCATGCTCCGCCACGCGGTGCCGCTCGACGCCAGCGGCCTCTTCTGCTCGCTCCGCCGCCTCTCGCTCGGCTCCATGGAGGACCTCGACACCTCCTCCGAGTTCGATCCCGCCACCCCGCACAGCCAGGACGGCGGGGGCGCCGCTTCGGACACCGCCTGCTGCGGCAGCATCCCCGGGAACAACCCATTCGACGACCAGGTGTTCGACCTCGTGCGCCCGGAGGCCGTCGATGAGCTGTGCGCCGTCGCTGACCTGATGGTGCGCGCGGGCTACGCCAGTGAGCTCGCGCAGGTGTACTGTGCCATCCGGCGTGACATGCTTGACGAGTGCCTCACCGTGCTTGGTGTGGAGCGGCTCAGCATCGACGAAGTGCAGCGCGCCGAGTGGAAGCATCTGAATGACAAGATGAAGAAGTGGGTTCATGGGGTCAAGACGGTTGTCCGCTCCTTGCTGACTGGCGAGCGGCGGCTCTGCGACCAGGTGCTTGCTGCGTCTGATGAGCTCCGGGATGAGTGCTTTGTGGAGTCCACCAAGGGTTGCATTATGCAGATCCGTAACTTTGGGGATGCCGTTGCGGTGTGCGCTCGCTCGCCTGAGAAGCTTTCGCGCATTCTTGACATGTACGAGGCGCTCGCTGAGGTGATCCCTGAACTCAAGGAGCTCTTCTTTGGGAGCTTTGGGGATGATGTCATCCAAGATTTGGAGAAGGTCCTTGAAAGGCTTGGTGATGCAGTGAAGGGTACCCTTCTTGAGTTTGGGAAGGTCCTACAGCAGGAGTCATCCCGGCGGCCGATGATGGCCGGTGAGATCCACCCAATGACGCGTTATGTGATGAACTATCTTAGGTTGTTGGTCGTTTACAGCGATACACTTGACACACTTCTGGATGACAATGGTGCTGGAGACGTAGATCATAACGCTTTACATAATGGCACTGATGAGGATGGGGAGTACCTGAAGAGCTTGACCCCATTTGGACGCCGTTTGGTCAAACTGATATCTTACTTGGAGGCCAATTTGGATGCAAAATCTTATCTTTATGAGGATGGAGCGCTGCAGTGCATATTTTCCATGAATAACACACTCTATATCGTCCAGAAGGTTAAGGATTCTGAGCTCGGAAGGATTTTAGGTGATCACTGGATACGGAGGCGCCGTGGCAAGATCCGGCAAAATTCGAAGAACTACCTTAGGGCTTCATGGACCAAAGTTTTGTCTTATTTGAAGGACGATGGACATGGCAGCAGCGGGAGTGGAAGTTTTGGTAGCAGCGGGAATTCAAGCTCTAGGATCAAAGAAAAAATTAAGAACTTCAACATGGCCTTTGATGAGATATACAGGAGTCAAACAGCCTGGAAGGTACCGGATCCTCAGCTCCGAGAAGAGCTCAAGATTTCTATATCCGAAAATGTGATCCCAGCTTATCGTGCTTTTACGGGAAGATATGGCAGTCTAGTTGATAGTGGAAGGAATTCTGGGAAATACATAAAGTACACCCCAGATGACTTGGAGAATCATCTATCTGATCTATTTGAAGGGTCACTAGGGTCTGCCAACCATTCCAGGAGAAGATGATAATTTCTTATGGTGGGATTTGGCTGCAGCCTACAGGTACGCTTTTGGTACAAGGGACAGAATATCGCCGAACTAGTGGAGTGAACATGTGCTGCATTGGTGATTGTCCCATTAGATGTTACTGCAGTGTAATTCAAAATAGTACCCTTTTGTTTCACAATCGGTTCATATGTACTACTAAATGATGTACATGTTCTTTTTCTCAGTATATTCTTATATTTCTTGATTGATTGTCCAAGGTTCCAAACTATATTGCTATATTGACTTTACATTATCAAACATGTTATAGGTGTTCTGTTTTGGACTCACATATTGCAAAAAGAAAGGGAATATGTAGTCCTGAAATAGGAAGGGAATTTTGAGATTGCAAGCTTCCTTTAGAATAATGAAGTGAAGCAGCCATATCTTATGAAAACCTTGGAATATGGTTGCAGAATTGGCCCAGATCTAAATTTGTTTGATCGTAAGTTGTGATGTTAAAATAAGAACAAGCATCAGACCGTGTTTGGACCAACAAGATGGTAAAGCCTAAAGGTGGGATCCAAACCTTCTTTTATCCAAGTACATCTTGTTAGATGCACAAATAAAAGTTTAGGTCTTTTTGGAACATGGGAATTTTCCCGAATGCTATGTTTTTTCATGTGAAATTCCGTGAAATTCCTACACGGTGCATGTGAAATGTCTGTGTTCCAAAGGGGAGCTTAGTTTAGATAGAATACAGACTATTACTACACAGGAATGGTGGTCTTAATAATGTACAACCTCTTTTTTCGTTAAGAGGTGCTCAAGCATTTCAATATTCAAACTTTGTAAGTTTTGTATCAACAATGTTCCAACAATATGCTTACTGACAACAAAAGTATGGTGCCACCAGATTCATATTTGAGACTATCTTGTACGATTGTGACCATGGCTTCATAGCTCTTTAAAATATTTATATAAAAACTGAGCTTTTAAAATTTAATTTGCAGACCATGCTAAGTCAAATGATGCCCTATAACGAACTAACTTTGGAATAACTTCATACTCCTGCATGCATGGCAGCCTATCCTTACAAAATTCAAATATTTTTTCCAGTGTTTCCCATGCCGAGATCTTGCAAACTCGAGAGGAGGCTTGTTTCGTCTCGAAATCTGTTGTCCTTATAGCATCCTACAGACTGCGTTTGGTCCATTTCTTTATTCAATAGCTGTTCCTAGTTTGTTACTGTCATTAGGTTTAACACTTCTGGTAGTATTTTGCATCGTAATTTTAGCCTCCTGTTCAACCTCATGGTTTACTGGCACCACTAAATTACAGTATTATGGCTTGTAATTGTTCTATGGGGCATGAATATGTTTTTTTAGCAACTAGCATGCAAAAGAAAGACAGATTGCAGTTTACTTAATTGGATAAAATGATAAATCATTAGAGATATTCTTGGACTTTCATCGTACATTGCTGTTAGCAAGTTCATCAGTTTGATAGATGCCCAGTAGCAAACCTTTTATGTGTTAAGTCAAGTTCTGCTTCCTTTTCTTTGTCATTCTCTTCACACATGTTGGTCATATTGTTTTGTCAGTTTTTAATTTTTTTAAAGTGTTTTCTATATACTGAAATTATATAATAAAATGATGTGCAGTTCTCTTGCGCGTTTGAGGAAAAAAAAATACTGATAAGCCTCACTGCCAATGTTGGTGCAAAGCAGCTCCTTGACATGGGCTTGGCTGTTTTCTGTGGTATTTGCTAGGTCGGGCAATTGTTCCTTGCTTCAGTTGCGCGCTAGTTAAATTTGTTTTATGTGGTGTGGCGGTTGTATTTTTTTCCAAGAGTAAATTATACGAGCGGTCCCTAAACTATGCCAAGGTTTTATCTGGTCCTCCAAACTATGAAAATGCATATCTAGATACTTAAATCATGTTAGGGTTCCATCTGGGTCCACAAACTATGAAAATATACATCTAGATCCATAAACATTTAAAGGAGGCCATTCCGGTCCCAAACCTCTCACACGAGCAGTCATGAGCCAACGTGGCAAGCTGCCGTGGAATCTGCAGGGTGGGGCCTACATGTCAGTCACACTCTCCTCTCTCTTCCCCTCCCACGGTCTTCTTGCCGCCCACCGCCTGGCGCTGCTCGCCACACGCGTCGCCGCTCACGTTGCCTCCGCGCCCGCCCCAGCCCTCGCTATCCCCCTCGCTGCCTGCGCAACATGCCGTTGCTAGTCCGCGCGCGCCGCTGGTGGCCCGCTGCGCCAGGCGGTGGGCAGCGAGAAGACCGTGGGAGGGGAAGGGAGAGGAGAGTGTGACTGACATGTGGGCCTCACTCTGCACATACCATATCAGCTCGTCACGTTGGCTCATGACCGCTCACGTGGCACCGCTCATGTGGCAGGTTTAGGACAGAAATGATTCACTTTAAATAGTTTAGGGATCTAGGTATGCATTTTCATAGTTTGGGACCCAGATAAGATCCCGACATAGTTTAGGGACTTATATATGTATTTTCATAGTTTGGGGAATCAAATAAGATCTCCTGACATAGTTTAGAGATTTCAATGAAATGAGACATAACAATCTTGTTTATTTGAGAAAAAAATTGTATGTAAATCAACTAGTAACTGTCCGTCGTAATCGTACGAGTAAAATGCACCGTTGGTCCATTAATTTTTCTGATTGGATCGTTAGGTCCATAAGAATAATTAACTTTTCACGTGGCTCACCACAACTCCCTTCGGTTTTATGTGGTATTTTTCATTTAGCTCTCTGGAATTCTTGTCATCATCTCACGGGTGCCCTTCTTCTCACCAGCTTTACTAACTCATTGTGATCGTCAGCTTTTACTAACTCGAATAAGGACATTCATGGTTTAATCGTTAGCTTCTGCATAACTTCTTACTTTGTTTGCCGACCTCCACGACCTTGATTTGCACTGGCAGCACACCACAGGGACCCTTCATTACAGCCCTTGCAACATCTGAGGCTTTCCTAATTTGTTTGCTGACCTCCTCGACCTTGAGGAATGGACTCCACCATGAGAAGCTGCCTACACCAGGTGGAGGCAACAAAGCCCATCCCGCTCGAGGATTTAAAACCAAACCAGCCGCGGAGCAAGAGAACGAATGAGGCCGACTTCTCTTCCATTGGTCGTTATGCGTGTGCGTGGAAGCAGGGACTCTGAGGACCAACGGTGCAAATTTGATCCTCCCTATTTATCAAGGTTCGTAACCGGATTGATTATTCGAGTTCAACAATTTCACCACACCGAGTTCACTGTGTCAGCTTATTGATTCAACTTTCTATCAAGCATTCAGACATTGCTGGAGTAGAGCTGTATTGACAACTTAGATGGTGAAACTGAAACCATAACGACTGTCCTCTGCACTACTAGCAATGAGCTTCTTTGAAACTAAGCTTAACCTTTTTTTTATACAGCTACATTTGTAAGTACTTTGTTAGTTTGTTATACAAGAAAAAGGTGAAAAGAAAAATATGGATGTGCCCTTATGTAGCAGTAGTATGTTTTGGACCCTGACACTACGAGATGTGGTGGACGCCACCAGCAGAATGTAGGTAGCAGGTACGTAACATCGACAATCTACCTCAAAGGTCAAAAATTAGACAATAAATCTCCCTTGCCTTGCCAAGAGCAACATGACACAGCCGAATCAATTGAATAACATCTTTACAAGGGGGGGGGGGGGGACGATTGTTACCATGAAAAGACACTCAGGTAGTTTCCGAATTATTCAATATACAGCATTGCCGTCTTATAGCGTTAGTTCTTTTTCTCCTTTTAGGTGATATACTCATTTACCTAAGAAGGTTCTGAAGAGTATTGCACTAGAAGTAACCTTCTGAAAGAGAACAGTTCATAATGTACATTTGCACACGTACATCAATGACATTTGACAGCGCAGCAGTGTCATACAGTGCTGTTTGCCGGTAGAGGAACAACACCATCGAAGAAATCCCCGAAGTAATGGCGCGGCTCATGCACCAGCTTGGAGATTATGTCTCTCAATGTGATGACTCCCTCGGTGTTCCCTTTGTCATCTACGACGTAGATCCTGTGGATCCTCTCGGAGTCCAGCTTCAGTATGATGTCCTTGATTGTGTCATCTTTTTTGCAAGTGATTACATCATGCAGTAAGGGTGAGGCCTCATGTTGCTCCTGGAGATGGTGTCGGACCGCAGTAAGGAAATCTTTTGTTGTGATCGACCTGTGTTGCATTCAACAGCTTGAAGGAGTTAGCAATACCAGTCGCAAGTCTCTTCCTAGTCCTTACAATGCAGTTTAAGAGTACATGGTGCACGACGTGCAATAAAAAACATCAAAAGTTTTTGCGGTTACCAAACACAAGAAAGCTTATCACAAGGATGTATTATGATTACAAACCTGTGCTCTTTGTATATCTTGGGGGCAGTTAAAAGATACTGGACATCTCTGATGCTGATATTACCAATTGCTTTTGCTCCACTTGTGTCCATTACTGGCAGACCACCAACTCCCTTTTCCCTCATCAGCTGGAAAGCTTTTAGAACTGGCTGATCTTCATTTACCTGTAAAAGATGAGGCCACAGCTGTAGGTCTCGGATCACACACAAATGTGTTTGTTTGCATGAAGGTATTTTAATTTAGCACAGCTTTGATGAACTTGATCTTCCTTTAGCTATTGATAACTTCCACTTGAGTATTTGATGAATTATAATGGAAAAAATAAAGTAAAAATTTTCTCATTACACTTCCAATGCGCAGAAAAAATAAGATTGGCATGTTTGAAACTTATAAAAATTTAAAGCAGATTCGTTCAGTACCTTGACAAGTTTCGATGGTTTCATGATTGGAAGCCCCAGTTCAGACAGTTTCTTAGTTCCCCAGCTCTCAAACCAGGGGAGACCAACACACTCTGCAAGCATGTGCATAACAGAAGATTGTGTGATGATGTTCTCAATCTTATCTCCTCCCACTTCTACAACTGGTAGGCTCTTCATTCTGTACTTGGATAGAAGCAGCAACATTGTAAGGAATGTGTCAGATGTCTGCAGTGCAAGAAATGGTGCCCAGCGGAAGCTCCCTGAGATATCGCCAACCTACAGAGGCACAATTCGTATCAAGCATTGTTTCTTGCTAGAGGTCAATATAACTGTTTTATAGAGGGAGGAAAAGAATATCACCTTTGTGTTCTTGTAGAATTCAGAAGAAGTTAAGGTTTCGAAAAAGCTTCCACCAACCGACGCAGCTTCATCTGATTCGGAATCAGTTGTTGTTTCCACCCTACCAGATGATGTCCTTCTGAATGTGAAAGAGCCCAGCCTAGAAACTAGATTGGAGACAGGTGATCCCAATCCAGAACCAGTCGTCCCATTAGCTGCAGCATCAGACTGTTACAGGGCAGAAGAAACAGTTCATTTCAGAAGGATGAGTGGGGTGAAAAATATCAAATATATAGTTGATACAATAATTTGTTCAGGTTTACTGTAATGGCTACTGTTTCCATGGTGCCATGGTGTGCCTAGCTTATACTTTGTTGAGTCCAGGTCTAGTCTGCTAATTGCTTGAATCAAGTATATTACTCTAGTTTCAGGCCTGGCGATGCGCCTTTTTCTTTCTTATCATCTTCTGGTTGAAACTTTGTGTCTTTCTATTATTATGGTAATCGAATTGAGTTGAGCCTCTCCACGAAAAAAAATATTACAACAGAAATCATATTATAGTTAAATTTCTTTTACGCTGAACTGAGTAGTCATTCAGAATTTTTGTTGTTTTTCCAATGGTCTGAACCATATAAAGTAGAAGCCTCCCCTTACTGTTTTCCGATAGTAAAAATGGGCGAGATTTACAAGAAACATGAAAAATGTATTTAACAAGACTATGGAAGGATTCTGCGAGTGACTTGATGGAATGTTCATTCTCGGCTTATATTTAGGAGCTTGTATGCACTATGCAGTATGGCTTTAAATTCATTCTTTTTTCTCAAGTTTAGCGCACAATCCATATATTTTAGAGCAACATATTCTGACTACCATGTTAATCATATATGTCTGGCCAACCTACAAAATGAGAGAGAGAGAGAATGAGAAAAAGGATCAGTTAATAATATTCCAGGTTACAAACCTGACTGAGCAACCACATGGCAATACCAGCGAATTCCACAATGCCAATGTATTTGTCCATCCAACTAGCATCTTCTGGAGCCTCGACGTTCCTTATGGGTGCACTCAAAATTTTGTTCTTGGATAATATTTCTACAGTTTCAGCAAGACTTGCATCTGAACGTATCTCGATTACTGCATAAAAATAATCACAGTTGACTTTTAGAATCAGAAGCTGTAATCAGCTCATATTTAGTAACAGAGAAAGAGTTATCTGTTACACAAAGAAACGATATACAATCATGTGAACTAATTAAATCACCACTATAAAATTGTAGCATAGGTTATGAGGAAAGACACAGAAGTATCCAGTATTCCATCACTCCTAAGTAATAAGCTGGCCAAGATATCCACTTCTAGCATAATACAACACTCAAAATTCGATAGTTTTAATCTTCTAAATTTGATGTTTTTTATTCAAGAAGCCGAAAGTGTGTCTAAAAAACATACAGAAGAAGCTGAATGTTATTACTGCAGACTCAAAGAATTCAAGCATATGATTAAAGTACACCAATCGGGAGTACCAAATTAGTACATGCATGGACATGATCACATGAAACATTAAAGATGTTTCCCTATGGCAACCAAGAACACAATTTTGGAAGTAAAACAGATTGCATATGTACTGGTCCAATTCTGTTGATTTAGTCTTCTGTTTGGACTTCCGATCCAATGATAGATTATGATGATTGTACATTTCTGGTAAATGTAGAGAATACAATGAATAATTTCTTGCTTATTAAATGTTAATATGACATTATGGTACCTCTATAGATCCATACAAACATGTTGCAACATACAATAGTTGTCACTCAAGCCCCAAATCAGTTTTTTTTCCTGCATACCTAGACAATCATGTCGATTTGACATGCGTACATGACATTCAGCTTAGTTTTGCAGGTCTGGCCTTGTCATTACCAAGTAGCCTGAATTCTTCTTTGGAGTTGCTCATGCTAACATCACTGGACTATTAAAACTGACCACAGAAGTGTGTGGCCATACTGGCCAACAAAGTGGGCGTGGTGGAACAGGGTAGGGAAAAGGTTGATGATGACAAAGCTACACCTTTTTGTACAACTTCTATATGATCGCATTAACATTAACATACAGAATTGATGCATGCCAATCGGAGCATAATCTCATTCGTTTTTACACAGACAAAGCATCACGAGAGACGAGACAATATCTCGTTTTAGCCAAGTCACCAGATTATTGTTCAGATAAGATCAAAATAACGAATGGAATGGACCCCCCACAGTTCTGGAAGATATCTCTTGTTGGTTGCACTCGTGGCGGTTGGGGCCATTTCAAAGAAGGCTGATAATTATCCACATCAACTCACACAATGACACATATCATGACAGCAAAGAAAGTGCTCCATGGCTCTTAGTTGGTCAAGAGATGAAAACGACCTCTCAACCAACACCCAGAATCCCAATGTTCGGCCTCACTTGAACATACATAGTTGTCTCATTCCCTAAACCTCTAGTCCTCTACAGAAGGTTCACCGAACCTCGGTAGGAGAAAAGGATCAACTTTTTGCTGATGGACCGAAAACTGATATCAATGTAGCATCACTCTATCAAGATCAGACCAATTCGTTCAGAAAAGAAATGGCTACTGAGCCGAAGACAACAGAAGCCTCAAATGAGCATGAAAGCAAGACCAAATTGTTTCTCTAGTGGGAATTGAAACGGATGAAGCGAATGATTACAGAGCTGAAAAGGTACATACCTACCGCCCGTATTGAAATCTCAGGAATGGCGAGATATCCTGATAGACATGAGTTCAAATGGACCGACTCTGTCCGAGGTATCAGTACCACAGCGACGGACGAGCTACGACAACGAGATGCAAATGCAATTGACACCGAAAGAAGAGAACTTTTTGTCTGAATCGGATTCAGGAGCATCCGAACCCACGCACGATGCTCCTCCAACTACTTTTTCAGTATGCTGCGCTTCGGCCGCTGCATGACAAGATGGAAGCAACGACGACCTCTAATTCTATTCTAATAGCCACCACGACAGGAAGGAAGGGGGCGAAGACAATAGCTTACCTTCCGACGGGTGCGCGGCCGGGAAGGACGCGACGGGGATGTCCTCGAAGCAGGAGTTGAGCTTCTCCGACGGCGAGAGCTGCGGCTCCGCCACCTCCCAGAGGTCCTCGACGCGGTGGCCGATCTCCGCCTCGGGGCTCCGCGGGCTGTCCATCTGCTCCATGCCCTCTCTCTCTCTCTCTCTCTCTCTCTCTCTCTCTCTCTCTCTCTCTCTCTCCCTCTCTCCCTCTCTCCCTTCTTGATCTGTTGGGTTCGTTCAAGAAAACTCGCGCTTGCGAGCTAGCTCTCTCTCGTGCTGCTTCCACCTACCTACGCACTCATGATTTCTGGAGATGGATAAGAGAGCCAGTCCCTAGCGCGCGCTGGCGATAACGACGCGGGCCAAAGCAACCCGCGGCGGCTGCCGCCTTGCTTCGCAGTCGCAGCAGTGGTGTGGAGCGCTTGTCCGCGTCAACGGAAGGAAAGGGGGGGCGAACTGACGGGTGCTGCGGGAGGCTGCCTAGGAGCCAGGCCGCTGTCGCTGACAGCGCGGGACGCTGGAAGATGTGGCCTACTTGTCATCGAAACGGCGGACGCGAAGGCCGGGCACAGTGTATTGCTTTCGCCTACGCCGCAAAAGAAAACCGCTGCGGCAACACCGCACCAGCTCGCCTAGAACCTCGGATGTGCCAACGTGGCATCTGCAACGTCCCAACTATTTTGACAATGTAGGATTTTTACACGAACCATATTGAAAATTTACATAAGTCAGCTCAAAAACATAAATCCCCCGTCGTCCAACCTAGGGCGACTCGCATCGCCACCCTGCGACCCCCCGCCCCCGACCTCCTCGATCGGCGGCGGCGGCCAGCGGCGGTGCCCCAAGGTAGGCTTTGCTGCAGCCTCTCCCACCTCTCTCCCTCTTCCTCCTCCCCCAACTCTCTCCTCCTTTTTTTTCACTTCCACCTGCGCCTCCATGCTCGCTACTGCGTGGGCCTTGGCCAGCCATCGATCGCCGGATCTCGGCCTCTAGGGGTCGGATCTTCTTCCCCTATTGGCCTCCATATCGGTCCGGCGGTTGTAGCGGGCCATGGCGTGCGTGCATGCCTCGGCTGTCCCGCGAGCAGGTCGAGCCACCGCCGCCGGGGCTTGGGTCCCCAGATCCGAGCCTCTAGGGCTGGCTGCGGGCCGTGGCGCGGCGAAACGACTCAACGGCGGCGTGCGCGATGGTGCGGTGGGCTATGGTGTGCGCGCAGTGCGGCGGGCCACCGCGGTGTGGCTCGGTGGCTGGGACCAAGCCGCCTCCACTGCCCTGGCCTTGGCGCGCATGCGCCACCCCTATGGCGCTCTGTCTCGGCAGCATCGTCCCCCTCAGCGACGGTGTCGGTGCCTCCAATTATTGCCCTAAGGCTGCTGCTCAACACCGGCCCCTTCCTCTAGTGGTGAGTGCGCCTTTCCTTGTCGTTGTACCATCAGGCGGAGGTCCGCGCTGTGCGCGTCCTGCTGGTCGGGTACGTCCGCATCGGGGGAGGACGAACTCGCTGCCTCGTACCACAGCTTCACCATCAGGCGGAGGTCTGCGTTCTTCGCGTCATGCTGGCCTGTGGCGGAACCGCCGATTTAATCCGGGCTAAGTACACCTGCCACCTCTGGCTTGCAGTGTACTTAGATCAAATTAAACCCGGTCGTCCGTCGAGCTACCCGAAAAGGGCACTCGATGTAACCATCACCCAGGGATGCCGACATCACACACATTAAGCCCTCGAAAGAGCCACAATAATTACAACAACCCATCATTTCATACAAACATAGATTGATTTGTTTTAAAATATTTACTCAAATGAAATACAATTATACTTAAATAGAGTTCCAAAATAATCTCGAAATGGAAAAATCATAACATAATACTGATATACTCTTACAGCGGAAATAAAGCATCGAGTTATGACATTGAGCCCACCATTGTCATTCTCGATCATGAAAATACTGAAATAAAAATATCAACAACGTAGGGGTGAGTACGTGAGGGACTCGTAAGACTTACCCGTGGGCGGTTTCAACCCGACACATTTGAGAGTATGCAAGGCTTTTTGTGGACTTGACTCTAACCCAAGTAAGCTTACTGGAAGTGAGTCTTTACTTTCAAATATCATTTATTTTTAAAGCATAAGCCTCCTTGATTCATTATAATTATCATCATGATCCATAATTCATATATCTCGTCATCTCAACATATATGTCATCATAAAGTAGCTTGCAGAAATGTAAACATACAAGTACAAGTAATATAAAAAGCATGATTAAATGAATAAGATATTAAAGTTATTTCTACGTTGCCCGTGTGCGATACTGGCATTCTCACACCTGTTGAGCATCAGCGATTCGAATCGATTTTAATTCATGGGAGTAACTATCATGCTAGAGGTATATGCTTACTAGTTTTCGCGTTCCCACATATAGCCCACATCTCCACTCGTTTCATCCCAAGTTCGATTCCAACCCGCCATTCGCCAGGTTTAGCCCCCATGGAGCGATACCACGGCATCCCGGGTCAGCCCTCCCATGAGTCAAGCGCCCCTAGGCCCCATGGTAGGACCAAGTCTCTGTTCTTCGGATGGTTCAAGTAAGACTTTCACCGGTCACATATCCCGGTTATTCACTCTAGCAATGTTATGCCGACCAATAGACGAACAACGGACGAGCCTTAAACGACTCGGGCGGAGTCCACCAAACCATTCACATCATTTTTCATCATAATATACCCATATCTCCGCCCGGTTTCATCTTTTCATCACATCATATCATATTGCTTTCAAAATTTAAACTTTTGTAAAACAATTTTGAGTCCTATCATCTCGCGAGTGAATATCTTCACTCGTCTTCTACCGTCTAAGCATGGCTAAGCATAGACTTCGATCTATCCATTCTACGTAGGATATCAAGGTATTTATGCAGGTGGGGTTTCAAACAACTCCTGGACGTAAATGCACAATCAAGTAAAGGGTGGTGAGATTCCCTAGGTAGGTGTATATGCCTAAGGGGCATACCTTTGTTGTTGAATAACCTGAACAAATTAAACTATAGTTAGTTTGACGGGTTGTGAGGCTTTGCCCCAGGCAACCCCTTGATCACTTGGACAATTCCTCCTTCCAAACACGACTGATGGGCCCTCCAGGTCGTGCTTGGGGCTTAGTTGGTCTTCTGGACCACCATTTCTTGACGCTAATCCACGCGTTTGCTCCTTGATCACGTATCTGCAATAGGCGTCACTATATGAATGATATGCATGATGCAGTGAAAGGGGTTGTCCGAATATCGAGCACACATATAATCATACAATCACATATGCACCTAACAAGTTATTTGTCGTAAAGGAAACAGGTATGAGGTGTGGTATTTATTTCCGTCGAGCAAGTCAAATACATCAAGCAGGGTACATGAGGGGAACACATGATAGACTACCAATTCCAACCACTCTTATCACACCAATTGTAGGCAAGCATTGAACAAGCATAGTTGTATATAATTTAACTTATTTTTAAGTTATCGTTATCTATATTCAAACAATACACTACTTTGACAGTTAATAAAGATTTGCAACAAGGCATATGAGACTAGCACTTGCATGTGGAGTATACAGAGTGATCCATCTTTCAAGGTTTTATTTTTGGCACATCAAGCTAAGTGGATCAACAAGGAGTATCTAAAATAAACCATAAGTTCACTAATTGAAGCATATTAGAAATCCATGTTTTATCTTCTTCATGTTTAAACCTATCTAAATAAGTATCTTTAGATTCCTCATGTAACAATTACAGTAACATAGCCACTTTTATATTTTGTTACTTAAATCATTATAGTATTTGTCATTTTCAAATAACCTAGCAAACAGCGAGCCAAACACATGAAACTTTATTTCTGAGCTACATTGAGTCAAATGGGTACAATATAATTTCTATGGATTTTTCTGGACAAGTTTTATGTAGCATATATTTTCATGCTTCTAAAATACACTAAATTCATTCATAGGGGTAAAAAAAGTAATTAAACAGTGTAAGCTAGGGTTGAACAAGTCACCGTAGAATCTAAAAATCGTATTAAAGCCACTGTCCCAGTTTCATATTTTTAGGAGCTCATTGACATCACTTTTACTATTTAATCACTAAAACAAGGCATGCACAAATTCAGGGGTAAAACAGTCATGTTACCATACAAGGCCTAGTCCACCGTATAGATCTATTTATAAGCAATCCAACAAAATAAGTTTCATATTTTTGTGATTTTCCTATAGGTTTATAGAGCATTTGAAGTTCATATGCCAAGTTGAGGAGATAGTTTAATATTTTTGCTCCTGCTTGGACCTATTCGAGATTAACTATAGCCTACAGGGGAAAACATGAAATTTGCGCAAGACTCAGTGAATAGTGTATGCCAATCCCACAAAATGCAAGGTGAGATCTGAAGAATGCAAGGGCTCAGGCTAAACTGTGAATCGCCAGTAGGTATAGGGTCTAACCTGCAAGTTTCGCAAGACTCAATGAATAGCCAATTAGTATACAGAAATTGCAGGGGCTTAAATGTAAAAAGGCGAGCCTTCTTCAACCTCTGGCCACGCGCACAGGGAGGAGGAAGGGCGGGCTACGCCAGCGCGTAGGGGCGTCGGGGTCACCGGTGGCGGTGTGCGGGTGGTGTTCCTGACGAAGGGGATCACTTTCCCCAAGATTTGGTCGCTCGCGGTGGCCGGAGCTGGCGTAGAACGTGCGGTGAACTGGCGCGAACCGGAGGTTGGGGACGCGGCGGCGCGGTCACCCGATCCGGTGGTTCAGTCGGGGAAGGAGGCCGAGGATGGGCGTGTGAGCTGCGCGGGGAAGTGGCGCATCCGTCGGTGGAGTCGTGGAGGCGAGGGGATGGCCCGGAGCTAGGTCTCCACGGCGAGGCAGTGGCGCGGCGTGGTCATGGTGGGCGGTGCAAGTGGAGCGGGGGTGAAGAGGCGATGGTGTGGGCCGAGTACGGTCGGGATTGACGGCGGAGGATGCTGCGGTGGTGAGGTGCTCGCTAGCTTGAGCGGAGGTGGCCAGGGGAGGCAAGCAAGGGAGCTCGAGCTTCACGGCGGCAATGGTGGGCGCGCTCTATCGCGCAAAGACGAGCAGGGGGAGTGGGAGCTTGGTGGGAATGGATGAGAGAGGAGTGCTCTCCGCTTCCTTCGGCCCGAAGGAGCCCGGCGTGGGGAACAGGGCGACCGGGCAGGGGCACCGCGTGCCCGCCCTGGGCAGGCCACCATGGCCCCATGGCGTCGGGCGCCAGGACGTGGCGACGTCCGGTTGGGGAAGAAGGCGAGGAGGGTCCGCATGAATATTGTGATACTCCGTATCTAAGACTCTCTAAGTGCATGCATACTGTCGTAATTCTCTTTTGAAAATTTGATTCAAATTCAAATTTGAGGCCTTTTCAAAAATTTGGAGTTTTCCAAGGGCAAAAATATGAAAGGGTAGTTTAAATTAAGCCCTTTCACTTTTGTATTTGGACCCCTGTCCAAAAAGGTCAAAATCCAGGGTTAAAAATGAAAATGGTAAAAGTAAAAAAAAGAATAAAAAAAGAAAAAGGGAAAGCTTCTCCCGCGAGCCGGCTGGTAGCCCGCGGCCACGCGCCCGCTGGGCGAAGCCCAGCCAGGGGGGGGGGCGGCCCGCGTGGCGGCCAGCCCCCTCGCCACCCGCGCCCCCTGTCAGGCGGCGCTGACAGGTGGGACCCGTGGGGGGCGGGTTCTTCTCCGCCCAGCCGACCAGGGGGGCAGCACTCTGCTCGCCGCTCCCCGCCCGCGCCCCGCACCGCCGCTGCCGCGCCACCCCGCCGTTCTGCTACCGCGCCACCCCGCTGCTCCGCTCACCGCCACCCCGCGCCGCGCCTCACCCTCGCTCCGCCGGCGTCGCCGAGGTGAGCGCCGCGCCCCTCCCACCGTCCCCACCCCTCCGGTTCCCCCTAGCCCCGGCTAACGGGCGCATCGGGTGCGCAACACCCGCGCGCACGTCGCGCGGGGAAGTGCTGGCCCAGGTGACCCCTGCCGCCCCCGTGGGGCAGCCTCGCCGCCGTTGCGTGGGCGAGCGCCATGGCCGCCCCGTCTGCGGCGGCCGGCGTGTAACAGCGAGAGAAGGGAAAGAGGGGGAAAGAGAGGGGAAAGGGAAAAGAAGTGCACGCCGCGCCCAAGGCCACCGCCGGCGAGGCCTTTCGGCCTCCGCCGCGCCGCATGGTCGCCGGCACTGCCGGCGAGGTGCGGCGCGCCAGGCAGCCGGGCGAGGCCGGTCCGCTGGGCCGCCAGCCCAGCTGGGCCGTCCGCCCGGCAGGCCGGCTTGCCAGCTCGCTCGGCCGATGGGCCGAGCTGAAAGAGAGGGGGAATTGGGCCGCACAGGAAAAAGGGCCGCCGGCGCACTAGTGGGCTGGGCCAGGGAGAAACAGAGCCCAGGCGGATTTTGGAGGGGGAAATCAGGACTTTTTGTTTTGTTTTTTTCGTGGGCTGGGCCGAATTCCAATTTCCATTTCTGTTTTCTTTTTTCTTCTTAATTCAATTTGGTTATTTAAATTTAGTTTAATTTAATCTGTTTATATTAATTAATAGAATTATTTATTTATTCATATAAATATTTTGTATTTCTAAAAAGAAATTAAATTAAAGTTTATATAATTTTAAAAAGTTAGATTTTGTTTAAAAATGTAGAAAAATTCATAAAAGTGTATTAAAAATATAAAATTAATTGTAAAACACATTTGAATTATTCAAAAATTTCTAGAAAATTCATTTAAGCTTTTAAAAATATCTAAAAATATTTAAAAATATAATATAATTCATTTGAGCCCTAGGACAGTCAGTTACGCCCCGAAAATCCAGATGTTTAACCCCAACCACCCTTTTTCTTTAGAAAATCGTACACTTTACTTTTTCAACAGGTTGATCATCCTCATACTTTTAAACTCCTGCATGTCATCAACCTAGGCACGTTGGTCCCGCCAATTCCAGTTGAAGAGTCTTCCACTGCAGCGGAAGCTCCGGAAGCCGGTGTGGCCGAGACGTCCTTCGCACCAGCAGTAGGAGACTCCGAGTCACCGACGGAGACAGACCCCGTGACCCAAGGCAAGTTTCGGTGCATTTACCTTTTTTTTTCTTTGGGTCCTTAAATTAAATTAGAGTTATGCTTGTGCATTAAAGTTAGGAATTGATTGAAACCCTAGAGCATGGTTAATCAGGATCCAGCATGAAAATCCTATACGCAGTAGATGGCTTAGATGGCATAGGCTTAGAACGGAAATCTTTTACTAAAGTTAATTGATTAAGAATGAGAAGGATGTTAATAATTTGACAGACATACGGTGGGATCAGTTTCGCTTTCGTACTTTGCATGTTATGATTATTGCTATGGACCCTGATCCTGCCTGTGTCGCATAAGGCTGTCCGATGTGTGGCCTGGTTGGGCCGAACGCGCCTCATTCACTTGCCGTCCTTAACGGGTTCCGGTAAACCTCTCGTCTAGTTGTACCTAAGCGCGGAACTAGACGAGACGAACTGGAAGGAGGAGGTTGGGCGGGTGTCGAAGGACTGACACCCGGGTTCGGTGAGGATGGTTCCGGCTAGGTGGCATTGGATGTTGGGTTGTCGTATGTGGGGTCAGTGTACACACATATGACGGGTGTCTGAGTATCCCTCTCGAGAGGTGGAAAAATCGATTCGAATCGTCTGTGGCTTGCCGGTTGTAAGCTGCCTGATCGCAACCAACATCGTAGTAAGAAAATTGATCATGTTGATAAAGAATGATTTGGCAAAGTGTTTGGTTTTGTTTGTTAGTATAATAAGTATAACTTAGTCTGGTCAGGTAATAACTAAAAAGTAACCCAATTCTAAAAGCTAAGGATTCACTATTAGGCCTGCCGCAGTGTGAGTTGACCTAACCACCCCGGCTATAGGCCAGAGAGTCGGGTTTCGACCCAGTGGTCGGGTAAGTCTTGCTGAGTAACTAGTACTCAGGCTTCTTGCCTACTCTTTTTACAGGAGCAGAGTATACTTTGTTCGAATAGGATCCTTACCTTACTCCTGCCTTCTTCTGAAGCAAGCTTCCCTACGCCTTGAGCGGTAGAATATGTCTTTTGGAGAAAAAACTTGTGGTCTATGTTCACTTCTGGTAAAGGGCTGAAGAACTTACCAGCTTGGATGTAATAAATACCGAACTCTGTGTGTAATATTTCAACTCTATGTAATAAATGTGGCTGTGTATGTTGTAACCTGTGGACTCCTTCGAGAGTTGCCCCAAAAACCAAGCTCGATCCGGATGGGAAGGCCTGGTCAGGATGCCTACATCCTGAAGGACTACCGAGATTAGTCCGGATTTGGTGATTAAGCACTAAATCCGGGTTAATCTGGGTAGTTCTGCCACAAATATGGTCCATGAACCAGTGTCAATGGCAGGTGGGACCGGGGCGGTAATGGAGGGAGGTAGCCCACGGACCGGGTGTACGAAAAGGGAAGACCAAGTGGGGTCCACAGGGCGCGCTGTCCACCCCTATCGGGCTGGACTCCAAGGGCCCTGCCAGGTGGGACCCGCATGTCATAGGACCAAAAATAAAGGAAATTCGAAAAATGGAAATAGGGCTGTTTGACCAGGGAATCAGGTTTCTGAAATTTGATAAAATGAGCACCCAATTGGAGGAATTTGGTTAAGGTATAAATACAAGAATTGCTCTAAATTTATCCCTCTACAACTTTGTTATAGACCTTAATACTATGTTATGTATAAAATTATGTTTTAGATTTGAATTTGATTAACATACCCCGGTTTGACCAAAATAATCCACCAGTTTAGAAATTCTAAAAACCCATTTTTATGATCACTTTCATCCAAGGAGTTTTATACCAAAGTTGTTCATAATTGCATGAGCTGAAACTTTCTCAAATAGAGTTTTGCAAGATTATGGCTGTAGATCAAATAAAATTTGAATTTACTAAGCAGGTCAGATTTGGGCAGATTTCATGTGCTGAAAGAAAAGACCTAAAACACCATTCAAACCTTCATGCATGTCACTACTCAAAATACCAAAGTTAATCCTCATGAAATTGTCTACAAGTTTGTTATAGAGAGTTTGGTCCAAAACACATTATATTTTGAACTATAGGCACAAGTGTATTCATGGGTTTGGTAAAATTGCAGCTTTAATTCATGTATAGTCTTTCTTTTGTATAACCTTTGAGTGACCAAATGGGGTCCAATTACTCTAAGGTCAGGTACATTTGAAAGATGATAAGTTTAGATTCATCTTATAGAGAGGAGGATTTTGAAATTTTATAGTGAAATCAAAAGTAATTTCCGATTGAAGTTTGGGGAAGGGCTGAAAATTTTGACTTAGTGGTTTTTCTACCTAGTTTCCATCCTTCTCTAAACATGATTAAGTCCAAAACCATCATTAGCATTCATCTAATTGTGTGTTAAGGCTTTTAAGATGCCGGGGGCATCACATGGCCGAGTCAGCTCTTAAATGCCAGTGTTTTAGAGGCGCCGCAGCCAATTCATTAGGCAGCCCCCAGCAGTAGCAAGATCCTTGTGCCCTTGCTTGGTTGTCGAGGCTATGCTGCCAATCCCCGACCTTAATGCCGGTTCGGTACCCTGGACACCAATGCATTCGCAATGCTGGGGTCGGTGCCTTTGGGGCTTGTGGCTGGACACAGGCGAAAGCTGTGCAACGGCGACGCCCACGAGCGCCGCGCCCCCTACTTGGGGCGTTGTGGTAGTGCCCCCACATCCTCTTAGGCGAATGCCTCCCTGGCCGTTTGCTTCCTATGCTGTAATTTTGGGTCTAGGTCACTGGCGAAAAGCCTCTACTACAACGTCGACGTCCGCAAGCGCTGAAAAACCTCCATGGAGGCGTCGTTTCCAGGGCTCCGACTCCTCCGCTGTGGTGAGACCGGTAACCTTTTTGACTTCTACGTGATTCGACCAGTGCACGCACCCTGCGCTTCTACTCCGTCGGCGTTCCCCTTGTTGACAAAAGTACATAAGTCATATGCTGGGTTGTGGTGTTCGAATGAGCGATTGTGCGCTGCCTTTAGCTCAAAGGGGGATCATTGTGTTCGGTATGCTGCAGTCGGCGCGCCTCCTGCCACCCTTAGTCCCAACTCACAGAGGACCACAAGTCAAGCGGAGTGGAGTAGCTACGAGGGGTGGTGTGGATATGCAATGGCCTAGGTGTACCGGCAAGTACGCTGTTCTTGTGTATGTTAGTTGACAATCGCCGGTTGTTGTTGGTCCCTGCACTGTTGTTTTGTTTGTTGTAATCTTATGGGGCGTGTTTGGCCGATGTAAGGTTTTGCCTTGTTTTTTCTAAAAATGAGATTGTTGACACATGATTTGTTATGCAAATATCAATATAATTCAGGTGGAAATTGACATTAAAAAACGTGGTGATAATTCACTGTACTGTAATTAATTTCTTCTGACTCTTTGTTTCTACCGTCACAGTAAAATTCGCCACGGAATCTACAGTAGCTCTGTACCTGTCGGACACGTAGCGTACGGCACGGTGCGCGCGCAAAGAAGAATCCGGATTGGGATTGGGGTGGGAAGATGGGGCGGCATGGTCCAGTCTTGGGGCAAGTGGGCCATCGGCAGCGTCATCGGCTGTTTTAATGCTTATCCCCTTGTCTTCTCTGACCTCTTCCACTCCCCCTCTCTCTGCTGCATCCGTGTTCCTATCCCATCAAGGCATCATGATCATAGATGAATCATGCACTAATAATAATGGACGTATGTGACCGAAACACACTTCCATTATTTAAAAAAAAACAATATAAATGCTACCTAGTCATCTTAGACAATCAAAAATAGCTTGCCCTCGGTTACTCTTTTAGCTGTCCAAGAGTTGCCCTCTTAGCGAAACATTTTTTCCCCAAACAGTAATTCACTCGGTTACTTTTCAGCTGTCCAAACGACAACTAAATTATGGCCGGACGGAGTGCCCTTTTAGCAAAACATTTTCCCAAAAAAGAGATTCAAATGAGACTTGTTTCTGGAGGACTTGATAAGGCCTCGGTTCAAGTGTATTAGTGGGCCAAGTCCTAGTTTTTTGCGGGCCGCGGGAGAAAGAACCTGGACAGAACAACCCAAGAGCCCAACAGGCCTCGTGTGCGTCAACAAGGCCACCACGCCGTGCGCCTGCACGTCCAGAAAAAAAAATAGATGGAGCCGCTTTCTCCTTGCTGGTTCGTCGTCGATGGCGAGCGGCAGTATCCGGATCATCGTCAGAGAAGGCTCGTCTCCAGATCCGGAAAAGCTAGAGGGACTTGCAAGCGGAGAGAACGTACGTAGGGATCGGCTTCGAGAGGCGCCTGCTCGAGTCGGACTCGAACACCAGAAGCATGGCAGCAGCTTATAAATGAAGGCGGCGGGCGGCGGCGCGGCATTGCGGCACGCACCCTGGCAACTACTCTAAGAGTTTCGCGACAGCTCTGACGAAGCCCGATCCGTTCTCCAGCGCCGATCGATCGACATGCCGCAGCAGGAGGAACAGCACCGTCATCACGTGGCCGCGAGTGCCGCCGCCGTTCACGGCCACAGCTCGCTGTCGCCGTCGTCGGGGGCGACGGCAGCGATGGGCAGCCATGCCGGTGCTCTTCCTCATGTCGTAGCTTCCTCGTCGCTGTCCAAGATCCACGGCACCGGTGCCGGCGGCGTCACGGAGGCCGCAGCGGGCGGAGCGAGCCACGGTCGTCAGAATCAGAGGCGTCCGTCGGCGTCGGGAAGAACGCACGCTGGTGGTGGCTCGAGGAGCAAGGGCGGCAAGGCGTCATCATCGTCCGCGGAGAGGCCCACGGCCGCCGGTATCGTCATCGGCGGCGGCAACAAGCACCGTCGTCCGTCCGCCCCGCCGCCGCAGCCGCCGGCCACTAAGGACAGGCGGGAGCGGGAGCCCGACGAGGCCGAGTACTACTGGCTGGGCGTGCAGGCGGCCATGGCGATGGACGCTGCCACCCTAGAAGCTGAGGTGAAGGAGTTCATCATGTCCAAAGGCGTGGAGGACCAGCGCAGGCAGGAGGCAGAGGAAGCCGTGGAAAAGAAGCCCTTCTCCTTCTGCCTCGCCGACGAAGAGGCAGAGGCCGACTTGATGAAGATTTCCCGCTGGGCGGAGGAGGTCGACCGGCGACGAGCTGCGGAGGATGCTGACGCCAGCAAGAAACGTTGTCGTCGTCGGCGGCACTGAGCAGGGAGAAGCTGCGGTGATTTGTGAGTTCGTGTTTCTTTGACCAAAGTACAGAGGCCGCAGTTCTGTGCTCTGCGCCTTCCGATCCATGGGTTTTTACTTTGGGCTGTGTATACTAGGTCCACTCCCAAATTGGTACCAGCCTGTGTATACAGCATTACAGCATGCGTCTTAAATGGTAGATTACTCATTTTTGTTTGTTCGAGACCTACTCGAGCAGTCATGTTGCGTTCATCATCCCACAATCAAACGCTCCAAAGGCAAAGGTTTGCTACCTTCCTTTTCTGGAAAGAAAAAAGGACTTCCCGCAGTTAGTCGACGATTCCCATCTGTTTACGCTCCCAATTCTTACTGGTGCGTGGGCCCGCGTCCGGGCTGTGTGAGCGCCGCGGGCGCACGCCAGCCAGTGAGCCCGGTTTACGCTTCATTATTTAGTCGACTTTCCACCGTGTCAGGTCCCACTTTGACCAAATCTACTATAAGAACGAGTTTAGAAAAAAAAAGTTTTATACCTAATATTTTCTACTCACCTATATCTCTGCCGTTGGATTCAACTCATGTCCTCGATCTGACCTTTTTGTTTTAAATAAACTTCCCTACCAAATCATAGAACCCTTGTGTAATAAAAAAGATTGCAACTAATCCCGACCGTATCCTTAATCTCTTGAGTGCATCAGACGGCGTAAAGATCCGAATACGAGAAACTCTTGCGAGTTTTTGCCGGCAAAGCCCGTACTTTTTTCACGCAGAAGAAAATCGTACCCACAGAATAAAATCGTACCGTCGAAACAGAGATTTGATAACAATACGGATCGAATAGAGGCCGGAAAAAAACTACAATAGAAAGATTAGTCATATTCAAATACTGGACCCAATAATCAACTGATTTGGATCCATGATAGCCCAACAATAACCTCACAGCATAGACGCAGAAAACTCAATGAATCATGAGACCGCACACGAGGGAGGGAGGAAAGAGAGACGATGTTGTGGGACGAGGTCCAAATCTTGGAGAGAGAAATCAAGAACTGTCGTGACCAACACAAACAGTCTTAACCAAGAAGAACACAGCCACACAGCGAGGAGTAGGGAAAGCATGAAGTCATGAAGAAGAAGTGAAGAACACAGCCATACAGCGAGGAGTAGGGAACGCATGAAATCATGAAGAAAAACCAGCTGCTGCCGGCGAGTAGTGTGCTGTGGAAGGGAGGCCGCGGCCGTTGGCGTCCGGGAGACGAGGACGCCCGTCATGCCCGAGAGAGCTTTGCAAGGACGGCAGCAGATTTGGGATGATGACGGATTGGGGGCAGAACCGCACAGGAAGCTGGATGCTACTCGTGCGACGGTGGATAGGATAAGGTCCTGTTTGGTTTCGCTTTTCTATGTATCGATTATGGGGAAAGCAAATTTTTCACACAATCCGCTCATAGGAGAATCCGCTGCTTGAAAAATCGAGGCGTTTGGCATCCAGATTATTCCTCTCTCAACCTCTCCCAACCTCGTCCCCCGCCCGTCTCCCTGCTTGGGCCGCAGCTCCCCCGCCGGTCCCCACCGCCTCTACTCCTCGCTCGAGTCGTTGCCGCCTCCTCTCCTCCAAGCTCGCTGGCGCCGCGTCCGCTGCTCGAGCTAACGCTGCCTTCTCTTCTCCCCACCCGAGGCGGAGGCGGAGCGGAGGCCGTTGACGCAGAGGAGCACCGGCGGCCGGAACTAGGCGAAGGAGGACGACACGGAGAAGGACCGGCGGCGGCTGGCGCTGCATCCGCCACTCTCCGCTTGAGCCAGCGCCGCTTCCTCTTCTCCCTACCCAAGGCGGAGGCGGAGCGGAGGCCCAAGGTTGACGAAGAGGAGCACCAGCGGCTGGACTAGGCGAGGAGGACGGCGCGGAAGGAGGATCGGCGACCGGACTGGAGGCGGACGAGGCGAATCCCGGTGCGGAGGCTGGACGAGACGCCGTCGGGCGGAGGCCGAGGGGGGGGGCAGAGGGTCGGCGGGCAGAGGAAAAAATCGACGCGTTCTGTGAAATGTGAGGCCTGAGCCGCGTACGGGAGAAGCGAGGACCATGTGTAAATCCCGCTCGGGGGGAAAGCGGCGACGGAGAGAAGCGAAACATAATCAAGCCGTTTGGGTGGGATTTTAGCTTTTTTTTTTGCCAGAATCCGATTATAATCGGAACCAAACATCTATCTGTTGTGCGTGTGGGGTCCACTTGAAAAAAAACAATAGATTGGGCGGCCGGCTTTTCCATTTTCCAATAAATAAATATCAATTAAAGATATAATAATCATGCTGTTTATGTCCACTTTTTAATTTTCAATAATCCGATTGCAATTAAAATTATTTACTAATCATCTTATTATGTGTTAAAATAATATTAATTAAATTGGGTGGAATGTATAAGGTATTGGGTGGAGAGGATTTTGCCACCATACATCTTTAGAGAAAGCCATAATATTTTTAGGCACTAAATTTATAGGACACTGTTGTAGTCAATCAATGAATCTAAATTTTTTACGTAGGTATTTTTTAATGTTTTTGTACATCTCTATTTGTTGCGGAAACCTGTTAGCATCTGGTGTGTTTTTTTGGTTAAATTGTTACCATCAAATTGAAATAGCTCAAATAAGCAAACTACCAGGTGTCATGCTCATCCAACCAAAAGTCGAGGAACAATAACGTGCAGTCTGTGGCCTCTATTATTATATAAAAATTATTTCTCCCCATATTTCGCAAGTATTATTTTAAGTACATATATTCATTAAGCATTATTTTAAGCAATAATATAGTTATTTCCTAGAATTGATATATTATTTCATCCACAAGAAACTTTTTTCTCATTAAATTAGGAGTAAAGGTGTACGAGCTAGGAATCCTTGTACATTCTTGCCTCCATCTTTCCACTAAGAATGTTAATCTAGCATTTGTAAATTTTCTTATAAAGAATGTCAATCTAGCTATTTTAGACTGTTATTTTCAACATGGCACACTATTATTTTCTGCATGGCACCATTTAATGCACCAAAACAAATGGAAGTTGAAGTGCATGTGTCAATTAACCTTAGCTCTAACATATCTTAAAAAGACTATATTGGCATATTTTATGAGATGAAGATAGTATTGAAGAACAAGTATGCCTTTTTTAAGACCTCCCACTTAGAAAGTATTTGTCCACCCTCGATGTCAACCCTTGGTCCCTTGGATCCAAACATGATCATCAACCTAGCCCTCAAATTTTAGATGATACCATTCCAAATGTGCATAAGAGTCCTAACTCTGGTTTGTAGCATTGGGCTCCATTGCGGGGTTGAGTCCGTCTCTGCCGAGGTGTGGGCAAGGTGCAATACTCTGCGTAATTGATGAAGTATGGGCGATTATTTTTCAATATAAGTCATAATGTGGCATAATACTAACAATTTTTCCTTTTAAAATATGATAAATCTAAATGGACAATTTTTTATGGGTAATTCATACCTTTAAGTCCATGGGCCAACCTCTATTTTTATTTTGAAAAAATAGGGTACACTCATACAATTTTATAAAATTTAACATAAGATGATTTTTTGGTACGTGCGGGCAATTTATATCCAAACAGGACAGCTGATGAATGAGCTAAAATTTAGCTAACCCTTAGGTTAACTATTCCATTAGTCAAGAAAAGCTAAAGTGGACGAATATCAATTCATAGTGCAATTAATGGATAACTATTAGCCCATAGTATTCAAACACTCATGGGTAATGGTTAGTGAACTAAACTTTAGTTATCTAAACTTTAGCTATAGCTAAACTTTAGATATAATATATTTAAACATGCCCTAGTTGATTGTTTTTGTGCTTTGTGTTGTATTTTTTTCATTTTCAAAGGAAAAGAGGGGAAAAAGAATAAGAAAATCATTTTGTTACGACGTACTCTGTACCTGCGTCCCAAATTATAAGAGGTTATCCCTCTTTTTACCCGTGTATATTTATATTAACATTGATGAATCTAGATATATATTAAAACACACATACACAAATCAACAAATGAACGAATTTATTCGAGTCTGGACCCTGAGGGAGTACGTACTATATAAGAATCTTTTACTATTCCTGACAAGTGTAGAGAAACCTACGTTATGCTTTGATGTGACTATCACAATTTTTTTATCTCAAAGTTGTGACTATGACAATGCAAAATTACTAATGAGTCCCAGTTAACCTGATATGTCCAATCTACTACATACTCTTTTCTCTCACACACTTTATTCCGTTTTCGAAAAGTTAGTTAAGCACATGAACAATGTTCCCCCAAAAGAACAAAAGAACATGATTAGCTAAAGCGCACCACCGGACCCCTGCCTGCTACTTAAACCTATAGCTCAAGAAAAGCACCGTCCATCCTCTCGCCCTGCAGCCACTTTTAATTATTCCTTGTACTTACATGCATGGAATTTTTAATAACATCCCTCTTAATAATCTTAGTTGCAGCATGCACACGCTAACACTGCATGCATGCTTGGTTGTTGGTAGCTAGCCGGCGTTAGCACACGGATGGGATTGGGAACTTGAGATCAGCGATAGATCAGCCGGTGCTCCTCTCGAGCATCTCGCAGAAGCGCTTGAAGGAATCGAGCTTCTGGAGCTTGAGCTGGCGGTGGATGCGGCGGATGAAGACGTCGGCGACGTGGTCGATCTCGTCCTCGAGGCGGAACTCAGGCGCCCTGGCCGGCGGCCTCGCGCTCCCTGGCGTCGCGCATGACGTCGATGACGGAGCCCGGCGCCCGCACCAGCTCGTCCTCGTCGTCCTCCTCGGCGAACAGCGAGTGGGTCAGGTAGTCGTCGCTGTCCTCCTCTTCCTCCTCCTCCTGCTGCTGCTGGTGATGCGCCTCCGCATGGGCGCCGAGCTCCGCGGAGAAGCTGCAGCAGCTGGGCGCCGTGTAGAGCACGATGGCCCTGTTGCTGCCGCCGCCGCGGTCCTCGTCGCCGGCGGTCTGCTGCTGCGGAATCAGCTGGCCCTGGCCGTCCTTGTCGTGCTGGCCCATGATGGCGTGGATCTTGTGGTTGATGGCGGCCATGAGCAGCTTCTTGTTGCGGAGGATGCCGAAGATGAGGAGGCGCGTCTTGAGCGCGCTGGTCTTGACGCGCACCGCCGTGGACTTGGCCTTCACCGCCGCCACGATGGTCGACACCAGTTGCTTGAAGAAGGACGACGCCTTGCTGGTCTTCATAGTCGAGATAGCTGGGTACTCGACCTCTCGCTCTTTTTTTTTTGGAAAATAAACAGATCGAGGAGCTGAAGAAGATGATTGCTGTGTGGTGTACGTGTATGTGACGGCAGCTAGTAACGTAACAGTGCTACTAGGTGTGTGGTGTTGGATGCTTGGACATGGAGTTTGGCCTGTGGGACGCCATGGGTATATATAGGGGCCAGGGTAGAGGAGGGTGGTGGCCGTTGAGCAGGAGCCAGCAGGAAGGAAATCGCGATGGATCAGCAAGTTGGCATGCAGTGCATGTGTGTTCCTAGAAGCTTCAGCATCACGCTGGAATGGAAAAGCAGCAGGTTTACAGGTCGGCTAAGGAAATGGAGGGGTAGATGCATGCTATGCATCATGCATGGGGTGACAAATATAAGGCTGTTGGCGCGCGAAAGCGAAAGCAGCCGCCGTAAAACCATGCAAAGTGGTCGGCACGCACGCATGCATGCAAAAGGCAAAGCGCATTCCGCGAGTAAAGTTGATGGTTGCGTGGTGAAATGGAGCCCTTGCACTGGTGTGGCATCTGCATCCATGGTGCATGCATGTACGGTACGGGGTCGCCTGGGACTGATGCGGACGGCCGGCGGGCGGCGCGCGCGTGTGCAACAGTTGGCAAGCCAAGGGGGCACTCAAGGGAGTTCCTTCCTGGTTTTTTTGGTTTGTGTTCTTGGCAATTTCGGCGACGCATTCTCTCTCTCTATATATATTGCCATGTCTAGTGTGATGAAAATACAGCAGAAGCAGCGGCTGGGCTGCATCAGAAACTGGATGTGAGCTGTGTACATGTACCGGATCAACTGGCCGGCCCTGGTCTGGGTAAAGGTCGAACCACTGAACCAGTAGTGGTTACCAACCTGCATCTGCTGGCTGGCCTGCCCAATAGTGCATGCCACTGTGAACCATAACCGTTGGCTGGCTCTGCACGCATGCAGAGAAAGAGGGAAAGCCTTCGCCGCGAAGGCTCCAGCCAGCCGAGCCGGCCGCGCTGGCCAGGCCAGGATAGTTTGAAGACGCTGCGCTTAAGTGGTCAGTGGTCACGCAAAGCCTTTTCCCACTGCACCGCGCAGCCAGGTCACCATAGTTTTTGTTGGGACGCTGGCCTCCTCCCATCCATTTCTTAGGAATATAACTCATAAAGCCAGCCAACGTGACCTAGTACGCTGGTTAAGAAATACAATGGTTATAAAACACAAATATTTATCATAGTATTTTAATACTATAGTATTTAAAAATTTTACTTTCAAAAATGCCTCACTTATCAAATCTATGCAAGATGTAATGTAAATATGCTACGAGATTTTCTCAAGTGTTAATATTTCTATACAGCAAAAAGACTTGCAATCTAATTTCCAAACCTAGAATCTAGCCTATCAAGCTAAGTTAAAAAAGTAAGCACACAATTCTAAAAATATAACCGCAGAATGTAAATAGAGTGGCAACAATGTAAACTCCCAGTGACAACGTGAAATCAATATTTTTTTTACCGAGGCATCGAGAAATCTTGCAAACTTTTCTCCTATTTCTTAATGGAGCCCCTCACAAGAACATTGCTATTCCTTAATCCACACAAAGATCAAGGAGGTTGCTGTGATGCCTCCAGCATCTCAAAGGCCCTAATTCATATTTTGACTTAAGATAATGATGAATTATAACTAAATCATGTTTAAAGATGGAAAGAACTAAGGTGGAGAAATCACAAGTCGAAATTTTTCTACTCAAAAGTACAAAACCTCACGTTGTTTGGGTGTTTAGTCCAAAAACCAAAGGTTTTCATGAGAAACCCCAAGTACAACAGTTTTAGTTCTTGTTATATAAATCTAATTTCCTTCTGGTACAAGTTAAAAATGTTGAATTGGAAGCTTCAAAAGGTCAAGTCAAATCAGGATCAAACTTAGTCCACACTTAAACTCCCAAATCTGCATTTCAGCCTTTCCCCAAACTTCGTACCGAAATTACTTTCAAATTCACTATACAACTTCAAAATCTTCCTTTCTATGATATGCAATTAAACTTATCACCTTTCAAATTCATCTGACTTTAGAATGACTGGACTTTATTTAATGCTCCAAAAGTTAGAAACAAGAAATACTCTACATGGAGTAAACCTGCATTTTGACCAAACCTCTGAACACATCTACGTTTGTATTTCAAAATCTGTTGTGATTTAAGCTAAACTTTCTATACCAAACCTGTGGACAATTTCATGAAGAATAACTTTGGTATTTTGAGTAGTGACATGCATAAAGGTTTGGATGGTATTTTAGGTCTTTTTCTGACAGCACATGAATCTGCCCCAAACTTGAGCGGCCCAGTAAATTCAAATGTCTGTGGAACAAAAGTCATTTTCTTGCAAAACTTTGTATATGAAAGTTGTAGGAAATGAAATTTTGAAAAACATTGGTATATAAAAGTTTTCATGAAAATGCACCCAAATAGGACTTCTCGAATTTTGAAGCTGCTTGACTCAGCTTGGTCAAACTGGGGTCAAGTGATTCAATTCAAATTTAAACCTATATTTTCCACAGAACTTGGTGTAGGTGTCTATAACAAAGTTGGAGAGCATAAAATATAGAACGTTTCTTGTATTTTTGGTTTCTTCCAAATCGGTCCTCTAGATGCTCAAATAAGCGGAATACAGGAGCCTATTTCCTTGGTCAAAGACCGGTTTTCCCATTTTCGAATTCCTTTTCCTTTTTCTATGTCAATGACATGTGGGCCCCGCCTGACGGGTCCTCGGATCCACGCGGATGACAACACCCGCTGTGGGTCCCACCTTAATTAGCTTCCACGGACTCGGTCCAGTGGACCGCTTCTCTTCTCCCTCGCTCGGTCCCACCAGTCGGCGTCACGCGATCCGTGGACCCAGTCCACCACGCTCCTCTCCCTCTTCTTCCCCAACCGGCGCCCGCCGCGCCTCTGCTCGCCTGTCGCCACGCGGCGCCGGTGCGCTGCTGCCCGCGCCCGGCCACCCTTCGGCCTTAAGGGACCAGCGCCCAGCACTCAGCTCCCGCTCACGCGCCGCGCTCCTCTCTCCCCAGCTCTCGCTCGCTTTCTCTGCCTCCCGTTCAAGCGCACAGAGCGCTGCCGCCATAGGAGTCCATGGCGAGCTCCTCGAGCTCGCATCCCGACCCCCTCCGACCCCCACTCGCTCCACAAACGTGAGAAACGGCTCCACCTCCCTCCACTCCGCCGATCCCACCCGGTCTCAGCGCCTCTCTGCCCTCCTCCGCGTGGAGCCCGACGCCGCCCACTGCGGGAGCCACCATGGCGAGCTCCGTGCCACCGGATCCCCTTCGGGCCGTCCCTGTGCCTCCATTTCCCTACCGCCGGGATGCCCTCATCCTCGCAGCAGCTCACGGGCCCGCCCGTGGTCCCCTCCCCTCCGCCGCAGCCGCCAAACCGAGCCGGCACCGCCACCAAGCCCGGCGCCCAGCCCTGAGCCAGTTCACGGCCGTTCCCTGCTCGTCCATGCCTCCCCACGCGACGCCGTTTTGGGGAAGGGGATCCCCGTCAGCCGGGAACACCTCCCCAGGGCGCATCGGCTCCAACCCCGGCCTCCACGCGGGCGGCGCAGCTGCGAAGACCCTCCCTGTGCGACGGCCGAATGAGGGAGAAGGGGCAAGGTAGAAGATGTCGGTTTTGCAGAAGAGCCCTTCAGTGTTTTAGCTATTCTATTTACTATGCACTGAGTCTGTGCATTCTTGTGTGCAGGCCCCTAGAAGCTAGGGATAACTACGTAAAGGTCCTGGGTCTAGAGAGATTTCGAATATAATTTCTTTTTTTTGTAGATCTGAAGCTTTAAAAATCCATAGTAAATTGTAGAAAAATGCTAAAAATACAAACTTTGTTGCATTATGTTCATTTTTAGTATGTCTACAGAACTGGAAAAGAAGTAGATCCCTGAAATGACCTTTTTGCCCTTAGATTGTTGCATGCATGCTATAACTTAATAAATGGTAAAAGTAGAATAAAAGGACTCCAAACTTTATGAAACTTGGACTGAGTGCTAATTATGTGATGTAGTATACACTTGTATTTTTGTTTCCCCTAGGACTTGCTGCAATTGACAGATCTACCCCTAATATGTTTTAGTGTATTTTATGCATATATAAATGCATGCTTCATAACACTAGTCCAGAAAAATTCGTAGAAATTATATTGTGCTCAATTGGTCCAGTGCAGCCTAGAAATAAAGTTTCATGTGTTTTGCTTACCGTTTACTATGTGTTTTGAAAATGACAAATGCTACGTATAAACTCCACTCGGTATATTTAATTTTTGTTATGTCAAAATGAAACCTTGAGTATAGTTCACATGCATGTTTCATCCTTATATGCCTAGGTTGCAAATCCCTTGCCATAAAAGTATTGCAATGTCGAAGTATGGATAACAATAACTCAAATAGGTCAAAATATACGTAACTGGTTCATTGTATACTTGATTCAATGCTTGTTTATTTTTGGTATGATAAGAATGAATTGAAGTTAGCAACCTATCAGGTGTTCCTCTCTTATACCATGCATGATATGTTGACTAGCTGAACTGGAATAAATGCAACAAGTTATGCATGTATTTTAGTAATCTAAGGAACCAAATAACATTGCTTGTCTTCCTAGAGTCAAAACATTTACATGCCATCCTCCAAATTAGCAATATGCTAGTTGTATGTGTACGATTCTTTGCATTTATGATTGCTCTATGTCCACAATAACACTTCTTTCTAATAGCTTATCAATCACCTTTCTGTCTGTCCTGAAATGGTTGTTCATACGTGCGCTTGATATTTAGGCATCTCATTAGCTGCATCATGCATACATTTCATATAGCGACGCTCACTGCAGATACGTGATCGAGAAGCAAGTGCGTGGAGCTACTTCAAGCAACGGTGTCCAAAAGACCAACTAAGACCCAAATACCACCTGTAGGCTCCTGAAGTGGTATTTGGAAGGAGGAGCTATCCAAGTGATCAAGGGGTTGCCTGGGGCAGAGCCTCACAACCCGACAAACTAACTTTAGTTTAGTTTGTTCAAGTTATCAATAACAAAGGTAGGCCCCTTAGGCATATACACCTACCTAGCGAATCTCACCACCCCATATTTGATTGTGCATTTACGTTCAGGTGTTGTTTGGAACCCCACCTGCATAAATACCTGATATCCTATGTAGAATAGGATAGATCGAAGTCTATGCTTAGCCATGCTTAGACGGTAGAAGACGAGTGAAGATATTCACTCGCGAGATGATAGGACTCAAAATGTTTTACAAAAATTTAATACGAGAGAAATATGATGTGATGTGATGAAAAGATGAGACCGGGCGGAGATATGGGTATATTATGATGAAAAATGATGTGAATGGTTTGGTGGACTCCGCCCGAGTCGTTTAAGGCCTGATTCATTGTTCGCCTGCTGATCGGCATAACATTGCTAGAGTGCTTATCCGGGATAATGGACCGGTGAAAGTCTTACTCGTGCCATCCGAAGAACAGAGACAGGTTCCTACCATTCTTGTTGGAGGGAGTTAGGCCTGGGGGAGCTTGTACTCGAGGGAGGGCTGACCCGGTGCGGCCGTGGTATCGCTCCTGAGGGGGCAAAACCCAGGGGAATGGCGGAATTGAATCGAACTTGGGATGTGACGAGTGGAGATGGGGGCTATATGTGGGAACGCGATGGCTAGTAAGCATATACCCCTGGCATGATAGTTATTCCCGGGAATTAAAAATCGATTCGAATCGCTGATGCTCACCAGGTGTGAGAATGCCAGTATCGCACACGGCCAACGTAGTAATAACCTTAATATCTTATTCATTTAATTATGCTTTTTATATTACATGTTTGTACTTGTGTGTTTACATTTCTGCAAGCTCTTTTATGATGACATATGTGTTGGGATGATGATATATATGAATTATAGATGATGTTAATAACTATAATGAACCAAATGAGGCTTATACTTTAAAAATAAATGATACTTGAAAGTAAGGACTCACTTCTAGTAACCTTGCGCGGGTTAGAGTCAAGTCCACAAAAAGCCTTGCATACTCTCAAATGTGTCGGGCTAAAACCGCCCACGGGTAAGTCCTACGAGTACCTCACGTACTCACCCCTACGTTGTTGATATTTTTATTTCAGGAACTTCATGATCGAGAATGACAATGGTGGGCTCAATGTCATGGCTCGATGTTTTATTTCTGCTGCAAGAGTATATCGGTATTACGTTTCGGTTTCCGCTGCGAGATTATTTTGGAACTCTATTTCAGTATGATTGTACCCCATTTTGAGTAAATATTTTTAAACAAATCAATCTATGTTTGTATGAAATGGTGGGTTGTTGTAATTGTTGCGGCTCTTTTGAGGGCTTAACGTGTGTGATGTCGGCATCCCTGGGTGATGGTTACATCGAGTGCCCTTTTGGGTAGCTTGACGGACGACCGGATTTGATTCGGTCTAAATACACTGCAAGCCAGAGGTGGCAGGTGTACTTAGCCCGGATTAAATCGGCGGTTCCGCCACAGTTGCTAGCTAAATGCAGTTCACGACTGTTGCCGCCAGACCATAGCCGATCTAGGATCGCCAGGGGATCGGCTATTAGCCTATTTGACTTAATGAGCCACCTGTGTAGAGGTGCATTGTATCGTCTAATGGGCCCGATGGGCCGTGTATCTTAAATAGTAACTATAGTTAGGGTTTAGATTCATTAGAAGGACGCGTTTCCAAGTCTACGGACTATAAATATTTATCTTTTGCTCATGAAACACAACGATATACGTTCTCAACAGCACGTGTCTCGCATCAATCCCTCAGCACATCGCAACGTAAAAATTTTAGGGTTCTTCAAGTAAGCGACATATATGCTGCCTTAATGGTATCTCTAGTAGATCTATTAGGGATATTTGATGTTTACTTTTTACCATGGCAAACCTTGTACTAAGCATTGTAGTTGGCAAGTTTTATTAGTTATCTTGCATGTTATCGATCTACTATGTTTTCTATGCTTCACAAAATAGATTGGTGTCATACGGCTAGGTGTATATTACTCATTTGGTTGCTACACTCTACGATTTGCGGCTGCAACACATGCATGTGGCAACTCGAGAGATCAATATACACCTAGTTCCTTATCTTACATGTTTTAGATGTGTTAGTTATCCCTGGATGAACTTATGATCGGCTCACGGATCGGATGTTCTTGGAGTTCTTCTTGCGATGCACGTTTAAGGCTTAGATACGGGATGTTCCTATAAGCAGACTCGCTTATCTGCCCCTGGATCTAATCTTAAACGTGAGTAGCCAGATCGGCTTCTGTGTCCTGAGCGAGCCGGTGTCGTCACCGTTTGCATAGCAATCTAGGGTGACTACACCATCTAAAATACTTTAGATAGATTTTTTTCGTTTCGTTTCAAAAAAAATTCGGCTCAGGCAAGCCGATCTGTGAGTCACAACAGGAGCCGATCCCAACATCCGGCTGAAATTTGATGTTTATTTGTTGTTGTGCTTGCAGGTAATTCACCGACTACCGCACACCCAGCTCCTTGATTGCTAGGTCAAACTAGTTGGCACGCTCGGAAACCCTTCACGGAGGCAGCGTTACAGGAGGGATGACCGCAACAACAGCACGACCTCCCGGCTCCTCTGCGTTGGCCGCCCCGACGAGCGCCTTCCGGTTCCCCATGCCAACACATTTTGGCACGTCCCACTGGAACTAATGAAAAAGAAATGACGCAACTCAAGCGGGCCCTTTCCTTTTAATTCTACATTTCTGTTTGTTTCCCTTCTTCTTTGATTACTCTTTTTCCACGACGTCCTATGTTCTTTATATAATCGACGTAGACCCGTCAAGTACACAGATTGATACACTGTTCAAGACGTGCGTAATTTCTTTGATTCCTCTTTTTCCACGTAGACGCTCTTCATATAATAAATACATTGAGCTCTTTGTTGGTGCAACAATTTTCTTCCTCTAACATTTTTTTTGTCGAATACGCAGGAGAGCTAGTGTATCTTTGTATTAAGAAGGAGAAAACAAAAGCGGCAATTGAGGGCTACCGCAAACATAGCACAATCATATATAACTCACACCCACAACAACCAAAAGAGCAAGGCGATCAACCTAGATCAAGCCTAAAGCTCCCAGGCCCGCAGCCCCTCCTAGGATCCACAACTCGGCAGTCTCTAAGATAGCTACCCAGGCGCTAGCGGCACAAGCAGGCTACCCCCTGAAGCAGCACGCATTCGGGTGCTTCCAAATCGACCAGCACACTAGCCCAAACAACGTGTCAGCCCCTCCCAAAAACGACCTTGGCCAAACGCCTCTAAATCTTCTCCACCAGTCAAGCAAGCTCGAGCAGCCGCCGGCAGGGGGGGGGGGGGAGGTGCAGACCGACCTTGTCCAAAACTCGCTGCCAAACACCTCTAGTAGACTGGCACTAGAACAGAAGGTGGTCACAGGACTCAGGGTCGAGGTCACACAACCAGCAGAGCTCTCTCGCGTCTAGGCCACGGCGCCGCCGACGATCCGCCATCTAGTGTCTCTGCCGGAACGCCAGCTACGAGAAGATCTTGACCCTCAATGGTAACCAGGAGCACCAAATCAACCGGCTGTCAGGGAATGCTGTGGAGCCCAAGTGCAGCGCTCTGTAGATGGATTTGGCGCAGTACAGGCCATTCTCCGACCACTTCCAAACCACCCGGTCTTCTATGTCCTCCTGGAGAAGGACGTTCTCAAGCCGATGTCACACCCGTAGGTACTCCGCGATCATCGGGACAGTGAGCCCACCGACCGATGCCCCGAATCCACAGCCGATTAGAGAGCCCGTCCGCCACTGTCAACGAGCAAGCAGTACGTCTGGGGATAGTAGCAGTGAGTGTCGGTGCTAGATCGGTCATGGCCATCCCGTCTAACCACTTGTCACGCCAAAATAGCGTACGGCGCCCATTCCCAACCGTGACGGAGATGGATGCTTCAAAGAAGGCTCTCACCTCTGCTGCTACTCGGATCGAGAGACCAGACCAGACCCTCATGCTCATCAGTGCGTTGTAGCCATAACCACCTGACTTGGAGCGCAATATTTGAAAGCTTAAGGTCCGGCACTCCGAGCCCGCCCAACTCCGGTGGTCTAGTCACTATTTGCCAAGCCACCAAGCTCCTACCACGCACCAAGTGATCACTGCCTGCCCACAGAAATTTTCTGCAAATCACATCTATCTCTGATTTCACCCAGTTGGGGAGCTTGTCGGCCATCATAACGAACACCGGCATTGCCATCAACACTGACTTGATCCAGAGAAGTCTTCCGCTTCTTGACATCAGGGGACCATGGCAAACCGGTAACTTCTTGGCGACTTTCTCGACGATCCCGTGCAAGGCTGCAAGCTCGCTTTGGGCAACGCCTTGCAGCTCAACGGCAGCCCAAGATAGATAACCGGGAATTGAGCCACCTGGCATCCCAGCACCTCCGCTATACCTTCTGCCGACCCCTCGTCCGTGGCTATCATGGTGACGGAGCACTTGCTTAGGTTGGCCATCAGGCCAGAGGCATTGCCGAAAATCCCAACAGCCTCTTGACGCGCTCGGCCTCTCTTGCCGTTGCAGAGAAGAAAAGGATGGCGTCGTCGGCGTACAGGCTGCAATGGTATTTAACGGAGGGGAAGCCCGGTCTAGAGATGATGCCCCGCGCGCCCGCACTTGCCACCAGCCTGTTGAAAGCGTCCATGGCTAGAATGAACAACATAGGGGATAAGGAATCGCCCTGCCGCACTCCTCGCCGATGAACAATCTTCTGTCCCGGTCTCCCGTTGAGAAGGATGCATGAAGAGGCCGACGCTAAAAGGATGGCAACCCAGTCTCGCCAACACCGGCCGAACCCCATCGCCTGCAGGACATCTAGAAGGAACTTCCATGAAATGGTGTCGAACGCCTTAGAGATATCTATCTTTAGCATTGCCACCGGAATCTTCTTCTTCCGGAAGTGAGCCGCAGCCGCTTGGACGAACTTGAAGCTGTCATGTAAGGCGCGTCCTCTCACGAATGCCGTCTGATTGGCCGAGACTAGGCCGGGAAGAAGCGGGGCCAGTCGCAAAGCGAGCAACTTGGAGATCAGCTTCCCGAAGCTATGCACCATTGCTATCGGCCTGAAATCGGACGGCGCGACCGTGTCGGGCTTCTTAGGAAGCAGGACGATTAATCCGTTGTTGAGCGCGCTGAGCCCACCTCCATTACCACGATGGAAAGCGTCAAGAGCGGCCAAGACGTCGGGCTTAATGATGGGCCACGCAGCTTTGTAGAACGCCCCGGTCGATTCGCCAAAGCCGGAAGCTCGGGTAAGTAGGGATCCCCAAAGGAGGTGGGGGCCCCTTCAAAAGGAAGGGTAAGACGATCTGTATGACGAAGAATGAGTCACTAACGCAAAACCTATCAGACCATAGATGTATTTCGATATATCTGCAAGCTGATGGTAACTCCAATTAACAGGATCCCAGGGCACCTGTATATTTTTGGTACAGCTTGTCAACCAGCCATCAGACCATAGATTATCTAATATCTTCGTATAACACATGCAGCACTGCTGAAGCCCAAAACCTCGTTGAATTTGTGATACCAAAATTCTGCATTAACAAGAATATAAAGTGATAATTTCTCCTCTGTTCTATTGCTGCTCGAATGATGAAAAATTGCTCATCACGCACAACATAGGAATGGCCATAAGCTGGCAGTTTGGTTTCTCTTGTACAGTAGGGAAAAGAATATGCCTTGCATTATTAGTGCAACTGCTCTTCCTCTTTTGAAACAATTGACACCTATACCTATCAGTAACCTTTGCAGCCCTGGAACTGTCATTTCTTCCTTTTTGTCATGAGGTGGCCATGGAGAGATATGTCGCAAACTGAAGCTTTCAAGAGCTATAATCCAAACCCAACCAGACAACAGCCAAATAGCCTTCAATTGCACAGATATAACAAGTTGATTGCATTGGAATAAAAATACAAATCTAGGCAATAAGTGTCAATAACAGGTGGTGTCCAAGATATTTTCAACTGCACAAACGCACCTAGTTGACTGAATGTGAAACATGGACAATGGTATTGGACGTTGCACCACACTGTTATCAGGAACCAGTAGTAATGCTGGTTGTGGCCATAGTTTGTCAAATTTTTGGTCAGGCAGTAAGTATCACAAGCACCTCATGGACCTTATGCACTGCGGTGAACCCATCTAAGATGATGGTAGCCATATGTACCTGTGATGTATGTCACTGAACCAAACAAAGCACATTGGTGGACCAGGATTGACCACTGATATTGGTGCATCAATGTTGTTTCCCCGGACGTGCATCAAACTCTTCGCAGACTGATTGTTGGAGTATTCTGAATCAGCCACAGCTGGAGTAGGGGCAGTGATGGGGTTCGGCGCCACCACATGGATGATCGATGTTGGGATCAGAGCAGATGATGATGGCACCGGTGCAGATGTCACCATTTCGCTGGGCAAAAGAGCAGATGTTGTCACAGGTGTAGAGTTATGCACGTCAATGCTAGGACCCAGTGTTAAACAGTTGTTGGGAGACGCTGCGGCATTCTGTGAGGAGGCCATGGGGACGTCGAGGATGGCATTCCACGGCACGGCACAGAAGTGGTCGAAAAAATTTGTGTAGCTGTCGAGGAAGCCGTTGGAGACGAAGAGAACTTGGTTGAGGCAGCCTGGTAGGGACCCGGCCTCGAACACCTGGTGGGAGACTCGTGGGCAAGCTTTAGGGTGTCGACAGGAACAGCGATGCTGGCCTTCAGGGATGGTGTGGCGGTAGAGGATGACCTGGTCGAGTGATTCCCTTGGCCCATCTCTGGTCCAACTGCTAGCGGCCCATTGAGCAGCCCAATTAGGATGTCGGTCGCTGACAAAGAGCCCCGAACGTTGGGGAGCTTTTTGATTCAAAACAGGCCAACAAATTGGCGGTTCACTGCTCCCTCTCCTTTTCATCGTTCACCTGACGCTCCGGCGGTTCTCATTGTCGCCCTTCATTTCCTGGCGGCGAGGCGACGACTGGCGAGGGGATTGCGGTGTGCCCTTCGCCGGGGATTCGTCCATCCCCTCCCCTCTCCGGAGACGAGCATCCACTAGGTGCGTCTGCCCCCTTCCCTTCCTGCTGTGCGAAACCGAGCACCTCAAACACCGCCAATGGCATCATCTATTTGTACATCCCCGCTGCTGATTTGGCTGCAGCGTTGCTGGTTCCGGCAAAACCTAGGCTTCCATGGGAAAAATGCAGAAGCTCTCTGGGATTAGGAGCTTCAAGCAGTTCCGATCCCTTCGTTGGATCCGCCTCGACGGGCATGAAGGCCACGAACCCCAAGCCTTCCTCGGATGCTGGGGGTCGTTCGTTTGGGAGCATCGCAAATCTTAAGATCACAGCAGGTTCTGATTTCGTTTTCACATCACGGTTTTGGTTTGAGAGGGCCGTTTTATGAACTATTACTGATTTCCCTTGGAATTTTTGTTTGGTCGCAGAAAAGTTAGTCAAGGAGCAGGCCTCTGCCAAGGCTGGTGTCTATATGGCGGTACAATTCCTCAACATTTTCATGTTGCGGTGGAATTTTCCTGAATCAATTTAACTCGTATGATTCAATTGCATGAAATGAAGTTATTCCTGAATCTTTCCCAGTTGTGCTGTCACTACAACGGTTTAAATTTGGTGCCTGTATGGATGTTGCCACTATAGCTGGAAAGTTGTCTACTGCCGATCAATATCAAAATTCCAAATCTGTATTTGGGAATTTTCCAGTTTTATCATCCCTGTTGATAGCCTAGTAGGATGCAGTGATGCACAGATACTCATCTAGTTTAGTCCTGTTATGGTATTATGTAATGTATTGTGGGGTATGGAATTAGCTCCATGCAGGACAGATGAATTGCAATAGTGTAGTGTACTTCTCGTTAAACCATCTCGCTAGTCTTGCATTGTCTAAGCATGTAATAATGCCAAGTTGCCAACATGAAAGAAAAAAAATTCAGCCACTGTAGGCTGAAGCTTGTTTGAAGACTGCACATGCACCAATTATAGGCTGAAGCTTGTTTGAAGACTGTACATGCACCAATTATTGTTTGAAGGCTGCATTATGTATAGCTACTTTGAACCTTGTAGTTTCAATTTATCTCTCTGCTGTGTTTCCCTTGTTTATTTCTCCAGTACGGTCTGTGTATAGATGCAGCTTGAGCCACACACGAAGAAACAGCCCGCGAATCTGCCAAAACTTGATTGAAACCAGCTCAAATTTCAACCAAACTTCACGAAAATCTGCATGGACTATCCTGATGCCATCCCAAAGCTAATCCTAAAACATCCACTTGAAAGAGATCAAAGGTTGCACGGGAATCTTAGATCTTGTTAAGGGGATGAGTTGAAACCGAAAAACCGAGAAACGTCAAGGAACGGCTCTTGCTCATGGTTCAAGGATTCTAGCACTTAGCTAGTGAGATTAACCATGTTCTAGCAAGGCAAAACACCGGCAAAAGAAAGGTTCCAGCCTTGGCTAAACCAAAACGCACCAAAAACCAAGGATTTGAGCCAAAAACGAACAATAACGGGGGAAGGAAGGAGAGGGACGAAAGGTGCTGCTCACGCCATGGATTCATCAAGGAACTTTGCTTGGATTAAACAAGGAAACAAGTTCGTACAAGTGATCCATTACAACCTACCTCCCATCATCCTCCCACTAGATTGAAAAGACTACACTAGGGCACTCAAATCCTAGTCTAATCCCCTCTCTCTCACTTAGGCTCATGGATGCAAGGGTTTACTAAACCTAGGGCTTGTGGCTGGTCAAGAGAGTTACAACTTACAAATGAGCTCCACTGCAACATATTTATAGCCCTTGGCCTAACGATGCGGTTTTACACTAAGACCCCTAGTCTAAAATACCTAAAAGGGGCTGAAACGAAAAGATACAATCAGGACTGACCACGATGGAGTGATGACATTCCTCTCTTGCAAGTCTTCACCGGATGATCTCCACATAGCCAGTAGTCCAAATATCCGCCTGTGGTTTTGAAGTCAGAAAACGAGAAACTTTAGGCTATCTCCATTCTAGGCCGGGTTTAGGCCTATCTTCTCTAATTTGGTGAGTTTGAGGCCCTAACTCACTGTACCGACTCGAATCCGATAGGGGTGGCGGTTTTGAGCTAAACCTGCCAAAGCCTCTCTCGCATGCCTCTACGCCATGTGTCCAGGTTGGAGCACCACTATTACGGCCAGTATTCTCCTGTCCATCGGAGTTGCCCCTCGGTCCATCGGAGGACTTACACAGCTGTCGATCTTCGCCCCTCCATGTACTGAACTCACGTAGCCAGCAGACGTCGAGTATTGCCATCAGTCAATCGAATGTCTTTTGCCCAAGTCCATTTAGGTCTCATCTTCTACCTTTAGTCCATCGAAGCGCTTGACTCCGTTGTCAATTACTCATCACCATAAGCAATGGGCCGGTCCATTGGCTCTTATATAACATCCGCAGCCATCGACCATGCAATCGACGACTAGAAGAGCAATCCATAGTTGTGACGTCACCAACCACGCGGAAGAAGAACCCGACACTAGGGATGTTGATTACCCCCCCCACTCCTCGCATACCTAGTAGGAAGAGGACACACACGATTCCATCATCGGGAAGGTTGAAGAAGCCCATCGCGTCAATGGTACCGTATTCATCCTCATCATCGCCGAATAAGAATTGGAGGAAGAAGAAGAGTCCATGAGCCGCCGCAGCCGCCACAGAAACGAGATCCCTACCCTAGCTAAACAAGACCTAGTCGTATGGATACACACACCAGCCGACTGCCAAATCTATTGTTTCCCCCCACCCTCCGCCGTACAGGAGAACGCTAGAGGTGAGGGCGACTGCTGGATTCGGTGCCAGAGGAGACATGCCCTCTGTTCGCTCTGCTTTTTTTACTATAGCAAAGCCGAACAAAACTAGCTTATTTTGGCTACACTTTTCGCTTATTTGTACAGCTTCTCAGGGAAATGCCTCTCCCCACAGTTGTACCAAACAAGGCCTTCATAGGGGGATTTCCATTAGGTTCTAGGGACATTGTACTGTGGAGTTGGATTATGGTCATATTGTGTCCCAAACTATTTCCTAGTAGGCAGTGTAATGCAAGTTTCAATGAAGATAATGATAGCTATATTGATTGTGCTGTGCAAGTTATCTCCAATGAAGTGGCCATGTGTTTCTCATTCTCAGATGAGCTTAAATTTACCAAGACTAGGACAGAACAACTGTACGTAATTGGGTCATAAAAGGCAATAACTGTTGCGCAATTAGCCCTTTGATGCACTCATGCAATCAAACTATTTGGTTCGCAGGATGGGCATCCAACGGTGGTAGCTATTTTTGCAAAGAACACCCTCCGCACATGGCCTTAGCCCCGTAGTCCATTCGCCAAAAAAAAATCCCTCCATCAATTTAACTCATGGCAAATAGGTTGTAAGGAAAATGGGCCCTAAGCCTTGAGCTTAGTTCATTTAAGTGATTTTGGTGGTTGAGATTACAACATATACCATTTGGGACTAACGGATGTGCGAGTATCTTTGTTTAAGTCTCAGGGTGCAAGATATGGACTTGGGGTGCAAACATCTCAAATAAGGGCTTAAAGAGCACAAGAGAAGACCCTAAGACTCCATCATGTCGATATACAACACGACGGTCCCGTTGACCGGTCAGTGAGCCAGAATTTTTTAGGCACTGAACGATCCGGTGGCCCACCATCGGACGATCCGACGAGCAGAAAAAGGCCAAGATTGAAGATTCAAGACTCGGTGCAATTACACTCCCCGGACGGTCCAGTGATACCACTGGACATTCTAAGCCAACAACAAAGAGAAGACCATGTCCCAGTGCTTCAACGCACCGGACGGTCCAGTGGTCTACCACCGGACGGTCCGGTGATACGACTAGACATTCTGGACAGAACCTGCATCAACTTGAAGGCCGTGCATGTTAACACTGCACCGGACGGTCCGATGGTCACACCGTTCGGTGCTCACAACGGTCAAGTGAAGATTCCAACTGTCGACTCCAACGACTAGTTGGGTGTATGCACCGGACGTTCTGGTGTTATACGCATCGGACGGTCCGGTGCTCACTAGTCTGCACAGTGCAACTACAGCCCAACGACTAGTTTTGAGGCTTGGGCTATTTATACCCCTCTTGGCCGGCCTCCATTCCATGGTTGGTGACTCCTGAGCTCATCGTAGTATTGAGACACATTTCCAAAGCCTATTTGTAGTGTAGAGAAACATTTTAGAGCCCAACCATCACTAGAGCAAAAGAGACACATCCCAGCATAGCTAGAACTTGCAAAGCATCTTTGCTTAGGCCTATTTGTCTTACCTATGTCTACGTGCACGTTTACCTTTGTAAGTGTGGAGCTTGTAAGTCTTGCGAGACCCTCTAGACCTGTGGAGTGGTCGCCATCTTACTTGTGAGATGGAGGAAGGCCCTCGGCACGTTAGGCCAAAAGCTTCTTTAGTGGAGACGGCGGGGTGGCTTCGTGAGAAGGCCTGTGGAAGACCCCAACGGCCCCGACAATCCTCTACACTTGCGTGGGTGAGGCCGTAGCCCGAAGGACTACGCGAGAGAAGGGTACGGGTGGGTGTGTACCAGGGATATCCGGAGACCCGACTGGGTTGCTTGACCTCCGAGGAGGTCACTTTGCAATCCTCCACCATTGCGTGGGCGAGACCATATTCTTTTGAGGACTATGCGAGAGCAAAGCTCTGCGGAGGGCACCAAACGAGGAGTAGGAGGTAGAGACTCATTGGTCTCCCTGAACCTCAGGAAAAAAAATCTCTGTGTCTCCATCGTGTGCCATCGTCGTCATCGTCATTAGGAGTTTGCACTATCTCTATTCATCTCTTAAGGTTCCATATTTACATTCTTAGCAATTGTGTGCTTACATTCCTATACTAACTTGATAGATTAGTTGATATGTTAGTTTTTAGGTAGAACTAAGTTGTAAGACTCGGCCATAGTAGAATTAGCAACACTTAGTAGAATACTAGTGCACATAGATAGTTTTATATTGCATAGGTTTTGCTTCAGTAGTTGTAGTTTTTTAGAACCATAGTTTTAAAAATCTTAATTCATCCCTTCTTAGGACGTCTGTCCAACCTTTCACAGATCCCTCCCTTCGTTTTCATTGCCCTAGGGCCGCGGCCTGGGCGACCTCTTGCACGGTTGCGCCATGAACTCCGAGACCCACTATGGGAAATATGTTACCTTCGAGCCGCCTGACCCCCGCCATCCCTCCATGTAGCAGATCTCAGTATCATCACAGGTAGGTCGAGCTATCGAGGTCTTGGCAGTTGTTGCTTAGCCTGCTTCCTCCTCGACGCCGGCCAGAGCCCAGGACACAGATTGCTCGGCTGATAGGGAGAGTTTTGCTCTGGCAGTGAATTAGTTTGCTTGTTTGTATCAGCACAGTGCATTGTTTCCATGGAATATTGCTTGTTTGATTCAGTTCAATGCACTGTCTTCCAGCCACAACAAGCAATGAGCCAATTACCGGGGAAACTGAAGCAGATGAAACGCCGCCGGTGTAATAAAAAAATTGCTTCTTAATTGGTAAAAATAGTTTGAGTTGTTCTGCTTCTTGCTTCTTGAATACGGATCTGAATTACCAGCAGCTGCAGACTATGTTCTGTTCTCTGCCAAACGTCCATGTTCTTCTGCTTGGGCGGACACATGCGCACCAGATTTTGCCTAGGCAACGTCCACGCGCCAGGACACGCATGTGGCTTGAGGCTTCTCCCAGGGCGACGTGGGTGTGGCGCCGTCGGCCGCCAGCAGGGGACTGAGCATCGGCGGGCGGCGGCAGGGCATCGAATGGTCCCTCATTGATGCTGTTTCTTTTATTCGGTGGAGGGTTGTTTAGTGAATTGGCTATGGGGCTAGCGGCATGTATGCAGGGAGGGTGTTCCTTGAAAATTTGCTGCCACCGTTGGATGCGTACTCTTCAAACCATATGATTTGATTGCATGAGTGCACCAAGAGGCTGTTTCCATAGTAGCCGTTGCCGTCATAAAATGCAATTAGTTTGATATATTGTCCTCAAGTTATTGCTAGCCCTCTGAACTGGAAGGAGGATGCTCAGGGTGAATTTTGTTGTTTTTTTTTTTGGGGTAAAGTCTTCTTAGGTCATATATTTGATATAAGGAGTCGTGTTACACAGAAGGCAGCAATTTTACACCGCCCAGCGTGCAGTTTCACCAATTTTCCAATGGGGACCCAATTTCGTTCTGCTATATATATTTGGATACTAAAGAAAAACCAGCATAGGTCCCCAAATCACAAGGATAATATATGCAATCCTTGACATATAATGTTTTAAAGTGATTTGCTCCAAGTAAGTCAGTATTTCAATAGCTGTTTCTCCTATGAATTTCCATGAGTGTGAATACTCCTATATGATTTGGTGCGCATGATGAGTTCATGTGCCACATATATGTACATATTCATCATAAATAAATACATGTATAATGCTATAGCAAAAATAACACTGTAAATACGAAATAGGTTTTTTTTCTTCCTTTAAGTAGATCCTTAATAGCCTCTCCTAAATGTTTCATTGCTGCCACAAGTCCATCGCTTCGGGCAAAGTTGACCAAGTCACCTTCACTGAGAATAACGCAAAATCAGTCTTTATTTCCTGAATATCATGCCCATGGGCTTTCGACTTGAAGGAACAGCAATGTTGGTCGGAACTGGATAACAATGAGCCTAATTTGAGCTTCAGAACTATCAAAGAATCCTTCAGTACAGCAACCACAGACCTCTTCAAGAAACATGATTCAGCAATGGCACCCTCAAAGAGCCGGATTTCATTATTCAACCCACTGGTTAAACAACCAAGAGACAAGTTGAAACTGCTTCGCGCATCCAATATGAGGACCTCTACAGTTGCCTCGACTGCAGCATGAAGATACGATAACGTTAGGCCAACTGCACCACTATCACTAGCTATCTGAAATTTGAGTGGACAATTCCAGTCGACTGCAGGGCCTATTGTTGATGCACCATCAATCAGCTGTAGGTCATCCTTTTCTAGTTCGCCTGCCTTGATCCTCACATCATATTCGATTAGAGCTTGGTCCATCATTTCTATCCCTCGCTTAGGGCCAACCATGTCAATGAGAGAGCCCTACAAAATTATTTTATCTATTAGTTCTTCGTATCAAAACAAGATAATATCTTAAGCTAAATGCTTCCCTTGTTACACTTGTAACAACAATTATTTAAATGAATATTTTACAGCTCAAGAAATCAATTTGTGTGTAGTGTACTAAGAAGCAACCAAGAGTCCAAAACTACTCGGTATGATTTTGTTTGGTTTTAGTGGCACTCCCAGTTTCAAAAATTGAAGAGTGAAGTCCAAAACTACTTAGTACGATTTTGTTTAGATTTTGTGAAACATCCCTAAAGTTGTCACTGAATCTGAAAAGCGCCCCCTCCCCCCCACCCCCCTCAACTCTGAATACCAGACAAAACTGTCACACTCCGTGGCACCGGTGGTGAGGACCGGGAGTCCAGGACGTGAGGAAGACAAAGATGCAATCACCGATAGATTCCCGTGGCCACCGACGAGGATCACCGGGATGTCAGGAGATTCGCCGTCATCACTGAGGACGAACTGGTGAAGGGGATTGATTTCTGATTTAGTGTGCTGCACATGTGACTCCTCTCGGCTTGGGCTGCAACTTGGGCCGATGGATTTGATAGCCCATGTCCGGCTGATATGATCCATATCCATGGACTACTGGTGTGACATTGGCCCTGTTTGGTTACGCTACGCTCTCGATTATCTGATGAGCAAGATTACCTAAGAAGCTACTTTGTCTAGAATTTGAGCAGAGTGTTTGGCAATCTTAATTTGGGGAGAATCTCCTCTCCCCACTCGGCCAGGGCCGCAGCGGCAGCCTGCCTCGCCGGGCCGCGTCTCCTCTCCCCGCTTAGGCCGGCGCCGCGGCCCCTGCCTCCTGTCCCAGCTTGGACCGGCACCGCAGCGGCCACCTCCCCCGCCGGGACCCGCCTCCTCTCCCCGCTTAGGGAGGCGCCGCGGCTCCAGCCTACCTCGCCAAGCCCCGCCTCCTCTCCCCGCTCGGGCCGGCGCCGCAGCGGCTGGCTCCCTCGCGGGCGTCTGAGACGAGGCCGCCGGCAGCGGGAGTATGTGACGGGGCGGGCGGGCGGCGGGAGAAGGCAACGAGGCGGGAGGAGCCGATGGGGAGGGCGGCCGGTGCGGGAGAAGCTGATGGGGGCGAGCATACGGCGCGGAGGCGGAGGCGGAGGCGGCGCGGAATAATCCGCTCGCGTTGGGCGAGAGGTGGGCGAAGGGCTGCGTTACGGGAAAAGCGAGTATGTACTGCGAGGATTGATTCCAGGGAAAGTGGGCTTAGGAGAGAAGCAAAGCGTTTGGGTGGGATTTTCGTGGTGGTTGGCCCAGAATCCAATTTTAAGCGGAAACAAACAGGGTCATTACCGGCCCCAGAAAATCTTGCAAGCGTCGTTCCACACTCAGTTGATGCTGGATCAAAGGACAGTACATCAGCTGATAATGCACCGAACAGTTTTGTCACCTATTCTTGCCATGCCATTAACCAAATGCTTCTTCAGCCATGAATAACACAACTGATATCTTTACCACATCAGACTAAGGGGTGCAAGAACTACAGCCACTGTTAAAACAGATGTGCCAATTGTCTCAGGCTTAACCATATACTGATATATATGCTCAACATCGAGTGTGAGTGAATTGTCTTTCAATTCAACGGTAGAGAACTTGCAGGAGAGAAACTTGCAACCTGATACAACTCTGAACAAACATATCTGGACATGTAGGCTGAAAGCTGGATACTGTATCTTCAAAGTCATGCATCCCATTGTCTAATAGGCAGTGCCCTCTGGTACTTCAGATTCATCAGATAAGCAACATCAAATATTTCAGACCTGAAAGCTTTATTGCTCAGTGTTCCCTGGGCTGCAACCATCTAATATCTGTGATAGTGTTCTGCCGGAACGAGAAGGGAGCAAATGGTTGCATTAACCACTTGGTTCATGCTGTTCAGGCCCATGCACTGATGGTTACGACACTGAACAGGAGAGATCATATAGACCTCTGAATGACCTGCAGTTGTAAGTTATCATCAGCCTTGTTGAGCATTTGATTATCATTTTGGCTACAGTCCCCCCACATTGAGCTCAAACATTTGTACCTTATGAGAAAAATATTGCTGAATAATGACAAAGACTTGTGTATAATATAGTTCTGACTCCTTGATCTAAAATGATCTTGGGCCAGATTTGACCAGCAACATTCCACCAAAGTATGAAGTACTGTGCTGTCCCTGAAGTAGCCCTCATTATCATTATATTCTGTCATCAACACAGCACCATAGACATGAGTAGTATGTTGAGAGTCCAAAGGCCTGTACTGAACCAATTTGTTTTCGACAAACATGGCATAGTGAATAATTCCAAATTCAATCCAGCTCCTAAACGAACTATGCACCCAACAATCAGCAGCAAGCATAGAAAAATGCACATGACCCTCAATGACTAGAGCAGCAATGAAGTGACAATCACATTGTGAATAATTTTTGTTGTCGAGCTTAACATCAAGTCCATGAATAGCTTCGCCTTGTGGCATTCCACAAGCAGTTCTGAGTTCCATGCTAGAGTAATTATGTTCAAAACCTCTTCTTCCGTGTCCCTGGACACATTTTCTACAGAGAGCACATCTAGCTCTAAACAGTGGTGACCCACATTAGGCACCACATCACTGAGCCTACCGTCTGATATATCATCTCAACCATGTACTCATGGCCCAAGGCTAATTGTTGCAGTAAACCATAGTGTAGGTTAGGGGGCTGTTGCATCTCCTCATCCCACGCGATATCTATGCAATGCATCTCATCAAATATCTGTTGCCATCGAAACCTCGAAATAGACCGACTCGGTAATTGGTTTGCTGTCTCTACACCAATCAAACAATCTCCCTGAGCTACTAGCTTCAATAAACTGTCATGTGACTTCAGACCCTGTGGCAACTCATCAAAGTAGTCCTCGTACCATACTCGATAGGATGTAGTATGTGCTACTGAAGATTTCTGCAGCCCTGGGATAACCTCACCTTGTTCTCCATAACTGTCATCAGCCATCTCATTTACACAAGGTATTTTGTTGAATAAATTATGCACTAGTGTTCTCTCCTCACCACTAAAGTAATCTCTGCCTTGAGCTAGCTGTTTCAGTAAACCACACTGGTCGAGTACGTTTTGCTCTTCTTCATCCCAGACCACATGATCCATATCCCCAACAGACATTTCATCAAACATGTTGTGTGCAGCATTACCAGCCTGCCTCTGTGGCAACAAATCAATACTACCCTCCCCCAAAATCTGCTCAATGGGTGAAAGTAGAGAATGTAAGTGGCCAACCACGATATCCTCGCTGTCCATGGCTGGGGCACATGTGATTTGAGTGCTACCTGCAGCCATGAACAGGAGCCCAGACTTACTGCTCACATAGATTGGAAGCACAGGATCCCAAAGGGCATCATTGGTCTTCTCCGAAGCCAACATCGCCTCATGTACAAATGTTGTCAGCCCAGAAGTAGAGCCAGAGAGGTCATCGTCCGTCACATGAAGCCATGGGTAGAGCAGTCTACCGCTGTCTTCCATCGCCACAACCAAAAAAATCCAAGAACGCCGCTGCCAAACGCCATCGTAGTCAAGAATCCCGGTCTACCACGCCTCATGCCGCCATAGTTAGAGAATCCCGATCTACAGCCACCATACGCCACCAACAGATGCCGCTGAGGACTGCCACCGCTGCACACCAACCATGCTAAGGACCAATGTCTCTGATACCAATTGTCACACCCCCTGGCCACAGGTGATGAGGACCAGGACGTGAGGAAGACGAAGATGCCATCACCGATAGATTACCGTGGCCACTGACAAGGATCACCAGGACATGAGAAGATTCTTCGTCGTCACTGAGGAGGACGAAATGGTGAAGGGGATTGATTTCTGATTTCTGTTCCTTTCCTCTGTGTGCTGCACATGTGACTCCTCTCGGCCTGGGCTATTTGGACCGACATTCGACAGCCCATGTCCGGCTGATATGATCCATGGACTACTAGTGTGACAAAAGCATCCCCTAAACTTCTAAAACCGCAAATTAACCCCGTGAAGCAGTTTCACAAGGTGGTTTCTCCTACATATAGGCCATGCTTTTACCTTATCTCACTAACATGTGGGTCCCACTTCTACTTCTTCTTCTTCCTCTTCTCCCTCTTCGCCGCCTCCTCTTGCCACCCGGGCCCTCACAGATCCCCGGCCACCTCCCCATCTGGCTGCCGCGCTCTTGCTGCCTGCAGGCCTTGCCTCCTCGCTCCCCATCCAGCATTGGTGCATGCAGCAGCTGGAGAAGCGGCATCGCCTTCAACATCTGGAGAAGCGACTTTTTCCTCTCCTTTCTCTTGCATTCTCCTTCTATGGGTGACTCTTGTTGGGTTTCAACTCTAGCTTACCCCGACTTGCTTGTAACTAAACTAAAAGGCTTTGTTGTTGTTGTGTCCTTCAAACGTATAGCGCTAGGTTTGTTTAGGTTGGTTTTTCCAGTTAGTGATAGTCTCATAGACAAAATAGATAAGCTTGAGTTTCAAAGTCACTGGTTATAGTATACCATTAAGCTCGGTGAGAGTGTAATGATCCAATCTCATATGTCGTATCTATGCATGTGATAATTTCAGCCTTTTTTCTCGAACACGTGAAAAGTTTGGCCTTACATTATATGGAATGAACAATGCAATTTAAATTAAATAAGGAAGAAGTCTACTTAACCCATCAAGTATTGAGGTTCATCCTATTGCACTTTAGTTAAAAACGGATAATCAGCTCCTGAAGTATTCCATATCATCTAAATATAGTCTAAATGATTCTCAAAATACAGATTTTGGTGGTGGTTTGCCCACATGGCAGCGTCCACCTAACAAGCCATGTAGGTGAAACCACATCCAAAACTGTTCCAAGGTGGTTTTATACTTGGGGGTGCAGGGTAAAGCAGTCAAACCTCGATGATAGTGGAGTAGGGGGTGTTAGCTAGACTTATTCCTCAAAATAATTGCAGAAAAATATGGATGTGATCATGTGCACCTGCTCCACAATGATGGGTTCATCCCTGCTAATATTGATGATAAAATTGAGCAATGGGTCCAACTCATCCCGCACTGCTATGTATCCATACAACTCTACGAAGCCACCATCCACATGGAATTTTAGCCAACTCTAATGAGAAAATTTGCAGCATGCAACGAGGTTTATGTTGCACGCAAATTCCATCGTGAATAAAACAATCCATGGGATCTGATAGTGCCATTGCCTGCAACCGAGCTTCATAAAAAGTAAAGTCATATTGTAAGTTTATTGGAAATTAATAAAATAAAAAGTAATAGATGTTAGAAAAGTAAAACTGCAATTCGAGGATTGCATGGCCCTATTGGAATTTTTTCCTCTGCTAAGTAGAAACAATCTATATTCTTTTTATTAGGAATTGTGCATTGCGCTACCTCAAGAGTTCTTTACAAACACCCAAAGAAAGCATTGCCTTGAAAAGCTTATCAGTTGCTTCCAGTGAAAGTATTGAGCATGGGACTGATGAGGATTAAAGGGAATGTCGGCATAAACTGTATGACCTCTTTTGTCTCAAAGCAACAAAGTATACAACACGTCTTTTATTTAGATGAGATTGATGTGCTAGGAGTTGACTGGGATGATTTCCATTTTCCAGCCCATTGATGCTACCAGTAACCTTTAGTATCATTGCAAAAGGGAAGGGACAAGAGCAGCCTCTATTCTTCAAATTGGATAAACTCCTAGTATCACCTACAAGCATATGGCAATAAGACTATTGCGCTAAATATATTCAGGTGAATGGGATAAAGACTGATGGCTCTCACGTAACCCAACTTTTCATGACAAAAAGGCAGGTAGGCCTAGAAAGTCAGGGAAAAAGAAAAATCATGAGGTGGCAGGGAGAAACAAGCATTTAATCATGGAGTCACAATACGCTGCAGCTATTGCATTGAACTGAACCACAGTAAGAGATGTAAGTTAAGAAAAACTAGTATTAGGCCCACAAAGACGAGAGAAAAGCTACAAAGATGCTTGGACCAATAGGTTGAGGAGGAACCAACAATTACTGAGAAGCGTATTGCTTGTACAGCAAACCAGGTATACCCTTCCGTTACCAATCGGTCTGGTCAACGACCAATCACGATTAATCAGCTAGCCCATGGCATCACTGCTCAAATGCAACCTCAGCATATCCTGTTAGGCAACATATCAAATTTCAGTGCCAAGTTGAAGGGTGCCAAGTTGAAGGTCCTGCAAAAGTAAAGTGCAAGGTTTGGGTGGAAGTGCTAGCTATCTTCTAAATTTTAGGACATTCAGTGCGAAAGAGTTTAAGGGGAGGAAGGTTTGCACATGGCTGGCAGTGCAGCATGGCTCCTTACAACATCTCGAGGAAACCGATAAAATATGTAAGTTGTAGGATATGGAATGAAATGTGCTATGTTTAATAAGGAAACAAATAAAAATAGGAAAAGATAATTTGTTCACTTACTTTTGTTACGGTCCACAATACGATACACTTGTTAACACCATACATCCATGCCCCTGTACATAGAACCGTCACAGTGTCTACTGTCTTCAAGTATATTTTTATCCACAGTATGTTCTTCATCATCACTGACAACGATTTCCCTGTGATCTTTGGTTGCCCTCCTTTCATCTCCATCAGAACCAGCGTGCTTCGTAGTTTGCCCCCAACAAGCGTCTTTATCGGTTGTGTCATCTCCAGCTATAACATCCAAGATTGCATCCCTTTTCTCAATGTTATCAAGGGGAAGACTGATAGCGTTGGCAGAAGAGATTGGCACCTGCCTGCATGGTTTACCAAACTCATCACCTTCTGCTCGACTGATGGTGGTGGCGGTGGCCATGTTCTGAGGTCCACGAGGAAGTCTACCACCACAGAATAAAATGCTACTACAAGTCAGAATTGAAATCCTAATATAACATCACGTAAGCCTGAAATCGATTTTTATTTGCAGTCTCTATTCCCTCTATGTTTTGGGAGCCATGGGATTTACTAAAAAATCCTCATTTGCCTCAAAAACCAACATAGCAAGAGTAAATCACAACCCAAAGTTGGTTAACTCCAGATCCCAAAACTATAGCAATCAACTAGATGTGCAAACTTTAGAATCACAATATGAGACCACATTCCCCCCGTTTCCCTTCAAAAACCAACATCAGAACGGTAAGCAAGCAAACAAAGGTTTCCGCAATCCACATCCAAAACTATAGCAACCAAGGGCGCAAACTTTAGCATTAGGTCAAAAAAACTCACCGGAAAACACGATTGACAGGTGGAATTGGAGGCATCATGATTGGGAAAACTCGTGGCGATAGCGCTGCTAACCACCAGCCAGTCGTTGCAGATGCCATGAAACAGAGAGGAAATTGCAAAGCAGAGGAGACACGGTGCATTGGGGCAGCAGAGGCGGTGAAGTTAGGGTGTCGGAAGAGACGCAGAATAGGCCCGAGGATTTGCATCTGAGCGAGGCGCGGCGGCGGGGGCAGGGGAATAGCCGAATAGTGCTGGGTTGGGAATGACGGAACGTAGGTGTATCTGGTTCCGCTACGGCTATAGCGTAAAAGCATAGCGCAAAAACAGTTGCAGCCGGTTCGGGGAAGGTCCCGGTACCCAAGCGGAGCAACCGCGTTACGCTACTCCGAGAGGCCGCGCTTGCTCGGACACCGGGCATGGAGTCTGGGGAGGAGACGAGGCCCGGCGGTGGGGCGGAGCTTGGGACGGTGGCGTCGGCGGCTGCCGGTGGCTGAGTGCCCGGATCCGGTGAGGAGAGGTCGCGGCGAGGAAGGCGAGGAGACCAAAGTGACAGATCTGCGCTGATGGATCCGGCCGGAGAGGAGAGAGGCGGCGGTGGGGAAGGCGGCGCGGACAGAAGGGCGGCGACGGTGTACGGGGGCGGGAGAGGGAAAATTTAGGCATTCTTTGGGCGTATCTAGTTATTTGCCATTTACACCTCTCCATTTGCCGCCGGTTTACTCATGACGTCGTATTTGCGGTTAGAGAGAGAAATGGTCCGTACATTTACCACTTTTATACCTGTGGCGCCTCACATAGAATGGCCAACGTGACGAGGGAGGCGTAAAAAGTGGCGCGCCACACAGAATGGCCAGCGTGGCAAGGGAGGTGCGAAAAGACGCAGGTGCCCCCTCACACAGACATCTCTTTTTTCTAACTGTCGTGCATCTTTTCGCACCTTCCTCGCCATGCTGGCGCACAACGGCCGCAAAAGTGGCAATTCTATAGACTATTTATTACCTCTAATGCCAAATGTGTTAGGTGCAAACTAAAATTGGTAAATGGAAAGGTGCTATACGTAAAGATGGCAAACAATTAGACATCCCCCATTTGGAATGTAGCATTTTAAAACGTATGAATAGAAAACATAGAGATATAGCTGAATGTCAATCCTACCGAAATTGAAAATGAAGGAAAGTTTTAAATGAAACATTTGGACGCAGTGTTGGAAAAACACAGAAATTACTGGAGAAAGATAGACCCAAAAGAAAGTTTCTAAGAGGTTGGACTTCATGTTGAAATTCCTCCAAAATCTCAATGCAATGAGCCATTCCATACAAATTTCATAGAATTAGTAGTAGTTCAATCATTTCTTCCAAAACTTTATAGGAATTGAATCCTACAAAAATCTTCCATCAACCTTTTGTTCCAAAGGAGGCCACTCTTCAATCTTCATGGGTTGGTTTTAGTGGGTTCTGGTTTCTTTCCGAACTAACCCAGAAGTAACGATGCGGTCCAGTGCGGACTGGTTTTTTTTGTTTGCTGGTGGGTTGTACGTTAGCCTAGGTTGGTCTGGAAGCATCTCTCTAAGCACCGTAGCACTGTACATGCCCTTAATGGTAATCAAACAGTTATGCTAGGAAGCACCGACTCGGATGCCAGTGCGAGGTGGCTACGAGCCGCGAGGGAGAGGCGAGGATGGCTCGTGGTTTTTTTTCTTTTGGCAAAATAGTTGTTTTGGTTCCTCAACTGTCGCCTGAAGGTTGTTTTCATCCTTCAACTGTTGAAACGGTTATCCAACTCCTTAAACTATCATCCAAGGCTCAATTTTGTCCTTTCACCAGTTTGGAGTGCCTCATCATGAGCGGTTTTACTCTTTTGCCCCTAAATAATTGGGCCAATGCAACAGCCCAACCAAGCAAATCAATTCTGAAAGGATCAAGATGTCCAAAAGGAGAGTGAATTTGACTTCTAATTTCGAAACGTGAAATTAAATCCTATCGATCAAGTTCCAATTCACCCTAGTGCCTAACTAAGTGTGTCTAGAGAAACTACACACCAACAAAAGGATTGCAACCTAGAGCCAATCATGCATTTCTAAAAATGTAAATTGCGGAATGTAAATTGCATGAAAATAATTGCGGAATGTAAATTGCATGAAAGTAAATGCAGAATGTAAAGAGAAGAGATGACACTGCGATCTTTTTCCAGAGGTATCGAGGAGTCACGACTCCCCCTGGGTCCTCATTTGGCGCCCCTCCCAAGGCTTTGCTCTCGCGGAGTCTTCGTAAAGATCTCGGCCCCAAGCCTCGCAAGGAGAGAGGTTGGCAAAGTGGTTATCGCAAGAACCAAGCAACCTCTTGACCTTCACAAAGATCAAGCGCTCTCTTCGGAATGCCCTTCTCCACTTCGAAACAGTGGGCTCCAAACCACTCACAATGCCCTCGCAAGGGCCTTCTCCCGCTTCTTCCACAGTCTCCTGGAGGCTCACAGAAGGCATGACTCGCAATTTGTCTCGATGATCGCGATCACCAAGAGTAAAAGCCTTGGCCTTCACTTGATTCAACTTCAACTCAAGAAGTTATCTCTCTCTCAAGTTCTCTTGTCCCAAAGCTCAAGAATGGTGTGAAATATGGTGCTTGGGTAACCTTTGTTGAGTGTGAATGTTTTCTAGTCGCAAAGGTGGTAAATGGAGGGAGGGGGCTCCTTTATATAGAGGCCAACTCAAAAACTAACTGTTACTGTTGAAAAGGCGTTTCTACACAACCACTGGACGGTTCGGTGGTGGAACCACTGGACGGTCAGTGTGCTCATTTTTCAAACCCCATTATAGGCACCAAGTGCCGTTGTACACACTAGACGGTCCAGTGCTTACAAATGCCTCAGATCCAGCTCAAATAAACCTCCCCTGTCCAGAACATCTTGTGAAGCACTGGTCGGTCCGGTGGTGCAACCACTGGATGGTTTGGTGCGTACAACACGCACGGGGATGACTAGAACACTCCCGCTTCCCAAAACGCCCAGTGGAGCACCGAACGGTCCGGTGGTTGGACCACCGGACAGTTCGGTGCGCACTAAGTGCCCAAACTCATACGAGATAGGGCTACAACGCATATAACGCATCGGACCGTCCGGTGCTTGCACACCGGGCGGTCCGGTGCGTACAAAAACTTGGGTTTTTCGCTTTTTTGATTTGAAACGATTCGGAATTTTCTCGCGGGAGTTTCTTTGGTTTAAACAAGTGTTGGTCAGTGTGTTTTAGCACCTTTTAAGTGATTGAGCTTTGAGACTAAGATGCACTTTATATCGAAAATAACTTTTGAATGAAATCGGTCAAGCTACTCACCTCGACCCCCCTTGATAGTACGGCTTATCTAAAACTAGCAAAAGCAACCCCTAAGTGCCCTTTTATCAACTTTGCGATACTTAGAGCTATCAATCCATGCTCTTCACGCTAGTTCATTCAAACCAAAGCCGTCCTTCATGAAATCTGAGTTGAGGGATCTCTTTTGGTCAACCAATGAGCACGGTAATGAATATGAACCCTTCATGTCATGAACTCATTAGTAATTTAATTAAGTTGTCATTAATCACCAAAACCATTACCTCTAAGGGTCAAGTTTCTTACAAACTCCTGGCCCAACCCTAGCAGGTACTCATGACTAGATTCTCCTAGCAGCACGGGACCAGAGCAGAGCGGCGCTGCGCGAAGAAGTGGCGGCCCAGTGGGGGTGGCGCTGCGTACAGGAGCGGGGGCTAACGGGGAGCGGCTCGGCAGGGGGTGGCGCTGCACGGAGGAGCAGTAGCCCGATGGGGAGCAGCGTTGCGCGGAGGTGTGACCCGACGGGGAGCGTCACTGCAAGGAGTGGTCCGGCGTGGAGCAGAGCAGTGGCCCGGTGGGGAACGGTGCACCCTGGCAGGGACCGGCTCTACGCAGAGTAGGGGTCAGGCAGAGAGCAGTGGCCTGGAGGCATGGCCTGGCGAACTGCTAAAGGTGAGTGGCACCTGTAGCGCAATAACTAGACTTTTTTTGTGTGTTTTTGGATGTCATTTGATGAACCATATATTGAACTATAGGGCTGCAATATAGTGCCTGATTTTGAGGTACTAGAAGTTCGATTTCATTTCAATGGGGGATTTGTTCTTGAAGGGTCAATGGTGGAGTATTGTAATGGGCTTTGGGGAATTTCAGAACTAGAGAAGGATAAGATGTCTATCCCAAAACTTGAAGGCCATTCGTTGGATCATACTAAAATCCGTAAGTCTATTCGAATGTATGGTTGCCTTTTGGTGCTAAAGTGAGTAGTGGAATGACATTGTTGGTAGATGATAAGTCATGTCTGGACATGATTAATGAGCCAGGAGCTGCTAGTAATGTGGACCGAAGCTTGTTTTTTTGGGCATAGGTGGCAATCAAAAAACAGAGACACAATATGGAGACGATGAGGTCTTTGCCATATTTCAAGATGAGAATATTATGGATTTGGATGGTCTTGGTCCTCTTATGGTTGAACATAATGACAAAAAATGTAACCAAATGGAACATGACGCTCAAATCCTGTTCTTGGACATGAATCTTATGTCACAAACATATTCTTTGTTACAACCTGCTGCTGCTGACATTAAACAAGGGTAGATAATTAATTTGTGATTGTATCAAAGAGACGGGCAAAATGGTCACTTCATTTGGCCCTTTATTAGATGGACTAGTGATGTGGCATTCCAAACCACTCAAAAGATGAAATTGAGCCGCATATGATAGTTGAAGGATGAGAACGAACTTCACACGATAGTTGAGGGACCAAAATGGCTATTCCGCCTTTTCTTTTCACCGGGTACAACAGGCTCTTCGACAACTAGTTTCCAAATCCACCTCGCTAGCACTCTAACCTAAAGCCAAAATCGTTGAGAGTGCCGCTAGTTAGTGGATGTTTCTGTAGCTGTTGTGTGATGCCCCCGGCATTTCAAAAGCCTTGACACCTAATTAGATTAATGTTAATCATGGATTTGGATATAATCGTGATTTGAGAAGAACCATAACTAGGTCAATAAACCACCAAATCAAAATTTTCAAGTTGAATATGCAAAACTTTGCGTTGCTTGGTTGAGTAGTTAAACATCTATACATTTTCATGCAAGACATCAAATACAAAACTTTTAGTTCAACATGTTGCCTTCAAGTATGTTGTTTTGACCATTTTCAAAACCAGATGTTAAGAGGTTCAAAAGTTCAACCACACCAAGTCAGCCTATACTTAGAGAAGGATTCCCAAGTCTAGATTTTCCGCCCTTTGCCAAACTTTATTCAAAAATTACTTTTGATTTCACTATAGAACTTCGAAATATTCTTTTCTATGAAATGAAATTAAACTCATCATTTTTCAAATGCACTAGACCTTGACCTGATTGGACTTCATTTGATATTCCAAAGCTTGAAAACAAAAAAAGACTCCACATGAAGTAAACTTGCTGTTTTACCAAACCTCTGAATATGTTTGGCCTTGTATTTCAAAGTTTGTGGTGAATTGGAAGAAACTTTATATACCAAATTTGTAAACAATTTTATGCTGAACAACTTTGGTAATTGGAGTTTTGACATGCATTTAGGTTTGTATAGTGTTTTGGGCCTTTTTATGTCAGCACATGAAATCTGCCCAAATCTGACCTGCTTAGTAAATTCAAATTTTCTTGGATCTACAGCCATAATCTTGTAAAACTCTATTTGATAAAGTTGTAGCTCATGAAATTTTGGACAACATTGTTATAAAACTCCCATTGTGAAAATGAACAGAAATTGGACTTTTGGAATTCTAAATCTGGAGAGCTGGGTGAGTCAAAACTGGGTTATAAGTTAAATTCAAATCTAAATTATATTTCCACCTAGAATTTGGCATCAAAGCTTTTGACAAAGTTGGAGATAGCAAAGGGTTCAACAATTCTTATAATTGGAGTCTCTTCAAATTCGGCATTTAAAATGGTCAAATTCACGATTTTTAGAGGCCAACAAAACCAACCCTAATGTGTTTCTCCTTTTTTCCCTCCCTCGTCTCACTGACGGGTGGGCCCGTTGATCCGGCGCAGCCGACCATGGCCAGGCCGAGCTCACCACGCGGTCGATAGGCACCGGTGCGCTGCCCAGCTCCCCTGTCCGCGATGCCCTCACCCGGCCTCACCTGGACGCCATCCCGGGCGCGTACACTCTCTCGCTCACTCCCCTCCAGCTCCCTGCTCCCTCCCCTCGCTCGTTTGAGCTCAGTGCGCCAGCAGCCATGGCCACTGCAGGGAGCTCGCGCCCCGCTACAGTCTGGCCTCCTCTCGCCCATTCCCTGTGATGCCCCCGGCATCTCAAAAGCCTTGACACACAATTAGGTTAATGTTAATCATGGATTTGGACTTAACCCTGCTTAGAAAGGAACAATAACTGGACAAACAAATCACTAAGTCAAAAAATTTCAAGTTGAGCATGCAAAACCTTGCGACGCTTGGTTGAGTAGTTAAACATTTATACATTTTCGTGCAAGACATCAAATACAAAAGTTTTAGTTCAAGATGTTGCCTTCAAATATGTTATTTTGACCATTTTCAAAATCAGATGTTAAGGGGCCCGAAAGTTCAAACCAAGCCCAGTTAGCCAACACTCAGGAAATTTTGCTAAGTCTAGGGATGACACTCTTTCTAAATTTCATTCTGAAGTTACTTTCGATTTGATCATACAACTTCAAAATATTCCTTTCTATGAAATGAAATTAAACTCATCAGTTTTCAAATGCACTAGGCGTTGATCTCATTGGACTTCATTTGGTATCCCAAAGCTTGAAAACAAGAAAGACTCCACATAAATTGAAACTGCAGTTTTACCAAACCTTGAATACAAATGTGCTTGTAGTTCAAAATATAACATGATCTAGCTTAAACTTTCTATGACAAACTCTTGGGCAATTTCATATTGAATAACTTTGGTATAATGTGTTTTGACATGCATGAGGGTTTACATAATGTTTTGGGCTATATTCTCCAAAGTGTGGAATCTGTTAGAAACAGACCTGTTTGGTAAATTCAAATTTTTGTGAAACAAAAATCATGATCATACAAAACTCTATATAAGAAAGTTGTAGGTCATGAAAATATGAACAGCTTTGGTATATAAACTTTTATGTGAAAATGGACTAAAAATGGACTTATAGAATTTTTTCAATTGGATGGTGCTGTTGGTCAAACCAGTTCACAGCTTTTGAATTCAAATTTCTCCTAAAATTTGAATATAACATGGTGTCAAATTTTATAACAAAGATGTAGATCATTAAATTTAGAGCACTTCTTGTATTTTTATTTTTCGTTGATTCTGTCTCTAAATCCCTCAAAAATTCGAAATACAAACAGTGGACAAATAAGTCAACAGGAAGTTTTCCATTTTCGGAACCTTTTTCTTTTTCCCTTTTTCGCCTGCGTTGCTGACTGGTGGGGCCGGTCGGCCAGACGCGCCTGCGCCCAGGCCATGGCCGCCACGCGGCCGGCGTGCACCGGGCAGTAGGGGCGGCGGCCTCCCTGACCGGCCGCGCTCGCCCGTTAAGTGGAGACGCCGGCTCCCTTTCCGCGCCCCTGCCATTCGTTTCCTCCCTTCTGAGCTCCCACGCTGCTCCCTCCTCCTTGCGAGCGCCGCCGCCATCAGAGCCCGGGGCGAGCTCACGCCCCGGCCCCTACGCACATCCCCGCGAGCCACCGAAGCCGTGCCGCTCTTTCCCTCCCTCTCCTCCACCCAATCCCCAAAGTCTAGGCCGCCGAAATCGCTCCACCACCTTGTATTTCGTCGCCGGAGTTCCTCGCCGCCCATCACCGTCGCCGGGCTCCTACGCTTCCTCTCCGCCCCTCTAGGTAGTGGGGGTAAGTTCCCCACCCTCCTCTCTCCCTCTCCCACCCCGCCGGCGAGGTTGGGGACCCCGCGTCGCCCCGGACAGGGCGCGCCGCCGGCCCCATCCCCTCCCTGGCGCAAGGTTGAAGGAGCCCAAGGAGGAAGACGGCTATTTTGTGATCTAGCCCTTGGAGTCCGGTAAATTTCAGTTTAGATCCGATGTACTGCGCAATGAGTCTCTCAGATCTTACAAGCTAGCCCCCGGAGTCTATGGTTAATTGCGCATAGGTCCCTGGGTCCAGTGATTTTCGTTTTATTTTTAATATTTCGACAGTGAACTTTGAAAATTCGTAGGAAATTAAATAAAAATCCAAAAATGACAAACTTAGTTGCATTGCAATCCTTGTGAATAGATCTACAGGATGGGTAAGATGTGGTTGTGTGAAAAGACTGTTTTACCCTCATTTTGTTGCATGCATGCTAAATAAACTTAAATGGTAAAAGTGGTCTAGATGAACTCCAAATGCTACGAAACTTGGAAAAAAGCTATACTAGAGTATCTAGACCCTATGTGATTTTTGGTAGCCCTAGCATTGAATGTATGATTACTGATTTACCCTTGTGCATGTGTTTTAGGCCTTTTATTAACATGGAAAATGATTGGTATATAGAGTTTGCTCTAAATAACTTTCTAGATTTTATATGTGTTCTCTATAATGTATGTAGCTCCCTGATGAAATTTGAAATTGGGCATGTCAAGTTTTGACGGCGATTTGAAAATGACAATTTAATGCATGTTTAAATAAATAATAGGAAAAAGTGGTCCTAGCATGTTTAATAAATTCTAAGAAAAATCATGTTGTGTCCTAGTAATGTTTATGTTCTAGAAAGGATTTTTGTGTATTTTATTGCCACTGTTCTAAAATGCATATGAAATGGGTTAAATTAAATGTATGGAAAATAGATGCCCCATCAACCCATGGTTATTTTACTTACTGGATTTTATGTTTGATACTCATGCCATGTTATGCTTGTTCAGAAAGTTTCATACCCAGAAACCATTCCTGTGAATTTTGATAAATCAAGAGATTTTAATATTAATAAACTTGTTGGGAATTCTAATAATTAATGGGTAGTTTATTATGGGGTGAAACTTTACTGGTAGTCTAGTGTAATGTAGAACTTTGTGTCTGAGAAGTTTGAGGTCATTTGAGTTTGTGTTTCTGCCAGCGATGAAGCGGTCATTTTAATATTAAACCACCGATTCAAAATAAACAAATTATATTGTTTCCTTGGTTGCATCTCCATTGTATATTCTTCACATATTATGTATTTTCCTGTACTTAATATCATCCCCTGGCTTAAGCATGACATTTTCAATCAACTTAACCATTGCATGCATTCCTTGCACTACTCTGGCACTGTCTAACCACACGAAGGCAAATAGGGTTTTAATTCATTAAATATGTTATTTCGTTGCATACCCAATGAATGTTTTCTATGAATGCATGAGGTGTATGATTTCAACATGTTACTGAATCGTCATGTCTATGTTAGTCATCCAAGTGACTGGATAGCTATGACTTGTTCATCGGCTCACATCGTTAATATGCTGTCAATATGATCGACAGCTTGTACGTGGGTGATTTCATGGTTGTGTATTTGCTCCCTGCTCATATGAGTACTCCATATTACGTAGTTTTTCGATCGCCTTTCTGTCCATCCAAGAAATGGTTGTTCATGTGTGTGCTTAGTACCTGTGCATCTCATTCACTGCACGTTGCATATCATTCATATAGTGACGCTCGTTGCAGATAAGTGATCAAGAAGCAAGTGCATGGAGCTACTTCAACCAACGGTGGTCCAAAAGACCAACTAAAACCCAAGCACGACCTAGAGGGCCCGTCAGTTGTGTTTGGAAGGAGGAGTTATCCAAGTGATCAAGGGGTTGCCTAGGGCAAAGACCCACAACCCAGCAAACTAACGTAATTTAGTTTGTTGATTTGGTGAGACCTAAGCAAAGGTAGGCATGACCATGAATTTCCCAGCTAATATTATCTTGATTGATGATTACGTATCCGCATTAGGAGTTGATTGAAAACCCTTGCATTAGACTCTCTGGCCGCCCTGGCCCTAGCACCTACACCTAGAGCTCGTAGGACGAGTTGCCTAGAATTGCTAGATGCGAGTAGACACGAGTGAAAGGAGTCACTCGTCGTGTAGGTGATTTCAAAGATTACAAAACTTTTACTATTGGGAAAGCAATATTATGCTCATGATTTAAATGGAGACTGGGCGGAGAATAATCTTATTTTGTGGCGTGCGTTGTTGTATCATTTGGCTCCGCCCGTGTCGTTTAAGGCCCGTCCGCTGTTCGACTATTGGTCGGCTTAACATTGCTAGATTGCTTAACCGGGAAATGGGACCGGTGAAGTCTTACCTGGGTTTGTCCGGAGTTTTCGAGGTGCCGCCAATCCACTTGCTGGAGGCCGATGGGCCCGGGGGAGCTTGTACTCGAAGGAGGGCTGACCCAGTGCGCTGTGGTAACGCTCCTGAGAGGGCACAATCCGAGGGTTAGGTGGGGGCGCTTTGAATCTTGGGACAAGACAGGTGGAGATTGGGACTATATGTGGGAACGCGATGGCTAGTAAGCATATACCCCTGGCATGATAGTTATTCCCGGGAATTAAAAATCGATTCGAATCGCTGATGCCTACCACGTGTAGGAATGCCAATACCTTTGACGTTCATCGTAGTAATTACTTGAATATAAAACTTATTTTACTCGTGCTTTCAAATACTACTTGCTTGTGTTGAATTGCTTACATTTCCGCAAGTTATTATTATGGTGTTATATGCAAAGGATGAAATTTGTTACTCTATGTTGATATACCACTGTTTAAAAATCAATGCCTAATGACCCACTTGCTAGTAAGTAAGCTTCGCGTCAGCCGTAAGCCATTCCATTAAGTCCTACTGAGTAATTAGTACTCAGGGTTTGCCCCCACCTTTTGAGTACAGGTACCGACGACATCGGGACAAGTGCTTGGAGGAGGGTAGTACCGGTGGGTTCGGTGCTGCTCGCCTCGATCATCGTTGCATGAGGACTGCTAAAGTATTTTGTTTCCGTTGTGAGATGTTTTCGAATTCGCTTTCGCTGTCTGATTCAAACTTAACTATTGTATGGCATTATGTTGAAATTTATATCTTTATTTCGAACTGGTATGTAAAAATAAGTTTACTTATGCTATATTCAACTAACTGTGATGATGTAACTATTGTGGCTCCATTGTGGGCTGGATGTGTATGATGTCGGTTCCTCTGGGAAAGGGTAATATCGGGAGCCGAATGACTCTCGACGGACGACCGGGTTTAGTTTGGTATAATCACACTGCAAGCCAGAGGTGGCAGGTGTGCTTAGCCCGGATTAAATCGACGGTTCCGCCACATTCCCTGCGTGCATGGTGTGATGCCTCCGTCATCTCAGAGGCCCTAACTCATATTTTGACTTAAGATAATGATGACTTATAACTAAATCATGTTTGAAGATGGAAAGAACTAAGGTGGAGAAATCACAAGTCGAAAATTTTCTACTCAAAAGTACAAAACCTCACGTTGTTTGGGTGTTTAGTCCAAAAACCAAAGGTTTTCATGAGAAACCCCAAGTACAAAAGTTTTAGTTCTTATTATATAGATCAAATTTCCTTCTGGCACAAGTTAAAAATATTGAATTGGAAGCTTCAAAAGGCCAAGTCAAATCAGGTCAAACTTAGTCCACACTTAAACTCCCAAATCTGCATTTCAGCATTTCCCCAAACTTCGTTCTGAAATTACTTTTGTTTTCGCTATAGAACTTCAAAATCTACCTGACTAGGAAATGAAATTAAACTTATCACCTTTCAAATGAACCTAATATCAAAGTTATTGGACTCTGTTTGATACTTCAAAAGTTTGAAACAAGAAAGACCATACATAAATTGAAGGTGCAGTTTTGCAAAACCCCTGAGTACACTTGTGACTATAGTTCAAAATATAATGTGTTTTGGACCAAACTCTCTATAACAAACTTGTAGACAATTTTATGTGGATCAACTTTGTTATTGAGTGTGGTAACATGCACAAAGGTTTAGGTGGAGTTTTGAGTCGATTAATGAAAAAGCAGAAATCTGCTTATACTTGATCGGTAAGGCAAATTCAAATTTCAATGGAACAAAAGTCCCTATCATGCAAAACATCGTATATGAAAGTTGTAGATAATTAAAAACTACACAACATTGGTATAATACTCTTTTTCTGAAAATGAGCATAAAATAGACTTTAGGAATTTCTAAGTTTGCATTAAACCTTGGTCAAACTGGGATCAGTTGGTTTAATTCAAATTTAAACCAATTTTTACTACAGAACTTGGTATACATGTCTATAGCAAAATTGTAGAGTGAGAAAGTTAGAACAATTCTTGTATTATTAGTATTTCTTGATTCGGCCATTATATTGCTCAAAAACAGGGATTTCCAAACGAGTGTTATAGCAGTGAAACAGCCTCATTTCCTATTTTTGGATTTTGTTTCTTTTTGAGTCTATGACGTGCGGGTCCCACCTGTCAGGTCCATTGGATCCGCGTGGGACGGCAGCCTTGTGGGCCCCACCAACCCGCTCTGCCTTTGTTTTTCCAAGAACCCAGTCCATGCACTCTTGTTTGTTTTCCCTCTCTAGGCCCACCTGTCGGTGACACCGGGTTCATGGACCCAGTCCACCGCGCCCGCTTGCCCGCGGCCACGCGGCGCCGGCGCTCTGCCCGTGCCCGCGGTGCCCGCCGGATGGCCACAAGGCAGGGCCGAGCCGAGCTCCCTCCGCCCAGAGGCAATCGGCCTCCCTCCTCACCCACTCACTCTGTCCCTCTCCGCCAGCCGCCTCTGCCCTCGGCTCTCGCTCACGCAGGGTGCCAGCGCCCGCCATGGCATCCATGGCCATGGAGCTTGAGCATCACCCACGCCACCACTCGGGCCTCCACTCCCCCATCCAACGCGCGCGCCACCATCGCCTCCATCCCCGCTGCGAACCCCCAAGACCCGGCCCTCCTCCGCGGCTCCTAGGGCCCCTCCCATGGGCGTCGCCGCCATGGCCGCCACGGTGAGCTCGGCCTCCCCGTGGGGCACCCCCTCTGCCACCTCCTCCCACGGCTAGGAAGGCATCGCTGGACGTGTCGCCGTCACGTGCACCTCATGCATGTGTCACCGGCACCGGTCCCCCTCCCCATCGCCGGACCGAGGCCGCACCGCCGCTCACTGTCACTCCGCCAGTGCCTCGGTTCACGGCCCGTTCCCCATCCACTCGTTCCTCCCCGCGCGACGCCATTAGGGGGAAACGAAGCCCCGCGGCCGGGGACACCTTCCCGGACCCACTAGGCCCCAAGTGCGCGCCCACACGCGCCGGCCACGCCGTCGTCCCCCTCCCCTGCACGAGCAGTCGGGAGGAGGAAGAAGGCTACGGGTATTTTTGATTTGGCCCCTTTGTTTTATATAAATCCATGGTGCTCTTTGCTGAGTAACATGAGTCTTGTATGCAGGTCCCTGGGAGATAGATTTAATTAAAAACTGGCCCCTGGACAGTATGTGTTTTAGCTTTAAGTGGTTATTTGCTTTAGAAATCAATATTAAATCACAGGTAAATCCATAAATAGTGAAAGTTGTTTTGTTGTACTGATTATGAGTAGATCCACATGAGGGGTATGACGTGGATGCGTGGAATGACTGATTTGCCCTTGTTACTTTTCATGCATGTGATTACGGGTTAATTTATAAAAGTATACTTAAATGCCCTAGATTCATGAAACTTGGTCGGTGGCTATGTTGTAGTATATATACTCCCTTGTATTTTGCTGCCCTTGTAGGTTACATTTAATTACCTAGAGCCCATTAACGGGAAATATTTAACTAACTTCTGGATTTGGCATATGGACTTTGAAATACTCTAGAAATTAGTAGGAAAATCATTAAAAAAAATGTGAAACTTGTTGTGCTATATTGCTTGTGAATAGATCTATACAATGGAAATGGCCTAGCTAGGAAATTACTGTTTTACCCCTACCTTTATGCATGCAATGAATTATCAGTTAATTAATAAAACTAGGGTATATAAGCTCCTAAAACTATGAAACTTGGGATATGTGTCATTTGTACCTTATATGTTCACATGTATTTTTGGTTAACCCTAATCATAAATATTAAGTACTGATCTACCCTAATTATATTAATTAATAGATTTTATGTGAATGAAAATGCATGCTACATAAAACCTGTCCAGAAAAATCCATGGAAATTATATTTTTCTCATCTGGTCCACTGTAGCCTAGAAATAAGGTTTCATGTGTGTTGCTTGCTGTTTGATGAAGGACAAATTTAAATTGATACCTGCTCATGTATTAAGTCCATATGATGCATTGTGAATACCAAATTGCTTAAGTTAAGCTTGTCCTAGTCACAAGAGTAACTCTTACTTAGGAGTTTATCAATCACCTTTGTGTCTATCTCTTAAATGATTGTTCGTATGGGTGTTTGTTATTCATGAACCTCATGTACTGCATCATGCATATCATTCATGTAGAGACCATTACTGCAGATACGTGATCAAAGAAGACAACGCGTGGAGCTACTTCAAGCAACGGTGTCCAAAAGACCAACTAAGATCTAAATACCACATGGAGGCCCCTGAAGTGGTATTTGGAAGGAGGAGTTGTCCAAGTGATCAAGGGGTTGCCTGGGGCAAAGCCCCACAACCCGGCAAACTAACTTTAGTTTAGTTTGTTCAAGTTATCAACAACAAAGGTAGGCCCCTTAGGCATATACACCTACCTAGGTAATCTCACCACCCTTTATTTGATTGTGCATTTACGTTCAGGAGTTGTTTGAAACCCCACCTGCATACATACCTGATATCCTAGGTAGAATGGATATGTCGAAGTCTATGCTTAGCCATGCTTAGACGGTAGAAGTCGAGTGAAGATATTCACTCACGAGATGATATGACTCAAAATGTTTTACAAAAATTTAATACGAGAGCAATATGATATGATGTGATGAAAAGATGAGACCGGGTGGAGATATGGGTATATTACGATGAAAAATGATGTGGATGGTTTGGTGGACTCCGCCCGAGTCGTTTAAGGCCCGTCCACTGTTCGCCTGCTGATCGGCATAACATTGCTAGATTGCTTATCCGGGAAGTGGGACCGGAGAAAGTCTTGCTTGAACCATCCGAAGAACAAAGACTTGGTCCTACCATGGGGCCCGGGGGCGCTTGACTCATGGGAGGGATGACCCGGGATGCCGTGGTATCGCTCCATGGGGGCTAAACCTGGGGAATGGCGGGTTGGAATCGAACTTGGGATAGAACAAGTGGAGATGGGGGCTATATGTGGGAACGCGATGGCTAGTAAGCATATACCTCTGGCATGATAGTTATTCCCGGGAATTAAAAATCGATTCGAATCGCTGATGCTCACCAGGTGTGAGAATGCCAGTATCGCACACGGGCAACGTAGTAATAACTTTAATATCTTGTTCATTTAATCATGCTTTTTACATTACATGTTTGTACTTGTATGTTTATATTTCTGCAAGCTACTTTATGATGATATATATGTTGAGATGATGAGACATATGATTTATGGATCGTAATGATAATTATAATGGATCAAATGAGGCTTATGCTTTAAAAATGGATGACACTTGAAAGTAAGGACTCACTTTTAGTAAATTTGTGCGGGTTAGAGTCAAGTCCACAAAAAGCCTTGCATACTCTCAAATGTGTCGTGTTGAAACCGCCCACGGGGAAGTTCTACGAGTACCTCACGTACTCACCCCTACGTTGTTGATATTTTTATTTCAAGAACTTCACGATCGAGAATGACAATGGTGGGCTCAATGTCATGGCTCGATGTTTTATTTCCGCCGCAAGAGTATATCGGTATTACGTTACGGTTTTCGCTGCGAGATTATTTTGGAACTCTATTTCAGAATGATTGTACTTCTTTTTGAGCAAATATTTTGTAACAAACCAATTTATGTTTGTATGAAATGATGCGTTGTTGTAATTGTTGTGGCTCTTCCGAGGGCTTAACGTGTGTGATGTCGGCATCCCTGGGTGATGGTTGCATCGAGTGCCCTTTTGGGTAGCTCGACGGACGACCGGATTTGATTTGGTCTAAATACACTGCAAGCCAGAGGTGGCAGGTGTACTTAGCCCGGATTAAATCGGCGGTTCCGCCACACATGGCCCCCGCCTCTCCCTGCTCCACCGATTTCCCAAGCTATGGGCAGCCTCCATCGCCTCTGCCGACCTCATCCACGAGCGCCACCACCCCGGCCGCCATAGCCGCCGAACCATCACCATGGAGGACCAACCTCCGGTGCCTCCCCCATCTCCAGGACTAGTCCACTGAGGTCACCTCATCCACGCGCAGCTCTAACGCCCTCTGACTCCGGCACTGGCCGCCTCACCGACGAGATCCACTACCGCGCTGCCCTCACCAACACGCCATGGCTGCCTCGGTTCACCCACGTTCCCTAACCGCACAGGCCACCCCGCGTGACGAGATTAGGGGGGAAGCTTTCGCGTTGCAGAGAACACGCCCGCGGACCATGTGGGCTCCAAGTCCTCGCCCCCACACGCCAGTGTAGCCACGCCTTCCCCCTCCCGACGTGCGGCCTCTCCCCTGTCCAGAGGTAGAAGAAGGGCCCAACCTTTTACACAAAACCCCCCCTGCTCTTTTCTCTATTTTTCACTCTATTTCAATCGCTATGCAGTGAGTCTATACAATCTTCCTGGCAGGCCCTTAGAGATAGGTCTATTTATATATAGGTCCAGGTGGCAGGGTAATATTACATATGAATTTGAAATTCTCTAGAAATTAGTAGAAAAATCATAAAAATACAAAACTTATTTTGTTGGATTGCATATGAATAGATCTATGCAGTGGAGTAGTCTTTGTTGAGTGAAATGACTGTTTTGCCCTTGCTTTTGTGCATCTATTGTTTTCATAGATAATTAGCAAAAGTGAACTAAATGATCTCTAAAAATTATGAAACTTGGACTGAGTACTATTTATGTCAATTATTGTCAGCCCTAGTTATTACTAGAATTTGACAGATCTATCCCTAGGGATTACTTTTAGATATTTATTGAATAAGAAAATACATACTATATGAAATGTGCTCAAACACATCCCTAACATTATGTTGTACACATTTAGTCCAGTATAGTCAAGAAATAAAGTTTCATTTGTGTTAGTTGTTGTTTACTAGGTGATTTGAAAATGGCAACTTCTATAGGGATTTAAACCGTAAAATAGAGGAATGTTACTTAATTCACTCCAAGAGCTCCACCCAAGTTTAGGTAGATGTGATGCTGCATAAATATGATTGTAAGAAGTTGTCATGTTTTTTTGGTTGTTGTTATAGAAGGAATATGTAAATGCTTACTTAAATAAGATTAAAAATGAAGGGTATGAATTGGGAGTGCTAACGTGTGATTGTATGTGAACTCGTGATTTCTTGTGTGCTCTACTAGTTACAGTTCATTGGTAGTATCACCATGAAGCACACACCTTCGACATAAACATTTTAGCTCCATATTAAACAACTAAGCAACTAGTGCTAGGAGTGATGTTTTAAACTAGCAGCCCTTTTCAAGTATAAATATATGCTTGTCTGATGCTTTGCTTACATAAAGGGCAAATTAAATTGATACTTGAACATATGATGGGTCTATATGTTGCTCAATGAACAACTGATTATATGAGTGAATGTTTGCTCCTTATTCACAAAAGTACCTTGGTCCAAGTGATTTATCAATCACCTTTCTGCCTATCCATAAAATGATTGTTCAAACGTGTGCTTGACGTCATGCATCTCACTTATAGCATTGTGCATGGCATTCATATAGTAACGCATATTGCAGATACGTGATCCAGAAGCAAATGCGTGGAACTATTTCAAACAACAGTGTCCAGAAGACCAACTAAGACCCAAATACCACCTGGAGGCCCCTGAAGTGGTATTTGGAAGGAGGTGCAGTCCAAGCGATCAAGGGGTTGCCTGGGACAAAGTCTCACAACCCGGCAAACTAACTTAGCTTAGTTTGTTGGTTTTGAGAAATATTAAGCAAAGGTAGGCAGGACCATGAATTTTCCAGCTAATATTATCTTGATTGATGATTACGCATCCGCATTAGGAGTTGATTGAAAACCTTTGCATTAGACTCCCTGGCCGCCCTGGCCCTAGCACCTATACCTAGAGTTCGTAGGACGAGTTGCCTAGAATTGCTAGGTGCGAGCAGACACGAGTGAAAGGAGTCACTCGTCGCGTAGGTGGTTTCAAAAATCACAAAACTTTTACTATTTGGAAAGTAATATTATGCTCATGCTTTAAATGGAGACAGGGCGGAGAATAACTTTATTTTGTGGTGTGCGTTGTTGTATCATTTGGCTCCGCCCGTGTCGTTTAAGGTCCATTTGTTGTTCGCCTATTGGTCGGCATAACATTGCTAGAGTGCTTAACCGGGAAATGGGACTGGTGAAAGTCTTACCTAGGCTCGTCCAAAGTTTTAGAGGTGCCGTCCATCCACTTGCTGGAGGCCGTTGGGCCTGGGGGCGCTTGTACTCGAGGGAGGGCTGAACCAGTGCACTGTGGTAATGCTCCTGATGGAGCACAACCTGGGGGTTAGGTGGGGGCGCTTTGAATCTTGGGACAAGACAGGTGGAGATGGGGGCTATATGTGGGAACGCGATGGCTAGTAAGCATATACCCCTGGCATGATAGTTATTCTTGGGAATTACAATCGATTTGAATCGCTGATGCCCACCAGGTGTGGAAATGCCAATACATTTGTCGTTCATCGTAGTAACTACTTGAATACATTATATCTTTTTCACATGTTTTCAAATACTACATGCTTGTACTACTTTGTTGCTTACATTTCTGCAAGTTATTATTATGGAGTTATCTGCAAATGATGAAACTTGTCAGTATATGATATTATACCTCTGATTAAAATCAATGGCTAAGGATCCACATATTAGTAAGCAAGCTTTGCGTCAGCCGTAAGCCACTCCATTAAGTCCTACTGAGTAATTAGTAATCAGGGTTTGCCCCCACCTTTTGAGTACAGGTACCGACGACATCTGGACAAGTGCTTGGAGGAGGATAGTACCGGTGGGCTCGGTGCTTTTCGCCTCAATCATCATTGCATGAAGACTACTAAAGTATTTCGTTTCCGTTGTGAGATGTTTTTGAAATCGCTTCCGCTATCTGATTCAAACTTGCCCTTCATATGGCATTATGTTGAAACTTGTATTTTATTTCGAACCGGTTTGTAAAGTAAATCTACTTATACTCTATTTCAACTGTCTGAGATGATGTAATTGTTGTGGCTCCATCGAGGGCTGGATGTGTATGATGTCGGTTCCACTGGGATTTGGTAATATCGAGAGCCGAATGACTCTCGACGGACGACCGGGTTTAATTTTGTCTAAGTGCACTGTGAGCCAGAGGTGGCAGGTGTGCTTAGCCCGGATTAAATCGGTGGTTCCGCCACATGTTGCTGGGCGATTCATCTAGGCAAACCCTAGCTGACATCGTCACCACCACCGTCATCCCCACAAACAGTCCACTCCTATCCTATTACTCCTCATTGGCTTCTCAATCCAGGGGCTTGTATCGAAACCGCATCACACGATCGATCGAATAAGTCAACTGACCAAGCTAGCATTGTCCCGTCGCCACAGACACGCTGCTAAGATCCATCCGCGTGCCGATGGCTTCTGTCAAGATGCGAGAAAAGTCGTTGTCGCCGCTCAGCTGGCTGCCGCAGACCAATCTGTGTCTAATGTTGTCCATAGCCATGTCACCGCTCTAGGCCTCGCCCATCTCGGGGAACCCACTGTTCCCTTTGCTCTAGCACGCCTGCGCCGGCCTGCTCATCACCATGCCATCCATTAGTGACCTCGTCTTCTAGCTTCCGTATGGCCACATCGAGAGATCCTAGGCCTCCACGTATCGGATCCCCAAGAACAAAATGCGCCTTTTCGACCTGCCCTCCAAGCTAGGCATGCCAGAGTTAGGCGATATGCCAGTTTCTCAGATCTACTTGCCATCGCCACATATGTTTCTTCCACCATTGAAGTTTCTCCTTATCTGTCCCCTAACTCCATGGCCACAAGTTGCTCGATGGAAGTCCTGTACGACTTCTTCTCAGGTATGCATCCATACCCTTGCAACTGAGGACCTCGCTCAGGATAAAACTCCATGGTTAGTAACACCAGCCCTTAAAGTGGCATCGGGTGTCATGAGCCATTTGGCTTGGAACTGCAAAGGTAGTGGCAAGAACCTCTGCAGCCCTACAATGTTGCATCGTGCCCGTTTATTCTCATCAACCAAAGCTTAGCTAATTTTCATTTTAGAAACAAGAAAAAAGTATCTACATAAGTCTACTCTTATAAATAAATTTGGTATCGATGATGCTTTTGTGATGCCTTCGATTGGCCTTTCTGGAGGCCTTTGGCTTCTTTGGAAATGAGATTTTAACGTTTCAGTAGATTTAGCTTCTCCTAACTATATCCTAGCCAATGCTATATACAAGCCCATTTCTATGTCTTTCAATCTTATTTGTATGTATGGTGATCGCACCATTCTAGGACTAATGAAATATAGCAAGCGGTTTTAATTTTCAATATGCCAGTCCTATGTATGGGTGACATGAATAACATCATGAATGTAAAGGAAAAGTTAGGCTCTAATCAAGTAATCTGTATGTCGATCTTAGGTACTAGCAACCATGAAAGGAACGTGTCGGGGTATCCGACCCAAGAGGGGGATGTTGGCATACCTTAGCATGTTCGATGTAACTCTGCAAGCGCACAGAAACCGCGTTGTAGCCTTTCAACAAGGAGTATTCCAGGGTATCGAATCCACGAGGAACGAGGAGTATAATAACACACAACACAACTAACCAAACTAGTGAACCTAGCAATGTAGAGGATAAAAGACAGAGAAGCAGGTTCTCGATAGATGTTAAGTCACCTTACTATACTAAGCATGCAAAAGTGCTATACTTGTCATGTAAACATAGACACCAAAGCTGTAGCACCACTGCCAGGCACTAGAGTGATGATTACCCAACCGAGAAAGGTAGGTACTACAAGATTCGGCTATATCGTTAGCGAGTCTATCCGAAACATACGGATTGGAATACTTAGATCACAAAAGCTGTCACCAAATGTGCCTACCAACCAGAGCTGTGTGGGATAGCCGACCAACCAAGGTAAACTCTAAGTACAAACACCATTGTGTCTACTTGATGAGTTCACTACTAACTAGTAATGAGCTAGAATAGCAAGCAACACTATATAGCCAACACTATAAGCATGCACAAGGTTCCCATAAACATACAAGCATAGGACTAAGTATGAAAATAAAGTAAGAGTGGAATAACGAAGATGGAGGACAAAGAACTTTACCCAATCCTAGAATCGAATATCCTTCCTCTGAGATTACAAGCCTGGGAGTGAAGAGAAATCCCACTCCCACACTCTTCACCTCACCACCTCCTTGATACAATAGGCACTCTCTCTACAAGCTAAGGGAAAACTTTACTTCTCCAACACTATACACTTCACACTCCCAAGTGCTACTCTACCACTACACCACACCACATACCATGACATTAAGGGTATTTATAACTATCCAAAGGTCGGTTGTGGTGGTTAACTCAGTGCTGAAGGGGCAAGTGGCAGGCTGGGCGGCCCTTAGATGCACGGAGTTTGGCCATCCAACGCTCCATGACACTTGGTTGAGGCGGTTGACAGTTATTCTTGTGTGCTTTTGCCTTGAACATTGGATTGTCTTTGTGTTTCTTCCTTAGCCATTGGATGACACTCCCTTGGATTGCTGACTTAGCCAATCTGAGGCCTAGATTGATGAGTTGAAGGCCTTACAGGGTGTTTGTGCTTCCTCTTTTAGTTTCCAATGTGGAGTTGTATTTGACACATCATCGCTTGCATGCAGGTCAAAGTTGGTGGCATTTGGAGACAATCACAGGTCGAGCGGCCAATGAGATGGGCCGGGCAGTCTAGGACTTAGTCCCTGGCACCAGTCCTTAGTGCTGAGAGGTTGAGGAGGCTGGGCGGCCTGTCCACCTGGCTGGGCGGCCAGCGTTTGGTCACCCCTTGTCCAACTTTCCATTGTTGCACCTTGTTTCACTATGTTTTGCATGTATTTGCATCATGATATGTGTTCCTGCAAGATCTTTGTACACAACTCATGGAACTAGTTAATATGTATGAACCTTGCATAAAAATCACCCTTAAAAGATGAAGTATTGGTGGTTGAAATAGGTTATAACGACCGCCAACACCCTCCACACTTAGACGTTTGCTCGTCCTCGAGCAAACAAGAAGTGTAGAGGGCACATAACAACCATAGTCTTAGCAAGCACAAAGGTTACTCCCAAATTGGTTCATCTTACCCAGGATTTCAATGGTGTCTACACTCTGATTCTGGGATCTTGAGACTAAGAACAAGTTCTAGGTATCACAACAGTTTTCTCCTAACTATGAGCAAAAGAGGTTTTCACTTTTCAAAAAGCATGGTGCTTTATTCCTTTGCTCTCAAGATCACCTCTCAATCACTCAAAGGATGAAAATCCTTGTTTTTCCTCCCCTTCTAATCTAAATTTTGGGGGAGCTGGAAGGAAAGACTATCTTATCATGTTTGTATCACCAAGTCAAATCAAGTGTCAAAGCACAGAGTATGAATCAATTCGAAGATTTTGGCTATGTGCAAGTGTGGCGGAAAGTTATTGGTGAATGTTCTTTTGTATTCCCCTTTTTGATGTGAGAGAGGGCATGATACTTTCCTTCTTTTCTTTCCTTTTTCCTTTCTTTCTTCTCCTTTTTTTTTTCAATTCCATGCCTCTTTTCCTCTCTTTTTGCATAACTGATGAGGGGTATTTGGAATGTTTACATAGCACAATTTGCTGGAACTTTTTGCTATGAATGTGCACGTGATAGCCAAAAACCTTGAATGATTCTAACTCATTTGATGGCACAAAATTTGACAAGGTTCCAAACATTCAAAGATGTCTTTGATGCATAAGAGTTTTAATTTATGGTACTGGTAGGACATGTGTCTTGAGAGCATTGGAGTAGAGCACATTTTAATATTTTGCAAAACAAAACTCTTTGCTCAAGCGGGTGATTACTGAGGTGTATCCATGTTACTTATATCTCATGAATCAACATCTTAAATCGAAGTAGGTCCCTAATAAAAAAGTGTCCATGGGCAATTTTACTTCAACATAGGGAGTAAAGTTTGTACAAGCATAGACACAAGTTGAAAATGTGATCATGTAGAGCATATTTTTATCCAAGTTTCTTGTATTAAGTGAAGTGTATGGGCCATATTACAAAATATTCATGATGATACCTGGTCCTTGTGTAGGGTCGAAGTGAAAATGGGCTAACTTAGCCCTATGTCAGGCCCGGCGACCTGGTCAGGGGCTGGGCGGCCTGAGGAGTGGGTCTTTCGACCTTTGCATTGATTGTCTTGCATGGGGAAGTGCTCTGGGACGTTTATTTCTGTGTGTAGTACATGTTTTGCGTATGTGACCTGCTGGGCCGCTAGGGTGCTTGGCTGGGTGGCCAGGGGTAGGCCGGGCAGCCAACTTTTGGCTCGGATCGTCCTAGGTTTTTGTGAGTAGCGTGGTGGAACCCTGTACGTCATGTTTCTCGTTCGTTTCTGCAGGGTTAGTGACAGGAGATGGGGGTGGCCAAGTGCCATTACCCCACACTTGAACTCAAAGTAGGGATAAACAAAACTTTATTGATTTAAGCATTAATGATGAAAATAAACAAATCAAAGCAAAGATAGGCGATGTCCATACAAAGAAATAAATGAAACAAAACCTAAACACTAAGAATTAAAAGGGCGCCTATACTAAAATTTATTCTGCGGCCATGGGCATCTATGGCATAGGTGGATCATAGATATTGGGATGCCTAGTGGCATCGGCAATGCGACGGAACTTGGAAGAGAAACCCTTCCTAAGGATCTCTAATTTATCATTGATTTTCCATTTCCAAAGTTCGCCTTCCACGCATCGTTCTTCAAGCTTGATGAGCTTCATCTTCATGGCTGCGAACTCCGCCTTGAGAGACTCTATAGTCTCTTTCTCACCCTCCTCCGATGAGTCTTCAAATTGTCCCGGTGGAGTTTGGATTGGAGGGGGTTTGGTGGCACGGTGAACAATCCTCCTAGGGGGAGTTGAATCCATGGACTCATCAATAGATGCATCCCCTCGAAGGACGTTCTCCATGTGCTTTAGGACTAACACCTTCCCCTACTTTCCGGAGGGAGTAACTCTGCCCCAGACAGTGTAGGCCGGTGATCCCAAGCTCTTGGGCACTCCATTGCCAGCATTCTTCACAGAATCATCCTAGAAGAGTCTCCGTACGGGTACCTTAGGGCTGATCGCCTCGACCTTAGGCCGAGGTGAATCTGCCCTGTACACCTTCTTTGCGAGATGATTCATGCTGGAGATAGCCCACGTTTAGGCCTCCCTGTACTGCGTGAGCATGAGAGGGAGGTTGGGCGACCTCGCTAGTGGCCGAGCGGCCTTCCCTGAGGGGGTGGCCGGATGGCCAGTGGTGCGACGTCCATCACCAACATGATGTCTTTGATTGGGATGACCCCTCTTGGAATGAGCTCATTGTTCGACGCTGGCAAGTAGGTCGCCGTGGTGCCCGACGTGGGGGCTAGGCTCTTGGGGGAGGTGTTGTTGGAGGCCATGGCTAAGTTTTTTGCAAGGGAGATGAGATGGGAATGGTGGGAGTGCTAGGAAGGGGTGAACACTCGTCCTTAAGTCGATGGTGGATCGATCTCATCTACTCAACCAAGTTCCAGATGTGTTGGGGATCAGATCACTTCCAAATTTGAAGTAAGGCGGCCGGGCGGTAGAGTGAAAGGCCGGGTGGCCACTTAGGGGGCCGAGGGGCCTGGCCCTTCGGTCGGGCGGCCACACCAGAGGCTGGGCAGCCTAGCTCTTGAGCTGGCTAGCCTCGTCGAACCTGGTTTGGCAAGCCAGAGTTGGTTTTGCCCTCTTTGGTGTACTGCAACCCTTTTTATCGTGACGATTCGAACTTTTTTGTTGAGATTTTGGTGAAGTGGAAGTAAAAGGTGAGATAAGGTAGAAAAGTGTGGAGCATGGTAGTGTACATGGCTCATTTTAGGTCAGAGCTGGACTGTGGCCATATGATCATGCTTTTTCTTCCAGCTCATAGACATCCACTTCTTTGAGTTGTGGCGTTTCGGGCTCTAGGAAAATGTTTAGGCGTTGCCCGTTCGCCTTAAAGACTTTCCCATCATCGTCCTGGAGGGTGATGGCACCGTGATCGGCGGCATCGAGGACCACAAAAGGTCCTTCCCACTTTCTTCTGAGCTTACCTGTGGCGGAATCGCCGATTTAATCCGGCCTAAGCACACCTGCCACCTCTGGCTTGCAGTGTGATTAGACCAAACTAAACCCGGTCGTCCGTCGAGAGTCATTCGGCTCTCGATATTACCCTACCGTAGAAGAACCGATATCATACACATCCAGCCCATGATGGAGCCACAACAGTTACATCATCTCAGGCAGTTGAATATAGCATATGTAAACTTATTTTACAAACCAGTTCGGAACAAAAATATAAGTTTCAACATATTGCCATACGAAAGGCAAGTTCGAATCAGATAGCGGAAGCGATTTCAAAACATCTCGCAGTGGAAACGAATTACTTTAGCAGTCTTCATGTAATGATGATCGAGGCGAACAGCACCGAGCCCACCGGCACTAACCTCCTCCAAGCACTTGTCCACATGTCGTCGGTACCTGTACTCAAAAGGTGGGGGCAAACCCTAAGTACTAATTACTCAGTAGGACTTAATGGAATGTCTTATGGCTGACGCGAAGCTTGCTTACTAACAAGTGGGTCCTTAGCCATTGATTTTTAAACAGTGGTATATCAACATAAAGTAATTTCATCATTTGCATATAACATCATAATAATATCTTGCAGAAATGTAAACAATACAATTCAAGCATGTAGTATTTAAAAACATGAGTAACAGATAAAATATGTTCAAGTAGTTACTATGTTGCCCGTGTGCATTATCAGCATTCCCACACCTGGTGGGCATCAGCAATTCGAATCGATTTTAATTCCCGAGAATAACTATCATGCCTGGGGTATATGCTTACTAGCCATCGCGTTCCCACATATTGCCCCAATCTTAACCTGTCTCGTCCCAATTTCGATTCACTCCCTCCTAGCCCCCGGGTTGTGCCCCCATGACGAGCCTGCTGACATCTCGGTCTCCCAGCCATGAGTACCAAGCTCCCCCGGGCCACCTTCCTCTCAACCAGCGGGTAGGAACATGTCTCTGTGCTTTGGACTAGCCCAGGAAAGACTTTTCCGGTCCCATATCCCGGATAAGCACTCTAGCAATGTTATGCCGAACAGCAGGCGAACAGCGGACAGGCCTTAAATGACTCGGGCGGAGCCAAATAGTACAACAACACACACCCCAATATAAAATTATTCTCCGCCCGGTCTCCATTTAATTTATGAGCATAATATTACTTTACCAACAGTAAAAGTTTCTGTGATTTTTGAAACCACCTACGCGACGAGTGACTCTTTTCTCTCGTGTCTACTCGCACTTAGCAATTCTAGGCAACTCGTCCTATGAACTCTAGGTATAGGTGCTAAGGCCAAGGCGGCCAGGGAGTCTAATAAAAAGGTTTTCAATCAACTCCTAATGCGGATGCGTAATCATCAATTAAGATAATATTAGCTGGGAAATTCATGGTCCTGCCTACCTTTGCTTATTCTTATCAAAACCAACAAACTAAACTAGGTTAGTTTGCCGGGTTGTGGGGCTTTGCCCCAGGCAACCCCTTGGTTACTTGGAGAACTCCTCTTTCCAAATACCACTTTAGGGGCCTCCAAGAGGTATTTGGGCCTTAGTTGGTCTTTTGGACACCGTTGCTTGGAGTAGTCCTACGCACGTGCTCCTTGATCACGTACCTGCATTAAGCGTCACTATATGAATGACATGCTCGATGCAGCGAACGGGATGCATGAATGTCAAGCACACATGCAAATAATCATTTCATGGATGAGCAAAAAGGTGATTGATAAACTACTTAAGCCAAAGTATTTTTGTAGATAAGAAGCAAGCATATTCTTATACAATCGTGCAAGCATTCATTTGGTTATCAATTATAAAGAAGGTACGTAGAAACTATAATAAAGACCTTAACAAGGAATGGAGGTGCATTTCATTATTTTACTTGACACTCAGTTGTTTAGTTACTCAACTTCAAGACTTATGTAGGAAGTGTGTGTGACATCGTGATATAGCAAATTAACTATACCGAGTAGCATATACACGTCATTACAGGTTCACATTCGACCACACATTAACTTCCTGGTTTCATTTTCTTTATTTTTAAACCTACTAGAGTGATTATACATAAGCTCATCATGAATCAGCACCCAAAATACTTGAATAAATCACATAAGCATCCTAGCACAATAACATTAATACATGAACTTTGGTGGGATTTTTAGAGCACTTTAAGTAACACTTTCCTATTTATTGGTTTAAATCCCTATAGGAGTTGTCATTTTCAAATCACCTAGCAAACAGCAATTAAGGCACATGGAACTTTACTTCTTGACTATATTGGACTAAATGAGTACAACCTAATTACTAGGGATTTATTTGAGCACAATTCATAATGCATGTATTTTATTATTCAATAAATAGCTAAAAGTGGACCCTAGGGGTAGATTTGTCATTTCACCAATAAAACTAGGGCTACCAAAAATACTAGTGCATAATGCATGACATAGGTAGCACAAAGTCCAAGTTTCATGATTTTTGGAGGTGTTTAACTTTAGTTTTGCTAATTATTTAAGAAATCTTAATATGAAAGCAATCAGGGGCAAAACAGTCATTTCACACATCACTACTTTGTCCAATGTGTAGATCTGCTCATAACAAGTCCAACAAATCAGGTTTCATATTTTTAGCATTTTTGTGTGATTTACTATTGCTTTTCAAAGTTTATATACTAAGAAAATGTATTTAAAACCAAGATTCCACAGCTCAGGGACTAGATTGTATTTATGGATAACATGCAGGGGCTAACTTGTGAGATCTGCAGGGCTCTGTCTACAGCACAAAGGATGAAAACGTGAAACTAATAAACTGCAGGGACTAAATCACAAAAGTTCCGGCCCTTTCTTCTACCTTCCGCCCGGGAAGAGGCCGCGCATAGGGGGAGTGCGCCGCGGGTTGCTCCGGCGACACGAGGCACGGGATGGCGGCACCGGGACCCTGGGAACGTGTTCCCGGCTTCAGGGCGTCTTCTCCCCCAGTTCTCGTCGTGCGAGGAGGACGGGAAAACCAGCGTGGAGGCGGTGAACCGGGGCGTCCACGACGGCGCACAGAGGCCCGTGGCGTGGCTCGATCCGGCGAGGAGGCGAACGAGGGAGGCCAAGAGGTGGCCAAGGCGGTGGAGCAGTGCTGGGCGATGGTGGTGAGCGCGTTGTCTTCGGGGGAGAGAGCCGGAGGGGGTTGGCCACGCGAGCTCGTGGTGGCGCCTCCAATGGCGGGCAGCGCACTAGAGAGGGAGAGCGTGAGAGGCAGAGAGAAGCTGGGCGATGGAACGTGAGGAGCAGAGTGGGAGGAGGAGGCGGGGAAGAGGGAGACTGGCTCGGTCTTACGGCCAGGACGGTGGCCATGGCGGGCGGCTTCCGCCGCGTGGGCGTGGAAGAGAGGAGGAGGAAGGAGCTGCAGGCGCGGTGGACGTGGTCCATGGACCGCGGGGCGCCGACAGGTGGGACCGGGCGAGGGGAAGGATGAACGGTGCACTGGACCGGGTTTGGGGAAGCGAACGGAGGTGGGACCCACCGGCGCGACGTGTCCCAACCGCGTGAGCAGGAATCCTATGGCCTTACAGGTGGGGTCCGCTCGTCATAGAGACAAAGGAAAAGGAAAATTCGAGAAATAGAAAAAAGGCTGTTTGACCAGATAGAGACATAATTAAAATTCTTGTTTTTCACCAATTTGGAGGCTGAATTAGGGAGAGCTAAAAATACAAGAAACGTTCCAAATTGTGTTCTCTACAACTTTGTTTTTAACTTGTGACACCATGTTATGTTCAAATTTGAGGAGAAATTTGAATTCAAAAGTTGTGACCCTAGTTTGACCAACAGCACCTTCCAATTTTGAAAATTCCATAAGTCCATTTTAGGTCCACTTTCACAGAGAGATTTATATACCAATTTGTTCATAATTTCATGATCTACAACTTTCCTATATAGAGTTTTGCATGATCATGACTTTTGTTTCACAAAAATTTGAATTCTCTAAACAGGTCTGTTTTTGACAGATTTCACACTTTGACGAAAATAGCCAAAAACAATATGCAAACCCTCATGCATATCAAAACTCCAATTACCAAAGTTGTTCAGCATGGAATTATTTACAAGTTTGGTATATAAAGTTCCTTCCAATTCACCACAAATTTTAAAATATGAGGCCAAACATATTCAGAGGTTTGGTAAAATAGCAAGTTTACTTCATGTGGAGTCTTTCTTGTTTTCAACTTTTGAACTACCAAACGAAGTCCAATTGATTCAAGGCCAGATGCACTTGAAAGTTAATGAATCTAATTTCATTTCATAAAAGGTAAGATTTTGAAGTTGTATAGTGAAATTGAAAGAAATTTCTAAATGAAATTTAGGAAAGAGTGTCGAGCCTAAACTTAGCAACATTTCCTGAGCGTAGGCTAACTGGGTTTGGTTTGAACTTTTGAGCCCCTTAACATCTGATTTTGAAATTGGTCAAAATAGAAAATTTGAAGGTAGCTTCCTAAACTAAAACTTTTGTATTTTATGTCTTGCATGAAAATGTATAAATGTCTAACTACTCAATCAAGCAACGCAAAGTTTTGCATATTCAACTTGAAAATTTTGACTTAGTGGTTTCTTGGCCTAGTTATTGCTCCTCTCTAAGCAATTATTAAATCCAAATCCTTTATTAACACTAATCAAATCGCGTGTCAAGGCTTTTGAGATGCCGGGGCATCACGTTACCATGACCAAACAAACGAACACGAGAATTAAAGAGTAGTATCTTATCTCCCAGTTTGAATGTCTTGATCTTGATGCGCTTATCATGCCATCGTTTAGTTCGTTCTTTGTAGAACTTGGCACTGTGGTTGGCCTTCTCCCTCTATTCCTCCAATTCAGCGAGTTGAATCGGTTGTTGAACTCCTGATGATTGGAGATCCATGTTCCACTTCCTTATCACCCAGTGAACTTGAACTCAAGCTCTACCGGTAGGTGACAAGGCTTGCCATACACCATCTGATATGGTGTCATGCTAATGAGAGTCTTGTGTGCTGTGCGATACGTCCAAAGAGCATCGGGTAGCTTGGATACCCAGTCTTTTCCCATAGTTGTAATAGTTTTCTGCAGTATATTCTTGATCTACTTGTTTGATATCTCAGCTTGGCCACTTGTCTGCGGATGATATTTAGTGGCAACACGGTGATCCACACCGAGCTCTGCGAGGCACCTCTTGAATCTTTTATCTATGAAGTGTGATCCTCCATCGCTGATGATGACTCTTAGCGTATCGAATCGAGGAAAGATGGTATCATAGGACATTCTGATTGAATGTCTTGAATCTGCCGTGAAACATGGCAGCGCCTCTACCCATTTTGACACATAGTCCACTGCGATCAGGATGTACTCTTTGTCTCCACACTTGTGAAAGGGCCCCATGAAGTATATGCCCCACACATCAAATACATCGAGTTGAAGGTTGCTGGAGAGTGGCATAGCATGCCTTAGATTAATGTTTCCTTAGCGTTGGCACTTCATACACCATCATATGAACTCCTTGGCATCATTTTACATATTTGGTCAGTAGAATCCACTTTGCTAAATCTTTGCTTGAGTTCAATAGGCTTCGTAGTGACCTCCGTAGGAAGATGAGTGACATCTATCAAGGATCTGGGGTACTTCGCAAGCAGGAGTACAGCGATGCATGAGTCCATTTGAGCGGAGTTTATAGAGGTAGAGGTCATACCAGAGATAGAACCGGCTGTCGTAAACCAGTTTCCTCTTATCAATGTTTTTAGGCACATATCTAGTGACCATGAAGTTGACCAGATCTGCTTACCATGGTTAGGATGATGTGACCTTCAGAAGGTTGTCGTCTCTCATGTAGTCATCAATCGGCAAGGATGATGTTTCTTCAAATTGCATTCAAGAGAGATGATTTACAACTAAATTTTCAACTCCCTTTTTATCCCTGATCTCTATGTCAAATTCTTGGAGCAATAGGACCCACCGTATTAGTTGTGGCTTTGCATCTTTTTGGTGAGGAGATATTTGAGAGCTGCATAGTCTGTGTATATGATGACTTTGGCTCCCATCAAGTATAATCTGAATTTATCAATGGCAAAGACAATGACCAAAAGTTCTTTTTCGGTGGTGGAGTAATTCAGTTGCGAGCCAAGTAAGTGTCTTGCTTGCATAGGATATGGCATGATGTTTTCTATCTTTGCTCTGGCCCAAGACTGCTTCTACAACATAGTCACTAGCATCGCACATGATCTCAAATGGAGCATTCCACTTAGGTGGCTGGATGATGGGTGCTGTGACGAGAGCCCTCTTGAGTGTGTGAAAGGCAAGGCTTCAAGGCAAGCTTCATCAAACATGAAGGATGTATCTTTGGCTAGTAGATTGGTCAGTGGTCAGGCTATAAAGGAGAAATTTTTTATGAATCTCCTATAGAACCGTACATGACCAAGGAAGCTTCGGAGTGCCATGATGTTTGATGGAGGTGGTATCTGCTCAATAACTTCAATTTTTGCACTGGTCCACCACTATGCCTCTCTCTGATACTCTGTGTCCTAGCATAATCCCTTCTCTGACCATAAAGTGACAATTCTCCCAGATTAGGACGTGGTCAACTCCTTTGCATCTCTAGAGGACGTGGTCAACTCCTTTGCATCTCTACATCCATCAAAGGTTTTGCCGTAGACTGAGAAATCGTCCATGAAGACTTCCATTATGTTATCGATCAGGTCAGAGAAGATGGCCATCATGTATCGCTGGAACGATGTTGGAGCGTTGCATAGTCCAAGCGACATCCGCTAGTAGGCGAAAGTGCCATAAGGATAGGTGAATGTAGTCTTACTCTGGTCATCCAGTGAATGGGGATATGGTGATAATCGAAGTAGCCATCAAGATAGCAGAAGGAGTGGTTGGCTAGTCTTTCGAGCATCTCATCGATGAAGGGAAGAGGAAAGTGATCCTTCTGGGTGGCGGAGTTGAGTTTTCTATAGTCGATGCACATTCGCCATCCGGCGACAGTACGCTGAGGGATTAACTCATTGTTTTGGTTCTTAACAACTGTCATTTCTCCCTCCTTGGGTATGACTTGGATTGGACTGATGCATTCACTATCTTGTACGGGGTAGATGATACTTGTTGGCGGTTCTTAGCCAAACAGATTTTACTCCGCAAACGAACGGAGACCGCTGTAGCTTTCACCCAGGAGTATTCCAGGGTTTCATATTTATCCACAGGGAAGCATTGAGAAAGAACAATAATTCATCGATCATCTAGCTTTATCTATCTAATTCAGTCCAAACGATAGGTGGAGATATATGAAAGATAAACAAAAGACAAAAATCAAACACCATGAGATACATGCCAAAACTGTTAACATGAAAACAAGTTTAGCTAGGAGGACAACGGGTCAAGACTAAGGTTCGGTCTTCATTCTTTACTAGCATACAAGAGCCTATCTGTGCTAAGGTCGAAAGGACTTCAACAGAGGCGATACTTGCGTCGAGCAAAATTCTAGAGTCTCGAGGGTACCAGGGGTAGATAGTTGGTCCCGAAGGAGAGTCTAGCTAACACCTACGGGCCTCCCAAACGATGGGCCTAGACTACACAGGCACACCACACGCTGTCACTGAGTGGGGCTATCAAGCAAATCTGCGTGGAGAGGATGGCACGCTACAAGTGTGCAATAGTTCATCCTTGGCCAAAGGAGAGGAACTAACCAGAGCCTAGCGTCTAAGTCTAGGGGTGAATTGTAGCACCGGCAAGCACAACTAAGAATCCATCAATTCTAACTTAGCACAACTCAGGCCATGATGCAACGCTCTAACTACTGATCTCATCATGTAACTAACTAAAGAAGAAGAAGTGCATTAACTAAGAAGGTAAAGTACTAATCATCATCAAGAAAGTAATGCAACAAATATATAAGTAAGAATGTAAATACATTACCGGGGATTCCCGACTGACTCCGACACACGAAGCTTGTTCCAACTTCTAATTAAACACTGAATTCAGAGCGGAGGCACCACCCGAGGGGTGCCTCCAAGTGAGGGAGAGAGAGTTTACATGGCGAAAGGTACATAAAAGCACCAAACTGGTACGTTTTTGGAGTGGGGGAGTGCCCCTCTATTTATAGGAGGAGGTAGGTCGATGGGGCAGCAAAGGCGGTCGGCCGGCCGGCCATGTAGGTGGCCGGGCCGCCATTGACCATAGCCGGGAGGCCATCCAATTCACCGACTTAGTTGATCCAATGGCTGAAAATGCTTCCCCAAGGTCGGTGACGGTTGCCAAAGTTAGTGCACGTGCAAAACGGGTAAAAGTTTTGGTCGGCTAGCCAAGTTTTATGGCCAGGCGGCCACGTGTTTCTCCCAGATTGGCTGCATGCTGTCTCCCTTGGATTGCAATCCTTGTGTGGTGGCCTTCCGACCCTTGGTGTGGCGCAACCGCCGATTTAATCCGGGCTAAGCACACCTGCCACCTCTGGCTCGCAGTGCACTTAGACCAAATTAAACTCAGGTCATCCGTCGAGAGTCATTCGACCCCCGATAATACCAAATCCCAGAAGAACCGACGTCATACACATCCAGCCCACGATAGAGGCACAACAGATACATCATCACAGGCAGTTGAAATAGAGTAATAATAGACTTAGTTATAAACCAGTTTCAAATAGAGTACAGTTCTAACATAGAGTTATAATATAGCAAGTTCGAAAGTATCTCAGCAGCGGAATATTAAAGTCCAAAGATCATGATATCATCTCAAAAGACTTGCATTAAAAGAAACAACATCGAGCCCACCGATGTTGCCCTTGTGCCACTCATGCAGATTCATCCCAGATGGGGGCATGCACCACCTCCAACACAGGTGCAAACCATGAACTCCATACCTGCGCTCAAAATGTGGGGGCAAACCCTGAGTACTAATTACTCAGTAGGTCTTAATGGATTGGCTTACGGCTGACGCGAAGCTGCTTACTAACAAGTGGGCCCTTAGCCATTGGTTTTAAGCAATGTCATGATCAACATAAAGTAAGTACGTTTCCATCATTTGTATAACCAGTCAACATAATAGTAAATTGCCGTAAAGTAATCAGTTCAATACAAACAAGTGATATTCAAAAATCATGAGTATTAGATACAGAGTGTTTAAGTAGTTACTACGATGAACGTCAAAGGTATTGGCATTCCCATACCTGGTAGGCATCAGCGATTCGAATCGATTTTAATTCCCGGGAATAACTATCATGCCAGGGGTATATGCTTACTAGCCATCGCGTTCCCACATATAGTCCCAATCTCCACCTGTCTTGTCCCAAGATTCAAAGCGCCCCCACCGAACCCTCGAGTTGTGCCCCCATAGCGAGCCTGCGGACATCTCGGTCTCCCCACAATGAGTACAAAGCTCCCCCAGGCCTTCTGCCTCCATCTAGTGGATGGGCGGCACCTCGAAAACTCCGGACACGCCCAAGGTAAGACTTCACCGGTCCCATATCCCGGTTAAGCACTCTAGCAATGTTATGCCGACCAATAGGTGAACAACGGACGGACCTTATATGACTCAGGCGGAGTCCAATGTGCGACATCATAAAAAGTAAGTACTGAAATAAAATCTCCGCCCGGTCTTTCGTTAAACCATGATCATAAGTAATATTTTACATAATGGTAATATTTTGCAACTTTGAAAATACTTACGCGACGAGTCCACACACTCGTGTCTACTCATACCTAACAACTTCTAGGCATACTCTTCCTACAAACTCTAAGTGTAGGTGCTAGGGCCGGGGCGGCCAAGGAGTCTAATGCAAATGGTTTCAAGCAACTCCTAATGCATATGCGTAATCATCAAATATAACTTGTTTGCTGAGATAAGCATGGTCTTGCCTACCTTCCTCGCTAGGGTCAGTAGCTTCCTCTGGAACATAATCGGGCCCCTGCTGCTGGTCTTCCGGCTCCAGGTGCTGCTCTTCCTCAGGCTCCTCTACTGTCGGCTGCTCTGGCGGATGTCCTTCGCTCGCGGGATCTATATGCATGACATTGTGCAATATGAGCATGTGGAAGTGCAAATGCTTGCTTATGGTGCATATGCGATGCGATGAATCGTGGTTATGAAATGGAGTTATGCATTTTTGTTTCGAAACTTGTATAATACTAAGAAATCGTACAAATCATCACCTAAAGTAGCCTATCATATATAACAACATGGGGGCTTGTCGCAAGTATACATTCAATAAGTGGAATTAGTCCTACGTCTTAATTTGACACTTATTTTCCATATAGTTAATCCAATATACCTAACATGCAATTCAAAATAGTAGCGAGGACTTAAACATGCCTACGTTTCATCACAACCTTTCTTAGTACTTACTATGCTTGATAGAACCACTTTTTCTACTACTTAGATAAATATGTATTATTTTGCCATTTTTCCAAACCAGTGCCAAAACCTAGCATGGCACAGCCTCAATTCTCATCAGTGAGCCATTTTCATAGCTTAGAGCTCACACAAAGTCCATGATGCCACCTAGAGCATGTTTTCTTGTAGCCACCTTTTCTTATTCTAAAAATATGCTTAATTACTTGGCAAGGGTAAAAAAGTAATTAAACAGTCAATGCTAGGGCTACCAAAATTTATACAGAGCCTAGATATGCTAGCAAAGCCTCTGTCCAAATTTCATAATTTTTGGAGCTCATTTAACCTACATTTCCTATTTATTAGGTTTTCACATGCATGCACAAGATCAGGGGTAAAAATATCTTTTCCTGCTCAACCATCATACTCAACAGATAGATCTATTAACAAGGGTTACAATGCAACTTAGTTTGTTATTTTTGCATTTTTCTTTGATTTTCTATAATTTTTCAAAGCTCACTGCCGAATATTAAAGAAATAAATGAGAAAATCATAGATCTGGGGACTTTCGCGTAAATAAACCTAGACTACAGGGGCTATCTCGCAAGATCTGCAAGACCCTATCAACAGTGCGGTGGACGGAAATGTGAAAACTCATAAACGCGGGGGCGGATCTGCAAAATCATCATCCCCCACCTCATGTCAGTCTTCCTCCTCGCGACGAGGGGGAGCCGACGGTGGCGCGCGGCCGGAACCGCCCCCGCAAGGGCGCGGCAGCTCGCCGCGGAGGGCTGGGGAGAGAGAGAGGAGAGGGTGGGGAGTCTTACCCTCAACCCTATTCGATGGCTGCGGTGGCGGAGGAGGCCAGCGACGATGAAGCGAGGTCGTCGATGGTTCGGCAACGAAATGTGGCTCGGTGGAGCGGCTTCGGTGGCCTAGAGCTGCGGGAAGGGGTGTAGCGGGGGTCGGGGATGGATGGCGGGAAGATGGTTGGGTGCAGGAGCGAGCGAATCGACGCCGGCGCCGTCAATGGCAGTCAAACAGAGAGCGAGAGGGAGAGGCGCGCGGGCGAGCGGAGCGTCTGGAGGGGAAAGAGAGAGAGGGAGGAGCGCGGCGCGGCTTAAGGCGAGGCCGGGGGGGAGGGGGCGATCCACGGTGCACTGGGGTGGCCGTACACCACCGGCCGCGTGGCGCTCGGTGGCTCGGTAGCGCCCGCCGGTTCGGATCGGCGGCCCCACCGGTCGTCAGTGGGAGCGGGATCCAAAAATAGAAAACCCAATTTTGCTGTTTTTGTTTAGCCTCTGTAAATCACTATTTTGACCTATTTCTGCGCTTAATTTGAAGAAGACCTAATTGGATGAAATGTTGTACTCTTTTAGATCTACAAGTTTGTAAAAAGGTTCAATTTCAAATTCTGAGTCGAAATATGATTTAAATTTGAATTTGGCTCAGGGTTTCAGTTTTGACCTACACAGCTCTATAAATAAATTCTAAAAGTCCTATTTGTGGCAAAAATCACCTGAAATGTTTTATACTAACTTTGTTAAAAATTTCAAGATCTACAACTTTCTCAATTGGAGTTTTGCTTGAAAATGATTTTAGATCATAGAAAAAGTGGAATTTCTAAACAATTTAGATTTTGACCGTGTGTGTATGCTGACAGCAAAAGCCCTAAATCCCTATGCAAACCTTTGTGCATGTCAAAACTCCAATTACCAAAGTTGTTCATCATGAGATCATCTACAAGTTTGGTATAAAAAGTTCCATCTAAAACTCAATAAAATTAAAGTTATGATCACATTCACACAGTCATTCATGGAAAAACTGAGTGCACCACTTAGCTTTTCTACCAAGCTTGCTCATGTGAGTCAAATGCACATCAACATGAGATAAAATGATGCTTATGAGATGTAATTAAACAAATGATGTGCATGATATGCACTGAAGATGCCCAGGGCATCACACTTGGTTTCATCGGATACTTGGTTGCACGGTTGGATTCATCTCCTTTTGTGTTTCTTTGCATGCAGGTCGAAGGACGTGTCGGATTGCCACCTTGGCATGGACGGGCGGCCATCATTGTTGGGCTGAAAAGCTTCCTTGGCCTCCTGGTGTTTGGACTTAGCCGGGCAGCCAAAATGAAGTGGCCGGGCGGCCATGTGGGATGGCCGGGCGGCCATGGTCCATCTTCTCAGCGTTGTCAATTCTTGCGATAGCCATAACTTTTGCATCCGGACTCCAAATTGAGTGAACCAAAACTCCATTTTGATTATCTTGATGAGCTCTTTGAATGGTTTGGTCCATGGGGGCATTTGAGATACTTCATAGTGATGTTATTTTCAAACCATTCTCAAGCCCTTTGTGCTTGAATTCTCTCTTGCTCCATATGATATTCTTTTACATAGAATTTGAGCATCTCCCTGTGAAACATCGAAAACCACCAAGACTTGTGGAATTTGTCAGTGTTAGGTAAATAATGCATGGAACTTTATCTATACCCCATTTATTCACTGAATAATTGACGGTCGAAATGGTGAAATAACAACCGTCAACAATACCCGCGTGTAGGAGTTTGAGCACATCCTTCTTGACTACTTCTCTCATCGCATTGTTAAGTCTTTATTGTGGTTTCCTTGTAGGCCGGTGTTCAGTCTCCATGGGAATGCGATGTGTGCATAGGTTACGACTGATTCCCTTCAGATCTTGAAGCGAGTATCCAAGCACTGATATATACTTCTCCACACTATTCGCCTAAACGGTCGTTTAGCCCACCGTTTAAATGCTAAACCGTAGCAGACAGTTTCTGTTTAATTGGCCATTTACACCGTTTAAACCCGTTTAGACGGCCGTTTAGCACCGAATAATGGCTAAACATAGGTGACCGACTGTCTACCATTTAGCGTTTAGGCTAACATTGCTTCTCGAAGACTGAGATCAATCGCCGGCTTTCATTCTTCTCTGCTTGTTGCTGATGATTACCGTGGTGTCCGGATTCCTGTTGAGGAAGGCATACTTCAGGCCAGACGGTAGCTATTTAAGCTCTATTTTTGAGGGGTCGGGCCGCAAAAATTCACCTAGTTCTTCGAACTCAAGCGACTCTTCTACAGCACTAAAGTCGCTAGCCTCTTCCTCTAGCCTGTGTTGATCCTCCTCTTCCTCAAGTGAAATACCCATCACTTCTTCTAGGCGGTCAACCTCTGGCTTAGACTCTGTTTTGGTATTGAGTGCTCAACTCATGCCAATTTCTAGCACCTCTTTACCAGACTAAAGCTGTAGCTGCCCTGGACTTGTAATTGCCTTGAATAGGGAAGCAATAGGGAGCCCAATTAATATGAATGGTACAGGTCCCTAGGATATGTTGAAGATGCGGAAATCTAAGAACATCCACTTGTCCTGCAAGGTAACTGGTATGACCCGAATGACTCCATGATTTGCCAATGATTTGTTCTTGTTCCACTTCAAGTGAATGTCGGATTTTGATCGTGGTTGAGCAAGGAAGTATGTGTCGACAACATATTTAGGAATGATGTTTACCCCAACTCGAGGGTCATAGAGAATGTCTTATGGGAGCATTTCGGATACATGGCCAGGGACGAGAGTTGGTCCTGGGTAGAACTGAATGATTTTCGTGTCGAGTTGTGTCAGTATTTTGTACCGGCAGCCCATCACAGGATGGACCACGTGAGGGTTCAGAGATCGTGATGGTGTACAGAACGAAGAACACATCAATTTATACAGGTTCGGGCAGCCAAATCGCTGAACCCTACGTCCTGTATGGTGGTATGGGATTGTATTATGCGTTTAGATGAACGTGTATGAGGTCGTATGTAATCTAGGTCATTGCGACCTAGACTTAGACGAATAAATGGGATCTGGTCAGATGCCGAACTAGGGTTCCCAACTAGCCTTATATAGGCCGAGGAGCTTGGGGTATAAGTAAGAGTCCTAGTTGGATTACAATTATCAGCCCACGCCGTCTTGCACCATGGGCTTCAAGGCATACGACTTGGCCCATCTGGCAGAGTGGCTATAATACATCTTCATGTGGTACCCGTGGATATATGACACCCACAAGCCCCTGAGCTTCATGAGTATTTGGAACAAAATTGTCTTGAAAGTCTTCATGGAGTCTGCCTCCGCTGTCTGAAATATGGAGGGTGTTGCCAAACGGACTCCATATGGAGTAGCCCCCAAGCTTCATGTTGATTTGTGTAGCAATCAACTTGAATGTTTGAATCAATCTGCTTGTCGATGTCTTCAAAAAATTTCACTGGTATCCACCATATAGCCCCCGAGCTTTGAGCTGTTTAACATAAACTGGTTGAGGGTTAATTACTCGGGTGGTCTTTAGAAATTTCTGAGTCGATGTAGTAATCGGTGAGGCAGCGAAGTGGCCGGCTAGTGGAAACACGTCACTAGCTAGCTGAGTGTCGTGGCCCTCGGGTCGAAGTAGTAGTCGGCGAAGTGGCGATGTGGCTGGCTGGTGGAAATACATCACTAGCCGAGCAGTGCAGCCCTCGGGTCGATGTAGCAGTCGGTGAGGCGGCGAGGTGGCCGGCTAGTGGAAATACGTCACTAGCCAAGCGGTGCAGCCCCCGAGTTGATGTAGCAGTCGGCGAGGCGACAACGTGACCAGCTAGTGGAAATACGTCACTAGCCTAGCGGTGCAGCCCCTGTGTCGATGTAGCAGTCGGCGAGGTGACGAGGTGACCGGCCAGTGGAAATACATCACTAGCCCAGCAGCAGGGCCTCCGAGTCAATGGAGAAGTCAGCGAGGCAACGAAGTGGTCGGCTAGTGGAAATACGTCATTAGCCCAGCAGCGGAGTCCTCGAGTCATTGAAGCAGTTGATGAAGTGGATATATCGCAACACCAGTTATCGCAATCCGGCAATATTTGAGGTTATATAGGCCCGTTGTTGACAGCACTTTAGGGGTGCTCGGTTAAGAGAGTCGAGTTCCGAGAACCACGCTGCTTATTCAGGGGCGTTCGGTTTGGAGAGCCGAGTTCTTGGAGACATCAGACTATGCACGCTGGCTTACATAGTGCGGCTTGATTGTTGCTGGCTTACATAATGCAGCTGACCTCCTTGACGCTCAGCGGAGAGGTTTACACAAGGGCTGTCGGTGGTCGTTGGCTCATATAATGCAGCTTGTTTGTCGCCGGATGCACAGCTTGGTTGTTGCCGGATGTACAGCTTGGTTGTTGCTGCTTTTTCAGGGTGCTCGGTTAGTAGAGCCGAGTGCTCAGGGCCGTTCGTGTCGTAGACGTAGACATTATGCTGGCATAAAAGATATCATCCTGAAATAATAATCAGGAAACAATCCGAGTAATATCACGTGCACACAGAATACTCGAATATAAATAATATCAAAGCGATGAAATCAATTAAATTAAAATTAATTAGCATAATTAAATGCATCATATTTAAAAAGTCTTAGCCGTTTTGAAGTGCGCTGACTGGTTTCGAGCTAAATCAGTCGGAATTGATAGCATTCGATTATTGTCGATGGCTATGGGTTTGATAATATATTGAAACATTGTTGAAACCAGCATCCAGCATGCACTAGTTGGTTTATCCAAGCTACTCGGTTTGGAGAGCCGAGTGCATAAGACTAGAAAGCGTCGTAGTCAATTGATGTCTTATGGTCCTTCGCCGAAGAGTTCCACTTAATGTGGCGGAAATAATAGATGCACGTTGCAAGTGCACAATGCATCGAAGAAGTCCCGAGTGGCGGATGATAATCAAGTGCCGGGTGATCCAGAAATAATCCAGTGATCCATAATACAAATTATCCGCGTGATCCACAAATTGTCCAATTGATCCAATAACTCGGATATTCTAGAAATAATTCAATTGCGATCCAATAGCTAGACGATTAAGAAATAATTCAGTAGATCTACCGTTCGGATGATTAAGAAATAATTTATTCAATTGAGGAATTTAAGTTGACTACTTGGATTGGACGACTCAATGCGATCAGTTGATAGCTCATAGCCCTTTGTCGGTAGAGGATTTATTTTCTTACCGGCGGAAATCGAAGATAGTCAATGGCAGCGCAGGTAAGGTACTTTGGCATATTGCAGATATTTATGCCAACATGAAATATTTTTCTAAAATAGTAATAAGAAGACAATCCGAATAGTATTGTTTGCAAATAGAATACTAAAATATAAATAATATCAAATTGATTGGTAAATCAGCCGAACAGACAAAAATTAATTAGCATATTTAAATTTAAATGCATAACTTAAATATTTAAATAACTTAGCTGTAAGCGTCTCGGCGACTAGTTCTTATTGGCTAGTCTCAACAATTTGAAGCGGTAGCCAAAATACTTCCTCCATCTCATGAAATAAAGTGTGCATGTATTTAGCACGATCTTTAAAGCAGAAGTTTGACCGTTTATTTCTTTTAAAATATAGCATCGACACTAAAATATCATAATCTTAAAGTATTTTTGAATACGAATCCAAATATATAATGTACATATACAAAAAAAGTATGTTTTTTACTATATTATTAATCAAAGATTTTAACGTTTGATTTTTCTAAATATATGCACGCCTTGTTTCATGAGATGAAGGTAGTAATAGCCAAAGCCGTGGCAGCTGTGTTGGCTTTAGATACTTATCGTGGAAAACTTAGGCCACATGTATAAAATTAAATCAATCACAGTTCTGACCGGTGGCGAGAAATCAATTCGCAATGAACTTGGTCTGAGTCGGAGTCGAACAGATAGAGTTCCTTCTTTCTACAGGGATAAATCTGATGCAAGCACTTTTTTCTTATCTATATGCCTTGATGCGCTGACAGCATCTGGACCTGATTGGACTTTGCACTGTCCTGGTCCGACTAGATGATCCTGAAGCTTATCATTGACCTTTTCCTCAGTTAACGGAGCCGAGTGACGCCGCAATGATAATAGAGGGATTTGTTGACAGACATGTTGGAGACAGATTTTTGTCGAGGCCTCATGTCTTGATCAGACCTCTCAATCCCGCTTAGATCAGACACGCCAGCCTTGCAATTATTCCTGGGGTTTTGACGCAGCAACTCAGCAGTTTTTTGCAGATGCATATGTGAACTTGGTGAGAACTGATGAGACGCAGATATAACACGGCATCGGGCAGGATCGGAGTAGACTCGCCGAGCCGATGATGTCTGCGACGCGACGAAGTTGACTCCGCCGACGCCGCCAGATGTAGATCAACTTGATCTCGAAGGCGATTGCCATAGCCATCTCGTAATCTCGTGCAATCAGACTTTGCTTGGCGTGTCAACTATCGGTGTTTTGTACCGGCAGTCCATCATGAGATGGACCACGTAAAGGTTCAGAGATCAGTAGAGGTACGCAAGAAGATCGCAATGGTGTACAGAACGAAAAATACAGCGATTAGACAAGTTCGAGTAGCCAAATCGCTAAACCCTACGTCCTGTAGGGTGGTATGGTGGATTGTATTATGCGTTTAGATGAACGCGTATGAGGCCGTATCTAATCTAGGTCATTGCGACCTAGACGAATTAATGGGATCTGACCTAGCTCCGCTTATATAAGCCGAGAAGCTTGGGTACAAAAAAGAGTTCTAGTTGGATTACAATTACCAGTCCACACCATCATGAATCATGGGCTTCAATAAGACAATTGGGTCCACCTGGCAGAGTGGCTATAATACATCTTCATTAGGTATCCATAAATATATGACACCCAATCCAAGTAATTTGCTTCAATTGCTTATATTGATTAAATTATTTCTTAATCATTCGGGCTGTGAATTTACTGAATTATTTCTTAATCATCCGGCTATTGGATCACAGTTGAATTATTTCTAAAATATCCGAGCTATTGAATCAATTGGATTATTTATAGATCACTCGGATTACCTATATTATTTAGAGATCACCAGATTATTTTTGGATCACCCGGAATGCTGATATACCACTTTGAATTAATATTGACCACTCGGGATTTTTTCAATACATTATGCACTTGCAATGTGCATATATTGTTTATGCCACGAGTGGAACTCTACTGTGAAGGACCCTAAGCCATCAGCTGACTACGACACTTCTGCGGAGTAATCTCGTGCACTCAGCTCTTCAAACCGAGTGGCTTGAATAAATCAGTGAGTGCATGCTGGATGAAAGAACATGCACTCGGCTCTCCAAACCGAGTGGCTTGAATAAATCAGCGAGTGAACGCTGGATGAAAGTACAATATTTACGTGTACGTAGGTTTCTCCTAACTATATCCTAGCCAATGCTATATACAAGCCCACATCTATGTCTTTCAATCTTATTTGTATATATGGTGATCCCACCATTCTAGGACTGACAAAATCTAGCAAGCAGTTTCAATTTTCAATATACCAGTCCTATGCACGGGTGACATGAATAACATCATGAATATAAAGGAAAAGTTAGGTACTAATCCAGTAATCTGTGTGTTGGTCTTAGGTATCGGTAGCCATGAAAGGAACATCTCAGGGTATCGGACCCAAGAGAGGGATGTTGGCGTTCCTTAGCCTGTTAGATGTACTTCCGCAAGCGCACGGAAATCGCATTGTAGCCTTTCACCTAGAAGTATTTTGAGGTATTGAATCCACAAGGAACGAGGAGTATAATAACACACAACACAACTTACCGAACTAGTGAAGCTAGCAATGTAGAGGATAAAAGGCAGAGAAGCAGGTTCTCGAGAGTGCTGATTATCCAGCCGAAAAAGGCGAGTACTACAATATTCGGCTATATCGTCAGTGAGCCTATCCGAACGTACGAGATTGGAATTCAAATGTGCCTACCAACCAGAGCTGCGTGGGATAGCCGACCAACCAAGGTAAACTCTAAGTACAAATACTGTCGTGCCTAATTAATGAGTTCACTACTAAACTGGAATGAGTCAAAAGAGCAAGCAACACTATATAGCCAACACTATAAGCATGCACAAGGTTCCCATAAACATACAAGCATAAGACTAAGTACGAAAGTAAAGTAAGAGTGGAATAACGAAAGTGGAGGACAAAGAACTTTACTCAATCCTGGAATCGAATATCCTTTCTCTGAGATTACAAGCCTGGGAGCGAAGAGAAATCCCAGCACCTCACTACTCTCCCTAATACAAGAGGCACTCTCTCTACAAGCTATGGGCGGCCCTTGGATCAAGGCCTGGCTCCTTGGCCGGGTGGCCTAGATCAAGGCCGGGCGGCCCTTGGATGCACCGAATTTGGCTATCCAATGCTTCACAGCACTTGGTTGAGGCGGTTGACGGTTATTCTTTTGTGGTTTTGCCTTGAACGTTGGATTGTATTTGTGTTTCTTCCTTAGCCATTGGATGACACTCCCCTAGATTGCTGACTTAGCCAATCCGAGGCCTGGGTTGATGAGTTGGAGGCCTTTTCCAAGGTGTTTGTGCTTTCTCTTTTGGTTTCTAATGTGGAGTTGTGTTTGACACGTCATCGCTTCCATGCAGGTCGAAGTTGGTGGCGTTTGGAGACAATCACAGGCTGGGCAGCCAATGAGGTAGGCCGAGCGGTCTAAGACTTAGTCCCTGGCGCCAGTCCTTAGTGCTGAGAGGTTGAGGAGGCCGGGTGGCCTGCCCACCTGGCTGGGGGGCCAAGCTTTGGCCACCCCTTTTCCAACCTTCCATTGTTGCACCTTATTTCACCATGTTTTGCATATTCATCGTGATATGTGTTCTAGTAAGATCTTTGTACACAACTCATGGAACTAGTTATTATGTATGAACCTTGTGTCCTTGCATAAAAATCACCCTTGAAACATGAAGTCTTGGTGGTCGAACAGGAGAGGAGGGTGAATTGGGTTGCTAATTGGTTTTCTAAAACCTTGGACTATCTAGTGCATAAAATAAACCTATCACGTCCTACACAAGCTAGTTAAGTCTAAGGTTTATCTATGCGATCTCTAACTTAGCCAAAAGACTTGTAACCTAGAGCCAAACCTAGTCAATCTAACTAGGAGAGCTAAAGACACACAATAGAGTAAATGCCGAAACAGAGTGCGGTAAGTAATGAGAGTAAGGAGGGGGATGCAAACTCCTGAGGACACACGACAATTTAATGTGGTTCATCTCTAATGGCTACATCCATGGACTCGCCACCAAAGGCAATATCTGAGCCAGGCACCAAGACTATTGAGATCACATCTTGCGCTCGCCACCAAAGGCTTACGGCAAGGAAAGGCTAAGTGCCACCAAGCCACCAAGGCTTAGCCACCGCCACCGCCTCTCTCGGTCACAAGGCGTCGAATGCTTCACTATGGAGTTTGTAGGGTCTCCTCATCCCTGCACAAGTTGTTGCCACCACTCCACACCAAGAAGAAGGGCTAGCAACGAGTACAAGTGGCTTGACCGCAGCCAAGTCTTTTCCTCTAGCTCACGCAGGAGCTACACTCAAGAAGAGCTCGCAAGCTCACTCTCTCTAAGCTCTAACCTAGCTTGGATCATGCACTAAGCTCACTTATGGTGGTTGGAGTGGTAGTTGTGCTTGGAATACTCCTCTACACCTGCTCTAAACTTCAGTGGCTCCAACTCGCTCGAAATGGCCGGGTGGGGTGGCTTATATAGCCTCCAAACACAAACTAGCCATTGGTCAAAAGACTACCAGAAAGTGTATAGACCGTATGGTACATTGTGTACATTATGGCATACATCGGACCATACGGTCCATTGTACTATATGGTCCATGTAACTTGGTCGCTTCCACTGCTTTTCTATCGAAGTTGTCCGGTCCGTTGTATTCTTGGGGGATCAGATCATCCAATCTTCACATATTCCAAGTCTTCACTCCTTCCCAGAATGGTCCGATGGTTAGGGCGGTCTACAACACCATACCATCCGGTCCATGATACTTGATTGCTTCATCTTCTCATCCCCTTCGGGAAACTTGGCCATCCAATAGGATGGTCATGTACACCAACTGTTGGGGTGGCCCTTCGGGCCTTGGCTTCAACTTTTCTTTTTCTTCATCCCTTGGATCTAAATACCTGAGAATGTCTATCTAGACAAACTTATTAGTCCAAGTGTTGGTTGTCCATCAATAACTAAAACACAACTATAGAAATATGGCACATGAGGCCATTTTCCTTACAAGCCCACCACAGAATACTTGACGTGATGGTTTTGAGATCAGTTAGGGCCGACGAGATGAATCATGAAGGTCTACAAAAAGCGGGAGACAATAGATTAGACAAGTTCGGGCAGCCAAAATGTTGAAACCTACGTCTTGTTTGAGGTGTATAATCGTGTTATGTGAATTGGTACATGCTACCCGTCGACCCCTAGCTCATGTTATATAGCCTGGGGACCTAGGGCTACAGCTCGGTCATCTGAGAGTCCTTGTCAGATTACATCTCCTTAAACATAGGAACAAATCTACTTTAGATACATAAGAGTCCGACTAGCCGAAGCTGCCTTGGAGCTTGCGTCGTCCTTTTTTTGATTCGTAAGGCAATCTACCCGGTCCACCTATCAGAGCGGTGGCAATCTGAGTCCTCAAAGTACCCATAGATATATGATATCCACAAGCCCCTGAGCTTCATGAGGATTTGGAACAACTTCGTCTTGAATTTCTTCATTAATCAGCTCCCTCAAGAGATCTTCACATAAGGTGTGTCATCTGACGATTCCAGCAATGTCACCGTCTCCGAAACTTCATTTTGGGGGGCAAAAGGAGAAGAATGCCTCACTGGATGGGAGCAGCAGGACTGGGAATTTGTAGAAGGATAAAAAAACGGGCTCATGCTGGTTCCAGCAACCAGCATCGATGTATAGATACATGCACTTGTATTGAGGTCAATCCAAGCGATCAGCCGATTTTTAAAGAGCTCTGTATTGACATACAGGGTAAGGCTGATCCTGGCTATCAGCCCCAAAAAATATTTATACCTTCTTTTACTAGTGATAACGAAATGTTGGCCGATGATCATCATCAGGCCTGGGTTTACTTCGACCAACCGTCATCTTTCACAGTCTGCAAGGCTGAGTTTGCAGAGGATGGGAAGTTGGGTTTTGGTTTTACAGCAGCCAACGAATTGGAGTCTATTGACATTAGCTCAAGCGACCAACCTAGACCAACTTACATTAGTAAGAAGCTGAAGCCTGAATTTAAATCTCAATTGCTCGAACATTTGAAGGAATTCGCAGATTACTTCTTATGGGAGTATCATGAGATGCCCAGCTTGGATCGATCTATCGTGGAACATTGGCTTCCAATCAAGCCTAATTTTCATCCTTATGCACAACCTCCTAGGAGGATCAATCCCAAAATACTGCCAGAAATCAAGGACGGGATTTAGAGGATGACAGAAGCTGGCTTCATTCGACCATGCAGATATGCCTTGTGGATATCGAACAATGTCCCGTCCGAAAGAAGAGTGGGCAGCTGCGAGTATGCCTTGACTTTAGGGATCTCAATGGGGCAACTCCCAAAGATGAATACCCAATGCCGGTAGCTGATATCCTCGTCGATGCTGCGGCAGGGCATATGATGATGAGTTTCCTTGATGGTAATGTGGGATACAATCAAATTTTCATGGCCGAGGATGATGTTTACAAGATCACGTTCTGATGTCCAGGAAACATTGCCTCGTTTGAGTGGGTCATCATGACCTTTGCTTTCAAGAATGCCGGAGCGACGTATCAACGAGCCATGAATTATATCTTTCATGACTGTTGGCGGTCGATAAAACAATTTTTCGACCACCAACATTTCATGTTTAGAGCATAATTTATCAAGGTTTCATGTATTACTAACCGGTTCCACGAGTTGTGCATAAAAGTTGGATGCAGGAGCTTGTCACATACAAAATATCAAAGAAATGCACAAAACAGAGACAAATGGTCTAGGGAAAGGCAAAGGCCCAAAAGTGCATGGCCGGCCGGCCATCTTCCATGGCCGCCCGCCCATCAGCAAGTCCAGGGAGCCTTTCAACCCAAGTGCATGGCCGCCCGTCCATGTCACATGGTCGCCCGGCCACGTCACCAATCCAATCTTCGACCTGCATGCAAAGAAACACAAATGAACACAAATCCAACCGTGCAACCAAGAATCCAATGTATCCAAGGGTTGAAAGGCCATGATGCAATGGATTGATGACGTCAGCAATCCAAGGAGTGGCCGCCCGGCCACCCCCCAGCTCATTTTCCACGTGCATCAACTCCACTAACCGTCAACCGACTCCAGGAGTGCATATCAACCGTTGGATCTTCAAGTCGGTTGATCGGGTGGCTGCACGGCCACCCTACACGGCCGCCCGGCCATGCACAGTGGCCACCCGGCCACTGACCTACCTCAACTACCGACCTAGCACCTCTACAAATATGCCCCTCGGTTCCTATGCTATAAATACCCCCTGGGAGGTCATTTGCAAGGTGTGGTGGATCAAAAGAAGAATAGTGTGGTTGTGTAGTTGAGTGTAGAGTATAGTAGTAAGGCCGCCCTTGGCATTGTAGAGAGAGCCAAGTGTATCAAGAGTGAGTAGTGAGTTATAGAGTGAAGGAGGCGGATTTCTCTCTGGTATTCTATTCCCGAGCTCTTATTCTCAGAGGAAATATTACTCTATTTCCAGGATACAGTAAAGTTCCTTGCTCCTCTGCTTTATTTATTTCGTACCTACTTTACTTACATACTTAGTCCCCGCTTAATAGTTTACGGGTGCCAAGTGTGCTCTGTGTAGTTTAACTATACAGTTGTGCTTGCTCTCTGGCTTCGAACCAGTGTAGTAGCAAACTCGGTTGTGTAGACGTGGTGTCTAGACTAGAGTTTGCCTTGGAAGGTGTATTGTCCCACGCAATTTTGGTTGGTAGTCCCACCTGGTGACAGCGGGTGTGTGTCCTATGTAGTCCAACACCGTCGTTCGGATAAGTTGTCATCGACGCATAGCTGAGTCCTGTAGCGCCCGCCTTTCTCGTTTGGGTTATCAGCACTCTGGTGCTTGGAAGTGGTTCTATAGCCTCAGTGTCCAAGTAAACCTGTTAAGTAGAGTACTAGTTTGTTTAGTAAGGTTAAGTTGTTATATCTAAAGTAGTGATCCTGCTCTGCTCTGTTAATTATCTCTACAATTGCTGGTTTTACTGTTCGGTCCTATCCGTTTTACGTCGAGTTACTCCTTGTTCCTCGTGGATTTCGATACCCTGGAATACTCTTGGGTGAAAGGCTACAACGTGTTTCCGTGCGCTTGCGGATTTATTTCAGTAGGTTAAGAAACGCCAACAAGCTTTTCTGGCGCCGTTGCCGGGGAACAGTAGCTAATTTGACTAGAACTTAGGATCATCCATACTCACACCATACACAACCACCACATATATCCCCACCAAATACCACATATCATCCACCACATGGATTCCAAGCCTATCTATCAACTCGCCGCTCCAAAGGGCGATTATTTGGAGCCTCCACCATCATCCATACCCACCACCACAGATGGCTATCAGCTACGTCCCGGCTTGATAGCCATGGTTCGGGATCAATCATTCGGAGGACTCGAATCTGAATGACCCTACTCACACCTCCGGGAGTTCAACCAGTTATGTAGCTGCTTAGTCATCTCGAGAATGTCAAGTGAAACACTACGATGGCTGCTTTTTCCAATTTCACTAACGGGGGAGGCAAAGATCTGGTGCAATCAGACAATTGGTAAAGTAGGAGGGAGATGGGAGGAGCTGAAATTAAGCTTTTGTCTGCGCTTCTTTCTACCAAACAAGGTTGTCGATCTCCGTTGCGAAGTCCTTTCATTCCGACAAAGAGAGAAAGAATCCTTGGGGGCAGCTTGGACACGCTTCAACTAGTCTGGTCTCTTTAGGACCTGCTTTGGCTATTCCAGAGACAATGTTGATGTAGCACTTCGTCTGAGGTCTCTCACCTGGTGCTAATCTCTGTCTCGACTTAGCCTCAGGAGGATCGTTCTCGCACTTAAAAGCCTGCGAAGGTAGAAAAATTCTCGATAAAATTCTCAAGAAAGCTTCTAACCTCGGCACATTAGAGGAACAACCTCCACAGAAGCCTCCTGAGCAAACTATTAATGAAGAGCGACAAAGTACACCTCATCCCTCTCCACCATCAACTCCCTGAATCGAAGAGATCCCAGAACCATCGTCTCGGCAAACTGAGAGGGTCAGTTCAGCCTTGACGATTCCTCCGTCGGCACCTCCGTTCTCTTTCGAGGACGAAATCTTCATGGAGTTTGGCAACGCCTCTCGGTTGCCTAAACAAGACCGACGCTTCACCAGGACCTCCAAACCAGCATACACACCACCCTACCACAAAGAATATATGAAGGAGGACCTGCTCTGGCTTTCAGCAGCTATCAATCGGGAATGGCTAGAGGAGAGACGTCTGGACACAAGAACAATCAAATTTTATCCAGACCCTAGTGTCATCCCTGGCCAAGTATCAAGGCTTCAACCGCAAGACATCATATACGACCCAAGAATAGGAGTAAACATAATTCCCAAGTATGTGATGGATAGACATTACCCCACACAACCGCTATCAAGATCAGCCATACATCTACAATAGGCAGACAACAGATATTTGAAGTGCAACGGTGTGCTTCGGGTAATTCAAACAACCTTGCGGGATACTCAGGTGTTCTTAGACTTCCACGTCTTTGACATCCCCGAAGGATCCACGCCATTGATCGTGGTCGTGATCCCAATTGCCGCCCTCACCAACTCAGATATATACAGAGGGAGACTGGAGCTTCAGCTTAGCAATGAGCAAATTGACGTCAACATTGACAGGTCACTTAACGCCAAGACAGAAGCAAAGCCAGAGATTGACCCTTTAGAAGAAGTGATGAGCCTTTCACTTGAGGAAATGGGTCAACCGAGCCTAGAGGAAGAGGCTCTTAGCGACTTCAGTGCGGTAGACGAGCCCCTTGAGTTCGAAGAACTTGGTGAATCATTGAGGCCCGAAGCTCCAAAAATAGAGTTGAAACAACTACCGCCTAGCCTGAAGTACGCCTTCCTCCATGGGAAAGAGGACACACCGGTAATCATCAGCGACAAGCTAAAAGAGAGTGAGAGCCGGCGATTGATTTCAGTTCTACAGAAGTATAGAACTGTGCTTGGGTACTCTCTCCATGACCTGAAAGGAATCAGTCCCAACTTGTGCACCCATCGCATCCCTATGGAGGTTGACCACAAACCCACTAGGGAGCCTCAAAGGCGACTCAACAATGCGGTGAGGGAGGTAGTTAAAAAGGAAGTGTTCAAATTGCTACACGCGGGTATCATCTACCCCATACAAGATAGTGAATAGGTCAGCCCCGTGCAAGTTGTACCTACGAAGGGAGGGATGACAGTTATCAAGAATCAGAATAATCTATTAATGCCATAGAGAACTGTCACCGGTTGGACGATGTGCATTGATTACAGAAAACTCAACTCCGCTACCAGGAAGGACCATTTTCCTCTTCCCTTCATTGATGAAATGCTAGAGAGGCTGGCAAATCACTCTTTCTTCTTCTACCTCGATGGCTACTCCAGCTACCACCAGATTCCGATTCACCCGGAGGACCAGAGTAAGACCACCTTCACATGCCCTTACGGAACTTTTGCCTATCGGCGAATGTCCTTTGGGCTGTGCAATGCTCCAGCATCATTCCAGCGGTGCATGATGGCAATCTTCTCCGATTTGATTGAAAATATCATGGAGGTCTTCATGGACGATTTCTCAGTCTATGGCAAGAGCTTTGATGAATGTCTAGAGAACCTTGAAAAAGTCCTTCAGAGATGCAAAGAAGTTGACCTTGTCCTAAACTGGGAGAAATGTCATTTCATGGTCAGAGAAGGCATCGTGCTAGGCCACAAAATCTCAGAAAGAGGCATAGAGGTAGACCATTCAAAGGTAGAGGTCATTGAACAACTCCACCTACAAACATTAAGGCTATCCGAAGCTTCTTAGGCCATGCTGGGTTCTATAGGAGATTTATCAAAAACTTCTCCCACATAGCCCGGCATCTGACCAACCTGCTAGCCAAGGATACCCCCTTTGTCTTTGGCGAGGACTGTCTCAAAGCCTTTCACAAGCTCAAGAGAGCACTGGTCACAGCACCCATCATTCAACCGCCCGATTGGACCAAACCATTCGAGATTATGTGTGATGCAAGCGACTTCGCTATTGGAGCAGTACTGGGCCAAACCAATGACAAAAAGCATCATGCCATATCTTATGCAGGCAAAACGTTAACTGGCCCGCAATTGAACTACTCCACCACCGAGAAAGAATTGCTAGCAGTGGTCTTTGCAATTGACAAGTTTAGATCATGGTAGGATCAAAAGTTATCATCTACACAGATCATCCAGCTCTCAAATACCTCCTTACCAAGAAAGATGCAAAGCCGCGCTTAATCCGGTGGGTACTATTACTCTAAGAGTTTGACATAGAAATCAGAGATAAAAGGGGAGTAGAAAATTCAATTGCAGATCACCTCTCACGAATGAAATTTGAGGAAACATCGCCATTGCCGATCGATGACTACATGAGATATGATCAGCTCTTAAAGGTGACAACAGCCCAACCATGGTATGCAAATCTGGTGAATTACATAGTTGCTGGCTACGTCCCTGAAGGAGCAGATAAGAGGAAATTGGCCCACGATAGCTGATTCTATCTCTAGGATGACCCCTACCTATACAAACTCTGTGCAGACGGACTCCTACGTCGCTGCATGCCAGCTTTTGAAGCACCGCAAGTCCTTGATAGATGTCATGCATCCTCTTATGGAGGTCACTATGGGGCTTATCGGACTCACGTGAAAATCTGGCAGAGTGGGTTTTACTGGCCCACTATGTATGAGGACGCAAAAGAGTTCGTACGACGGTGTCCAAGGTGCCAGCGCCAAGGAAATATAAATCCAAGAGATGCTATGCCACTCACAAGCAATCTTGAACTCGACATATTTGATGTGTGGGGCATAGATTTCATGGGACCTTTTCCCAAGAATGGAGACAAGGAGTACATTCTCGTCGCAGTGGATTATGTGTCAAAATGGGTAGAAGCAATACCATGTCCCGCAGGGGACTCAAGACACTCCATCAAAATGTTCTGGGAGACCATATTTCCTCGCTTTGGAGTACCACGGGTCATCATCAGTGATGGAGGCACACACTTCATTGACAAGCGCTTCAAGAAGTGTCTCACTGACCTCGGTGTGGACCACCATGTCGCCACCCATTATCATCTGCAGACAAGTGGCCAAGCTGAGACGTCAAATAAACAAATCAAGAACATATTGCAAAAGACGGCCAGAGCTATGGGAAAAGAATGGGTATCCAAGCTACCCAATGCTCTCTGGGCATATCGCACAGCATATAAGACTCCCATTGGCATGACACCATATCAGATGGTGTATGGCAAGACTTGTCATCTTCCAGTGGAACTAGAATTCAAATCTCACTGGGCGGTGAAGAGGTGGAACATGGATCTCCAATCGGTAGGCGTAAGATGACAGATACAACTGGCCGAGCTGGAGGAATGGAGGGAGAAGGCATACCACAGTGCCAAGCTATACAAGGAGCGCACCAAAAGATGGCACGATAAGCGGATCAAGATCAAAACATTCAAACCGGGAGATAAGGTACTACTCTTTAACTCTCGTATTCAACTTTTTGGTCATGGCAAGCTTAGAAGTAAGTGGGAAGGACCTTTTACGATTCTTGATGACGCCGATCATGGCACCATCACCGTCCAGGACAATGACGGAAGGGATTTCAAGGCGAATGGGCAACGCCTTAAAATCTTTCTTGAGCCCGAAATGCCTACGCTCGAAGAAGTGGACGTCTTCGAGCTACACGAGGTAGTTTGATCACACGTTCATGGTCGAGCTCAGACCTTAAAAGAAGCCATGTACACTATCTCTTTTCTCCTTTAAAGCTCTATGTAATCTCACCTTTTGCTAAAAATCTCAACTCAACCATTGTTCTTCACGTTTATTTGGGTCTACAGCTCACCTATGAGGGCAATCCTAGCTTGTGGCACGTCCAGTCCAAGTAGCCTTGGCTGCCCGGCCATGGGCCTGGCCGCTCGGCCATAGGTGTGGCCGCCCGGCCCTAGGGTATGGTCGCTTGGCCACCCCTCATGGCCGCCCGGCCACCGAAACTCAAATTTCGAGTTTTGGAGCTCTTTTCCCTCCTTTTGTGGTTCTGTTGAGTGGATAAGATCGAGTGGTTCGACGATTTAAGGAAAAGGTCTTCTTCTTCCTTTCTCATCTACACTCATCTCAGTCCCACATCATTCATGGCACCCCCTTCTCACACTAGCAAGGGCAAGGCCACCATTTCCATCACCTTAGGCACCACTGCAACCTACTCACCAACCTCCGAAGGATCACCACGACCACTAAGCCCTGAGAAGATCACCAACGACACACCCTAGCCAACAGGGCCTGGACCCCATGGCCACCCGGCCATTGAGGGTGGCCGCCTGGCCAGGGCAGACAGCCCCCGTGGCCGTCCGGCCACTCATGAGGGTGGCCCAGCATCCTCTCGACGATCCCTCAGTGCACATAGGTCCCCACATGGTCTGTCTCCATCAAGGATGATCGCAAGAAGGTGGCGCGCCCATCTCCTCGTCCCACCTTGGGGGTGATCGTGCCGGTGAAGTGCATGAAGAGACTTTTTCAGGAGGAGGCTTCCGGCCCGACGAAGGATCCAGTGATCCCTAGTGCATCCACCCATACCATCCGTGGGGTTAAAACTCCCACCGGTTATGGTAAGGTGCTTGTACCTAGGATCCCTAAGCCAGATGCCTCCATAGATGAGTCCATTGACTCAACTCCACCACGGAGGACGGTGAAGAGGGTGGTTGTCCCTCCTCCAATTAGGGGACCACCGGAACAATATGAAGATTCATTCGATGAAGGAGACATGGTGGCCTCCCTTAGGAAGGAGAATGCAGCACTCAAGGCAAAATTGCATAATTTAGAGGAGCACTGCGCTGAAGTCAAACTATGGTGGATGGACATAGATGATAAGATAGATGTTCTTAGGAAGGGAATGCCCGCCAAAGTCCGCCGTCTTGTAGAAGCAATGGGGCGTCCTGATCTTTATGATCCACCCACACCATAGACGCCCATGTTTCTAGTTATCTTAGGCGCTTTAGTTCTTTTTCAATTCTAGGGTTGAAGTTTGCTTTGCTTTGTTTAATTTCCCTTTGTAATAAGCGCCTCCAATTTTATCAATTCAATAAAGGTAGGATAGTTTCCCCTTTCAATAATGAATTTGGGAAGAATGGGCAGAACCATTCGACCTCCTGTCACTAACCTTGCAGGAACCACGATCAAAACACGATATACAGGGTACAAACACGCTACTCAGAAAGTTTCAGGGGAATTGAGCGAAAACTAGAGGTCGCCCGGCCATACATAATGGCCGCTCGGCCATCATTTTTCACAAAAACACGCCGCGCAGACTTGTCACGTCTCCCCAAGGCTCCCTCAACAGAACAACCAGCGCACGGGTCAAAAACACAACAATGTGTGGCCGCCCGGCCACCCCCATGGCCGCCCGGCCATGGTGATGGGCCGGACTAGGCCCATCTTTACCTCAAACCCATACGTGGAGGTCAGGTATACATGTTTATGTTCATATACCTGCAGTTCTTTGCGTTTCACACATGAACTTGATCAAATCATGCTCTACATGTCCATGACGTCACATTTAACTTGTGCTTGCACCATCTTTTTCCTATGCTAGATTAATCTTGCCTTTGGATACTCTCATGAATAGGGAACCACTTAAGTGTAAGTTGTTGATTCATGTAAGATAAGATAATTAGGGGAAACCAATGGAACCTTCCCACACGAGTAAGAGTTTTATTTGCAAAATAAAATGAAGGTCCTATCTCGGATGATCTCAAGTACCTATGTTTTGTCCTACCAGTGCCACATACGAAAAAGAAACTTGTACATTCGTGCTTCCTTGATTGTTTTGAGTCTTATCAAGTTTTGTGCCATTAAAAGAGTTAATTTCAATTGAGAATTTTGGCCTTCACATGCACGTTCCATGAAATAAAGTCTCTCAAAAAGGTGTGCATGAAATACCAATGATCCCATTCAAGTCTTGTTTGAAAGAAAGAGAGGCATGGATATTCAAAAAAAAAAAAAGAGAGTATGAAAAGATGAAAAGAAAAAAAAAAGAACTCCATGCCCTCTACTCAAACATGGGAATCAAGCAAAACACCTACAAGAGACAAGTCCCTACACTACACTTGCACATGGCCAAATCTCAGTTGATTATGAATCCTTTTCTTGACACTTGATTTGATTTAACGATATAAACATGATGGGAAAGTCTCATTCTCTTGACTACCTCAGCTCCACAAAGGCCTTGGAAGTATAGGATGTGAGGAAAACAAGATTCTGACAAGGGCACTTTGTCCTGTGAGTGACCGAGAACGGGTCTTGAGATCAAAAGAGTTGGTAAGCCTTGCTTTTTGAAAATTCTGAAAACCTCTTTACTCAAGTGTGGGGGAACCTGAAGTTGACTCTGATATATCCTTGTTCCATGTTTCAACATCTCAAAACTAAAGTGTAGACACCATTGAAATCCTAGGCGGATGAAATAGTTGGGAATAATATGGTGTTTGTTATGGTGAATGTTGATGTTATGCCCTATCCACTTATGCTTACTCTACTCTTTGCTCGAGGACGAGCAAAGGTGTAAGTGTGTGGGGGGGGTGTTGACGGTCGATAAAACCCTTTTTCGACCACCAACATTTCATGTTTAGAACATAATTTATCAAGGTTTCATGTATTACTAACCGGTTCCACGAGTTGTGCATAAAAGTTGGATGCAGGAGCATGTCACGTACAAAATATCAAAGAAATGCACAAAACAGAGACAAATGGGATAGGGAAAGGCAAAGGCCCAAAAGTGCATGGCTAGCTGGCCATCTTCCATGGCCGCCCGGCCATCAGCAAGCCCAGGGAGCCTTTCAGCCCAAGTGCATGGCCGCCCGGCCATGTCACATGGTCGCCCGGCCACGTCACCAATCCAATCTTCGACCTGCATGCAAAGAAACACAAATGAACACAAATCCAACCGTGCAACCAAGAATCCAATGTATCCAAGGGTTGAAAGGCCATGATGCAATGGATTGATGACGTCAGCGATCCAGGGAGTGGCCGCCCAACCAATAAGAGTGGCCACCTGGCCACCACCCCGGCTCATTTTCCACGTGCATCAACTCCACTAACCGTCAATCGACTCCAGGAGTGCATATCAACCGTTGGATCTTCAAGTCGGTTGATCGGGTGGCCGCCCGGCCGTCCGGCCATCGTACACGGCCGCCCGACCACGCACAGTGGCCGCCCGGCCACCGACCTACCTCAACTACCGACCTAGCACCTCTACAAATACCCCCCTCGGTTCCTATGCTATAAATACCCCCTGGGAGGTCATTTGCAAGGTGTGGTGGATCAAAAGAAGAATAGTGTGGTTGTGTAGTTGAGTGTAGAGTATAGTAGTAAGGCCGCCCTTGGCATTGTAGAGAGAGCCAAGTGTATCAAGAGTGAGTAGTGAGTTGTAGAGTGAAGGAGGCAGATTTCTCTCTGGTATTCTATTCCTGAGCTCTTATTCTCAGAGGAAATATTACTCTATTTCTAGGATACAGTAAAGTTCCTTGCTTCTCTGCTTTATTTATTTCGTAAGTACTTTACTTACATACTTAGTCCCCGCTTAATAGTTTACTGGTGCCAAGTGTGCTCTGTGTAGTTTAACTATACAGTTGTGCTTGCTCTTTGGCTTCGAACCAGTGTAGTAGCAAACTCAGTTGTGTAGACGTGGTGTCTAGACTAGAGTTTGCCTTGGAAGGTGTCTTGTCTCATGCAGTTTTGGTTGGTAGTCCCACCTGGTGACAGCGGGTGTGCGTCCTATGTAGTCCAACCCCGTCGTTCGGATAAGTTTTCATCGACGCATAGCTGAGTCTTGAAGCGCCCGCCTTTCTCGTCTGGGTTATCAGCACTCTGGTGCCTGGAAGTGGTTCTATAGCCTTAGTGTTGAAGTAAACCTGTTAAGTAGAGTACTAGTTTGTTTAGTAAGGTTAAGTTGTTATATCTAAAGTAGTGATCCTGCTCTGCTCTGTTAATTATCTCTACAATTGCTGGTTTTACTGTTCGGTCCTATCCGTTTTACGTCGAGTTACTCCTCATTCCTTGTGGATTTTGATACCCTGGAATACTCTTGGCTGAAAGGCTACATTGTGTTTCCGTGCGCTTGCGGATTTATTTCAGTAGGCTAAGAAACGCCAACAATGACTTCAGTAGATGGCTTGTCGAGATCTACATCGATGACGTCATTGTTAAATCGGCTCTAGACACTTCTTATCTGGACGATTTTCGTCAGATGTTGGAACGAACAAGGCTCCATGGCCTAAAGATGAATCCCAAGAAGTGTGCATTCAGTGTCACCGCCACACAGTTCCTCGGGTTCATGATTCATGAGCGAGGCATCGAGATCGGCGATAAGGATAAGCACGCCATCATGACGATGGTGCCCCCGCAAGACAAGACACTGCTCCAAAGTCTAATCAGGAAGTTGAACTACATTCGGAGGATTATATCATACCTTGCCAAAAGGATTGATCAATTCATGCCACTCTGAGAGCCAATGGACCGGTTCCATTGCCTCTGGAGTGATGAGTGATTGTCCACAGTAGCAAGACACAGAAGGACTTGGGCACAAGACCTCCGATGGATAGGAGGCCCTCTGATGGACTGGAGGTAGAGGAAAGTCCTCGGAAGGACTAGAGGCATGCTCGGCGTCTGTCGGCTATGGGAGTTCGGTACAAGGAGGAGTGGCATGGCGACGGCAGGAGAAAGTCCTCCGAAGGACTGCGAGGCTGCCCCGATGGACAGGGGATGCCGGGCGGCACCGCGGTGCTCCAACCCGAGTGCGTGGCGCGAAGACATGCGAGGGAGGCTTTGGCGGCTTCAGCTCAAAACCGTCAACCAAGCTAACCAAGCCTTGGTGAGTTGGGCCTTGACTCGCCAAGATAGAGAAGATGGGCCAAAGCCGGCTCAAGCGGAGACTTCCTAAAGTTTCCCGGTTTCTGACTTCAAAACCGGGGGCGGATCGCGGATTGGACTACTGGCCACGTGGAGAACATCCGAGGATTGCGTGGAACTTACGAAGATCAAGACTTCATCGTGGTCGTCCGTTCCGAAATATCCTGTAATCTTTCGTTTGCGTCCTTAGGGTTTGTCTAGTTGTAGGGACCTAAGTGCAAAACTGTCTAAACAGCACTCGGGTATAAATAGGTCCAAGGCAGGTCATTAGAAGGTCTCTTGGCTGTTAGGATTAAGTTTTGCTTTGTGATTTTCGTCCTCAAGGCTTGAGCTCCAGTTGTTAGGGAGGTTAGAGTAGGATTTAGCCTCCTAATCATGAGGGAAGGTGAGGGTGGTTGCTTGGGATGAATTTATTCTTGTATGATGAATCTTTAGACCCATCTTGGGCACCTAATCGAAGCAAATTCGTGCAGCAACCTTGTGTTCTTCTCCTCCCCCTCTCTCTTTGGTTTTTGGGTCCAATCCTTGGCTTTTGGGTGTTTGTTTTGGCCAAGTTTGGAATCCTTTCTCTTGCTGATGTTTTGGACTTGCTAGGACGTGGAGATCACGACTTAGTTCATTTCAATCCTACAGGATTGCCACGAGCAAGCTTCCTTTATGTTTTCCCCTTTCTTACCTAAAGATTGCCATCTCCAGAAATCTGAAATTCCCACTGATGCCTTGGTCATCTTGAGTTGATCTTTTGGGAAAAGCTTTGGAATAGGGTCCACATAGCCTGTGCAAAATTTTGTGAAGATTGGACAAGATTTGGTCTGGTTTGGTTTTGAAAATACCCTTTCTGCGACTCTACCGGAAGATCCGGTAGAGGCCACCATCGGATAGTCCGGCAGCGCCCACCGGACAGTCCGGTGTGAGGCGCTGTCCGGACCATGCCACCGGACAGTCCGGCAGCAGGCACCGGATAGTCCGGTTCCACCGGACAATCCGGTCCTGCCAGGGAGTTGCTATGTTCTTCCCTGTTTGGTTTTTTTCGTTGTGTTTCTGCTACGGATTTTTGCATTCCCCACTGTAAGACCATTCTCTTTGCTTGCTGTGAGTCAATGAGACTGCACCTTGGTGCGGTGAGTGTCGTGTGTCGGTTTTTGCAAAGGTTCGTTGCCTCGGTTTCATTTTTTGTTAGATCTTGAGTTTTCTTGCATTGGTGCGTATCCTTTCAGTGGACGGCACCCTTGCACTGCTAGGCACGTATCTGTTCAGTGGACAGTGCCTAGTTTTTGTTTCTCTTGAGCTTTGCAGAGCACCTACTTAGGGTTTGTGATTTTGAGTTTTTAAGTGCTCCTATTCACCCCTCGTCTAGTCGCACGTCTCGGTCCTACAATTGGTATCAGAGTCGGTTAGGTTTCTTCATACCTTTACCGGTGAGAAACCAGTAGCTACTATGACTCACTCTGGGAAGACTTTGGTTCTTGGCTCCGATGGCTACTCCTACTGGAAGGGTAGGATGAGAGCATTCTTGCTTAGCTAGGGCCAGGACATATGGGATGCTACTCAGAGTGCGAACTTTGTGGTGCTTCCAATTGTTTAGCGCACTACCCCAGCGATTGTGGCTCAGCATAAGACGAATGCCAAAGCTGTTAACTTTCTCTTCTCAGGACTTGGTCCGGTTGATTATGAGAGAGTGAGTCCACCTCAAGACTGCCCCTCAGATCTGGTCCCTGCTGAGTGCACACCATGAGGGCACTGCTACTATCAAGGGGCGTCTCGTTGAGACTTACAGGCGCGAATATGAGAATTTCGTTCAGAAGCCTGGTGAGTCCATCGATGACTTGTTTGGTCATTTTTCAGTCGATCATCAACAAGTTGCGCATTAACTCCAGCCTTAAGAGGATCCCATGCACCGACCATCAGCAGGCTGTCAAATTGATGTATGCGTTGGGCAGGAAGGTATGGGAGATCAAGGTTAACTCGTTCATCGAGTTTGAGGCCTATGACACAATTGGAGTGGAGACCCTTTACAGCAAGCTCAAGGCCACAGAGGTGGATTACAAGTTGAGAGATTCTCTCGCTTGTACTGGCTCCAAGAGCCTAGCCTTGGCTTCTCCCTCCAGTGAGGCCGCTACTAACCCCCAGCTTCACAACTTTTCGTTTTCTGCTCTTATGTCTGTAACAGAGGAGCAGTTAGCGTCACTTGGGGATGATGAGCTTCGCCTGGTGTCTAGCTGCTTTCAGCGCGCCTATGATAACCAGATAAGCAAGAAGAGGGGCGACAGGCCCAAGTGCTTCGGGTGCGGAGAGGTCGGCCACTTCATCGCCGAATGCCCGAACAAGCAGAACGACTACTACAAGAAGGGCAAGAGCCACTCCCGTGACTCCAACAAGTACCACTCCGGCAAGCACGACTACAGCAAGCGTGACCACACCAAGCACCGCTCCGGCAAGATCAAGAACTTCAGGAAGGCTTTCAAGAGCTACCAGAAGGACAACCGGAAGCAGGACAAGGCCTTCTTCGCCGAGCTTGGTGGTCTGTGCGGCGGATCGTCCTCCTCCTCATCTTCGTCAAGCTCAAGCGATGAGGAGATCGTCACCAAGCGGGACAAGAGGAGGGACCAAGGCGGTCCAGTTGGACTCTGCTTCATCTCCACCAAGTCCAAGCGCAAGCACAAGATGCACCGGAGATCCTTTTGCTCCATGGTGCTTGAGGACAAGGACGGCAAGGGCAACCACAATGACTCCTCTGATGAAGAGGTAACTCCTGAGCAAGCTGAAATTTTTGAGATGTTGGAGGCAAATAGTTGTGAGTTGAAAGCCCAGGATAAGATGTTGGAGAAGGCAGCCAAGAAGCTGCAGAAGCAGAAAGCCAAGTTGGCTGATGCCTTAGCTGAGATAGAGAGGCTGGAGAGTGTGCCAGCCCAGCCTAGTGAGCTTGAGTGCCCTACCTGTGAGACTTTGATGAGAGATCTCTGTGAGCAAAAGAGTAAGTATGCTCATCAGGTAGAGGAGATGGATAGGCTGAAGGTAGAGTTAGGCAAGCTCCAGTCTAAACTAGATGAGCCTCTTTTGAGTGATGAGCCTGAGTGTGAGATGTGCCCTCACCTAGCTGTTGACATAGCTGAGCTGAAAGTGAGGTGTGAGGTCAAGCTCAAGGAGTTGGAGGAGCTTCGGGATAGATCCGCGATTTTGGGTGCGTGCATGGTCTGTCCTACCTTGAAGAGTGAGCTTGAGCAGTTGAGAGCTGACCTTGAGGTGCTTTCCGCACCCCCTGACACTTGTGAGAACTGACTCACTTTGAGGTTGATGTTGGTGGATAGGGATGCCACCATTAAGAAGATAGAGAAGTCTGCTGCCTCTATTTCCTCTATAGACTGCCCCACTTGTGTTGCCTAGACTTTAGTTCTAGAAGATCTGAGAGAGGAGAAACAGACACTGGTTGATGAGAACAACCGTTTGAGAGAGGTGCTCAGTTGGATGTATGCGAGAGAGCCCCAACTAAGGATGATCTTAGAGAGCACCAAGAGAGCTAAGGGTGATATGAGTGGACATGGGTTAGGAGAGTGCAGTACTTCAGGTAAGAAGAAGAGTTCCCCAATTAAGCTTAAGACTGTGTCTCCTCAGCCTAATCCTACTGTTGATGGGGTTTACCACGAGCCTCCCAAGGCTGCCCCAAAGAAGCAGTTCTGGACACCCAAGCCCTCACAGGCTAAGCTGGATAGAGTAGTGACTGAGATTTTCAAGCCTCCAGTGAGCAAGGAGAGAGTCCAACAGCCTATTCCACCCAAGGCTACTCCACCTAAGCCCAAGGCCCAGCCTAACCCCACTTCCAAGAGTCCTGTCTACCATTGTGACTTTTGCCAGTGGAATGGCCACTTGGAGGAGTTCTACTTCAGGAAGAAGCGAGTTGAGAGGCAGGAGAGAGCCTGGGGGAACTAGGATCAGTTCTACCAAGGTGGTAGGTAGGATCCTCCCCACCGTGGTGAGATGAGAGAATGCTTTGTTCGTGGTGAGTGAGGAGGCGGCTTTCAGGCCCAGTGTTCCTGGTGGTGAGAGACGTTTTGCCAGTCGAGCTCCTAGTCATTTTCAGCGCGGCTATGGACCTTGTGACCAAGGCTTTGGAGGTAGAGGGTTTGAGAGCTCATGCTTTGGAGGTCGTGGGTACCCGGATAGATGTGATGATTACTTTGACTGTGCTTACCCCACTTTTGAGCAGATGGCTCGGCACTAGTTCAGCAGTTTCACTAACCCCAGTGCCTGGACCATTTGCTCACTCTCGCTTTCCTTGATTTTGCAGGATCGAGGCCTGGAGGACATATGGATCATGGACTCCGGCTGCTCTAGGCACATGACAGGGCACCGCAGATGGTTCTCCAGCCCCAACCCCGTGAGCACCAAGGAGTACATCACATTTGGGGATAATGGTCAAGGTAAAGTGTTGGGTGTTGGTTCTGTTGCTCTTTTTGGCAAGCTTTCCCTGAGAGAAGTTGCTTTGGTGAGGAATTTGGGGTTCAATTTGGTTTCTGTCTCACAACTTCTCAAGGAAGGGTTTGAGGTTCATTTTAAGGAGGGCTCTTCTTGTGTGCTTGATGCTAAGGAAAACCTTGTTTGTCAGATTTTGCCCTATGGGCAGGTTTTTAAGGTTGACCTTGCATCTGTTTTTGGCCATCCTCGGTGTTTGGTTGCTAGTCCTTCTGCTGATATTTGGAAGTGGCATAGGAGGCTTGGCCATTTGAGTTTTGATCTGCTAGCCAGGTTGAGCTCGATGGGTCTGGTCCGAGGATTGCCCAATTTGAAAGCAGAAAAGGACTTAGTGTGCCACCCCTGTCGTCATGGCAAGATGGTTGCCGCTTCTCATGCACCTAGTCAATCAGGTGATGACCTCTTACCCAGGTGAGCTGCTACATATGGACACGGTTGGTCTTGCTCGGGTACAGTCGGTTAGTGGGAAGTGGTATGTGCTTGTAGTTGTGGACGACTTTTCTCGCTTTTCGTGGGTGTTCTTCATGGAGTTCAAAGATTAGGCTTTTGGTTTTGTTCGGGATCTGGTCTTGAGGTTAAGGAATGAGAGTCATAAGGCCATGAGGTCTATCCACAGTGGCAATGGCGGAGAACTTCAGTAACTCTCATTTCGAAACCTTTTGTCGTGACCTAGGTCTTGATCACCAATTCTCGTCTCCTTATACCCCACCTCAGAACGGTGTTGTGGAACGAAAGAACCGCCCACTTGTTGAGATGGCGCAGACGATGCTTGATGAGCATAGGACTCCGCGACGCTTTTGGGATGAGGCTATGAATACAGCCTAGTTACATTGCCAACCGCATCTTCCTACGAGCTTTCTTAGGAAAGACTTCGTACGAGCTACTGGTTTGGTAGGCAGCCTAGCGTCAAGCACCTGTGTGCATTTGGCTGCAGATGCTTTGTGCTCAAAAAGGAGGGGCATTTGGACAAATTTGAATCTCGCTGTTTGGATGGTATTTTCCTTGGCTACACCTCTAGCTCTAGGGCATATAGAGTGTGGATCCTCGATACCAAACAAGTGGTTGAGACCTGTGAAGTTTCCTTTGATGAATCTATGCCTTGCACAACCCCTGCATTTGAGCTTTTAGGTGATGATGAAGAAGGCGCTCCCATCTTTGAAGATGAGGAAGGCGAAGTAGATGCTGGTGATGTAGGAGCCACTGCACTAGTTGCAGCTCCAGCCCCTTTTGCTACGAGCTCTGAAGATGAAGGAGGAAGACCCTTGCCTATGGCTTCCTCCTCGCTCCCCCGACTGCAAGCTCGAGCAAAAGCTGGACCCCGCTGAGGACGCAGGGGAGGTGACCTCCGAGATTGTTCCACCTCGTCAGGTCTAGCGGGATCACCCTCCGGACAGGATGATTGGAGATCTACACCAGCACGTCACACGCTCTTCGGTTAACTCTCTAGCCTTTTTCTGCCACTCCGCATTCATTGCTTCTTTCGAACCCCGGGATGTGTCACATGCATTATCTGATCCTAGTTGGGTGAACGCCATGCATGATGAGTTGGAGAACTCTGAGAGAAACCATGTCTAGGATTTAGTTGAACCTCCACTAAACTGCCACCCTATAGGAACCAAGTGGGTTTTCAAGAACAAACAGGGTGAGGATAGGATGGTTGTGAGGAACAAAGCGAGATTGGTTGCCTAGGGTTTCTGTCAGAAGGAGGGGATAGATTATGAGGAAACCTTTGCTCCTATAGCTCGTTTAGAAGCCATTAGGATTCTGCTTGCCTATGCTGCCTCTAAAGGCTTCAAATTGCAGCAGATGGATGTCAAGTCAGCCTTCCTAAACGGTTACATAGAGGAGGAGGTATATGTGAGACAACCTCCGGGCTTTGAGAGTGCCAAGTTTCCAAACCGGATGTATAAGTTGAGAAAAGCCCTTTATGGTCTGAAGCAAGCTCCAAGAGCTTGTTATGCTAGGTTAAAAGCTTTTCTGCTCAAGTCTGGGTTTGTGATGGGTTCAATAGACAAGACCTTGTTTCTGTTGAGTCATGGCGGTGACACCCTTCTAGTTCAGATATATGTTGATGACATTATCTTTGGTGGTTCATCTTACGCTTTGGTGTCTAAGTTTGATGAACAGATGAGTAGTGAGTTCGAGATGAGTCTCATGGGTGAGCTCCAGTTCTTCCTTGGGCTTCAGATCATGCAAGGCCCAGAAGGAACCTTCGTCCATCAAGCCAAGTACACGAAGGACATTCTGAGAAAGTTTGACAAGGGAGATCTCAAGCCCATGGCAACTCTCATGTCAACACAGCCAGCACTTGATGCGGATGAAGAAGGGGAGGTGGTGGACCAAAGAGAGTACTGAGGGATGATCGGCTCACTTCTGTACCTAACGGCGACCAGGCTGGACATTCAGTTCGCGGTTTGTCTCTGTGCGCGATTTCAGGCCTCACCGAGGACATCACATCGTCAAGCGGTGAAGCGCATTTTCAGGTACCTGAAATACCCTCCTGAGCTTGGTCTTTGGTTCTCTTTAGCTTCGTTGCTCTCTCTCAGAGGGTATTCGGATGCTGACTTTGTGGGTTGCCGGCTGGAGCGCAAGTCTACTTTCGGTACCTGCCAGTTTCTCGGTTCTTCTCTTGTCTCTTGGTCCTCACGCAAGCAATCTAGCGTAGCCACTTCCACCACAGAAGCTGAATACATTGCTGATGCTAGTTGCTGCTCCCAGCTGCTTTGGATGAAGTCCATTTTGAGTGACTTTGGTCTCAATTTTAGAAAGATCCCTCTCCTAGTAGACTCTACTTCTGCTATTTCTGTAGCTAGGAACCCCGTCTTGCACTCCAGAACCAAACACATAGACGTGAGGTTTCACTTCTTGAGAGATCACTATGAGAAGGGAGATATAGACTTGATCCATGTGGATACTGAGAACCAGTTGGCCGATATCTTCACCAAGCCCTTAGATCTTAGCGTGTTTGCTCGCTTGCAGTGGGGAGCTTGGTGTTTGTTACCCCTTTTAGGTTGGGGTAACTTTATTGTAGTTTAGGGTTTTGATTTGCCTTTTCTTTGCTTTTCCTTGTTTTTTTTCTTGCATTTTGTACCATACCATGCATTGCATTGTAACATATGCATTTTCACTTACACTAGCACTAGAGCTCTTCTGGTATGACGAGTTAGTACTTGCTTGTGCTAGATTGTACAATTGCTTGCATGATCATGGTTGGCTAAGCTCCTTGAATCTATCTAATATCTTTTGTGAGCTTAGTCACTTTTGTTTCTTAAAAATCAAAAACCATGAGCACCACTTGACTTGGCTACCTAGCATGTGTAGGAATGTTGAATGCTATGCTATCTTTTCATGCTTGGATATGCTAGTCGAATGCCTTTGTTAAGCTGATGCCTAAGCATTTATGACACCTTGTCCAAATCTGAAATCTGAATTAATTTCGTTTACAAAGTGTGTCCTATGAGCTAAATTGAAAAGATCCAGGTGGGTTCACTTGTCACACTGATCTAGTTTGAGATAGCCTGCCTTTGCACCTTGGCATGAACTTGGACTAGGCTGTGTATGACCAAAACCTTGTCTTAAGCTTCTGATGGTTTTCTGAACCTAGGCATCGCATCGGTTGGTAAGAAGTGGCAAAAACAAGTGAATAACCCTTGGCATATGATCTGATTTGCTTCAAGTTAAAAATTGCTAAATCTGAAATCTGCAAGTCTCTAAATTGCTTATGGCCTGCCATATATGCTTTGGTTGAGAGTAGCACACCTTGTATGTTTTACTAGCATCTTGCTGTTCATGCCTATCTTGCGAGATGCTATTCATGTTGGTGCTGCTTTCTTTTCAACAACCCTGAAAAACATGCTCCTGCTCTGTATAAGATAGATTCAATTGAGATTGTTTGCATGCTTCCTTGCCCTCACTTGCTCTGTATGCTAGAACTTGTATTTACTAGCTTTTCATCCCTGCTGAGCTCTTCATGGTACACTTCTTTCATTTCATGTCATATTTTGAGGAGGAGTTGTCCATTTCAGGGGGAGTTGAGTTCTATGAACCCTTGATGTGTTCATTGTCAACAAGGGGGAGAGGATAGATGTTGACCCTTGAGGGGAGATGGACCAAGGGGGAGAACTCTGTAGAGATCTAGCTGAGGGGGAGTTTGAGCTTTTAGCATGCTCTTTCTAGAGGAGCCGATGCTTTGCCTAAGCATGACTGTGTTGAGCCGGTTTGCCTCTTTCTTGAGGGGTCATGCTTTAGTTTGATCGACTGCGTTGAGCGGTTTCCCTTGTCTTAGGGGCTCGATCTTTGGCTTTGTTTTTGTCGTCTCAATTTGCCCTTTTCTGCTTGTATTTGGCTTTTGGGCATCTTGAGCAACTTCTTCTTTTCTTCTTTCTTTTCGGTTTTACATTTTTCTTCTTGTTTTTGTTCTATTTCAGGTTATAGGTTGAAGGTGTAGACAATGCACTCATCAAGGGGGAGATTGAGAGCCAATGGACCGGTTCCATTGCCTCTAGAGTGATTAGTGATTGTCAACACTAGCAAGACCCAGAAGGACTTGGGCACAAGACCTCCGATGGACAGGAGGCCCTCCGATGGACTGCAGGTAGAGGAAAGTCCTCCGAAGGACTGGAGGCATGCTCAGCGTCTGTCGGCCATGGGAGTTCGGTACACAGAGGAGCGGCATGGCGACGGCAGGAGTAAGTCCTCCGAAGGACTGCGAGGCTGCCCCGATGGACAAGGGATGCCGGGCGCCACCGCGGTGCTCCAACCGAGTGCGTGGCGCTGAAGACGTGTGAGGGAGGCTTTGTGATGAGAACATGTACAACATGTATATGATCCTAGGCCCAAGAGAAGAAGTAGTTTGAAGCCCAATCCGAATTGAGGTCCAATTTATTCGCGAGGCCGGTTCGGACTGCAGCAGTAGGCCTCAGTAAAACGGACGTCCAAGCCACAAACGGGCTCCGTTTTGGACTGTTGTACATATCATTGGAAAGCTAAGGAGATAAGATTTCCAATCCTGGTGGTCCCACCACTAAATTTGATCGGAGTCGACGGGAATCGTCGAAACAAGATGACGGACAGAATCTGTCGGGGTGCCGCTGGACCGGTTTTTGGGCACGCTAGCCTTGTACACCCTAGGGTTGCTCGGCCACCCCCTTGGCCGCCCCCTATACCTCTCTCTTGTATATATTCTGTAGCCGTCTTTAGATTAGATGGGTTTTGCTTAAGAGTATTCTGTCGTGAGCAGTTCGCCGATCGTGTATCGGTTTGTGAAACCCCAACTTGTGCACAAGATTAATCTTCATTGCGTTTATTCCTCATTCTTGCTTGTGTTCTCTTGGTTGCATTGCAGGAACGATAGCCTTCTTGGCGAGGTCGATTGCGCGCGTCACAGCGGTCGATAACCATTCGGAGCAGTGGTGTAGTGATTGCAAGGAATCGATCGACTGCTCGGAGCCTTCTTCACCAACGTCGAGTTCTCCACCCCTAAACCGACTTATCCATACCTCTCGGAACATCCGGAACCCTATTTCCCATCAATTTGGTAATCAGAGCATCAGATTTTCCTTGAGGTATATTATCGTGTGTCCCTTAGGATGAGTGCTTTATATTCCTAAAGTTCACAAAAAGCCATAAAAATCAGGGTTTGTAGTTTATCTTATCCTATCACCACATTTAGCCTTTTCATAATTTGATTTCAGAGTCCGCATCTTTGAATTTGTGTCCACACTCATAGTCCTGTTGCTAGTGTAGATCGCGTTCTTAGTTTAGTTTGAGTTTTGCATCTTGTCACCGTGTCCGTTTTCATCTCGTCGTCACGTCTGGTTCGGAATCCTCTCTGTCCAGTTCAGTATTTGTATGATATCTCCCTCATACGAACTCGGATTTTTGTGTTCTAGTACTTTCTGGAAAGCTTGTGAAATTATCTACAACTTTGTCAATTGAGAAGTTTCCAGAGAACGTCGTTATCATGGTGTAATATCTGTTGGGAGTAAACCTGTTTGTGACCCAGAATTTTCTAAGCAGTCTGTATTTCGGAGTCAATATCTTCATCATCCATTATGCAAAAAAAGGTAGTTCCATATACTGTAGAGAAAGATAAAAAGGAGATCTACAACTTTGGTATTCAAAGTTTTTGCATTTGAGGCCATTAAGATTATCTAATCGGCTGTGCAATTTTGAGTAGTAAATCTGTGATTTTCAGATAAGAGTTTTGTGTTTGCGTGGAGTTATATCATGTTTTGCAGCACTTTTGAGATAAAAAAAACAAAAAAAAAGGCAAGTGCATAAAAAAGAGCCGCACAAAAAAAAAGAGAAAAAGAAAAGAAAAAGTAATCAGAAGTGTTTGTATCATTTGTGTCTTTTGTACTTCGGTGTATCTTTTGGTTGCTTAAACTAGTTCTAGGAGCACGTTTAGGCCAGCAACTTTGACAAGTATTTTAGACATTTATTCAACTTTGTTATCTGATTTCGGATTTTGCTATTCCTTGCTACATATTGTACCTTTTCAAAGATCCACATACATTCTCTTGAGCAATATAGGTCGGTCTTACAATCATCCCACACTACAGGTGTGTTATTATCTCTTGGCCGCCGTCGCCTCTTTCAGGTAGCATCGTATTTTGCAGTGCACAGTAAGAACATTTGCAAGCATTTGGTAAACGTTTGGAGTGTGAGAGACCCCACTTGTCTACTATCATTAGATATGGTTAATTTTGAATTTTTGTGTGTGTTTTTTTCTATTAACAATGACAGGTTACACCTCTGTACATGTTAGAGGCATAAAGATGCTTGAGAGTCACACCATTGCTGCTGCCCATTCTCCCATAGGTGATTCTATTCTTAAATCTCCACCTACATATGATGGTTTTAATGCTGTGGAATATATTAAGTGGGAAAGTGAAATAGATAATATTTTTGCGTAATGCCATACGTGTGAAAGACGAAAGATAAAAAATGCAGCTATTGTTTTAAAGAATCATGCTTTAATTTGGTGGAAAAATTTACATGTTAATGATAAACCTCACACATGGTCGGATATGAAAATTTTGATTAGAAAACAATTTAATTCTTCATGCCATATTGTCCCTTGCTGTGCAACTAACCTTTTGCAAGATAATGTGAGTTATCTACCGCAACAACTTTTAAGTTATCAAATGGTGAAAGCGGAGAACAATCAGTCCAACAATTTATTTTGACTTGCGTTTATCGCAATGAAGAGACGTTGTCGGATCATCGTTGATGGTGAGACTTGCTGCAACTTTGTTAGTTCTGAGTTGGTTGAGAAACTTTGCTTGGCCACAGAGCAACACCCATGACCATATTATGTCCAATGGCCTAATTACAGTGGTAAGTTTCAGATAAATAAAATTAGCAAGATCCAATTTTCTCTTGGCAAGTATCATGATAACGCATATTTTGGTGTTGTGACTATGGAAACAACTGCTTTGTTATTTGGTAAACCATGGGTACATGAAAACAATACTTTGTACGATAATGCTGATAATATATATTCGTTCAAATATAATGGTAGAAAGATCAAGTTGCTTGGTATGAATCTTGCTTAAATTTTAGAAATTGAACTTGCAAGAGAACAAACTAAGAAGATGGATGCTATTAAAAATGATTTGAGTAATTTTAATGATGACATGCCTTCAGATAAATCCAAGTTACCTTTATTGCAAGATGATTGTACTGCTGATTCTTGTGATAAAAAAGAGTTGTGTGATGATGCTGCTATTATTTCTGTGCCAATACATGAGCATAAACATTTTCTCTCTATTGCAAGTATGCATGATGAGCTGAACTTATTATCTTCTTTAAGTACTTTGGGTTATATTGAATTTGATGTTCTTTGCGATCTAAATTATTTAGAGTAGAAACTTTATTTTGGTGATGATTTGCTATGGTGATCTAAGCATACATATAATGTTATTGGAAGATATAATTGTAAAGGAGAATATATGGTGCATCGTGTTTATATATGTTTCAATTTTGACTCTCTTTTTATTGATGAACATAAAAATAAAGTAAACGGCTGCTATAAAACTAACCGTATCATGTCGAGATCCACTTGTTCTTCTTTACTTAATTTGTCACAACAGGATCGATTTCAAAAAGGGGAGCATGAATGGATGATTTCACGAACTGCTACAATTACTTCCGCGCGCATCGACGCCTTTGAGTCGAGGACGACTCAAAAACAAAAAGGGGGGAATGATGAGACCATGTACAGCATGCATATGATCAAGGCCCAAGAGAAGATGGAGTTTGAAGCCAAATCCGAGTTGAGGTCCAATTTATTCGCGAGGCCGGTTCGGACTGCAGTAGTACGCCACAGTAAAACGGACGTCCAAGCCACGTACGGGCTCCGTTTTGGACGTTCTACATATCGTTGGAAAGCTAAGGAGATCATCCGTGATACGAAAACCCAAATCAGAAAAAGTAAGAAAAGGAATACCGGAAGCTTTCCAACCCTAGTGGTCCCACCTCTGAATTTGATCGGAGTCGACAGGAATCGTCGAAACAATATGACGGACAGAATCTGCCGGGGTGCCGCTGGACTGGTTTTTGGGCCCGCTGGCCTTGTACACCCTAGGATTGCTCGGCCACCCCCTTGGCCGCCCCCTGTACCTCTCTCTTATATATATTCTGTAGCCGTCATTAGATTAGATGGGTTTTGCTTAAGAGTATTCTGTCGTGAACAGTTCGTCATTCGTGTATCAGTTTGTGAAACCCCAACTTGTGCACAAGATTAATCTTGATTACGTTTATTCCTCGTTTTTGCTTGTGTTCTCTCGGTTGCATTGCAGGAACGATAGCCTTCTTGGCGAGGTCGATTGCGCGCGTCACGCGGTCGATAACCATCGGAGCAGTGGTGTAGTGATTGCAAAGAATCGATCGATTGCTCGGAGCCTTCTTCACCAACGTCGAGTTCTCCACCCTTAAACTGACTTATCCATACGTCTCAGAAGATCCGGAACCCTATTTCCCATCACTTTGACGGCTTCAGCTCAAAACCGTCAACCAAGCTAACCAAGCCTTGGTGAGTTGGGCCTTGACTCGCCAAGATAGAGAAGATGGGCCAAAGCCGGCTCAAGCGGAGACTTCCTAAAGTTTCCCGGTTTCTGACTTCAAAACCGGGGGCGGATCGCGGATTGGACTACTGGCCACGTGGAGAACATCCGAGGATTGCGTGGAACTTACGAAGATCAAGACTTCATCGTGGTCGTCCGTTCCGAAATATCCTGTAATCTTTCGTTTGCGTCCTTAAGGTTTGTCTAGTTGTAGGGACCTAAGTGCAAAACTATCTAAACAACACTCGGGTATAAATAGGTCCAAGGCAGGTCATTAGAAGGTCTCTTGGCTGTTAGGATTAAGTTTTGCTTTGTGATTTTCGTCCTTAAGCCTTGAGCTCCATTGTTAGGGTTAGAGTAGGATTTAGCCTCCTAATCATGAGGGAAGGTGAGGGTGGTTGCTTGGGATGAATTTATGCTTGTATGCTAAATCTTTAGACCCATTTTGGGCACCTAATCGAAGCAAATTCGTGCAGCAACCTTGTGTTCTTCTCCTCCCCCTCTCTCTTTGGTTTTTGGGTCCAATCCTTGGCTTTTGGGTGTTTGTTTTGGCCAAGCTTGGAATCCTTTCTCTTGCTGATGTTTTGGACTTACTAGGACGTGGAGATCATGACTTAGTTCATCTCAATCCTGCAGGATTGCCACGAGCAAGCTTCCTTTGTGTTTTCCCCTTTCTTGCCCAAAGATTGCCATCTCACGAGATCTGAAATTCCTGCTGATTCCTTGGTCACCTTGAGTTGATCTTTTGGGAAAAGCTTTGGAATAGAGTCCAGATAGCCTGTTCAAAATTTTGTGAAGATTGGACAAGATTTGGTCTGGTTTGGGTTTGAAAACACCCTTTCTGTGACTCTACCGGACAATCCGGCAGATACCACCGGACAATCCGGTTCCACCGGATAGTCTGGCAGCGCCCACCGGATAGTCCGGTGTGAGGCGCTGTCTGGTCCTTGCCACCGGACAGTTCGGCAGCATGCACTGGATAGTCCGGTTCCACCGGACACTCCGGTGTTGGCCACCAGACAATCCGGTCCTGCCAGGGAGCTGCTGTGTTCTTCCCTGTTTGGTTTTTTCTACTGTGTTTCTGCTATGGATTTTTGCATTCCCCACTGTAAGACCATTCTCTTTGCTTGCTGTGAGTCAATGAGACGCACCTTGGTGCGGTGAGTGTCGTGTGGCGGTTTTTGCAAAGGTTCGTTGCCTCGGTTTTATTTTTGGTTAGATCTTGAGTTTTCTTGCATTGGTGTGTATCCTTTCAGTGGACGGTACCCTTGTACTGCTAGGCACATATCTGTTCAGTGGATGGTGCCTAGTTTTTGTTTCTCTTGAGCTTTGCAGAGCACCTGCTTAGGGGTTTGTGATTTTGAGTTTTTAAGTGCTCCTATTCACCCCCCTCTAGTCGCACGTCTCGGTCCTACACACTCGTCAAGATCAAGAAAGATGATGAGTTTGTCTGGACACAAGAGCAGTAAAAGGCGTTTGATGATCTCAAGCAGTACATCACCTCGCCTCCAGTATTGGTGCCACCATAGTTAGACAAACCATTTATTGTCTACCTATCAGCCGATGAAATCTTCATCAGCTTTGTATTGATTCAAGAATTGGATGGCAAAGAAAGAATCGTGTCTTATCTCAGCTGTCACCTCCTTGATACTGGGACCAGGTATACTAAAATGGAGCACATCTGTCTTGCTCAATGCCGAGACATGGTAATCTACAAAGCCGATATAATCAAACATATGTTGTTGGATCCTATTCTCAAAGGTCGGCTTGGCAAATGGATGTATGCTCTCTCTAAATTCGACATTCTCTATCAACCTACCAAAGCCATCAAGGGGCAGGCCTTGGCTGATCCCATCACAGAAAGGATCATACCACCAATCCATTATGTAAGCATCAGGCCATGGGTTTTATTCTTCAATGGGTCAGCGTGCGAAGTAGGTTGTGGCATTGGGTTGCATATCATCTCCCCTCGGGGGGCAACCTATGAGTTTGATGTTCAGTTGCAAGGGAGATACACCAACAACCAAACTAAATATGCAACCATTTATAGAGGGTTGGAGTTATTGCTTGAAGCAGGCGCCGAAGCAATAGAGGTCTTCAGTGATTCGAATGTGGTGGTCAACCAATTGATGAAGGACTTCAACTGTGACAGTGATTCTCTGTATCCATACTTTGTCAAGTGCCAAGACTTAATGTCAAAATTCCAATCGTGACGCTTGCTTGGATACCCAGAGAACAGAATTTGGAAGCTAATAAGTTGGCACAGATGGCCTCTGGGTACGTGCCTCGAGACGATGATACATGCATTGATGTTTTGCAATCATCTACTGCAGAATGGAGAGCCGATCTCCTCAACTACTTGAAGGATCCAGCTTTGAGGTAGATAAGAGGACAAGACACAAAGCGCTGAGGCACGTGATGATAGGTGATGACTTGTACTTCTGCACCATTGATGATGGTCTGCTACTAAAGTGCCTTGGTCCAACTAAAGCCTTGAAGACCATGCATGACGTACATGAAAGGACTTGTGGCACTCATCAATCGGCTCACAAAATGAAGTGGCTAATCAGGCGATCCGGCTTCTACTGGTCAACTATGCTAGAAGATTGTTTCAAATACTACAAAGGCAGCCAAGATTGTCAGAGGTTTGGGCCTATACAGATGGCACCGGCTGGTGTGTTACATCCAATCGTCAAGCTGTGGCCTTTTAGAGGCTAGGGTATGGATATCATCAGCCAAATAAACCCCCTACTAGCAAGGGACACAAGTGGATTCAGGTAGCAACAGACTATTTCACCAAGTGGGGAGAAGCCATACCGAGGGTGAAAAGTCCAGTAGGAACGTGAATGGGAAGTACATGAAGAAGTATTACCCGAGCCTGTGGATTGGATCTTAAGCTACTCATGATGGGGAGTGTAATACTCCGTATTTTAAACACTTAAGTGCATTTGCAATTTACCCTAATTTTCTTTCAAAAATTTGATTCAAATTTAAATTTGAGGTCTTTTAAACATTTGGAGTTTTCCAGGGGCAAAAATGTGAAAGGGTAGTTTAAATTATGCCCTTTCACTTTTGTATTTGGACCCCAGTTGAAAAATGTCAAAATCTAGGGTTAAAAATGAAAAGGGTAAAAGTAAAAAAAAAACGGGGGAAGCCCCGCGGAATACACGTGGTTTGAACGGGACCCTTATCTGAATCCTCCTTTCTTCTGAACCAAGCTTGGCTACAACTGAAGCAGTTAGGTGTGTGCGTGAGTTGAAGGAACATGAGAACTATGCTGTTTTTGTTTAATGGCTGAGGAACTTATCAGCCGAAATGTAATAAGTACCAAAACCTATGTGTAATATTTTAACTTATGTAATAAATGTGATGTGTATGTTGTAACCTGTGGACTCCTTCGAGAGTCGCCCCAAAAATCAAGCTCGATCCGGATGGGAAGGCCAAGTCAGGATACCTACATCCTGAAGGACTACCGATGTTAGTCCGGATCTGGTGATTAAGCACTAAATCCGGGTTAATCTAGGCGGTTCTGCCACAGCTGGTATCAGAGCTGAGCTTGAGGGGTAGGTTACTATTTTAAAAACTAATTTTCACTCTATAGTAAGTGAGCCCCGTATATGGGTGTATTTTAAAATATGAATTAACGAAATCCTTTTTCCTTAAAAATAAGCGTGTAGAGAACATTAAAATACCTGGTCTTAAAACATGTGATGCATCATCATTGCATTAGAGTTATTCTTCTGTCCTTAAAAATAAAGTAGAGCGATTCAAAATGATTTATTAACAAAAGTTTCTGTTGTTCTAGTCCAGATGCCGCATACTTTCGTCCCTTACGAGGATGCCAGGGGTTGTTGGCACCAGGAGTGTCCAGAAAACTGTTCCTTAGCTATGACTCTTCACCATCGTCTTCAAGAGTTGGGTTATCTTAGTTGTCCCCGTTATATCGTTCGTCATGCTGATCTAGGTCTGATGGGTGAGACAAGGGTGCGAGTGCGTATGCCTCAACACCCTAGGGTACCGGAGGAGGAAGTATGGGAAGTTGAGGGTAGTGGGATAACTCCTGGAGAGGCTTTTTTTGATGCCGCTTACAGGGCTCTAACTGAGCTCTGTACGAGGCATCTGGGTGAGTTGGAAGGGTCTGAAGTCATGTTTCTTCCTCCTAATGACCGAGCTCAGCCTGAGTGGGAAAGGAGGTTGAGGAATCTGAACCATAGTGCTCGAGACTTGCGAAGGCGCCAGATGCGTGAGCAAGTCCACTACACTTCCCAGTTGGCGGATCTTTATGATCAACGCCACCAAACCTATGCAAGTATCAGAGAGGGTTTCTTAGGATTAAGGGCCCAGAATGAGCACATGTTAGAACAACAGCATAGGGATACCTCTGAGATCATTAGTTTGGGTCTTCGTCAATACGAGGACCAACGTACCATGAGAGACTTAAGGGATCAGTTGCATACTGCTAACTTGACCATTCAGGATCAAACCACACACATCGAGCTTGACCACACCATTATAGACAACCTTAATGAGCAGGTGATTGCTTTACAACTGCAAAATGATCAGCTTCATGCAGAGTTAGAAGAGAGGTCTTCAGAGGAGGAGCCCATGGAGTTAGTCCCTGAGGGTTCAGGGGCTACTCAGGGATCCTCGGGGATTGTTTCCGGTTCCGTTGGACCACCTGCCCCTTGCTCCTGGTACAGGGTACGATTCAGATGCGGGTGAAAATTCAGTGGGCCAGAGCAGCACTTGAAGGATGAGTTGTTGTGGGTCCGGTGTTTGCGGTGTTGGAAGTTGTACTTTTTGTAAAATTTTTGTAAAAATTTTGTAAAACAGTTGTCCGCATGTGTGGTTGTTCGAATAACCCAGTTGGGACAATATGGTTTTATGATAGTAGTAGCTAAGGGTGGCTTGAAGCTGTTATGTAAAATATTATGTGTGCCTTTATTTTCAATAAAAGAATGTAGATCCTTTGTACATGTCTCTTCCCAGCTGTCGACGTAATAGTAAGCTTACAGTTGTTTCCACTCTATGCTCCGCAGATGTCGGGCGATCATTCTGATGAACTTCCTCCACCACCCCCAGCTCATCCTACCATGGTTGATGTTTTGAATCGTCATGATCGTTTAATTGAGCTCTTAGCTCAAAATCAGCTTGCCCAGCATCATTTTATGCAAGATAATCCGCGCCGTGGGCGAGAGGCTGGAGTGACTTTTTCTAGACTTCGAAGCTCTCCATCCACCAATCTTTCAGTCTGCACCAGACCCAATGGATGTCAAACATTGGGTGCGGACTATAGAGAGTATGTTTGAACTCTTGCCAAATCTTTCAGATCAGCAAAAAGTTATGTTTACTGCTCGAAAGTTGCAAGGCCCCACTGGAGCTTGGTGGGCAACCTATCAAGCTTCTTTGCAGCCCAATCAACAGATTACTTGGCAAGACTTCCGCAAGGCTTTCGAGGACCATCACATCCCTGAAGGTCTTGTGGAAATGAAAATGCAGGAGTTCTTGAGCCTGCAACAAGGTAATAAAACCGTCTTGGAATATCTTCAAGCCTTCAACCATCTAGCTCAATACGCTCCTGCCCTGATTACTGGGGACGAATCAAAAAGGATGTACTTTTCACGAGGCTTATCTCCTCGTATGAGGGCAAAAATGAATATGTCCTACCCCAGTTTCCATCAGATGGTGAATGATGCTATCCAGTTGGAAGAGAGACTCCGGGTGTATGGAGAAGAAAAGAAACGTAAGAGAGCCACTGAGGGAGCGAGCAGCCGGCCACGGGTGGTTTATCAACCACCAAGGTATGCTTTTTCCGCTCCTCGTCCCTCGTGGATGGTTCGGTCAGCTCCACCGCCGAATCAACCCCCACGACAATGGATGATGAGGCCACAGTCACAGCCCCCTCGTCCTCTGGCTCTTGGTCCTCCTGCTCCTCGTACTTCAATGCCAGGCTATACCTGTTATAATTGTGGACGACCTAATCATTTCGCAAAGGACTGCCCGTATCCGCGTCAAGGTCAAGGGTTCCGTCCATCTGCCCCAACTTCTAGTGGGAACCCTCAAAATAACTTTAAGAAGAAAGGCCCTGCCCCAAAAGTGGGCAAGGTACATTACATGCAGATGGAAGAATTGCCAGAAGGAGAAGCAGTCATGACTGGTACGTTTCCAATCAATGATTTGCCTACTCAAGTTTTATTTGATACGGGAGCATCACATACTTTTATCAGTCATGCATATGCATATCGTCGGGGTTTTTCTGTATTCCCCGTTAAACAAGGATACCTTATCACGGCTCCCGGTCAACAATTGCTAACTAACCAAGTGGTTAGGGACTTGCAATTGGAGTTGGGTGGAAAATTTTTCAAGATCCAACCCATTGTGTTACCAGGGCATGGCATACCAGTCATCCTGGGGATGAACTGGATGAATGCTCATCAAGCCGTTATGGATATCACTGCTCGCACCATACGGGTTATTTCTTCCGATAATACCCTGGTGCAAGTGTCGCTTTCCCGAATAGAAAAAGAGGTGCCAGTAGTAAATTCAGTTGTCAGTCCTGAAATAGCAACTATCCCGGTGGTACGGGATTTTCCAGATGTGTTTCCCGAAGATCTTCTGGGACTACCCCCAGATAGGGAGATTGAGTTCTCCATAGAGCTAGTCCCGGGCACGGCTCCCATTTATCGGAAACCATATAAAATAGCTCCGCGAGAGATGGCTGAAATGAAAATACAGCTTGAAGACCTTCTTAAAAAGGGTTTTATCCGTCCCAGTATCTCCTCTTGGGGTTGCCCAGCTGTTTTTGTAGAGAAAAAGAAGGACAAATCTTTGAGAATGTGTGTGGATTACCGCCCTCTCAATGCGGGAACTATTAAGAACAAATATCCCCTCCCCCCGGATTGATGTGTTGTTTGATCAGTTATTAGGAGCCAAGATCTTCTCAAAGATCGATCTGAGATCAGGGTATCACCAGATTAAAGTCAAAAAGGAAGATATACCCAAAACTGCCTTCCCTACCAGATATGGTCTTTATGAGTATCTGGTAATGTCCTTCGGACTAACCAATGCCCCGGCATATTTTATGTACCTGATGAACTCCATCTTTATGCCGGAGTTGGATAAATTTGTAGTGGTCTTTATCGATGATATTTTGATCTACTCTAAGTCCAAGGAAGAACATGAACATCATTTGCAAGTGGTGTTATCCCGGTTGAGGGAACATAAGCTATATGCCAAGTTCAGTAAATGTGCCTTTTGGCTGAATAAAATCACCTTTTTGGGTCATATCCTTTCTGGCGAGGGGATAGAAGTTGATCCCGAGAAGGTAGAAGAGGTTTTACACTGGAAAACCCCAAGCACTGTTACTGAAGTTAGAATTTTTGTAGGCTTGGCGGGCTATTATCGTCGTTTCATTCAAGACTTTTCGAGAATAGCCAAGCCCATGACCAAGCTGTTACAGAAGAATGTGAAGTTTGTTTGGGGACCCGAGTGTGATCGGGCTTTCCAAAGCTTAAAGAAATTACTTACTTCTACCCTGGTATTAATCCAGCCGGACGTCACCAAACCTTTTGAAGTATATTGTGACGCTTCGGGCATTGGATTGGGATGTGTGTTAATGCAAGAAAGAAAAGTCATAGCTTATGCATCCCGTCAGTTGAAGAAGCATGAAGAAAATTACCCCACTCATGATCTGGAACTAGCAGCAGTGGTGCATGCCTTAAAAATTTGGCGCCACTATCTGCTAGGGAACACTTGTCATATCTATACGGATCAAAAAAGTTTAAAGTACATATTTACTCAAAGTGAGTTAAATATGCAGCAACGCCGCTGGTTGGAATTGATCAAGGATTATGATCTGGAAATCCATTATCATCCTGGAAAGGCCAATGTGGTTGCGGATGCTCTGAGTCGTAAGGCTCATTGCCATTGTCTTACCTTATCTCCTGCCACCGAATCCCTTTGTGAGCAAATGGAAAAAATGAACTTAGAAATGATACAACCTGGAGCCAGGATGGCTCTTCAACTGGAACCCACTCTTAAGGACCAAGTGATTCAAGCTCAAAAGGAAGACAAAGGAGTCCAACATTTAAAGCGACGGCTTGCTGAAGGCGAGGAGTTACCTTTCGAGGTTAAAGAAGGAGATGTACTCTGGTTTAAAAATCGTCTGGTAGTGCCCAAAAACACCGATCTTAGAAGGAAGATTATGGAAGAGGCTCATACCTCACGTTATACTATTCACCCGGGGAGTACCAAGATGTATCAAGATTTAAAGCAACGTTTCTGGTGGACCCGAATGAAAAGAGAAATAGGAAGATATGTGTCAGAATGTGATGTATGCCAAAGAATAAAGGCGGATCATTTACGACCCGCAGGACCCTTACAACCGTTGCCAGTTCCAAGTTGGAAGTGGGAAGATATCCACATGGATTTCACTGTGGGTTTACCTAAAACTCGCAGGAAGAAGGATTCTATTTGGGTGATTGTGGACCGGTTAACCAAGACGGCCCACTTTATTCCTGTGAATATACAGAACTCAGTCCCACAACTAGCAGAGTTATACTTACAACGCATAGTAGCGTTACATGGGGTACCTAAAACTATTGTTTCCGATCGCGGTCCAGCAGTTTGTTGCCCGCTTTTGGGAGCAGTTGCAAACAGCTTTAGGTACTACCCTCATTCATAGCTCGGCATACCATCCTCAAACCAGTGGCCAGGTGGAGAGAATTAATCAGATCTTGGAGGATATGCTTCGAGCATGTGCATTGACTTATGGTTCCGATTGGGAATCCTGTTTACCCTTAGTGGAGTTCACTTATAATAACAGTTATCAAAAGAGCTTAGAGATGGCTCCTTTTGAAGCTCTTTATGGACGGCGATGCCGAACTCCTTTGAATTGGTCGGAACCAGGAGAGAGAGTAACTTTCGGCCCTGAGTTAGTAATGAATGCTGAGAAGCAAGTCCGGTTTATCCAAGCTAAGTTGAAAGCTGCACAAGCTCGCCAGCAAAGCTATGCAGATAAACGAAGAAGACCTTTGGTGTTTGAAATAGGGGATTGGGTATACCTTAAGGTATCCCTGATGAAGGGAGTTCATCGATTCGGTGTCACTGGTAAGTTAGCCCCTCGGTATATTGGGCCTTTTCCAATTATCGAGAGGTGCGGTCCTAGTGGCTTATCGAATCGAACTACCCCCTCACTTGGCAGCAGTCCACAATGTTTTTCATGTGTCTCAACTTAAGAAATGCCTGAGGATACCTTCAGAAGAAGTAGATCATACAGAATTACAAGTGGAGCCCAATCTAGTATACAAGGAGTACCCCAGTAAAATTTTGGATGTTAAAGAGAGAGCTACCCGTCGACGGTCGATCAAGTTTTTTAAGATACAATGGCGACATCATACCTCAGAAGAGGCTACTTGGGAGCCTGAACAACTCCTACAAAAGGAATATCCGGACTTCTGGCAACAGTTTCAGAAAGGCCAAGCTAGTAAGTCCTTTCCTCAGTTTCAAAATGTTTCCTTCCTACCCCTAGTTGCTATTAAATCACGGGACGAGATTTTCTTAAGGGGGGAGGGCTTGTAATACTCCGTATTTTAAACACTTAAGTGCATTTGCAATTTACCCTAATTTTCTTTCAAAAATTTGATTCAAATTTAAATTTGAGGTCTTTTAAAAATTTGGAGTTTTCCAGGGGCAAAAATGTGAAAGGGTAGTTTAAATTAAGCCCTTTCACTTTTCTATTTGGACCCCTGTTGAAAAATGTCAAAATCTAGGGTTAAAAATGAAAAGGATAAAAGTAAAAAAATAAAAGAAAAAAACGGGGGAAGCCCCGTGGGCCCGCTGGCCAGCCCGTGGCCACGCGCCCGCTGGGCGAAACCCAGCCGGGGGCGGCGGCCCGCCCCCCCCCCCGCCACCCGCGCCCCCTGTCAGGCGGCGCTGACAGGTGGGACCTCTGGGGGGGTCTTCTTCCCCGCCGCGGCGCGCGGGCAGCAGCACTCCCACGCTCTCCGCGCCGCGCCGTGCCCGCAGCCCCGTGCCGTCGCTGCCGCCTCCGTCGCCGTCACCGTCGCGACCCCGCGCCGGTAAGCACGCCCCCCCCCCCACTCCTCTCCCTCTGCACCACGCCGAGCGCCGGCCCAAGCTCGCCAAAGCTCGGAGCCCCGCATCGCGCCGCAGCCACCGCGGCGTCGCCCCCGCGGTCCTCACGCGCGGGAACCCCTAGGGTTCCCGCCGGTGCGCGCATCGGGTGCGCCGCGACAACGCGCACCCCGCGCAGTAGAAGATAGGTCGCCGCGGGCACCGCCGCCGCTGCGAGGCTACCCCGCCGGCGCGTTGCGCCGGCGGACGCCATGCCGCGGCAAGGCAGGCGACCCCATAGTGTAGAGAAAGGGGGAAAGAAGGGGAAAAGGGGAGGGAAAGAGAGAGGAGCTCGCGCCGCGCTCGAGGCCACCGCCGGCGAGATCTCTCGGCCTCCGCCGCACCGGATGGTCGCCGGCGCTGCCGGCGCGGCGACGCGCAGAGCGCGTCGCGCTCGCGCAGGCGCGCCGCGCGCCGGGCGGCCGGGCGAGCCGGGCGAGCCGGGCGAGGCCGGTCCGCTAGGGCCGCCAGCCCAGCTGGGCCGCCCGCCTGGCAGGCCGGCCTGCCGGACCGGACCGCGCAGCGGCTGGGCCGCGCCTTAGGGGAGGCAGGCCGCCAGCCCACTCCGGGCCGGGCCAGGCCGAAAGGTGAACCCAGGCGATTTTTGCTTTCTTTTTTTTGTGGACTGGGCCGAATTTCCACAGTATTTCTGTTTTTCTTTTTCCTTTTAAATTTAATTTGTTTATCTATTTTGCTTTAATGTAATATGTTTCATTTTAATTAGAAAAATTATTTATTAATTCATATAAATAATTTGGTAATTCCAAAAAGAAAGTAAATTAGAGTTTATATATTTTAAAAAATTTAGCCTTTATTTAAAAATGCAGAAAAATTCATAAAGAGCATTAAAAATAGAAAATTAATTCAAAAATCCATTTTCATTATTCAAAAATTCTTAGAAAAAATTCATTTAGGCTTTAAAAATTATTTAAAAATATTAAAAATACCTGGTGATTCATTTAAAGCTTATGACAATCATCTTCATTCGAAAAATATCCACGTTTAACCCCAACCACCCTTTTTCTTTAGAAAATGGTACATTTTACTTTTTCAACAGGTTGATCATCCTCATATTTTAAAACTCCTGCATGTCATCAACTTAGGCACGTTGGTCCCACCGCTTCCAGTTGAAGAGTCTTCCACTGCAACGGAAAATCCGGAAAGCCGGTGCGACCGAGGCATCCTTCATACCTGCAGGAGGAGACTCCGAGTCACCGACAGAGGCCGATCCTGTGACTCAAGGCAAGCCCCGGTGCATTACCCAGTTTTCTTAAATTCTTAATTTAAATCAGAGTTATGCTTGTGCATTAGAGTTAGGAATTGATTGAAACCCTAGAGCATGATGACTCATTACCCAGCATATAATCCTATGCTCAGTAGATGGCTTAGGTGGCAAAGGCCTAGGAAGGAAATCTTTTACCGCAAGTTTTTGGTTAAGAATAAGAAGATGGCTAATAAATTGACAGGCATGCGGCGGGATCAGTTTCGCTTTCGTACTTTACATGTTATGATTATTTGCTATGGACCCTGATCCTGCCTGTGTCGCATAAGGCCGTCCGATGTGTGGCCTGGTTGGGCCGAACGCACCTTATTCACTTACCGTCCTTAACGGGCTCCGGTAAGCCTTTCGTCCTGTTGTACCAAAGCACGGAACTAGACGAGACCAACTGGAAGGAGGAGGTTGGGCGGGTGTCGAAGGACTGACACCCGGGTTCGGTGAGGATGCTTCCGGCTAGGTGGCACTGGATGTTGGGTTGTCGTATGTGGGGTCGGTGTACACACATATGACGGGTGTTTGAGTATCCCTCTCGAGAGGAGGAAAACCGATTTGAATCGTCTGTGGCTTGCCAGGTTGTAAGCTGCCTGATCGCGACCAACATCTTAGTAAGAGAATTGATCTTGTAAATGATGAATGTTTGACAACATGTTTATCCTGGTGGGTTAGTAGAATAGGAATAACTTAGTATGATCAGGTAATAACTAAAAGGGTGAATTAAATTCTAAAAGCTAAGGATTTGCTATTAGGCCTGCCGCAGTGTGAGTTGACCTAACCACCCCGGCCTTGAGTTAGGAAGTCGGGTTTCGACCCAGTGGTCGGGTAAGTCTTGCTGAGTAATTAGTACTCAGGCTTCTTGCCTATTCTTTTACAGGTGCGGAATACACGTGGTTTGAACGGGACCCTTATCTGAATCCTCCTTTCTTCTGAACCAAGCTTGGCTACAACTGAAGCAGTTAGGTGTGTGCGTGAGTTGAAGGAACATGAGAACTATGCTGCTTTTGTTTAATGGCTGAGGAACTTATCAGCCGAAATGTAATAAGTACCAAAACCTATGTGTAATATTTTAACTTATGTAATAAATGTGATGTGTATGTTGTAACCTAGTGGACTCCTTCGAGAGTCGCCCCAAAAATCAAGCTCGATCCGGATGGGAAGGCCAAGTCAGGATACCTACATCCTGAAGGACTACCGAGGTTAGTCCGGATCTGGTGATTAAGCACTAAATCTGGGTTAATCTAGGCGGTTCTGCCACAGGGAGCACTTGCTTGCTACCCTAGGAGCTGATGTTTTGCCATCGGCATATTAAAAAATAATAATGAATTGATGATCAGTAAATCAAAAGGCTGATGCCTTGCCATCGCATTTAGCCTCACTAGCAGCCAATGCTTGGGCCATCACCTTTAGGTACAAATAAAATGGCCGATGGATCGTTATGATGCTAGACCGATAATTGAATAGTTACATTCGATTTAACACATACCAATGTAAGTTACAAGACGTCATGCCTAAGGGGGCACAATAAAAGGAACAATTGTTCGAGGCATTCCCGCCGACTGTTGAAGATATTCTTGGATGTCTTAGAGGGCTTTCAGGCAAATTTCATCGACGAAGGAAATGACACCTCTGTCAGGGCTCATCTGAACCTAGCAATACACGAGAACTTAGTGCTCTAACCTCAACCAGTCCTGTCTTTAGTGTTTATTTCAGCCTCTCTTTGCCAGTATTAACTTCTTCAAGTTCAGATGATGAGTGTTTAATATCCTCAGCCCTTGTCTTCTTCAGGTCCTGCAGCTTTGTGGAAAGTTTTTCCAAAACCTCATCATTATCGAGGGTGGCTTTCTATTGATTCAAGGTTGTGCACTTGTCTGCAATATCTTTTCTTAAGGGAGCTTGAGCCTCGCGAGTAGCAATGCGAGCATGGGTTGCTTCCACCTCTTCTTTGAAGAAACCAAGGTATGCCATGGGCTAGAGTACTTGCCTCAAAGTATCAAGGAGCTGGTCCACCACCGGATCTAATACCACATGGATAGGCTCGCATTCCTTGACCGGCTGTCTAACCGGCACATTAAGCAGCTATGCCATGTCCCGAAGCCGATCAATTACATCGGCTGGTATAGGTCTGGCCGGTGATGGGATTTTCTCTTGCCCTTGTTCCAAGATGATGCCCAAGGAGGAAGGGTCAAAGTTAAGCAGGGCTGACAAGTCAAGGGACTGCACAAGCAGTAAGAATGTGCATGAACACCGATTGAATTCAAGCTGAAACAAGCAAAAGGACTACCTCAGCAGCTGAAGGCATCACTTCATCAATGTGTTAGTGCATCACAGTTTCGGGGCTGGTCTTCTGACAAGAGGGATCGGTATCACTAGAGGAGAGATATATCATGAAGATTTTGGAGCTCGTTCTTGCTGAGATGGTGAGACATTGTCGCCATCGGCAGAGTCCCCTGATGGCAATGAAACAAAATTATTGTGAGTACGAAAAAGAAAAGCTTCGTTACTGAGGAAAATGCTAGAATCTTACTAGTGATCCAGCATGATCAGAATCAGAGGGTGCCCTGGAGCTCTTGGTTTTCTCGAAGTGGGTCCTTTTGACCGATGATCCACCTTCATCATCGCGTCGATGCTTCAGGCAGCCACCAGAAAGCAACACCTTGTCCAAGGGCAGTGCCGATTTCTTGTATAACTATATAGGAGCCGTCGGTGAATAATGAAACAGTTCTCTAGATTCGTCAGTTGGTACAGGTTTCTCATCACCCTACACCAAATAATTGAAAGCAATTTAGAACGACAGAATGTATCAGGATCTGGACGACTGTGGTAGAACAGCTTACATCTCCTGGTAAAGGTTTATAGGAGGAGTCGATGCAGGATAACATGTTGCCGAGTGGGCCACGGAACAAATGTGACTTCCATCTATCCCACCAGGAGCCAAAACCCTCTGTCGTGTAGACGAACTCCATGTCGCATGGAATCATGATGGAAAACACAGAGAAGAGTGTATATGCACTGAGAGTCAACAACTGCTCGGTGAGATCGGCTTGACTCAAGAATTTCTCATGGATGATGAAGTTAAGGTGAGATTTGGTTTAGGACGAGTTGTCGCACATCTATCACCGGTTGGCAAGACTCATAGCCGAGCTTGGTAATTCTGTTACTGGTACTCATACTTATAGGCAGTAAGCAGGGACAAATCATGGTTGCATATATCTATTGTGTTTCATCATCAGCAGCAAAATTGTCAATCCGAAAGAAGGGAGGATTCTTGAAATCCTCTGATCCGGAATAAACGTTCATGGTAAAATAGTTTGAACCATTAAGCCATCTCTACTTCATCGGGCTTGCTACCAGGGAACCGATATAGCGCCTGACCAAGGGAGGTGCACCTGATAAGTTTGCCCGAGGGGTTTGGAAAGGACGCTTCCTGCATGCGAGGAAATTGTGGAGTATGCTGCTGGAAATATAGCTAGCACCAGAGCTGCAGAAACCACCAAGGGCTGCTAGATCTTATACGATCATTATTCATAAGCCTGTTGGTGTTCAGAGAAATGTGTCAATACAGGATGCCTAGGAATAGTTTTCCTAGTGCGAATGGCTAGCCATTAGCTAAGGCGTTGGCCAAGTTGAGGTAGTTTTTGGTCGGAAGCAAGGGAAGGGCCACAGAAGAGAAAATGATCCAGCCAAAGGCTTAGAAAAGCTGTGTGCTCTCTATGACTGACTGATCCTGAACGTTTGTTGTGGTGTTCAATGTATTGGCCCCAATTTGTAGGTGTGGCCTTATCGACAATTTTGTGACTAGTATTCTTCCAAGGAGAAGGGGGATGGGTAGGTCGAATGAATGTATAGGCCTAAGATCATGGTCACATCCATCAAAGTGGGGGTCATGGGATCGTGCCCAAATAAGAAGCAGTTCAAGGCATCTGACCAAAAATAGCCGATGGCCCTTAAAAGATTTTCATGTTTCTCTATAGGGGACAAAGTTAGAGAAAGGGCATTGGCTATGCCTATCATTTTCCAAATGGATGACCCATGGTTCTTGGCCACTAGTTTGTACCAGTTCACCCACCCTTCCATGGGGAATAGCCAAGCCCAAAGCTAGTCCGTCCAGCAGTCAAGATCTGGTTTCTAGGCCACAAAAGGGATTCGATTTGTCCCGGCAGAGATGAGGTCCAAGGGTGATTCAAAGGACCGAAGGCCTAATCTGAAAGATCTAGAAGTAGATGGTTGGGGATTGAGGATATCGCTTTGCTGGAAAATCCACGAAAAGGGGGTAAATCCAAGTTAATCAAATGCTTTAGTCCTCAAATGTACAAGAGAAGAGGCGGAGAGGCATACCTTCAGGCCAAAAATTTTTTGAGGCAGTGTCTTCGTCGTCGCCGTGCTCATTGCGTCCGCCATGTTTAAGATTAGAAGCAAGTAGGGAAGGGGCGAAGCTGTCTCTATGCTGTTGGGATTTCTTTCTGACAAAGGGGTATTCCACAGAGCCGTTATGAGCGAGGTGTGCTTTGTGCTTTATCTGTGACGTGGGCTGGTATGAGTTTTGGCTTTAAAGCCAATTTGCTCAAGATGAGCCGATGGATTATCGGCTAAAATTTCTAGACAGGTGGGACCAAGCCTAAGGCTATTGGCCAATTCAAAACAGGTTGTAATTGACTCAACTCTGAGGCCAAACCCAATGCGATACTATTGGATCGACCGATAGCATTGGGCAGCTCAGAATTTTGAAGAAATAGAGGAAAAGACATGAGTTGATTAAGCTAGTACTTCATTCATTACCAATATCTTACATCAAGAGGTTGAACAAAAGGAGAACAAGGGGCTAATCCCCTTGGAGCCAATGCTACGGCTACTAATCCTACTGGCTAACATTACTAATCCTACTAAGCCGATGATGTACATCAGGTAGGCAATGGTCACTCATTGCTACTGTCATCGCTCTTCTCCTCATCGCTAGCGTCGTCATCCTCACTGCCGCCATCAGTCGAGGTGGAGCTTGAGAAGGCCTATGTCGAGGACTCCACTGGGACAATGTTAGCGTCCTCATCCTTGCCAAGGGAGTCACCTGACTCGGAAGATTCCTCTTCTTCATCGTCGTCCTCGTCATCCTCGTCCTCATCGTCGTCGTCCTCTTCGTCATCCTCATCCTCATCATCGTCGTCAGAGGAAGACGGCGAGGCCTCCGCCTTCCTCTTCTTTGATAGACACTCTGGCAAAGGAGATGGCGGTGGCGAGGGAGATGGTGGGCGCGGGTTCCATGGCGGAGACGCGATTGCGTCCTCCTGGGTCCTCCGCCGAGCCCAGGTTCACCCACACCCTAGACGGAGGGTATGGGATGTCCGGCCCCAGACAGCCAGGCAGGCCCAGTCCTCATCGATGAGCGGTGCATCCTTCTTCGCGTCGGCTGCCGCATTTAGCGGCGCATGCTTCGCTCTCGCTGCCACGAGGGGTGCAAACCTCGATGGCACATCGGTGAAGGGTGGCGGCAAAGGGGAAGAGGACGGCGTGGTGTAGCTGCTGGATGATGACTCCATCGGAGGGTTTGGTGGCTAGAACAAGAGAAGGGTTTTCTCACCAATGGGGAATAGAAAGACTGTAGCCGCGGTGTTAGCTAAGTACTACTCCAAGGGAAGCTAAAGGGGCGCTGGGAGTGGTTTTCGAGGAAGGCGTATGGGCGGACGTGACAAGAACTGCAGAACCGTGTGGCTCTTGGGGATTGTGCTTTCCTTTTTGGTTTTAGAATAATTGTCATTGCTAAAACCAGGAGGCCATGTGTTATCGCCAGAATCTGGCCGATCCCAGTATTGGGCCGGATCGGCTAATGGGCCAAGAGAATCTGCTCAATGAAGAAGCAGTCGATGTAATAGCTAGGGCCAATGGGCCATGTATCTTAAAAGTTAAGTCGGATTAGCCCAGTTTAGAGTAGGGTTTTGTGTTATTCTAGCTAGAGTTGGACTTGACGTCCAAGTCTCCAGACTATAAATGTACCCATACTTATGAAATAAAGTTGACGACAGACGTTCCCAAGCAACGGTTGTCTTCATATTCTCTCGGCGCATCGCCACCTTGAGCAATTAGGGTTTTTCAAGGTAATCGTCATGCTGCTTTAACGCTTCTTTCGTAGGGTCGTTAGGGCTTTAGGGCGTGAGCCTTATGGTGAATCTTGTACTGAAGCGTTTTTTATGGCAAGATTCGCTAATTATCCTGATGAATCTCGTGTCAAGTTTTGCTCGACGCGAGATCCATTTTTTATCTTGCATGCTTATCGATCTATTTATGTATCTATGCTTCACGTGGTAGATCGGTTCTCATGTGGCTCGATATACATTGCCTAATCTTTTGTTACAATCCACGACGTGTGCTGCAACACGTGCATGCGGCGTGCCGATAGATTAACGTATATCCGAGCGCCCTATCTTTACATGTCTTAGATGCATCTGTCTATCTAGATGAATTTCTTTGGAGATTTTGGTTGGAAGCCGATCATTTTAAATAGGTTTTTATCTAGTTTATCTTGGATGCGGTTTACTTTCATGCCTTTACACACACGCACATGCATCCTCTACTAATCATCTGACATCGGTATATCTGCCGATGGAGTCGCAAGAGACGTGTGGTGCCGATCTAAGCGATCAAGCAAGAATTTAACGTTTACATCTGTTGTGTACACTTTTTAGTGAGAACTGAAGCAAACCACCGCATCCACCCAGCCTTCCTGGCTGCAAGGTCAAACTAGGTGACACGCCCGCACCACCGCTAATCGGCTCCACCCAGAGCCGATCGGAGCTGCATTGATGTGAGATGACCGTAGCGGCAGCGAGATCTCCCGGCTCCTCGTGTGTCAGCCCACAGGACGACCTCCCACCGGTTTCCTGTGGCAACAGAAGGGCATGACGGCAGTGAGCCGCAGGCACGCCTGCGTGTGGACTGAAAGGAAGAAGAAAGTGGAGATGGAGAGTGGGAAAGGATAGAGGCAGGGGTATTTGGGTCCGAAATGACATATATCAAAGAGCTGCGAAATTGTAATGGTGTGTATACAATATCACAATTAGTAATGATAGATTTCAGAACGTGGGTATTTATAATGGCATGTATCCAATTAACCCAATGTTGTTCTGCCACTCAGCTCTTACTTCCAAGTGCTTGTTCTTCGAAGTAGGAAAAACCATGGGCTTGAGTGCGCCGCCGGCACGCCATTTCCGCACGTGGATCCGGTAGCTGCGGGCGTCTCCCCGCCGCTAGGGGCCTCCCTGCCAGGTCTGGCTGCCATCTGTCTCCTCCACGACCAAGCGGGGGAAGGAGGCGCGCTGTGAGCAGATGAAGCAGGAGGCTCGAGGCGGCCGATGGTGCGCCGCCTTCCCCGCACGGATTCGGGTGCCGATGGCATCTCCCCCTGCTAGATACGGCCACGTACCCACCGAAGCAGGAGGCTAGAGGCGATTGTCGACGCGCCGCCTCCCCCGCGTGGTTTCGGCCGCCTAGGGCGCCTCCACTCGTCGAATCAGGCCGCGTCCACTGCTGATCCCGCCGCTGCGGACTAGCTCCTCGCCGCTAGAGGAAGAGGATGCGTGGCCGACAGCGCGTGTGGCAGCTCAAGCCGAGGGAGAGCCAGCGGCGCCAATGGAGCACGCAGGAGAGAGCCAGCGCCGGCGTGGTGTCGGATGGGAGAAGGGGGTAGGAATTGTGAGAGAGCCGAGCATGAGAGAGCGTGGGGTAAGGAAAAGGTTGATGGAGAAATGGATGTGGGAGTGAAATGCATGCGTGGGTGCAGATAGACTTATTTCTCTTAGGGCTAGTTTGGCAACCACATTTTTCTAAAGGATTTTCAACTATTTTCTCAAAGGAAAATGAAAATCGCTTGGGAAAATGTGGTTCCCAAACTAGCCCTTAGAGTAAAATCTTATTTTTGGTCCAGTAAACTTGTCTTGATGTGTCAATCCGGTCTCTAAAGTCTCAAAGTGACCATCTCGATCCCTAAACTTATCTTGGTGTGTCAACTAGGTCCCTAAAGTTTCAAAGTGACCATCGCGGTCCCTAAACTTGTCTTGATGTGTCAACCCGGTTCCTAAAATCTCAAAATGACCATTTGTACCGGGACCGGGTTGACAAACCAAGACAAATTTAGAGACCTGGTTGAGACAACGAGACAAGTTTAAGGATTAGGTTGACACACCCAGACAAGTTTAAGAACCAGGGATGGTCACTTTAAGACTTTAGAGACCGTGTTGACACATCGAGACAAATTTAGGGACCAAAATGGTCATTTTAAAACTTTAAAAATCAAATTGACACATCAAAATAAGTTTTAGGGACCGGAGACGGCTCTTTCCTGCTTTGTAGCAGTTTTTATCTTCCACTGTTCCGATGTCTCGTTTGGGTGCGACCCGAACCTCTTCCGGTCGCACCGTCGCTCCGCGCGTGTAGCCAACAGGTCCCGCGCGCGTCCGCCGCCGCGCCCGATCCCGCCCGCCGCGCCGGCGCCGATCCGCAGCCTCGCGCCGGCCCAGCATGTACCAGTGGCGCAAGTTCGAGTTCTTCGAGGAGAAGGCGGCCGGCCGCGGCGCGGGGTCGGCCGCCGCCGTGCCGGCCGAGATCGCGGGCCGCGTCACCTGCTGCTCGGGCGGCCGCGGCCGCGTCGCGGTGGGGTGCGACGACGGCACCGTGGCCCTCCTCGATCGCGGCTTCCGCCTCTCGTACGGCTTCCAGGCCTATGCATCCTCCGTCCTCTTCCTCCAGCAGCTCAAGGTAACGCTTCCGGCCCACAAAACGCATCTGGAGCTGTGGGATCCTTGGAGCCCTTGGCCACATGGCGATTTTTTTTAAAAAAAAATTGATCGATAGATTTCACGTTACAGTTCTGCTTAGCGCCGTGTCGTCTACTGCTGGGTCATATGCAATTTGGTTGCATTTGAAACAAAAAATGGCATGTTTCTTCTTACCACTTTAAATCAGTTGCTAAGTATGTCCGATCAACAGATTTGCCAAGCTCCAATGGGCTCATAACTCTTGGGCTGCAGCTGAATTCTGAATGCTCAAGCAATTCCATAAAATCGTGTCCGAAATTACGCATGAATTTGTTGAAATACTTGATTTTGTCGAGGTTTAAAATCAAGGGTTATGCTTATTTTGGTCTATCAAATTCTCTCGTCTTGGGAGGGATATAAAATTTTGTTCAATTGGGGTACCAGTAGCACTGATCATTTGCTAGCTGTGGACTACTACACTCTTACACTGTTACCTGTCAGTTCTCTGTAAAACATTTTCTCATGCTGTGCTGATTTTATTGTGATGGCTACATCTTATCATAATCCTAACAACTTATCTGTATTTGTGATCAGCAAAAAAATGTTCTTGTCACAGTTGGAGACGATGATCAGTCATCATCGCAGTCATCTGCAATATGTTTAAAGGTTTTTGACCTTGATAAAGTGCAAGAAGAGGGATCGAGTACAGCAAGTCCTTTCTGCGTTCAAATTTTGCGGGTATTCACTGATCAATTTCCTCAAGCAAAGGTAAATTCTCCTATTTTCATTTTGATCAACATGTAATGTATCTCATATGTCCTTTATTACTACTCTCTCTATCCTAAATTATAAGGGGTTTTAGACCTCAACTAATCATTCATTTCTCCATGTATGTGTGTTCAATATGTGTCTAGATTCATCAACATCTACGTGAATGTGGACAGATAAAAAAAGTGTAGAACCCTTATAATTTGGGACGGAGGGAAGTAATATTCATATATATAATATATGATTCATATGGTGACATTTGATTCTAGGGTAATTGACATTTTTTACCGTTTTTTTGCAGATTACATCATTTATGGTTCTTGAAGAAGCACCGCCTATAATATTGATTGCTATTGGATTGGACAATGGTTTAATTTATTGTATCAAAGGTGATATTGCACGCGAGCGTATTACACGTTTCAAGTTGCAAGTCGAGGGCACTTCTGATGGCCGCACTAGTTTGCCTATTACTGGTCTTGGTTTCCGGGTTGAGGGGCAAGCACATCAGCTCTTTGCTGTAACTCCTACTTCTATAACCTTGTTTAGCTTGCATGTTCAACCACCAAGGATGCAAACACTTGATCAGATTGGGTGTCAGACCAATGCTGTGGCAATGAGTGACCGCATGGTAATGATTAATTTGCACATGCTCATCTGCTTTTCTTTCAATCCTATAGCTCTGTGGGTTGAGTTCATAAATATATTAGTAGTTATGTTCACTTTAGGACTTGGTTCATTGCATCGACTGACCATGAAGTTTAGGTAGGCTAGTATGTGGTGCATAAACAGAGGAAAATCTTAGAAGGAACTGTGTGAGCAGGTTGTTTAGCTGAAATATCATCCTCACATTTTCTGCGACTGCAAAACTTGTGGCAGTTCTGTTAATCATATTAGTTACTGTTTCACGTATGACTCTAGTGAGGTAATGCGTGTGCATTGACCAAATAGACTTGAAGTATTTTGTGATTTTTCGCGCAACTGTGAACCTGTTGCTAAAGGAACTGTTAATGCAACAGATATCTACGCAGTTGATTACAGATGCTAATTTGTTTGTTCACTAGACAATGTTGTTTGTTCACTAGACAATGCATACAGTAAAGTTTTGGAAACAAAAGTTTATTTTATTGCCTTGGAACAATCCGTTAATTTCTTGTGCATGTATTTGATTATTACACTCACACTTTGCATTTCTCTTGTTGAACTGCAAACCTTACAACTTCAATATTTTATCAAGCAGGATCTGATTATTGGTAGACCTGAAGCTGTGTATTTCTATGAAGTTGATGGTAGAGGTCCTTGTTGGGCTTTTGATGGTGAGAAAAAGTTTGTAGGTTGGTTTCGAGGCTATTTACTTTGCATCATTGAAGATCAGAGGACCCAGAAGAGCACTCTTAATGTTTATGATCTTAAAAACCGGTTGATTGCGCATAGCATGCCTGTGGGGGATGTTTCACACTTGGTCTCTGAGTGGGGTTACATTATTCTCATAATGAGTGACAAAAAGATTCTGTGCATTGGAGAGAAAGACATGGAAAGTAAGCTTGATATGTTGTTCAAGAAAAATCTTTATACAGTTGCGATCAATCTTGTACAAAGTCAGCAGGCTGACCCTGCTTCAACTGCTGAGGTACTGCGTAAGTATGGTGACCATCTGTATGGAAAACAAGAATATGATGAGGCTATGTCCCAGTATATCCACACTATTGGTCATCTTGAACCATCATATGTTATACAGAAGTTCCTTGATGCCAAGCGCATCTACAATCTGACAAACTATTTAGAGAAGTTACATGATAGAGGGTTAGCATCCAAAGACCACACCACCCTTCTGTTGAACTGCTATACCAAATTGAAAGATGTGGAGAAACTCAACAATTTTATCAAAGATGAAGATGGGATAGGTGACATCAAATTTGATGTGGAAACTGCCATAAGAGTATGCCGTGCAGCAGGATATCATGAACATGCTATGTTTGTGGCAAAAAAGGCTGGGAGGCATGAGTTGTACTTGAAGATTCTCCTTGAGGATCTTGGTAGATATGATGAGGCACTGCAATATATATCTGGCCTTGAGGCAAATCAAGCAGGTCTTACTGTAAAAGAATATGGGAAAATTCTTGTGGAGCATAGACCTGCTGAAACAGTTGATATACTGTTAAGGCTCTGTACTGATGTTGGAGATCCTATGACAAGAAGAGGTTCAAACAGCATGCACTTGCTTATGATACCATCGCCAATGGACTTTGTGAATATATTTGTTCATAGCCCACAACATCTGATGGAATTTTTAGAAAATTATATCAAAGCAGTCAAGGACTCACCTGCTCAAACAGAAATTCATAACACACTTCTGGAGCTCTATATCTCCAATGATTTGAATTGCCCATCTATTTCACAAGAAAATGGCTTTGAGAATCACAGTATCAAAGAAACAAAGGGTAAAGAAACTGCAAATGGTTATAAATCAGGGAGAAGGGAGAAAGCAAATATTGGAAAAGAAGATACTAAAATGGCAAAGAATGTTGTTGATAGGCGAAGGAAAGGACTTGCATTGCTCAAGTCTGCTTGGACATCTGAGATGGAAGATCCTTTGTATGATGTTGATCTTGCTCTTATTCTTTGCAATACACATGCATTCAAAGATGGCTTGCTCTTTCTATATGAGAAACTAAAGCTTTACAAAGAAGTTATTAGTTGTTACAAGCAAGCTCACGATCACGAAGGTTTAATTGCATGCTGTAAGAAGCTGGGGGACTCATCTCAAGGAGGAGATCCGTCTCTCTGGGGTGATCTGTTGAAATATTTTGGGGAGCTTGGTGAAGATTGTTCCAAAGAAGTTAAAGAGGTCTTGACCTACATTGAGAAAGAGGATGTTGTACCTCCCATTGTTGTGCTACAGACCCTATCGAAAAACCCATGCTTGACACTCTCGGTTGTCAAAGATTACATTGCTCGCAAACTTGAGCAAGAATCAAAGCTTATTGAAGATGATAGAAAATCTATTGATAAGTATCAGGTTAGTATTTTTTTTCCTTATGAAATCTTTTGCAGAATTTATTATCCATTGCTGTTCTCAGTACTTTTACAATATTCTGGAGAAAGCAAGAAAAACGATATTTAGATATAGGCTCAATTTAAAAGAACACTTAGGAAGCCATTGTCCGGCTGTTTGCATTGACCAATTTTCGAAGATTTTATTGAGATGATGCTACCCCGAAAAATAGTTCCTATAAAATGTGTTTTTTGTTATCTTTTGCCCTGTATTTTATGCCGAATTTGTAGCTGAAGCCTGGAGGTATGTTAGGCTTGTGGGTGGTAGAGGGAGAGGGATTGAGTGCAAAGGGATTTTTTTTCTTGATTTCCAATAAGTACTGCCCAGCGATTCGATAACCTGACGCCTAAGACAACTCGGATTGGAATCCTATTGGCTCTTTGCTGGATCCATCCTTCCTAAACAATCCTCAGGTATCTTTAAATAGTATTCCTTAAGCAACTAGGACTCTTAGACTCTGAGGCCCTGCTGGAGGTTTCGTTGCCGCTAGGGCACCCCCACAAGGACGCTAGTAGCAGACAATTAAATCGCAATTAGGTACCTTGATACGATCACCTCAACTAGAAACCTCGTCATCTGACCAATCAGTGACTAATCACAATTAGTCATCCAATTAGGCCTCCTGTTGGAAGGCCCAAAGGTGAGGAAAGATGTCGGACCAGCTCTATTCTTATTACATCAGACTTGGATCTTGATGCTTCTCTGCTACTTGATGATATGTTGTCTGCTACTCTACTATCTGATCTCAGATGCTCTGCTTGGTGCCTCTCTCGCTTCAGTACTGGTCACTAGTTGGCAGGCTGATGCCCTGCTAGTCGATGCTTTGTTGTCTATTGATCTTGATCTGCTCTTAATTCAGTACTCAGTTGATGCCCTACTAATTAATTATTATTGATATCTCCCTCTCACTTCAGTACTCCATAGTGGATGGCTTGGGGTCTGTTTGGATCCCTTGCCCACGCTTGTGTTGTCTGGCTGAGCAAAGCTCCCTAGTATTCGGTTCATTTGTTGTCTATCTCGTTTTCTGTGCTTTCAAGCTTTTCCTTGCACAGGAGAGCTAGCTGATTCTGCTCTCCGCCAAAAGCAAGGTTTGTTTTGCTGGGCGAGGCTAGGCTAGGTGCCTAGGACAACTAGTAAACTAACCAAACTGACCCTTGATTCCCTTCCAACTTACCGTGCTTATGCTTGCTTTGTTTTCCTTTCCAATGTCCCAATTTATACTATATACATCATTGTGGGTAAGCACATGTAGGCAGGATGACTATACTGCCGACTAGCCGATTAGACATCGATTAATCAGATCAAGTTTTTGTCTGTTCAGACCCCCTATGACTAGGCTCGACTATATGATCTGATAACATGACTTTGGAATGGATGAAATAACTAGCACATATGATGAAACAATGCCTTTTTTTTATAACAGGAGGAGACAGAGTTGATGAAAAGGGAGATAGAAGATCTCAAGACAAACGCGAAGGTTTTTCAACTGAGCAAGTGTACTGCATGCACTTTCACCCTTGATCTTCCCGCTGTCCATTTCATGTGCATGCACTCATTCCACCTTCGCTGCCTTGGCGACAATGAAAAAGAATGCCCAGAGTGTGCTCCTGAATATAGATCTGTTATGGAGGCAAAGCAGAAGCTAGAACAAAACGCCAGGGACCATGATATGTTTTTCAGGCAATTGAGGGGTTCGAAGGACGGCTTTTCTGTCATTGCAGACTATTTTAGCAAGGGCATAGTGAGCAAGACAACTGTACCACCTGAAAATGGACGATAGGGAGGGACCACCGTTACCTCTCCGCCTTGTACAGCATTTATATGTGGTGTTATTTCCCTTTCTTGGCAATTGATCATATGCGAGTGCGCTCTTGCGCCCATCAATTTAGCAGGTTGAGGTACAAGTAGCAATGTTCCCTCATGTACTGGATTATCCTATCTGGCATGTTCCATCCATGCTGTGAGTTTTTTTGTTGACATGGCATTGTAAATACTGATTTCTGGCAGTCCCTTTCAAAGGGCAAATGTTGTTCAGACTTCAAGCATTGTGTTTGGCGTTTGCTTTACGCCCTCGTTGTTACAGCGGAAGTATATTATACAAACCATGTTTTATATGTTTCAGCAACACGTTGCTACTATGTGGTTTTTGCAACATTGTGTTATTTTGTTAACATCACAGCTGCCTTTGCGTACCCATGGCATAGCTGCTTACGCATATATACTCCTTGCAATAAGCGTCCTGTGCGATCAATATCTGTACCAACTTTCTGGAACAGGTTTGTTTGTTGCTTTGCTGTTTGGCCCTTCCGGTTTGCCATGGTATTCACTCTCCCTGGCTCCTATTCCATGCCATGCGAGCCCTGGACATTTCCGCGTTACTATTTGTAGCTGCACCTTGATTGCCCCGGCTACAGAATACAGAGTAGCGCATGTGCCGCAAGTACGCCGCTCACAGGATCACACGTTTGGTTGTTCCCTTCGTCCGTAACGCGCTACAGAAAAATTCCGCTCCTTGCGTTGCATGATCCATCTGAACCATGATCAAGGCTTCAACTACTGCTGGTCCCATCAGAACATGGGGATGTTCCATTGGAATGGAAGTGTGTGTGTGTGTTTTTGCAGGGCAATGAAAACTCTAGCAGGGGACAGGGCAGAATGGTAGAGATCTAGGATCATCTGCGGCTAGATTGTGCTGTATTCATGTGCATGCAGTGGCCGTCACAATTCATCAGAAACATATACTGGCACATCTCCAGTTGGCCCGTGAAGACTACAGCGAACAACATTGCCAGTTCTGGATGGGCACAAATCACTGATTCCAGTGGACACTTGACGAGCAGAGGTGCGTCTGGCGACGTCAGTGATATGGGTTATAGAACTTTGAAATTTCTTCTGCTGCGGATAAAGGAAAAAGCTAGGGGAGGTAATCAGCGGTGTTGGCGTGGCACTGGTATAGTTGAGGAGCACCGTATGGCAAGGGTGCACATACGTCATACGCCATACGAGCGATGGTTGACAAGACGCGGCCGACGAGTGCCTTCGTGTTGCTTGGCACAACTAACCTTAGAAAAACTATGGGTGGGGATACCAACCAAGCACATATAGAGCAAGCGGATGGGATGGCATCATATCATTACAAAGGACCTCCCTCTAGGATTATACCATAGAAAAGTTACTAAGGCTGAAACAGCGCATCCTTTATCCTTCTTCCCCATCTACTTCGATACTGTACACAGAAAAAGTGGTAGTTGGAACGATGAACAAAAGATGGAGATAGAGGAATAGTTGGACTCAGCCTAATGAGCGCAGAAAATTAACAAAAGAAGCATTGGATGCTGCAATAGAAAAAGAACATAAAAATTACGAGACACAAAGTAAAATAAGATAAGTACCTTTGTCCTACGAAGCAAAAAGATAGTCCTAACTTTTTTTTGGCTACCTTTGGAATATGGAAAATATTTTCTCAAATCCTATATCAAATTCCTGTGTTCTTAGGGGGTGGGAGGGGGGGGGGGGGCGCTTAAGGACATATTCTCAGGCAAAATGGCACATGCACCACTCTTATAAGAGTTGTTACCATCATTTTTTTAGTCATTTGAAGGCTGCATATCCATAGGTCCAATAGATAGGATTTCATATTTTTTTTGGAAAAAGATTTACACGCTAAGATTGCACTCTTGAAGAGAAAAAACAATTATGGCCCCCCTTTGGAACTCAAGATTTTTACATGAATCATGTAGGAATTTAACAAAAAACATTTTAATTTCACAGAAAAAACGCAGGAACATGAAAATTTTCCCGCGGTCCAAAGGGGGTCTAACTATATAGTGTGTTTGGTTGGTAGCCATACTGGTCACAACTAACCATGGACAAAGTATGGTTGCCAAAAAAAATACAACGACACATTTGTCAAAGTTTAGCAAGGGAATTGAAGGGCTCCAACGTGTAGGGCAACAGGCTATAAAAGTTTGGCAAACCACATTTGTGGCGTTGTACCAAACAGTAAGAGCTCTTGCGTACCTAAGTTGTGCCATGGCAACAGTATGCTCATCAACCAAACACGAGTCCCTATGTAAGTTTGACCTTATAATTATTTTTCGCCAGAGTTTTCTAAGAAACCATCTCAATCTACGGAAATATTAAAGGGATTCATAGGATTTAATCTTCAATCCTAAATATTCTCATAATGTTTTTTAAAATAACTTAAATCATACTCTCTACTTTCCCTTCATTCCAAGTGCATTGTATGAAATCAAACGCTAAAATAAATTAATCTTTACTTTTTCTTCGAGCGTTGGATCGCAAGAGGGGCTCACGCCTTGTTTAACTCTCTTGCCATTTTTACAGAAGCGAGGATTCTCGCACATGCATGTTTTAGTAGTGGTATTTGCTATCCAATATGCTGTTAAAACATGGGCATATATACCATGCATGTAAAAGCATGTTTACACGTGCATAGCGAAAAGAAACATCCACTACCAAGTGTACGAGCCTACGAGGGCCTCACTCAACAACGCTCAACGGCTCGCCGCATGTGCTCACCCTGCCATGCCAGCCACCACCTCCATCTTCTTCCTGGGTCCCCCGGTTTAGGAGCGTACAGCGCAGCAGCAGCAGCCGCCACGGCAGGCGCCCGCCGCACGCTGCCGTCCTACTCCTACGGCTCCTACTCGTGCTCCCCACCTCGGCCGCCTACACGGCCATCCCGGCCGTCCGCCGTCCACGCTCCAGTGCTCCACCACCACCACCACCACCACCAGCAGCAGCCAGCCGGCCGGGCCGTTCCGTTCCGACAAGCTCCAATCATACGAGGCACCGGCACCACCCCGCGGAGGGACAGACAGCTCACGCGCGCTGCCCGCCCCTGGCCTCGAGCGGATCATCGACACACATACACGCCGCGCGCATACGCGATACGCTGACACACCCGCGCCCATCATCCCTGTCCCCCCCCCCCCTCCCGCCCCCCACTCGTGCGAGATGTGATGCGGCCGAGCAGAAGCTCCAAAGCCTCATGATGGCGGCACCGGCCAGAGCCAGCAGCTGATCGACCGGCCGGGCGGACAGGCACGCCAGGCAGCTCATCAATGGGTACGCCACTCTCTCCTCCTCTTCCACTCCATGCCTGCCAGCTTCTTCTTCTTCTTCTTCCTCCGCCCTTTTCTACTTTACTTTTCTCCCTGCGATCTCGAGGTTCCTGCCCAGTGGTGGTGCCGCCATTCTTTGGGCCTTTGGGGGCAGGGCAGCACTCACCCGTCCATTGATGCCAGCTTGGGGTCCTCCCCTTGGAACTCTGTCTAACTTCCTCGGTCGCTGCGAAAGCTGTTTCCTTCTCCTTTCCTTTTCTCTCCTCCTTGCTTGCCATTTTCAGTCCGGGAGGAATCAAGCACGCACATCCTCATCCTCAGAACCTCAACAAACCCACCTTGATATTTTTTTTTCGCGCATTTTCGAGACGATTCAGCTGCGTCTTTAGTCGCCGCTTCGCTTGGCTGCCCCTGTTCAACGAATCTTGCTTGGCTCCCAAATCCCAATGGCTTCCTGTGCTCGGTAAAAAGGTGCGTCTGCGTGTGTGAGGAGGGTCACATCACATCCATCCGCTTTGGGCTTTATACCTCGCCAGTTCTTGCTCCCCCCCGCCCTCCTCCTGCTGCTTCTTATTCCTTCTTTTAAAGCTGCATCGATTCCGCCCTTTGCCTCTTTTGCTTTGGCGCGCCTATTTCTCCTTTGATCGGGTTGGTGCGACAGTATTGTCATCATAAGCGGGCGTCCCTCCCTCCCACCCTCGTCTTTGACCGAGCTGAGCACCGACTGACTGCGGCCGCATCGCTCTCCGCTGCTGCATCTTCTTCTTCTTGATTTGTGAGCAGCAGCAGGAGGAGGAGGACGCGAGAGGAATCTTGGGAGGTTGCAATGCCGAGGTGGGATTCGGTCGACGGAGGAGCTGCCGGCGACGAGGCGGCGGCGGTGAGGCTGGCCAACAAGATCCGGAAGCGCCGCGCGGTGTCCTCGTCGGGGGCGTCGGACCCGGCGGCGGGGAGGAGGAGGCTGCGCTCCAGGCGGCGCCCCGCGGTGCTGCTGCCGCGGCGCCGGACCGGCGCGGCCGGGGACATGTCCGAGTCGCCCAGGAGCCGGCATTGCCGCGACGGGGCGCGGCCGTCCGCGTCCGCGTCCGCGAGGAGGCTCGTCGACGCCTTCTGGCAGGATATGGACGGCGCGCTGCTTCAAGGGGATGCCGCCGCGGCGGCCGCGCGCCGGAGCTTGGTCCCGTGGAGCGGCGCGTCGACGGAGGTGGGTGGGTACGGTGCTTAGTTAAGATGTTCTGGGGAGTGGTCCCCATTGGCGGCCCCGCTCAAATTGGTCTTGCGATTTAGGTGTCCAAGAGGTCGAGGAGCAAGTGCAAGATTCTGGAGGGTGATGGCAAGGGAAGCCGGCGCAACGGCTATGCCCGGTGGTTTCCGGCAGATATGATGAGCAACGGCAGTGCAATGGAGGTAAGGAAACCCGGAATTTCTTGGACCAAATCTCTCTTCGTAGTTGTGTGTTTTTACACTAGAGCAAATGTTTTTTTTTCTTTTTTTTCGAATGTTCTGTTTCACTATCTGTTTTGTGCACCTGTTCATGTTTGTAAATCTGTACGTCAGAACTTACTATATTTTTACACAAAATCGCACTAAGTTCAACATTGATGCTTTGCGTCCAGAAAATGGTTGCCAGAAAAATCTGTCGCTTTATGTTGAACAGAAAACTAAGTACTGCTTATCTGAGTTCTGAAACTAGCTGAGTTGCAAATTTTTTTACTAATGCAACAAAAACGATAAAGGAAACTCTGATCTCAAAACGAAGTCCTAAAGCATAATGGGCTAACTAATAATCGTATGAAAAGGAAACTCTAGATTCAGAAAGGGGACAACTTTTAATGTTTTATCCAACGTAGTACACAAGATGGTTTCCATAAGTTTGATATGGAATCTCCAAGGAAGCATGATTATGGGCACCTGAAAATAGTTATCTGGATAGTGGGCTGCATAGGTGCTCACTGCTGAGTTCTGAAGCTACTTATAGATTTAAACCAACGCCGGCCTAGTTGTATGTATAAAAAGAATGTTTTACTTCACAAAAGTGAAAACTTTTGACTCCTTATTCAATGAAGTGCACCTTCAAGTGCACTTATGTAAACAGGAATGCTTGGCTAACTTCCAAAGCTATATAATTTTGATTCGATTAATATTGAAGTGACTAGCTGCTAATTTGTACTAGATTAACTATAAATATAAAGCATAATGTGTCTGAACAGGTTCTGAGTCTTATCAAGGGTACCCATGATGCTAAATATAGACATAGTTAGTTGTAAGAATAAAGAATCTTCCACATGAAAAAGGCAATAACTTTTTACGCTTTGATCGAGATTAGCTCAGAAGTTGGTTTGCATAAAACCGATAGGCTTCTCCTGAATTCCATGGAAGCATTTCTATGACCATCTGATAGTTGTTATCTGAATAATCCGTTGCATCTGTGCCAACCTACTTATAGATCTAGACAACGCCCACCTAGACGCATATAAAAAGGAATGTTTCATTTAAAAAAAAGCTGCAACTTTTGATGCCTCATTCCTTTAAGTGCAAGTTGACTATGTAAACATAAAAGCAGAGGAAATGGGAGGCGCATCTCCAAGGAGGCATTTTGATATGCACATGCCTCTTGTCCACTTCTGCAACAGGCTATGAGCTACCTTGTACCAGCTTAATTGTTTATTGTACTGTTGAAGTGGTTCAATAATATTTTCTTCATGTATAGGATGTTAGGGAAGATTAACTATTGAGCAGTAGTTGCTTTTTAGACATAGGTGTAGACATACTGGCTAAGAATGGAACAATCTTGGAACCTTGAGAAGGCAAATTGGATGGTTGAAAGGTTGGCTGAAGAATATTCAATTATAAAACAATTGAACTTGAAGCTTGAGAACCAGGGCAGCCTCAGAGATCTTTGATTGTGTGGCTTGCACGTGTTTCACTTTTAGTTTCTTTCCTTTCTCCGGTGCAAGGAATTAAGTTTCAGTCATGCTGCTGTTCCCCTTTTCACAAGGGATGTTATATGTGTCTAAAGTCTAAACTAATGTTTTTTTCCTCAGCTACAAATAGGACTGATGACGTAATACTGGCATATTTGTTTTACTGTTTGGCTTCGTGTTTCTCGTTAAACAGAAGCTGGAAGTTGTAATTCAATACCCTTGAGTTAAATATATCTCCCTTTTGCGGAAAAAATATTAGTTTTACTGCATGTGCAGTATTGCTCTGTTTCATCTATTGAGAGCAAGTTTATCAGGCTTGAAAAATCTAATGAAGTTTCACAGGATCAGTAGTTGAGTTTTGAAATAGCTAATGAGAGCTTGGCAATGTATATAACATAGAAATTTCAGGCATAGAATTATCACCAATATTTGTAAAATAAATTATCCAGTAAGATTCATTTCTTAATTGCTTAACACAGTCCAAGGATTTTGAAATGACATTCACTAGTTTTTCGGTAAGGGATAATATTGTGCTGCATTTGTTCATTTCACATTAGTACGTTCATTTTTTCTAATAATAATAGCACTTCTCACTTGAAGTTTCTAAAGCTTTGTTAATCTATTTCAGGTTGGTACATGCTCTCAAGACGATGTTTCAAGATGTCCTGAGGAGTACACAGTGAACCTACAGGATCTGCACAACAGCTTGATTGCATCTAAGGAGCTTGTAAAAGTACTGGCCCACATCTGGGGACCAGGAGAACTGAATCCATCAACTGTATCTCTCATTTCTGCTCTACGTTCAGAGCTTGATGTTGCTCGTTCTCATGTTAGAAAGCTAATCAGAGAACGAAAATCAGATGCTTATGAAATTGGGGTCTTAAAAAAGCAACTTGCAGAAGAAATGGAATCTTGGAAGGTCAGACAGAAGGATAAGGTTGCAAATGCTCTCCAATTTATTGTTTCTGAGCTAGACACTGAGAAGAAGTCAAGGAAAAGAGCAGAGAAGACAAACAAGAAGTTGAGCATTGCCTTAGCTGACAGTGAAGCCACACTGCAGGCAGTGACGAAAGAACTCGAAAAGGAGAGGAGATCTAAGGGAAGAGTTGAGAAGATCTGCAGCGAGCTCATCAGAGGCATCGACGAGGACAAGGCTGAGGTAGAGGCACTGAAGAGAGAAACCGAGAAAGCACAAGAAGAGCTCCAGAAAGAGCGTGAGATGCTTCAGCTTGCAGATGAATGGCGTGAACAAAGAGTTCAGATGAAGCTGTTAGAAGCACGACTTCAGTTTGAGGAGAAAAATGCAGCTGTCAATCAGCTGCGTGATGAACTCCAATTGTACCTGGATACTAAGAAAGAGCAGCAACCATTGAATGATCCAATGCAACTGTCCCATGCGTGTGGAAATGGCACCGCTGCAGCTGATGGAGTTCCTGACAGAAATGGTGGAAAGTGCAGCGAAGACGGCGATGCATCAGAAGGCAGCGACATACACTCGATTGAGCTAAACGTCGATGGCGTCAACAGGACCTACACCTGGAGCTACACTCCTTCCTCAAAAGGCAGGCAGCGGAGTGCTTCGAGGCACGAGTCATTTTCAGATAGAGGGATGGATGGTGCGAACTCATGCCATCTGGAGCAAAGCTTTCAGGACATGGATGACGAGCTGGAGGGAGACTGGGCAGAAGGGTGTAGCAACGGAATGCTGACCTTGGATCATGACGAGGAGAGGTATCAGGCAATCAAGAATCTGAGAGAGCAGATGCTGGCTGGGTCAGGGTTCATCCTGTCATAAGGTGGAGAAAATGCTGAAAGAGAGTATTGTGGCTTGTAAGATGAACTAGAAATGAAAAAAAAAAGAGTAAAAGTAACGTGTGTCATAAGGATCGCTGTTTGATGCTAGACCAAACTGCTCAAGAAGACAGAATGTGTATAGTGAAGGTTCTTTGTGGACGAGTTTCCCTGGTAAATGTCTTGAGCGCTTGAAAGTTGGGGTTATCTTATGCTGCTGGTGCGTTCATGTTCTGATGTACAGTTCCATGATTCGATATCTGATCGGTAGAGCTACTTCTGGCTGCGCTGCCAATAAGCACATCTGCTGCTGACTGCTGCAGCGCATCCAAGTAACACTACTCGACCTGCGAGGGGTAAGACAGCCTCCGAGTATTTCGTTAAAAAGATCTTTTCATGCAGGTCGAGAAAACCCCTAAACTCCTGCCCCACCCTTACATAGCGGCACCATAGCCCGTGTGAGACGACCAACGACCTGAGCCGGTCCTTAGATCTATGCTTTGGCGTGGGACAGACGAGGGGATTTTTTTAACCACAACCTGAAATTCGCTCCCACGGAGAGTCAAACCCAGAACCTGAGGAGTGCCATCAAAACCACCTAACCAATTCAGCTAGAGGCCCCTTGGCCAAGTAACACTACTTATCAGAAAGAAATCGATTGCCAATTTTGCATTCAAGAAACCCTTTTATCGCAGTATAACAAGAAAGAACAATGGATCCATGACGATGAAACATGTTTTACTTTATTACAAGTTTTATGGAGGTTAGAAAAAAAAGAGCTGTACATCGTGCAAGAGCCAATGGTTTAAAAATAGATAGCACCAAGGAAGAAGTCAGATGGTACCAAATAAATAGGATCGGTAAAAAAAAGATGGGAACAATATCCATATAAATTTCTTTTTTCCTAAATCACTAAAGTCTTTATTTTTATATGGAAGAGGTACCTCCTGTACATGTGGATACTTTTCCAACTATCATAAAACACATCTAAAATTATCCCAATAGTCAGAAAGATTCGGACATCAATTGCTAGATCTGTTCTATTTCAGAATAATTAGCCACCTTTGGCATTATGAAAACAACATGAATTACCCTGAATTTGTGTCTTAATTACTCTTGTGAAAGAAAATACAAAACAACCCACTATATTTATATCTAATTTAGTCAAATTTGTTGTTACGATGGATAATCTCAAATACCATATCTAGTTTATCTAAATTATCTATATTTGTTGATTTAATATAACTTGTTGAAAGAGTCTCCAATTAATAATAACAAGATCCGCTATTATAAAAAATAAATAACTAAAAATAGATAATAATAGTAATATAGTAATCCTGACTCTCAACGATATGACTCGTACAAACTTATGGTATTTACTTTTCAAGTTTTAACTTACTGACTCGTACAAACTTATGGTATTTACTTTTCAAGTTTTAACTTACCATTAGTGATTGAGGTGTTTATGGTGGTTGAAAAATATCTACCGGAGGTACCTCTCAATTGAAATTTTTCCGATTGTTATAAAAATAAAGGCTTTAGTGAATTAAAAAATAAATTTATATAGATATTGGTCATACTCATATGGTACCATCTAGTATCCCTCCCTTAGTATCGCCTATTTTTAAATCATTGGATCTCGCTCAATAACTGCTCTTATTTGTTGAGTGCATTCTCAAAGATATGGTATGAAAACAAAGAGAAATCATGCAGGTGCCCAAAAACCAAGTAAAAGCATACAAAAAAAATCACTTGACATAGAGATCATGAGGGCCCAGCCGCTAGTATTTTGATACGGGGACTACAGCAGACATGGGTTTTGAAAAGCATTGAGTACCGCATTTTTCGTCATTCCAGTAGCTAGATAAAATGATATTGCTCCCTTATTTGGCAGTATTTTAAAAAAATATCGTGCCATTGGATGATTTTAAAGTAACGACATGTCAACCAGTGCCATGAGTACACATCTGCAAAAATGTTTGTTTCAACATTTATTTCTGCAAAATTTGAAAATAAAAAAAAAATTCTCCATGGCTACTATGGACACATTTGTTTCCTGGGCCAAGCCAGTTAGCTGGGCCCATCGATTACATGGTAGGTTGTAGGGGGAATTGGGCCGTTGCCTGTGTTTGGCCGAGGCCCAGCTTCATTAGCGTCTTCCGTTGCAGCCTCTCAATTAAGTTTAGCAACTCAGAAATGCATTCGTAGAGTTTGTGAGTCTACAAGTGGCATTGTGTGGACCGCAGGTGTACCATTAGTACCCGAGATAGGAACCTCCGATATATATAGCATGTTAGACTGACTATAGCGGTGTTTGGAATCAGGTCACCTAGCCCCAAATAACCAGATGCGGGTCCCAGGACGTTCCAGTGGAACCACCATCCATGCACTTAAAAATGGAGGATCTCTCCCCCAAATCTCTAGGACTCCCTTTTGGTATCCTCTATCTTCCATGAGAACAACAGATGCACCTTCACCTGCCTGTAGGGATGTACGATGCCCGCTGTGTGAAGAGTCCACAAGGGCACTAGCCACAAGCCTAGTTGACAGCGGAGCGACAATAGAGTGAAGAAAATGCAACCTAGTTGACAGCGGAGCGACAAGAGAGTGAAGAAAATGAAAGTGGTGGGTGGCAGCGTATGTGAGCAGAGTAGGAGACCCCGATGGCGGTAGAAGCAGGGGCAATGAGCAATGTCGGATGCGGTGGAGGTGGTGGGGGCGGCAAGGGCGAACGAACGAGGTAGGGGTCATGGCTGAGGCAGTGGTCGCTAGGATTAAGCTGGGGAAAGGGATAGGGGAGAGAGTATGTTATGGTAGATCTTATAATAATAAGATGAAAATGGAAGGGTTAATAAAGAATTTTTTTTTGCATTGATCAAGTATTAATTGATTAATTAATCACCAATTGAATTTGTTCCACCGATTAATTACTAATCAAAAACAAATAATTATGATGGAGAGATGGTTGGAATGGTACGTATAAAATATAGAATTGTAGGCATCTAGAGTGTTTTTAGATAATCGAAAAAATCTAGCTTCCGTCCTCGAACGAGGGCTTCATACCGCCTTATTGTAACTCACAAGATGTAAAGCAACGCTTTATGATCCAATACTAGACATAAAAGGCCATCTATAGGAGGAAAAGAATTCCATTGTCGATGACTCTATATCTAGAAATTCGCACTATGTTATCTCTCATGTCATCAATGCGCTGTAGCTGATAGTATATAGAGGAATAGGATATGTATGTAGAAATCTTTTAGGGGTTCATAGAATATCATTTTAGAGTAGGAGAATTAGAGGACTATCACTGCAGTCAGTTTACCTTCTTCAGTAAAGACAATGTGCATGTGTGTTCTTCATTCCATTATACACGGAAGAAGCGGCATGGAAAACAGTTTGTGAGCAAAAGTGGTGGCACAGCCAAAAGATTAGAAGAGAGGGACACAAATGTTGAGACACACACATACACACAAATTTTATTTGGCATGGCCCAATGTTTCAGATGAACGAAACCATGTACTAACACAAAAGGACTAATCGCAACAGAGTTTATAAACGGCACACGAGAATGAGATGACCTAGCCCTATAACCCTAGGGCGAAAGAGTTCGTGCTCCAAACCATCATGTGTCGCAATTCAGCTAGAGCTCCACAACTAATTTCGCCGCCATACATTCAGTTTGTTGATTTAGAGCCATGAAACTTGTGTGCAAATGTTGCAGCCACAAGAAGCGGAAAGGCAATTGTCGCATCGCAATGCACCTGCATTTTTCAAATGTTGAAATGTTAATTCCATTTCCATCTCTTTGACAATTCTCACTACATGAATAATCTTTCAGAGGAGAAAATTCAACTGTTCTAGTAATGGATCACAAAATGATCATTTCTTACCAAAGGGAAGTTCAACTAGATGCGTGTAACAGAGGAAAAAAGTAATAATGCTGAAAGGTTATATAGATACAACCTTTACAGTTTTTGCTGAGCTCTTGATCTTTCCCCACGAAACGGCTTCATCAGGACGTGCTCCAGAATCACTGCCATCATACTCCTGGGCTGTGTTGACATAGACCGCATAATCTGCACCGTTGCGCAACATATTGGCATTGCATATATGATGCTTTGGAAGGCCTCCACCAAGAATTATAATCCCTGTCTTCCTTGGGGCCGCGTGGACGGTTTCCGCATTCATCAGCCGTACATCTATGAGGATTTCAAGCAAGATATCAATATAGAAAAAGAAAAAAAAGTAAAAGCATGGAAATTAAGTAGAGTGGAATGTACCTTGTACAATATCCACAATAAGACCAGGATTGTGGACTGAGTGACAAAACAACATGTCTCCAATGGACCCGTCAGTGAGTGCTGGGCAGAACACAGGGATGTTGTTCTGGTCAAGTTTTGATGAGTCAGTTAAGAGTGCAAAATTAGTCTGAAGTCAGGGGGCTGTTTGGATTCCCGAGTTAAACTTCAGCTCCCGTCACATCAGATGTTTAGACGCTAGTTAGAAGTATTAAATATAGTCTAATTATAAAACTAATTACACATACGAGAACTAAACGGCGAGACAAATTTATTAAGCCTAATTAATCTATAATTAGCAAATGTGATGTTACAGAAAACATTCGTTAATTATGGATTAATTAGGCTTAAAAAATCCGTCTCGTCGTTTAATCCTCGCCTGTGTAATTAGTTTTCTAATTAAACCATATTTAATATTTCTAACTAGTATCCAAACATCCGATGTGACATGGATTAAAGTTTAGTCTCTGGATCAAACACCCCCTTAACCATTAACCTGGTCTTGGTTAATTACCTTGTATGCCCAATAAAGATAGGAGCTTTCATCATTTATTTCTTTGCCAAGACGAGCGATCACCTTTGATGGTGTCCAGACATTCTGCAGATAAGAAAACAAAGTCAAGGACATCGTCAGGACTTGCTTAAACATTCTTGTCCTGAAGAAAAGGATGCATAACTGTGGAATATCTTGGTTGTATTTATCACTGAATGCTTACTTCAGTGGATTGTTCCTGTAGCATCTTGTTAAGGATTGGCATGATCCAGTTCTCAAACTTGCAGTAGTTATCATTGGGCACCAACAGGTTTCCTGTTCGGTTAAGTCCTTTGGAGCGCAGCAGTGCTCCAGGTAAAGAGAAATCACCTTTGTAAGTCGGCGCCAGGCATTTGATGAGATCCTCCTCTATACCCCCAGCAGTTGTAACAATAACATCCACCTAAACAGCAACATTTTGTTGGGGGAGAAAAGGGGTAAAGATTAGGAAACTTCTTCTTCTTTTATGTAATTCAGATATATACAGATGTTGGAGAATTCACCATGCGATGCTGAGCAAGAAATTGGATTATATCCCGAACACCAGAAGACACAAGGTTTGAAGTGAAGCCCAGAAATATCTTGCACTTCACAGATTCTCTGTATGCAGGATCAAGTTCAGCTTGGCCACAGTTCTCGCTTGGCTTCTCGTGGGATAGCCTCCAATCCAACTTTAGCGCAGTAATGTCCAGGACAAATGATTATTAGCATGATATAACATAATTAGGAACCTTGCAATAAAGTATCCACTCAGCAGAACTGAAAAAAGAATAAACTTATCAGGAAGATACATCACATAGAGAGATATTTTACAGTGGTCGAAAAAGAACCCACCGGTACCACACGGTACCACTATTTTTTTTTAATTTTTAAATGTTTTTATGCTCTTTGTGGGATTAAAAAATAAAAAATATTGGTACCGGTCCCACTATTTTTTTACCGGATCTTACTATTTGGTACCGTGGTACCGGCTATTTTTAAACCGTTAGATTTCTTTCCTATTTTTTCAACCACCGTAAAAACTGTACACATGTATTTCTTCGTATCGTGTACTTCCATGTTACTCTGAATTTAATTAGTCAGTCCAATCATATAACTCGTGTACTTCCATGTTACTCTGAATTTAATTAGTCAGTCCAATCATATAACTGAAAATTGCTAGTAATTCTGTTGAATGTATACAAATTGCCACGGACGTTCCTAATAGTCATTTTCCATCCACCATTTCATTTATATTGTTTTTGGGGAATCGAACGAGTTTTTCATTAGGGATCGAGACGCAAGAAAATACAACGACCCTACACCAACCTTCAGTTAAAACCAAAGTGGCACCAAAGAACAAAAGGTTGTTAGCGAACTACTTGTTTGCGAACTAACATCTATTAACGATCTACTACCTGCTCCTATTAATTAATATACGATGTTTTCAGTTTACATCATATATTTTATTACTGAAGGGAGTAACAACGACGCAACTTCAAAAACCCATGGTCCATGCGCAGCTTGCTTGGACCCACATTGTCGAGAGTCTCATTTAGGTGAAAATTTCAAATTACGTAACATCTAAGATGAAAATAAATACAGTACATACATTTAATTTGTTGCATAGTAAATTTATCATATGATAGAAGTATTGATCAAAATTCTGAGAGGTATATGGAGCCAGGAGGATGGACCAAAGCCAAAGGATGAATTAGGAGTTCAGGAGTCGCATTATTATTCTCTGGTGACAGTGTGCTTGTAGACTGCTAGCTAGAGAGTATTGCGCTGCAGCTTTTGCTTGGGCCTTGCCACCTTGGGCTGATAAACATATGATTTTTACAGAAATTGTATAGGATTTTGGTAGAAATCACTTTAAAACACAAAAAACGTAAAAGAAGCATAAACTAGGTACTAATGATGCGTAACATACTAACATCACTTGAGGTTCCATAGCCTGGACCCGGGTACAGCCCGGTTCCTGGATCCAGCCATGGAGATGGCACTTATAAATCAGTGGTATTACACAGGATGAAAAAAAGGGATTTTCAGAATTTCACAAATACCAAAATGGTAATCGTTGTCGTCCTATCACTATCTGTAAGCATGCTGAGCAATCAGTAAAAACTTATAATTGCCGGTATTAGAGGCCTAATGGTCAAATAATGATGGGATCTCGATAATTTTTCTAGTATCATGATTACTTTTTTTTTATTGAAGACGATTTAGGTGTCTAAATATTTAATAAAAAGATTTAGAGAAGTCAGTATATATAAAAGAACAATATTGCATACCCATCACAGCTGAATATGAATATACGATGTGTGGTGTGAGGCTTGACGTCATGTGTTTGAATCTTTGATACTGATTTTGTTCTCTAAATGTCTATTATTCTGTTGTTTTTTTAGAAGCTATCACGTACGGTGGAGCCACGATAGGGCAGCGAACACAGCCTCTGTCGGTTGCCACTGTATCATTAATTTGTCGATTATCCACCATTGTTTTCTATAAATGCCTATTCTATATATTATTGTTTTTTAGAAGATAGAGTATCACTTACGGCCCACCAACGTACATATCCTTGGAATATGAGTTTAGAACTGACACGTTTAGTGCGTGCTTCTTCCTTCTTGTAAGGAGGTAAAACTGTCACCACGTTTTCAGATAATTTAATTAGTTCTATGTATATATCCATCATGTGTAAAGAAAGTTTATCATATTTTTGGTAAGATCCATCTAAAGAAAGTTGATTCTATATATGTTGCCTTGTTTTAGTGCTGTTTCGGCGACGGATGTCCCGTTCTGTAGGACAGAAGCATAATTAAGCACATAAGAATGATTAACGAAGATGACGTACAGTACTTGAGAAATTTGATGGCCTTGTTTGTATACAAGTAATAGTATATACTCTGTATGTAGAGTATGTTGCTGCGAGGATATAGAGTAGTATGTATCTGCTGCTTGCATTACGTACGACGATTAAAAAAAAAGGACTACCTCGTGGAATTTGTTTGACATGCAAAGCGGGTGACGTATACCGTTTATACTACGTATCGTACCATCTGGTTGACAATGTCGATGGCGTCGCCGAGGTTGGATGCCTGGAAGCCGGTGGACGCGAGCGAGGCGAGCAGTCCTGTGAGGCTGAGCTCGGCGTCGTGGAAGTCGGCGCCGGCGATCGTCGTGAAGCGCTTGTCGTCGAGGCGCTCCGACGGCTTGAGCAGGATGGAGCGCACGTCCTGGAGGGCGTCCGCCATGTCCCGGGCACCCACCCCTCCTTGTCCTGGCGAGGCGCCCATATCGGTGATTTCACGTGCCGTGCAGTGTAGTATAGCAGCTGCCTGGTCGGAAATGGTGATTCAATCGGCTCGATCGGGTTCCTTTTATACTGAGTGTGCCGTGCCCGTGGCCCCGACGCTTTGATTGGGTGATATGTTGCGCGGGCACGTGGGCGGACGTTGTGTTCCCTTTATCTCAAATCTCGCTCATTATTTGTTGCTCCAGTAGTTCGTTGTCGGAGCATCGATGGCTATCCACTGTTAGCCTATGGTCACCAGGGTAGAGTAGGAAAATACTATTTGCGCACTGTAGACAGTACGGATGCACACCCTGGTGACCATAGCCTTATTAACAATCCCATATCATGACTGCTGGATGAGGGTGCGACCCTCCCATCGTCTAGCTTGGGGGCGTTGATCCAACGGATCTAAAACCCGTTGCTGTGCGTTCGGCGTGCGTCGACAGCCTATGGTGTGTGCATAGGTGCGCCATGTGTGCGGATAACTCGGTGGGTGCGTTGTGCCTGGATGGCCCGGTTCCAACGTCCACGCTCATGCAACTCTATTTTACTACTTAAAAAGAATATTATGTCCAAATTATTATGATTTTAAAATACATAACGCAATTATCGGCGTTTGTATTTACTCGCCCTAACTCCAACCCCCACCCACGCCCACCAGAACCGAATATCTGTCGGACCATGGCCACGGGTTGGTCCTTTCCCTCTTCCGCCTGACTGCCCCACCTCCTCTCTATCGCTGCCACCGCTTCCTCCTCCCCGCCGTTGCTCGCCACTCTTCCTTGGATCTGGTCGGGCATGGCCACCGCTTGGGCTCTCCGCCATCCATGCGTCTTCCATAGGACACCCGCCTTCGATCCACGTCGGATGGTCGCCTCCTCCATGGGTGTTGCACCCCCACCCCACAATGCGTCCTCCGTGGGTGGTTCCTTTTCCTCCTACCGCCTCCTCCTCTCCACGTCACGTGATGGCTGCCTCCTCCATCTGTTCCACACGAGGGTGCGAAGCTGACACCATGGATGCATGAGCCCGCGTCTTCCTCTTTCCTTGATCCGGTGCCTGCGTCGCCTCCTCACCATGGCTGCCCACCGTGACGCCTCGCCCGTTGTCTTCCTCAAAGCCGGTGGGTCTTCCTTATCTTCATCAACTACAGCAGTTCTCCTGCTGCAAGTCTGCCACCAGGGCTCTTCCACCATAGTGCGCAAGGAAAGGTTGTTGTCCACGTGGAGAAAAGAGAGGAGATGGCACAGCGACACCAAGGGCGCCACATTTGGCATGGGAGGATTCGCACGCGCTGGTTCAGTAGGGGTCTAGGGGATAGCGTGTGCCACTGCAAAAAATGTTGCACTAAACTTTACTGCAGTAGACGATGGAGTATGCCACTGTGGATAGCCAGGCTAGAACACCAGAGCGTGCTTATAGACGTGCAGAACTTTGTATACGCACGGTAGGTAGAGTAAAATTGAAATATATTTGGTGGGATAGACGCTCAACTAACAACATGCTGGGATAGACGCTCAACTAACAACATGCAAAAAGATTGCGAAAAATTATAATTATATGCTTAGAATATATATTGATCATCTCAATTAATTATAAAATTAAAAATATAAAACTATATACTTTTAAAATTGAACGATTTGGATTTTTTTCGAAGATCATGCTTGTACATTTAACTAAAGAGCAGGGAGCGAAAATGAAAACCAAATATATGGATCCACATGGATTTTCATCAATATGAGGACTTAATTAAGCAACTGATGAAATGAATTAACAGCCTACAGGCAAGCAGGCGGCTTTGGACCAGGCGCTGCATTTCATCCACCCATAGCCGGGGGCAACATTCTAGTTCTATGGCTGTAACGAAACCAAGGCACAGGGCAGGTACGAAGCAGCTGTCCATCCAGGCAATCTGAGCCCAGGGCTTGCAAGCAAACAATCTCATCATGCATTCGTTAAACATCGCCAGCTAGCATATGTGCATGCATGGGCTCCGCAAGTTTTGTGAATTATTAGTAGGGATAGGGACAAGTACTGTAATCTACTGGCACCGTACCACCATATCGGATTGCGGATTATCGTTGCCTCCAGTGCGCCACCGGACAGTTCATAGCGATCGCTCAGAATCTTCAGGTCCAGTGGTCCACCATCTCCACGAGGAAACCGTGGTGAGGGACTCTATATACCAGATAAAATTCCCGCGCGTTGCTGCGGAAATTTGAGTCATACCTCATTCATATGCCACATGTAAGTGTTATATGTGTGAAACCATAGAAAATCGATATAAGATATAAATAGATGTATTAGTGGATAGTGACATGTCATGAAAATTAATGGAAAATTTAAGATGATGTGGCTTCATGCATGTCAAGAGAAATAGATAGTGGGGTTTACCTATTTAGATACTTAAGATTAGTATATATTAGGCTGTCTCCAATGGTTTTCTCATCACACATTTTTTATTTTAAACTTTCTCCGTCTATGGTGTGAAATAGTACTGCAACAATGCGAAATCTCCTATTTTAAGGAACTGCTAGAGACAGGCTTAGGTTGGATATTTTTGAGAGCCTCTGCGTCTTCTTCTAAATGGACTAGAGCTGTTTAACAGGTTACAAATCTGCCCGTTACCGCCCGACTCTTACAAATCTCTAAATCCTCTCGTACCAATTTCTTTAACATATTTAGAAAATATAGAATAAGGTAGAGATTTGGTGAATAAATCAGCTAAAGTATCACGTGACTTAGTTCGCCAAAATGTTTATCTCCCGATTCCTTTGCAATTCATGAGGATAAAACAATTTTGGAGCAATGTGCTTAGTAATGTTATTCTTAATATAACTAGTTTCCATTTGAACAGCACATGCAGCATTATCTTCATAGATAATTATTGGTGAGTTAATTTACCACATGACTGAGTTACGTGGTTTATCGAAGCCAAACACACTTCTTCAAGGCTTCATATAATTCAACAATTTTAAAATGATTAGTGTAGCTAGCTATCAAAGTTTGTTTGGATGATTTCCAGAAAATAGCAGTTCCACTTTGGAAAAATATAAATCCGGCCTGCGATCTGGCACTACGAGGATCAGATAAATAGCTAGCATCGGAATATCCAATTAAAGTAGGGTCTTGGTTTCTACCGTAGAAAAAGCCAAGATCTCTTGTACCATTAAGATACCTAAAAATGTTCTTAATTCTAGCTCAATAGCGTTTGGTAGGAGTTGCACTGTATCTTGCAAGTGTTCTTAAGCCATATAATGACTTTTCAATTTTACACAATACATGTTTCGATTTGCCGAAGGATTCGGTATTTATTCCATATAAACTTTCATGTAAATTTTTGAATCCAGTGACCCATATAAATATGCGGTTGCTACGTCAGTCCTGGTGCCAGAGCCTGAAGGGAACCTCGTAGTTGGTTCCAGTCTTGGTGCCGATGCTTGAACTGGTGCTGCTGTCGGGATTGGGGCCAGCGGCATTGGCGCTGGCAGGTTGATGACCGGCGCGGCGGGCACGGTGTCGTTCAAGCGTAGGATGGCGTTGCGGATGGCGGCATGGACAGTTTGTGGTCCAGATTGCCATTGTTGATGGCGCAGTTGAACTCACGAAGGACAACGACGAGGATGACAGGAACAACTTGATGAAGGGTAAGTACTGTCACGATGATCTCAGGTCGAGTTTCCTTCTCAACTTCTTCTACTCAGTGTAGATGTAGTGCATGATAACATGTTAGAATAGATCGTCATTTGGAGAAAGAACTGAGAATCAATCTCAGTGATTATATTCCATTGATGTTCACATATATTTATACAAGTTGAACTGACGGCGACGCGCCCGTTCATCCGATTGGAAGTTACACAAGAGAGAATCAGTGTCCTATCTCTACAATTCTTGAGAACTGTCGTGTCCGTACGCCGTCGTAGAGGTGTCCATTCGTCATTAATCAACTGGCGGCATCCTTCCCTGTACATAGAGTTGCCTCCTGATGAACGGGTGACTCTTGGATGAGATCACTCTAAATATTTCACAACAATTAACAAGGCACCGGTGGGCCGAGGAGCGAAGGCCGAGGGGCTTCTCTTGTTTGTTATCTGATCTTGCGTTGTCTATCTATGTACACTCCCTCGCATTAATATATGATCTTTTTATTCAAAATTACGCTAAAAACGCCATATATAAATGATCAGAAGAAGTATGTCACAACATGTTTCTTGTATTGATAATTGTCATAATGTTGCATTAAGTTTTCGGAAATACTCAGATTTTAAAGGGATCCGTGTAATTAATTTTTATTTAATTCTGTCTAGGGAGCCTTTTGATAAACAAGGCTTAGGATAAGAAAGAAATGTTTCCATTTTGAATAAGGAAAGTAAAATAGAGATTTTTTTCTAAAAATTGAAAATTGTATGCCCAACCGCTACATGTAGTTGCTAGAAATCAAACTCACAACCTCATTTCTCTTGTGAAACTTCTACTCCACCACACTACACAAGCACTTGTGTATGGAAAAGGGAAGATTTCCTTTTATATACAATTTGATAAATTTTATGTTATATATTTGAAGCCATAAATACATTAAATGAAAAATCTCTCAACTACAAAGTTTTTAATCTTGTAAAATATTACAACTTTGGTATAGGCTGTGTATCCATATGATGTTATTCAAAAAATTCAAAATTATGATTGTACAAATATGGAAACTATATTGAATTATTGGAGGTCTAAATGATCTCAAATGAAAATTTTGTCAATTATATAGTTTTTGATCTCATTAAGTTGAGTACTATAATTTTGGTATTGTCTTCACTAAGTTTGCATGAAACAATTATGATTTTTCGTTAAAAAAACTAGAAGCAGACAATAATATATGCTCTATCTCTAATATCGTTTTCACGGGTGGGTCCATGCTATGGACTGTCTATAGAAATACAAGCATTTTCAGAGGCCCATCACCGTTGGAAATGCATATTTCTAGTGACAATGTATGTTATGGGTTGTCTTTGTAAATGAGGGCTATCCCTAGAGATGATAATATGGATTGCCTAAAAAAAAAATCCTATTTTGGGGGGCGGTATTTTAGGTGGAGCCCAAGCTCGCAAAAATATATGTGGCTCTATTTGTGAGCCTCCTTTACAAATAGAGAAAAGGGTACATCTAAAAATCAATTCTCTAGGTACCGAATGATATCAACATATACATAATTACATATGTTTTTTGTAACACTTTATAGGTAACACTTTTTTACTCTATGGTATATTTTTTATCATGTTCTATGTGTTACAATATCTACAACCTTTGTAACATTTTATGAGCAACATAATATTTGTGTTACTATCGTTATTATTTATAACACAGAACAAACGCTATGTGTTACTAGTTTTCACTGTAATACATAGTTGTGTTACTTTGAATTTTATTTGTAACACCTACGGTAGCTATGTTTTTTTAGTAGTGTATACACCGAACCAAGCTAGATCTGTCTATTACTATTCTTTGTCTGATCTTATCAGGACACATACCTTGAATATCATGACCGGTAGTAGTATGAACAGGCCACAAAAGCTCCCCAAAATTTCTTGATCTGAAGCAGTTCTGGGGTAGTCTCCCTTTATTCTAGTTACGATTCACCCCGTGTCACTGTAGATGTTCTAGCCTGGCCAACCTTTCCTTTCTCATAGTCATAGGAATGGGGGTAGCGAGGTCTCGTGTTACCTCAGCTCGGCGTGGCTAGGGAGCCTAAACGAGCCTGAATCGAGTCTAATTCTCTCACTCATAAATTCGCCGAGCCGAGCTAGCTTGTGAGATCAAATCATTTGTCAGCCCAATAGAGCTCTCAAAGTCAAGACGATTTTTTGGCAAAAAAAATAAAATAAAATCCGTACATCCATTCTAAGGTGATCAAACAACAATGTAAATTGAATTCGAATTTATTCACGAGCCCGGGTACGGATTGAGGCCGCACAAAACGTATGCACATGTCACATACATATTTTGTTTTCAATGTTTTATATCAACGAAATGCTAACAAAATATTTCTAACCCACCTGATATCGCCTTAGAAATCAACCGGAGTCAATGGGAACTATCATGATTTGAATAACCTGTTGGCATATCGTAACTGTGACCACATAAAAATGAGCCCATAGGTTGCTTACTATATTATCTGTTTTGGGTATTTCACGTATGGATGGAAAACTAAGAGATAAACTTTGTTTTTGTTTTGTTAGTTGTAGCTACAAAGTGTGTATACCGCACACGAACCAAGTCACCGAGACTCATAAATCTTTAGGCGTGTGCCTCCAACGGGCACATCACCCTGACACACCTTGGGTGGGTCCGTAGGCATGTGACTCCAACGGGCACAAGAAGATAAATCTTCTAACCCAATTGACACCTAAAACTAAAATTATTAGTAGAGTCAATGGGAGTTGTGAAAACAAATGAATCATAGGACAAGAAGGATTTTCTTTTACTAAATGTTGTTCAGTATGTCACCCCACAACATGTATGCCTTGACTCTATTGTCATCCATTATGGCATGTCTTTGGACATGGTTTGATCAAACCACAGTCGTCTCTGTACATCAAAATTGAAAAAAGAAATTGGGGACCTAAGTCAAGACATGCACGCCACATATACCATCATTAGATATACCCGTAGCAACGTATGGGTTTTTTCTAGTATATTATAAAATAAAAGAGTGAGTTTTCTGAAAACCTTTTTTATCTAAGAAGGCTAAGGTATATCCCTCACGCTGGCCTCACTGCGTAGTTTGAAAAATGTTGGAAAATGGTGAAAAGGCCCAAAACCCATATATGCAAAATGTTTCATTCACGTGTTACCAGATACTTTTCTTTTCTTAGAATGAATGAGAAATGAAGTATGCAAATCAAGCAGGTCTCTTTCTTTTAAATTCCTTATTCCTTTTTCTCCTTTCTATAGCCCGACCGATCATCTCATAACACGTGCATGTTGCACACATGTAAAAAATGAGTCATGAACTATTTAGACGCATATTGGATGCAGTAGAAGATCATGATGATTACTTCGAGCAAAATATAAATGCAGCTTATATGGTTGGATTAAATTTCTTTCAGAACGTCACTGCAGTATTCCGTGTGCTTGCTTATGGAATACCAGCCAATGCTACATATTAATATATTTGAATTGGTGAAAGTACTATTTTGAGAGTCTGACAAAGTTCATCAAGGCAATTATTGAATTATTCGAAGATGAGTACTTAAGATCCCCTAGTAGAAATTATTAAGGACCGAGAAGGAGACTTAGAGGAGGGGGTGAATAGGTCAAGCCTAAAAACACAACCCCAAAACTCCTCTATTCTCAAAACGTGCAAGGTCATATAACAAAGCTGGGATACCAACCCTAGAACACGCTGAGCAAAGCTACACAGAAGTACTTTGCTCAAACGCCGATCGAAAACGACACAAAATGAGACAACAGCCTCACTACAGGTACCACCGGATGGTTGGATGGTCTACCATCGGACGGTCCGTTGGTGCAGACAACAGGAGGCAAAAGCAACTGCCAACAGAGTGCCAGGCAGTCCGATGGACACCCATTGGACGGTTTGATGGTCCACCAGACAAACTAGACAGAGGGCACACTTGGACAACCCAACACCCACTGGAGGGTCCGACTGTCGAACGGTCCGATGGTGCCAAAAGTTCTAGGGTGGCCAAGCCTCAGTTTTTCTACCGCTCGTTGCACTACACACCGTACGGTCCGATGGTAAACCGCCAGATGGTCCAATGGTACTAAAAAACAGCCTAGGCGGAAGGAAATCAGCCCGCGAATTCTCCAAGAATCAACCAAATCTTGCACCAATGATCTCTTAACCATGCTGAACTTTGCGTGGATACTGTCTAAGCCATGGAGCAACTTTTTCAAAAGGATCACACCCTCAAGCCTTGGGATTCTCCATGGATTTGACTATCCAAGAGGTGAAGAATAAGGGTAGGAATGAATGAAGTCAATGCTGCTCATGGATCCAAAGATTTGGCACTCCAAAACCACAATCTTTCCACGTCCTTGTAGTCCAAAACACTGGCAAGAGAAAGATATCAAACTTGGTCAAGCACAAACACACAAAAAGACCAAGAGATCGAGATTAAAAGTCAACTAGAGAGTGGGAGGCAAGCACACAACAAGAGTTGCACAAAATTCCATCTATTGCGGCCACAAAGTTGTCTCAAGATTCGATTACAAGATGGAAAATTCATTCTCCAAGCAGCCCCCCTCTCCTACACACTAACTCTAGGGACTAGATCACTCTAATTTCACTTACATGAAGCTCTAAGCTTGTGAAAATGAAAACCTAGGGTTTGTTAGGCCCTAAGCACTCTCTAACCAGCCAATAGAGTTACTAATGGCAGCCCTATCTCTTATTTATACTACAGACTCAGATCTAGGCAGTTTTGCAAACTACCCCTAGGATACATACTCAATTACATTAGAATACATGTAGAGGCTTGAAAACATTGCCGGTAACTCGAATGGACGAACACGATGGAGTCCTTGACCTTCTTATCCTCGAAGCAATCTCTCGATGTCCTCCATGTATTCAGTAGTCCGTCCCTTTTGGACAACTTTGGTTTTGGTGATGCCGGCAACCAGCCCCTGGTTTTGATGGTGGAACCAGAAAACAATCTTAGGCCCCAGTTTTGATGCTTGAACCGGGAAACAATTGTTGGGATTCTCTTCTTGAGTGATTTTATTGGTCACGACACCATCATGGGCCTAAGGTCGCACTTACAGGCTAGGCCTAACTCAGACCTCAACCTGGGCCACCTACCAATCCACTAGGCAGAGATTTGATCACGCAAGTCCACTTTGGCGCCGCCTCTTAGTACACTCAAAAGGACTTTCCACCAGGTCACACTTAGGAGGTGCCTGCTAGTCCATCAGCAGGTCTTCAATGGTTGACAAACGCTCATCACAGCCAAGATGAAAGACCAAACTCAGTACACTTGTGTCCCTCAATTATATAGCTCGATTATTTGCAATTGGAGAAGAAAGAGGTTTCCCGGTATGCAAGGTTGCATAGATTGCATGCATTGGAGGTAGAAAAAAATGCCCTTCAGGATGGCAGGGTATGTATTCAGGTCATTTGCATGAGCCTATAATAATTTTAGAGGCCAATGCTTATAATGATGGCGATTTATCATTTTTTTTTGGTTTACATGCGTCTTACAATGATATCAACGTTCTTCACTGGTCTACATTATTGCTAAGCCAGGTGAAGGCCATGCTTCAGAAGTACACTGCAATATAAATTGTCATGATTATAAGATGGGATACTATCTTGGGGACGGAATATATCCATCATGTGCAAAATTTGTGAAGACTATACTAGAACCCCAACGCAACAAGATAAAATATTTTGGCAAAGCACAAGAAGCAGTAAGAAGGGATGTAGAATGTGCTTTTGGAGTTCTGCAATCTTGTTTTGCCATTGTTCGAGGTCCAGCTCGATGTTGGGATGAAGAGACACTAGGTGACATCATGAAAGTATGTGTTATTATGCATAACACAATTGTAGAAGACAAGGGAGAACTGGACCCCAATGAACGATTCTACTATAGTGGAGAAAATGTGCAACCATTCCATGAGCAACATCCTGATCTAGACAAATTCATTGAGACACAAAAAAAAAAAAGGAACCGTGAAACTCACCATGAGCTGAAAGGAAGACCTCGTAGTACATCTATGGCAACATCATGCAGATCAATATTAGGAGTTTTATATTTGATAATTGTAATAAATTTATCTTTTACAGACCCAATTTATTCTTTTACTAGTTTATTGACTGAAATGGAGATATCAAAACTTTTTTATTTACCACATGTTGCGATCATGCCATACAATTGTGATATTCACTTCAGTTAAGGCAACCAAACATAGTTCATAATATTGGAAACCTGCCATATGCATTAAAATAAGAAAAAGTAAACGGATCCATAATAGTAGTTCCGATCACAACGATAAAGTCTACAGGTTGAAACTTGAACAAAAACAACTATGGTTCTTTGCTACATGTTAAGAAGTAAGGATGGCATACATCGCTATATGCCTTGTCCCAAAACATGTTGGGCATATTTCTAGTCACACAATGGATGACTTCATTCAGCTGGATCAACAACGAGGCAACGAAATAATCATTAAGCAAGCAAAAAAATCATGTTATAGATAAATGCATCATGTACAATAAAAGGCAAAAACAAACAGCACAGTTGTTTTTGTTATATGAACAGAACCAGTTATCATCATTCTCTGAATAATTTGCCAGAAACAAGAAAGTGAAGCTATTTATCACATGTGTGCAGAAAGGTTTATCTGATTGTTTTGATCTCTGAACATTAGCCAGTGGTGCTAATATGGATGGACTGCAGAAGGAAGAGAGACAGGGGAGAGGGTGCGCAAGATATCACAACAATCAGCAAAAATATTACCTCACTCTCAAAATTATTATGAATCATGGCGAGCAAAAATATCAGCTTGTAAGTTTTTTAGTAATATTGCAGTTGGTCTGACATTGCAGTGATGTCCATTGTCATAATCGTCTCTTCCTCTTTAACATTCTCTTGACCTGTAATTCATTTTCCTTTATCTCTAAATTTTTTTGCCTTGATTGCAGCCTGTAACACCCCAAAAATCACCCTTGTGAAAGCACTCCAAAAGCAAATCAGTTTTCAAAATCGGTTTTGAAGCTTTCTCTAAAAACCCCCTCCCGAATTTCCAAACCCAAAAATCCAAAATAAAATAGCAAAAATCCCTTCTTCCCTCCTTTTTCGAACCAGCCCAGCCCATCACTCTTCCCTTCCACACAAGCCATCACCCTCCTCTTTCCCTTCCTCGGCCCGCACCACTTTTCCACTCTTCCATCTCCCTGCGGCCCATCTCCCTCTCGCGCGCCTCTCTCCACTGCCACTGTGGACCTACCCGTCAGCTCATCCTCCCTCCTCTGATCGTAGGGTGCATGTGGATCATGTGCACCATGCCGTTTGCCGGCTCCCCGCCACCCCAGGACGTGTGCCTTTACTCTGTCCACCGACTCGACGCTCTGCCATGCTAGACTCCACCGACCACCCACCATCATTGTCGCCCGGCCTAATCCCCACTATGCACTGCAATGTTTTGAAGCCTCCTTATAGGCCTCACCTTGCAGCCCTTGCCGCAATGCTTTTTCGTCCTTCTTCTTACCACTTGGTCACCTGGGGCATCTTACTCCGGACATGCATTCTCAACAATACCATTTTGCTACTATATGCAATGGTTGTGTGGCAGTCCCCGGACTTGAGTTCAGGTTTGCCTTCAAAATTTTTTATTAAGAACTTGTTTAATAGCCACCATCTGCCTATGCTTCTAATGCCACTTTGGTTGATTCCTCAACCGATTCCAACAATGCATGAATTGGAATGCTTTGTTATCACTGTCTTCCCCCTTAAGCAAAGCCAAGGTTTGAACAAGTTGCACATATCATCGGAGATAGTTAGTACAAGTTTCCTTGCAACAGTACCACATGATTAAAAATATTAGAATTCATATGAAATACCTTGTCTTCAAAAGTAACCACACTTTGCCTTCTATCCTCAATCCATACTAGATATCCACAAAACTTGTTCATATTCTCTTGAATAGATGCCCATCAATGTGCAATTGAACTATGAGATCTCTCTGATGTGAAGTCCTTGTACTTGTGTTAGAACTCAAAAACTATCTTCTAGAATGTACCACGAGTCTTATTAGTGCCATACAATGGATCCATACTAATATTTAACCATGCCAACACAATCAGTGAATCCTCCTTTTCACTGAAATTTTGGACCTTTTCTGATTTGGCCCTGATGAGGGTGTACTCAAAACAACGGACGATGGATGATGTCAGGTAGGCTACTCATGTCATCAAACATCCGGTTTGTGTTCTCATTCAACAAGTTACTGAAGTATCCTTCTTCCATGGGGAACATCCCCTAACAAAAAACATGTACACTTACATTAGGTAGGAAGAATGTACAGGAAATATATACACATGCACAATCAGAAAAAAGGAAAAAAATGGACAATCTCCTATTACGCTGTACCGATGCAAGGATTCCAGATTGGTCTAGGTAACAATTGCTGCCCGTTCTAGTATTCTTCTTACACCTCAGGTACATATCCAATTTTATATCATGTTTTGAAGTTCGAAAGTAAATACAGCCGTTTTAGGCAACAATCTATTTAACCCAATAGAAGTTTCTTGCTCTTGTTATATTCTACATTTTTATACAGTTGACAGTAAAAGCTATGCATTGATTTGCTAAGTCATGCAGATACTTATGTTACATAATCTGGTACCTAGTGACTCAGTGCAGAGTTCAGACGATCTCAAGGTATTATTTTTATTTTTACTTTAAGCAGTGGAAGTATTGGATTCCTACTTTCTCTTGTTTGCCAGATAGCATTGACACTATATCCTTCTAATCCAGCACAACTAGAGGCTGCAAACATCACGTTAGAAAAAAAAACAAATAACTAATTCATTGCTTGTTATAGGTGATGCAGAACAGCACCTATTGTGCACATCAGTTCATCAACAATAATCGGAGAATTGATTTGTTGTCACTCAAACAGAAAAAAAAAAACTTTCTACCTGTTCATCTGTTCCTTGTGCTGCAGCTTGGGCCTCCTTCTCCCCTTCGTATCCTGATGCCCCAAAGACGAATTGCTCCAGCATTAGCTCTGGGAGTAGGGATGCTGTGTTCCCGTTCATGAAGTTTGCCGAGGCCAGCGGGCAGATGACAGAGATGCCGCCGTTCAGCCACCACATCGGATGAGGAGCAGCATGGAGCAGAGGGCGAGTATTGGCCAAAGGCGCCAAAGGCAGGTGCTGCATACTAGGGACAGAAGGCGCTCGGTGGCTGGACGTGCTGTAGGCACATCTTGCCGATGATGGATCCGTGGTCCAAGTGCTGGAGAAAAAAAGAAGCAACAGCGGAAGAATGGCATGAAGTGGCGTGTCTTTGCGGGAAAGGCTAAAAACGATTGATTGGGGGCAGCGATGCCTCAGCGGAAATTGTACCACAGGTGGTTGTTTTTGAGGCGACCGAATAAAATGGAAGTTGAGATGGGAAACTGTTGTTGGGGCTTTTTTTTCCACCTTTGCTCCAAAACAAGGTTTGGGGCTCAAACATGTACCATTTGACTGTGTTTTTGGTGTTAGATTGATCTCGGGTCCGGTCAAGAGACATCCTGACCGAGTCTGGATGTTGAGATTGAGGCTTTAATCGGAGGCCTAATAACCTCCTAGGTTGTGTCCCCCTTTGACCCTGCACCTCTATAAATAGAGAACAATGAGGGCACGCGAACCAACGTGCGTCGTGCCTCCACCCCCCAGAAACCCTAAGTCTGATCCCTATGGTGCGAGTGCTGAACGGAAATGCTATCGCCGTGCTCATGCTGCCGCCCTCTGCATCACCCCCACCGGTGCCATAGGAAATCTTGTTGCCCCCCACGGCACCGATCAAGCTCTCCAAGACCGAAGGTACTCTTGAGCACTAGATCCACGAACAAGAAACCCATCATTGGTATCAGAGCAGAATAGACAAGAAAAAACTAGACCAAGTGGATCTCGAGCTAATCGCTCAGATTGAAGAAGAAAGGGAAGGGGAAAGTCTAACCCTAACCCTAAGCAACCTACCCGCCCACCCCAAGAAACCCGCATAGGGTTAGAAATCATACCTCGCCGTCGTCTAGCTGAGTTGCCGTCATCGGTAGTCGAGGACAGAGGCGGCATTAGCCGCTAGCTGCAGCGTGCGTGTGCATGCATGGCTGAGCCAAGAAGGCATTGCCACGGGGCCGCTTGATGGCGGCATGCCCACCCTAGGGTGGATGCGCATGCCGACAAGGGGCCGCGTGGGCGGCGCTACAGCTCCCACTGTCGTCCTTCTCTCGCAGTCAAGGTGGGGAAGGAGGAAGTGAAGAGTTGTGGTGCGGGGGAGAGGAAGAAGAGAGGCGGCCACCAGACCACTCGTCGGTGCCTCGCCGCCGCGGCCGCCCTGCTCAGCTAGCGCCGGCGCTAGTAAAAAGAAGAAGTGGTGGCCAGGGGGAGCAGAATGAAGCTAGGATATCAGGGGGAGCAGATTTTTTTGCTCCTTGTACTCCCGCTGCAATCATTCCTAGCCGTTGGATCGACATCTCATGGTTTAGATCAATGCAGGGAGAGATGGGCCGGTGGGCACCGTTTCTATGGCCTAAGCCTAGGTTTTAGCCTAGCCGCGGGGAGCAGGCCACCGACACCCACAGAAAAGGCCATGGGTGATGCGTACCTATCCACACAGGGACTAAAATGTACTTTATTATCATTCCCATGGGTATGATAATGACATTCTTACATCAGAGTAGTATAGATTCGCCCTAACGGGACAGACCAAATGGGGTGCAGCCTAGAAAACACAGCCGCAGAACTTAAAAAAGTAGACCCAAGCTTCCCCACAATGCAACGGTGAGTACAAAGCGTACTCCGCAAGCCTACCTTCCTCCACGAGGAATTGGGGTTAACGCTATTACTACATCCAATGTATTTTTGGAGCTCAGGATAATTTGGCCAGAACACATTTTTCATATGCAGGGTCCATTAGTTCACAGTTTTAATTTGAGAAAACATATTGTTCACATAAAAGGGTGCCGATGGTCTTGCCGGTCCACCGTGGCCCATGGAATGCAATCTAACACAGTTTTCCATAGCTACTGGACCTAGCCCACCGTAGCACATGACATCCCTGTCATGCGGCTCTGAGCAGAGCCGATGTGGTTGGCTGTGGTGGTGCGGGCGTGCCACCTGGCTTGACTTTGCATGCAAGAAGGTTGGTTGGATGCGATGGTTGGCTTCAGGTAAACGTTAAATTCCTGCCGGATCGCTCGGATCGGTAACTATGAGAGATCGTGTACTTCGATCGGTCGTGCATGTAGATGCTCGATGGTCGATGAGACGTTAGTGAAGCATTCGTGATAGCCAAAGCCACATCAGTACATAAAGTAAACATAAAACCCAACTAAAAGCATGATATAAATGATCTACATCGCTAGATCGGCTTCTAACTATTGATGTCTCTTAGCGTAACAGATTTTACTCCGCTAAGCGCACGGAGATTCACTGTAGCTTTTTCACTCAGAATATTATTGCGAGTATCGTAAAAATCCACAGGGAAGCAAGGGCAAATAGGTGGAATGAAATGTCAAACTTTCAACGGTACTGTATAACTTAGACAAATACCAGCTATTCTTACACCGGGGGTAAGATAAACAAGATAGTATTTGGTAGGAAGAGTAAACAGGGACCAAAGCGGTCAGCAACTTAGGTGTAGCTATCTGGGAGGACAACGAGCGAGGTTAAGATATCCAAACTCTATTTCTTAACTACTGCATAGGAGTATTTGCGCTTGAACTAAGTTAACTAAACACAAACTATGGTCTTGCGTCGAGCGAAATTCCAGACTACACCAAGGAGGAACGGGGGTAGATAGTTGGCCAATCGAACAGGAACTGGCCTAACGCATACGGGCTTACTAGAACGGCGGGGTCGGATTACAGAGGCTCCCTAATGCTGTCACCAATAGGGGCTACCAATCAGATCTGCGTGGGTAAGATGGCACGCCAAACTAGTGATCAAGTGAGAACTTGATTACTAAAGCTCAGTCCTTGATCAGAGGGTGAGAGCTAACTTAACCTTAGATCAGAGTCTAAGGCAAGGTTATATCACTGGCAAGTCTAGTAAGATTCAAAGAACTTAAAGAACAACACAAATCTCAACCTTGGTCTAATGTGCAAGAAGGTACACCACACTAGACAAGTGTAAGAAATAAAGTAAAGTATAACTAAAATACAGATCAATGAAGTATATTATACTGAAGTAGTAAGAGTACAAAACATAGGAAGATACAAGAGCTTTACCAAGACTCGAAGCTAACTCTGGAATCCTTGAGGTGAAGACTCAGACTCAACTCTAACTCCCAGGACTAACCTATTGCTACAAGACTAAGACAATGGTATGCTTCACTCCACTTCCACACTTCACAAGTGAGCTACCGGGAGGTATTTATAGTCACCAAGTAAGTGGGGGTACTTATAGGGTCGGTAAGGCGGTTGTGAGGGCAAGGGGCAGGCCGGGCGGCCTGGTAGGAGGCTGGGCGCCCCCATGCAAGGCCGGCTGGCCTGGCCAACCCTTGGATCCATTGCCTTACTTCATCCCACTGGTCCATCTTGCCTTCCTAAGTCGGTTGCATGGTGGTTGGAAGGTTATAACTTGTGCTTTTCCCTGGATCGTTGGATATTCAATGTGTTTCTTCCTTAGCCGCAGGATGGAAGTCCTCGGATTGCTGACTTCACCAATCCAAGTGCTGGATCGATGAGGTGGTAAGCCTCTAGTGCTTTGCATGAGGCTTTCATGGTTTCCACCTTGGAATTGTGTTGACACATCATTTATGTGCATGAAGGTTGAAGATGAGATGTTTTGGCCACAATGACAGGCTGGGCGGCCCTACAGGTGGCCGGGCGGCATGAGGGGAGGCCGGGCAGCCTGGCCTACTGGCCGGGCGGCCTGAGCTTTCCCTGACTTAGCCATATTATGCCTGCTTTCACCTGTTCTTGCACCTACACTCAAATATTCAACACAACTTGTGGAGATATGTTAGTAGCAAGGGTTTTTTCTTCACTTTGATACATTTTCCTTCATGATCATGGATGGCTGACGGTTGAGGATAGTGCAATAATGACTGTCAACACCCCCCAAGCTTTGACCTTTGCTCATCCTCGAGTAAAGCCAAGATGGGTTATGGATCAGGAGTTGCTGCCATATCATTGTTCAAGAATAGAGTCTATACATAACCGACACCCATGCTTTTTGTTTCAAGCCATAATGTATGCAATGATCACCTTTTCTCATACCTGTGGTGCATCTTTTTGCCTTACCATGTCTTAGGTGGTTGAGAGGAAGAATGACTTCGTTGTAGGCTCCAACTCAAAACATTTTTTTATTCTATCTCAAGTGTTTTGAAGATTTTTAAAACAAAAGCAAGTTTCCCCAGAGGTACTCTCGATCGCTCAACAGTGTATCCTCACCAAAAAGGGCCAAGAGCACGGCCAAGATTTTTCCTACACTAAAGCTTTTGTGGGGCTCAGGGTGATGGAAAAACTTAGCTTGCTTAGATTGTTTATTTTGCAAAGCCAAAGATTGGATCAAAGAAATGTACTACATCAGTAAATCTTGTTTATCATTGGAACTTATTTGGTGGATGGATGGTGGATCTCCTTGTTTTCCTTCCCTTCTCCTTCTTTTGTTATGGGTATGGATATGGAGCCTTTTTGTATTTTTTCTCTTTTTGCCATGCTTTGACTAGCATGCTTTTCTTTTTCATACTTTTGCCATGCTTTAACTAGCATGCTTTTATTTTTTTTATATTTTTTCTTTTTGATGGTTCTACATCCTACCTCATTTTGATTTGGAATGAGTAAGGTAAACTATTATTTGGAGATGTATGGATGCATACCCCGGGATAGGTAAATGCATATGTAATGGTGGATTTTGCTCCAATGACTCACAAGATAGAGATGATTCCATTCAATCATACTCAAAATTTGACAAAGCTCAAAACAACATTGAGCAGCTTAAATAAGAGGCTTAGATATTTTCAGTGTATTTGGCTCTGGTAGGTGTGGAAACTTTATTTTTCCTTTTTCAAAAAAATAACCTGAGATGTTTGTCCTATTAAGAAAATGTGAGAGCTAGGCCTAGTAATTAGTCATATCATTTTTCGCAACAACTTAGACAAAGTTTGTGCAAATGGCATCCACAAAGTAAAATGACAGGTTCTCATTTTATACACACAAGCTCGAAATTAAGCTTAGTATGGTCTTTGCAGAGACAACTAGACAAGAATATAATAGAGCAAATATTCATCATTTTCATAATTAAGGTAATATACCAAAGGTGGGAGTTTGTTTTTATTGACTCTCTTTCTTTTTTTAAATCGAACGATAACTAAACAAAGAATACATTATTTAGTAGTACTTACTCTTCGTGTTCGGTGGGACTGGTGTTGCTGTCGGGCTACTGCTGCTAGGTAAGACGGGTACTGCTAGGAACTGCTGGGACTTGTACTATTTAGGATATTAAAGAATGTTGAGGCATATCTATGATAAACTCTAATGGTTAGATAAATTTCTACCTTTTTATGTGACCTGAATCTTTGAGTGGTCAATTCTCATAAAACATTTTGGTTTGGCAGTGCATCACAGAGATGGATCCAAACAGACAGAAAGATGGATCCAAGCAGACGGGAAGATGGGAATTTGCTAATCAGGGGGTTTCCATTTGCTGATATATCCAAGCCACTAGAGAATGAATTCAAAGTTTTCTATGTATTCACCAACCAGTCTAAAACCATTTACTGAAACCTAGCTACCGATTCTTTCTCATTTCTTTATCTGCTGAAAGCTTATCATAATTTTGGATGGAATAATGAGTACTGGTATTTTCTTACGTACCTGTTTTTTGTGTGTGAGGGAGCCCATGAGGGTTAATTGTTTCTATGAATGTAGTCGTTACCTGTGACATCAACCGCTAACAGAAGAGCTTTCTGTTGGCATAGAAGAGCTTTCGATATTAATACAATATGACTCTCCTTTGAGTAAAAAGAACATAAGTACAGGTCTGATTTTGTCTTTTAATACGCATGTGCCGTGCATGCATGTCAACTAGTATACCAAAGGTGGGAGTTTGTTTTTATTGACTCTCTTTCTTTTTTTTAAATCAAATGATAAATAAACAAAGAAGACATTATTTAGTAGTACTTACTCTTCGTGTCGGTGGGACTGGTGTTGCTGTCGGGCTGCTGCTGCTAGGTAAGACGGGTATTACTGGAACTTCTAGTTGGACTGATACTGCTGCTGCTGCTGTGATGCCCTAGGCATCTCCAGTGCATTTCATGTGCCTCGTTTGCTTAATCACATCTCATAAGCATCATTTCATCTCATATTGATGTAGCATTTGACTCACACGAACAAACTTGGTAGAAATGCTATGTGGTGAACTCAGTTTTCTGCATGAATGACACTGTGAATATGATCAGTAACTTTAGTTCTATTGAGTTTTAGGTGGAACTTTTTATACCGAAACTTAGTAGAGGATCTCATGATGAATAACTTTGATAATTGGAGCTTTGACATGCACATAGGTTTGTTTAGGGATTTAGGGCTTTTACTGTCAGCATACAAACACAGTCAAAATCTGAAGTGTTTAGAAATTCCACTTTTTCTCTGACCTACAATCATTTTCATACAAAACTCTAATTGAGAAAGTTGTAGGTCTTAAATTATAAACAAAGTTGGCATAAAACATTTCAGGTGATTTTGTACACAAATAGAACTTTTAGAATTTTCTTTGCAAGTGGCTGGGTAGGTCAAATCTGAAACCCTGAGAAAAATTCAAATTAAAATCATATTTTGACTCAGAATTTGGCCTTGAGCCTTTTGACAAACTTGTAGATCTAAAAGGGTACAACATTTCTCCAAATTGTGTCTTCTTCAATGTCTGCCTAGAATGGGTCAAAATAGCGATTTACAGAGGCTAAACAAAAACAGCAAAACAATGTTTTCTATTTTTGGAACTCGCTCTCGCTGACGGGTGGGGCCACGGATCCGAGGGCGCAACCGCTGACGGGCCGACGCGCGTCGCGTGGATGCCGGCGTATGGTCAGCGGCCTTTGGCCATGGATCGAGCCCCCGAGCTGTGGCATTAGTTGGAGAGCTCTCCACTCCCTCGGTTCCTTTCCCTGACTCGCCTCCCCGACCCTCCCTGCTCGCTCCCTCGACCTCACCCGGTCCGCGCACGCCATTAGTGGAGCTCGAGCTCGTGCTCGAGTTTGCCACTGCTGCCACCGCTCCCAGCGCCACCGAACCCCACCGTTGCCTCCTCCGGGACCTTGCGTGTCCGGCGCACAAGACGGTGTCGCCATTCCCCTCGCCGTTGTGCAGATCGAGCCGCTGCCAGCCGACCGCGCCACCGAGCTCACCGCCAGTTCACCGCCCCGCGCACGTTCGTCCGCTCAACCATTTGCGTCGCCGCCACCCCCAGCTGGTGCGCCGGGTCCGGGAACACCTTCCGAGACCCGCGTCGCGGGCTCCAAGGGACCCACATTGCCGGCATGAGCGCACCTCCCCGCGTGGCCAACGGCGACCAGAGGTTTGCAGATGACCCGGCCAAATTTTAGAACTAACCCTTGTCCTTTTGTGATTTTCGATTCGGTCCTTGTTACTGTTGAATGTGCCTTGAGAAACTTACGTGCTAGTCCCTGGAGTCTACGGTTAATCGTGTTTAGGCCCCTGGATCTACAGGTTTTTCTTTAAATGGATTTTAATTCGGCAGAAACTTTGGAAAATCACTAAAAATCACATAAAAATACAAAAATAGAAAACTAAGTTGCATTGTGATCCTTGTTAATAGATCTATCTGTTGAGTATGATGGTTGAGTAGGAAAAGACATTTTTACCCCTGATTTTGTGCATGCATGTAAAAACTAATTAAATGGGAAATGTAGATCAAATGAACTCCAAAAATTATGAAATTTGGGCAGAGGCTTTATTAGCATATCTAGGCACTGTGTGAATTTTGGTAGCCCTAGCATTGACTGTTTAATTACTGTTTCACCCTTGCCAAGTAAATTAAGCATATTATTAGAATAAGAAAAGGTTGCTATAAGAAAACATGCTCTAGGTGACTTCATGGACCTCGTGTGAGCTCTAAGTTATGACAATGACTCACTGTTGAGAGATGAGGCTGTGCATGCTAGGTTTTGGCACTGATTTGAAAATGGCAAAATAATGCATATGTAACTAAGTAATGGAGAAAGTGGGTCTAGTATATTTAGTAAGTGCTAAGACAGATCATGATGAAACATAGGAGTGCTTAGGTCATAGCTACTGTTTTGGGATGCATGTTAGGAATGCTAAGTTGACTATATGAAAAATAGATGTCTAATTAAACTTTGGTTATTTTGCTTAATGGACTTTTTATATTCACTACACGCCCTCTTGTTGTTATATGTGAAATGATAGGTTACCTTAGGTGATGGTTTGATATGATTTCTTAGTATTAAATGAGTTTTGGCACAAAAATGCATAGCTCCACTTAATGGTCACGATTCATTGCATTGCAACTGCACCATTAGCAAGCATTTGCATTTCCACATGCTCATATTGCACTACTGTCATGCATATAGATCCCGCGAGCGAAGGACACCCGCTGGAGCAGCCTATAGTGGAGGAGCCCGAGGAAGAGCAGCACCAGGAGCTGGAGGGCCAGCAACAGGGGCCCGAGTACGCTCCGGAGGCAGCTACTGACCCTAGCGAAGAAGGTAGGCAGGACCATGCTTATCCCAGCAAACAAATTATATTTGATGATTACGCATATGCATTAGGAGTTAGCTTGAAATCAGTTGCATTAGACTCCTTGGCCACCCTGGCCCTAGCACCTATACTTAGAGTTCGCAGGACGAGTATACCTAGAAGTTGCTAGGTACGAGTAGACACGAGTGTGTGGACTCATCGCATAGGTGTTTTCAAAGTTACAAGATATCACTATTATCTCAATTATTACTTATGCTCATGATTTAAATGGAGACTGGGCGGAGATTTTATTTCAGTATTTACTTTTCATGATGTGGCACTTTGGACTCCGCCCGAGTCGTGTAAGGCCCAGTTCGCTGTTCGTCTGCTGATCAGCATAACATTGTTAGAGTGCTTAACCGGGGTATGAGACCGGTGAAGTCTTACCTGGGCTTGTCCGAATGTTTTTGAGGTGCCGCCCATCCACTAGATGAAGGCAGAAGGCCTGGGGGAGCTTTGTACTCATTGCGGGGAGACTGAGATATCGACAGGCTCGCTATGGGGGCACAACCCAGGGGTTAGGTGGGGGCACTTTGAATCTTGGGACAAGACGGGTGGAGATTGGGACTATATGTGGGAACGTGATGGCTAGTAAGCATATACCCCTAGCATGATAGTTATTCCCGGGAATTAAAAATCAATTCGAATCGCTGATGCCTATCAGGTGTGGGAATGCCAATATCACTGTCGGGCAACGTAGTAACTACTTAAACACTTTGTATCTAATACTCATGATTTTGAATATCACATGCTTGTATTGAACTGTTTACTTTACTGCAATTTACTATTCTGTTGATGGATATGCAAATGATGAAGACTTCTTACTTTATGTTGATCATGATACTACTTAAAATCAATGGCTAAGGATCCACATGTTAGTAAGCGGCTTCAGCGTCAGCCGTAAGCCAATCCATTAAGACCTACTGAGTAATTAGTACTCAGGGTTTGCCCCCACATTTTGAGCATAGGTATGGAGTTCATGGTTTGCACCTGTGTTGGAGGTGGTGCATGCCCCCATCTGGGATGAATCTGCATGAGTGGCACAAGGACAACATCGGTGGGCTCGATGTTGTTTCTTTTAATGCAAGTCTTTTGAGATGTTATCATGACCTTTGAACTTTAAGATTCCGCTGCGAGATACTTTTGAACTTGCTATGTTATAACTCTATGTTGGAACTGTACTTTATTTGAAACTGGTTTGTAACTAAGTCTATTATTACTCTATTTCAACTGCCTTTGATGATGTATCTATTGTGGCTCCATTGTGGGCTGGATGTGTATGACGTCGGTTCTTTTGGGATTTGGCATTATCAGGGGTCGAATGACTCTCGACGGATGACCGGGTTTAGTTTGGTCTAAGTGCACTGCGAGCCAGAGGTGGTAGGTGTGCTTAGCTCGGATTAAATCGGCTGGTTCCACCACAGCTACACAGGGAGAAACAAGGACGAGAATCGAGGGCCTTACTCTAAAATGGGGACAGTGAGGAAGCATGCTCGTGCTGGTCTACCATCCCCCCAAGCTTCAATGAAGCTAGGGGTTTTGGTAGTAGTAGTAGTTGTTGTAAAACTCCTAAGCATTCTTGAAGCCGGCTTGTACTTGTTCGTTCAGGTTTTGAATCATGTTGGTGTTGTCTTGAAGCTATTGGTCCATTGTTGCGGTGTGTCGGGCAATGTCGTCCACCTGCTAGTATAGCCTTTGATCATAATGATCCAAGTTCATCCCCTCCATTGCGGAGTTGATGCTGGCCATGTTGTCAGGAGTAGAATCGGGCTAATGCAGAGTGGCCTTGTTCTCTACTGACCTCTTGTGATGCATTCCCACCTCCATATTACCATGTGATGGCAGGTATGAGCTTTGGCCTCCACCACTGCTACTATATCATGACTCGGGCTGGCCGTATCGACGGAACCATGATAGTTCTGGGTCAACACTTCCAGTCAGAGTGGCAGTGTGGGTTGCCTATGATGGACCTGCTCCTGCTTCCTCTCGTGCTTGGTGTTGGCATTCCTCTGTTCGTCGTCGTTGGCCTCTAGTCATGATGCCTCCAATGCTCTAGCATGGTGCTTCCGTGTCGAGCTGCATGATTAGGCTCCTAACTTTGTACAAGTCAAACTGTGGTGCTGGAAGCGACAGCTCGAAATTATGCCCAAAGTAGGTCAGAACTAGGTTCCCACTCTCATCCCTCTTCATGAAGTGTGCCTGAATAAAGTGTTGTTCCCCAATGATGTGTGACATGTCATCAGGGATGTAAGTAATCTTGGGCGTTTTCTAGGATGCCCTGGTTGGATGCAATCGTGGTGACTAGCGATGTGATGTTTATGGGGGTGTTAGTTTTTGGCATTTCCATCCAATGATAGAACATGTCAAGAACTAGGGCGTAGCACTTCTTCTTACAAAAAGGCAAAAATACATTTAAAATCTTCGTTTGGTGCACAACGCACTTCACTACGTGGAAAAACCATGAGGGAGACCCAATGAGCAAGGAGTCTCAGAGCAGGGTTGTGGATTTTTGTGGTACTGTGTTTTCCCCTCACATTCTCCCCACAGATTTCTGTCCAAAAGGTTTTCATGTTATACCATGCAGGCTCCTCTGCTAAAGAGCAGTTTGGATGGAAGCCTAGGAGGTTGCTAAGCCTCCTCGGGGTAACAGAAAATTCAGTATTAAAAAGACCGAAATGGATGGTTGTACCTGAGGTGCGTCTTTCCATGTGGAGAGTTATTAGGACCTCCTTTGTGAGAAGGACGGACCCTTCCTCGGTGATGTTTGAAACTTCTAATCATCCTGCATAATCGAATGCCTGCGTAAATTGGTCCAACATACCTATGGCAACGAGGAAGAAGGCGTCGAAGTATCTAGTCCATCCAAACGATTTGGAGACAAGACGCTCCAACATCTGAGCTTCAGTGTCATTTCGTATGGTGATGTCGTGGACCGTCAAAAATTGGCGCTGCGGTGGAGGTTGTGAAGATGTTCCCTCGTCTTGTTCTTGGCTTCAGGCACCACTGATGGACATCCGGTCAGATGCAGCAGGAGTCCTTGAACTTCCACTTTGGGAGTAGGAGCGTGACGAAGACTGGAAGCTAAGGTGGATACCCTTCCCTGTGTTGCTGATGGCTCTCTTGTCTCTTCCGAAGAATGAAGATATCCTACAAAATAGACATAGACAAGAGAATACCCGAGGGATAGAGCAGTTACAAAAATAGCGTTAGCGGGTCAGCAGTCCAGAAGTCAGTCATCCAAAAGTTAGTCCTTCTTGCAGGGAAAAGCCTCCACAATCCGTCCAACAAGCCAGAGTGTAGCACTAATTTTATTTGAGCAGAATTTTTTAAGTGCTGAAATTCGCTAAGTGCTTAGATTAAGAAAGTGATTAAAGGGAGAGAGGGAGCTCACATTGTTGAGCGGTACGAGGAGCTGAGGGAGTGTGCATGCATATTTATAGGCGCGCGAGGGTGCATGCATGCAGCTGGCAGGGGCTAGGCGGCCTGAGCTAGAGGCTGGGCGGCCTAGGGGCTAGGTTGCCTAGCTTGTGTCGGTGTCGTGCATGCGCGATGAGACGTGAACGGAGTAGAAGAGAGGGCCTGCAGCTTGGGCAAGTGGCTGGGCGGCCTCTTAGTGCTTAGTGCCTTTGGCACTTTGTGCTTAGGGAGCATGCACAAGGAGCGGGAGGGGTACCCGAGGGGCCGAGCGGCCTAGCAGAGGGGCCGGGTAGCCTGGGCAAATTTCGCAGAAGCAGCCGAGGGGGGCCGGGCGGCCACCCAAAAATAATTTTTTATATGCGAAGAAAATAGAGGTAGCGCAAGCAAAAATTTAAACTAGTGCAAACTTGTATTTAAACATGTAGTGGTCAAAGGGAAAATCAAATTTAAAGGAATTGAGGGCGCGCGGAAAATTAAACATGCAGTGGAGGATAACGCCAGTTTACCTCCTGGTGAGGGCAAGTCATACCTTTTATTTAGAGTCAGCGCTTGACGGAGACTTCGCGGCCGTCTGCGCTGCAGCTTGTGCTCGCCAAATTTTCTTTGTTGCCATAGCCTTCTGGTTCTGAGTGTTTCTTTCCTTCTTTTCTTTTGGCTTGGCTTTTGGCTTTTCTTCTACTTTCTTCCACCATTCTTTGGGTGTGTTCATTGTTTTGGCGGTGACCTCTGTGACAGGAGCTTTGCCTCCTGCTTCCTTTGTCGGTGGCTTGGCCATCGAGGCAAGTCTTAGTGACTCGGCTTTGCGATCAGCTTTGAGCTTGTGGGCTTCTCCATCCAGTAGGATTTTCTCCATTGCTAGGATGAGATGATCCACTTTTGAACTGACTTAGTGAGAGCTCGATCTTGGGTCTTGGCGTCTTCCTGGGTGCCTGACATTTGAATGTTTTCACTTGATGGCATTGTTCGGCTTGAAGGCGAACGTTTCCCTTATGCCATTGATGTTGACAGTGAACTTCTCTAGCTCTGACATCAATGTTGGCCTCAGCAGTGCTTAAAAACAGTTGCCTGAGGATGAGTGGTGTTTTACTGTATATTTCCATATCTAGCACCACAAAGTCCACCGGGATGAGGAAGTTCTGGATTTTGACCGAAATATCCTCAGCGATCCCGATGGGGTAGCGAATTGAATGATCCGCTAGCTTCAGGCACATGGCAGTAGGGGCAAGTGTGGCATGTGTTAGTTTATCAAATATTACCTTTGGCATGATGCTCACACTTGCTCCTAGGTTATAGAGAGCTTGATCGAAGTGCTAGGTCCCGATTGAGCACGAGATGGTTGGGTTTCCTAGATCCTTTTTCTTTTGTGGCGACTGGTTAAGTATAGCAGCGCTACACTCTTCCATGAGGTGCACAACTTCTGTGGATGGCAGTGGCTTCTTGTTGTTGAGGATGTCCTTTAGGTACTTAGCATATGTAGGCACCTGCATCGCATCTAGAAGTGGGATGTTGACATACAATTTCTTGATTACCTCAACAAACTTGCCGAACTGGTCATCGACGGAGGTCTTTTTCTGCCTTTGAGGAAAAGGGAGCACGGTGGAGTTGTAGAACTCGTGTGGAGCTGACTTGGGTGCTTCCTTCACCGATTGTGGCTCACTAGCCAATTCTTCTTCCTCGGGTTCGGTGGGTTTTGCCTGCTCCTTCCCTACATTTCTAGGATGTGGAGGGTCTTGTGTAGACCTTCCACTCCTATTGGTTACAGCATTGATATGTTCCTTCGGTGGTGGCTCGGGCTGTCACCCAAAGTAGGACTAGAGAGAATGGCAGCAAGTTGAGCTATTTGTGTTTCTAGCATTTTATTAAAGCTCAGTTGGTTCTTCATGGCACTGTTAAGAGTTTCCATTTGCAAGGACAAAGATTCAATGACTCTATCATTTTCATGTAATTTCTTGCTTATACTATCATTCACAGCTTTTTGATTGAAAGGATTTTTATTGAACTGCTGAGAACTGCCAGGAGACGTACCTTGCCCAGAGAAAGGTAGATGTGGGCGTGGATTCCAACCTGGTTGAGGACGAGGCTCAGTTGTTTAAGCTATTATTGTTGATGAAGTTAACATCCTCCAATCCATTTCTGGGGCAGCTGTTCCCCATTTGGCCGGTATTCCCGCAGTGCTCGCAAGTCATGTAAGAATCCAGTGCCTGGACCGGCACAGCTTCAGGAGCATCCTCCAGCTTCTTTAGCAGGAGGTCCATCTTGGCTTGCAAGCATGTCGGTGCCGTCAATATGGTGGACCGCGTGGGGGCTTATAGTTTGCCCTCTCCGATTTCCATCCTTGGTTGCTTGCCATCTTCTCGATGAGAGTGCGGGCAGTAGTGACACTCAAGGAGAGGAAGGATCCTCCCGCGGCTGCATCAATGTGTTCTTGCGCAGACCAGTGCAGTCCGTGGAAGAAATTCTAGGATGATTAGCCACTATTCCATACCATGGTGGGGGCAGGCAGCGATATACTCTTGAAGTCTCGCCCATGCCTCCGTCCTCTGTCTCATCTACGAGCTATTGGAAGCTCGAGATTCGGTTCCTCAGTGAGCTCGTCTTCCCCAGAGGGAAGTATTTTTCAAGGAAGGCATTTGAGCATGCCTCCCATGTTGCCAAGTTTGCGCGGTTCAGGTAAAACCACTGTTTTGCCTTTTCCACTAGTGAAAATGGGAAGAGGCAGAGTCGAACAACATCGGCAGTTGCACCCTTGATTGTGAAAGTGCTAAATATCTCCAGGAATTACTGGAGATGGCTGTTAGCATCCTCCGACGTCAATCTGCAGAATGGACTAGCTTGGACCATATGGATGACTCCTGGCTTGAGCTCAAAACCTTCTCCAACCTGCACTTCAGGCCCATTGGGGTTGTTGTTGCTGAATGGGACAGAGAACTCACGAATGGTCTTTTCGGCCATAGTCGGTGTCGGTGGAGTTGTACTTGTGGATCCAAACTCCAATGCTAATGGCACTAGGCCTCTGCCCGTGGATTGTCTTTTGACGGACTCTCCTTCTGAGCAGCTACTCTGGATTGTTGTGGAAATTTCCGGTAGGTCAAAACCGATCATACACCTCTCTGTCACCCAACAATAAAGTAGATAGAGGCAAATGAGCCCGCTAAGATATAGTGGTATGTTATCAAGTTATAAGTACCTAGGTTCAAACAAATCAAACTTTTATTGCCAATTGCTTCCCCGGCAACGGCGCTAGAAAAAGCTTGTTGACGTCTTTTAGCGCAATAGATACTACTCCGCAAGCGCACGGAGATTCGCTGTAGCTTTTTCACTCAGAGTATTCCGAGTAGTCAGTAAAAATCCACAGGGAAGCAAGGGCAAATAGGTAGAATGAATTGTTGAACTTTCAACGGTACTGTATAGCTTAGATAAATACCAGCTATTCTTACACTAGGGGGTAAGATAAACAAGATAGTGTATAGTGGGAAGAGTAAACAGGGACCAAAGCGGTCAGCAACTTGGTGTAGCTATGTGGGAGGATAATGAGCGAGGTTAAGCTATCCAAACTCTATTTCTTAACTACTGCGCAAGAGTATTTGCGGTTGAACTAAGTTAACTGAACATGAACTAGGGTCTGGTGACGAGCGAATTTCTAGACTACACCGAGGAGGCATGGGGGTAGATTGGTGGCCAACCGAATGGCAACTAGCTAACACCTATGGGTTTACCGAACGACGGGGTCGTATTACAAAGGCTCCCTAATGCTGCCACCAATAGGGGCTACCAACCAGATCTGCGTGGGTAAGATGTCACACTAAACTAGTGATCAAGTGAACACTAAAGCTCATTCTTGATCAGAGGGTGAGAGCTAACTTGACCTTAGATCAAAGTCTAAGGCAAGCTTATAGCATCGGCAAGTCTAATAAGATTCAAAGAACTAAAAGAACAACACAAACCTAAGCCTTGGTCTAATGTGCAACAAGGTACACCACACTAGGCTAGCGTAAGAAATAAAGTAAAGTATAACTGAAATATAGATCAATGAATTATATTATACTGGAGTAGTAAGAGTACAAAAGATAGGAAGATACAAGAGCTTTACCAAGACTCGAAGCTAACTCCGAAATCCCTGAGGCAAAGATCAGGCTCAACTCTAACTCCCAATACTAACCTCTTGCTACAAGACTAAGACAATGGTATTCTTCACTCCACTTCCACACTTCACAAGTGAGCAACCGGGGGGGGGGTATTTATAGTCACCAAGTGAGTGGGGTACTATAGGGTTAGTAAGGTAGTTGTAAGGATAGGTGGCAGGCCGAGTGGCTTGGTAGGAGGTCGGGCGGCCCCAACCAAGGCCGGGCGGCCTAGCAAACCCTTGGATCCACCACATTACTTCATCCCACGGTCTATCTTGCCTCCCCAAATCGGTTGCATGGCGGTTAGCGGTTATAACTTGTGCTTTTCCCCGGATGGTTGGATCTTCATTGTGTTTCTTCCATAGCCGTAGGATGGAAGACCCTCAGATTGCTGACTTCACCAATCCAAGTGCTGGATCGATGAGGTGGCAAGCCTTTCGGTGCTTTGCATGAGGCTTCCACGGTTTCCACCTTGGAATTGTGTTGACACATCATTTATGTGCATGCTGGTCAAAGATGAGATGTTTTGGCCGCAATGACAGGTCGGGCAGCCCTAGAGGTGATCAGGCGGCCTGAGCTTTCCCTGACTTAGCCATATTTTGCCTGTTTTATGCTGTTCTTGCACCTGCACTCAAATATTCTACACAACTCGTGGAGATATGTCAGTAGCAAGGGTTTTGTCTTCACTTTGATACATTTTCCTTCATGATCAAGGATGGTTGACGGTTGAAGATAGTGCAATAAGGACCGTCAACACTAACCAGGACCTCCAAGGAAGTCTATCCAGATAAACAGATACAAATTACGACATGTGTAGATAGGGTAACAGAAAACCCATCTAAAAGCATGATATAAAAGATCTGCATCACTAGATCGACTTCTAACCAAGACCTCCAAGAAGTCCATCTAGATACATAGATACAAATTACGACATGTGTAGATAGGTTGCTCGCGGTGCGCTGATCTATCGCCATGTCACGTGCACACGCTGCAGCAGCATGTCGTGGATTGTAACAAGGGATTAGGTAGTGCAAAACAAGCTGGATGAAGATCGGTCTATAACGTGAAGCATAGGTACCTGGGTAGATCAATAAGCATGCAAGGACAAAGATGAGTCGCGCATCAAGCAAGGCTGGTCGCGAAATCCATCGGGGTAAATGATGGATCTCGTGCCGAGCTAAGCTCGCCATGAGATTCATCGGGATAACTAGCAAACTATGCCATCAAAAACACTTTAGTACAAGGTTCACCATATGGCTCATGCCCTAGTTCCCTAATGGATCTGAGAACCATTAAAGCAGCATGACGATTACCTTAAAAAACCCTAATTGCTCAGCGGTGGCGATGCGCTGAGAGAGATTGGAGACAACCGCTGTTTTGGGAACGTCTATCATCAATTTTACTACATAGCATATTGGTATATATTTATAGTCTGGAGACTAGGACATCAAGTCCAACTCTAGCTAGAAAAACCCTACTTTACTTGGACTAACCTTAAATTTACCAAAAATAAAAGATACATGGCCTGCAGGCCTTGGAATCGCCTCTTCTCTAGACGATCGTCTATGGTTCATCAGTCGATATCTTTGCCCGTGGATTGGCCCATTTAGCCGATCCAACCCAAATGCCAATCGGCTAGATTTTGGCGATAACACATGCCCCCGAGTTTTGGCAATAATAATTATTTCAACACTCCAGAAAATGCGAAGACGAGGGGTCACACGGTTCCGCAATTTCAGTCACATCCTTCCACACGCTTTCCTTGAAAATCGTTTCTGGTGCCACTTCATCTATCCATCAAGTAGTATTTAAGCATCGCCTCGACTGTAGCTTTATTCTCCACCTTCCTCCTTCCCTCCATCAGCTAGAAAACCCCAATTTCTTTAAGAAACCACCACTAATGGAATCCCCTGTAGGAAGCAGTGCCACCCCTCCACCATTACCGCCTCCTTTTTCAGAGGTGCCGCCAGGCTTTGGCCTCCTTGAGGTTTTGAAACTAGAGACGGTGCTGCCGACTGAGGTAGCCGATGCAGAGGAGGAGAAGGAGCCCCTCACCAATGCCGACAAGGCCTGGATGACCATTTGGGACCCAGACATCCTAGACCCCCAACCGAGGGTAAACCTTAGGGTGTCTGAAGACCCTAAAGGTGCAGTGGTGTATCTGCCATGGAATGCACCCCCACCATCACCATCGCTACCAACACTAGAGCTCCCTTTCGACTACGAGGACAATGGCTACTAGGATTTTGAAGTCTTGGACTCTGACACCTCGAGTGATGCTACCAGCGACCGCTTTGATGCCATCCTCAACTACTCCTCATCTTCAAGCATTGACGTGCCCTAGTTCGACACGCCGGTGAAGAAGCGAAAGGAGCCTCCTTCCCCGTCATCTCCAATGGTCTTGTGTCCTCACCATCAGTGAAGGAGCAGCAGTAGGATAATCATCCCTAGTGGGATGCCTTAGCAGTCATTAGGGCTCCAATAGCCGTGGTGCTGGCTTCCAAGGAGGATTAGCCCCTTGTTTATCTTTGGTTTAATATTTCACCTTGTAAAAATATCCAGCAATGAATGAAGTATTATATTAATTAAATTTCTATTACCTTCTTCTTTATGCTGGTCATGAGCCAATCTGATAGCATGGTATCAGATATAGCTTCTGTGTTTCCATCGTTGCAACTCTGTTTGTAGATCGGCCGAACATCCCTAATTTTGGGCCCACTTGTCTGAAATTTTGGCAGATGTTCCATCGGCTCATCTTTGGGGAATCGACATCGAAGCTGAACATTGAACTTGTCACCGTTTAACGCATGTCTCGCCTTAGCTCACCCTACTAGTCGCATAGCTTCTCCTTTAGATTCTAAGCATGGTGGATATGATGAGCTCAACGATGGCAGAATCACTCCCCCAAAAGATTTTTGGCCTGAAACTATTCACTGCGGCCCTTATCCTTTTTGTGGGAAAAGATATTTCTCACATTATTCATGCTCTTATTTTTGTTCTTGTGAATGCGCAGCCGAACGATTTTTTGATTCCTAAGTCCCCAACCTTGGAATCTTTTAGCTTAGGTCCTCAATCTTTTGAACCTCTAATAGATTTGATCTCTGCTGAAACCAAACGGATCCCTTTTGTAGCTCGAAATCCAGATTCAGAACGCTGGAATGACCAACTTAGGGCTTGGCCGTTCCCTTTGGAAGAATGGGTGAATTGGTATAGACGGGAGCCAAGTATCACGAGTCCTCTGTCTGGCAGAATATAGGGATAGCCAATGGACATTTATTGACATTGTCTCCCATAGAGAAGCTCGAGAACCTTCTGAGAGCAGTTAGTTACTTCTGGTCTAATTCATTGAACTGCTTCTTGTTTGGTCAAGGTCCCATGACTCCCACCTTAATGGATGTAACTATGATCTTAGGCTTAGATATCAGCTCGCCTTGTCCTTCTCCTTTCTCTTTGGAAGAATGTAGGCACAAAATAGTCGACAAGGCCAGAACCAAAAACTAGAGGCAGTACATCTATTATCACAATAAATGCTCGGGGGTGGTTGGCCATAGAGAGCACACAACTATTATAAATCTTTGGTCAGACCACTTCCTCTTCTGTGGCCCCTCCCTTGATCCAACTAGAAATTATTTGAATCTAGCCGATGCTCTTGCCAACGGCCAATAGTTTGCTTTAGGCAAATTGTTCCTTGGCATTCTGTATCGACTTCTTTCTCTAAACACCACCAGGATGCTGAACAATGAACGTATAAAATCAGGTGGTTCTTGGTGGTTCCTACAGCTCTGGTGGCAATTGTACTTTCTACAACATGTCCTAGATTTTCTTGACCTGCAGGAAGCTATCCTTCCCAAACCTCTTAGGCAAACTCATTCAATGTACTTATTTTGGTCAAGCCTTATATCATCTTGCAGGTAGTAAACCCGATAAGCAGAGGTGGCTAGGTGGTTCAAATTGTTTTACCACGAGAATACTGCAGCCACCTTCAATGCCTATTCTGAATTAGAGAACTTTGAAAACCCTTCCTCTTTCAGATTAGACAATTTTGCCGATGATGAGGAAACTCGGCAGAAATATACTATCATGATTTGTCCTTGCCTGCTTCCCGTGAGCATGAGTACTAGTAACAGAGTTACCAAACTTGGCTATGAGTGCTACCAACCAGTCATAGCTGCTCGCCAGCTTAGTCTAAATCAGAACTCTCCTCATTTTGTCATACTTGAGAAGTTTTTTGTTCGAGCCGACCTTACCGAACAGATCCTGACTTTCCATGAATATGCCCTCTTTACTGAATTCTCCCTGCCAATCCTGTGCGATATGGAGTTCACATATATAGCAGAAGGTTTTAATACTTGGTGGGATAGCTGGAAGATACATCTGTTCCGTGGAGCACTCAGCACCAAGCTCCACTATATCGACTCCTCCTACAAGCCTTTGCTAGAAGCGGTAATTTGTCTTCGCTGTAGTTGCCTTGATTGTCAATGCATCCTTATCATCTTAGCATCTTTTCTTGATTCAATGTGAAGAAAGACTTGTGCAAGTCGATGATTCAAGAGAAACTGTTTCGCTATTCGCCTATGGCCGCCTCTCCTTTGTACTGAAAGTTAGCACCACCCCTTGACAAGGTATTGCTTTCTAGCGGTTATTCAAAGAACAGGTGCAATGACGTGAAACCATCACTGGCCAAGAGACCCCGCTACCAGAAAACCAGAAATTCCAAAGTTCATTCTCCCACGCCTCCGGTTTCTGACCATACCGAATTATCTGTAAGCGTTTCAGTAATATTTGTCTTTTCGTTTTGCTAGTAGAGGTATCTGAACACATATGCCTTTTTTGCTATAGTCAGGAGAGTCGACCAATAGGGGCAATGCGTCATCACTTTGAGGAAAGCAAACATCGAAACCATCTATGGTCAACCTCTCTCCTAATGGTAGTCTTGCTTCTCACCAAAGAGTCGATTCTGCACCCAATGTTCACCGTCACGCTGATGAAGGATCTTCTCTGAATACTGAGGTAAGCCCATCACTCTTTCCACGTCAATTGGATCCTTTCTATAAGAACTTGCCATTCTTTTCCTGTTTATCAACTTGTCAGCTGCTGCTGAATTTTGATCCTTCCACACTAAATCTCGCCTTGCAACAAGAGCAAGAGAGACCTTCATCATCACCAAAGTCTGTATCAGGTGATGTATCCACTCGGCTTCAAGAGATGGCAAAGCTACTGGGTGACCCAGTTGTGCAATTGGTCAAAGATAGTGAAGTTCTTCATGCAACATTGGAACCAATAGCAGATGAATTGCCTGTTGATTTGAGTTGGGTGCTTCGCCCAATGGCCTATCTTGGTTTCTTTAGGGAGGAAGTAGAAACAGCCACATCGTGTCTTGCGTCTTGCGAGGCTCAAGCTCCCCTAAGGAAAGAGATTGCTAACAAATGCACAGTCTTGAATCAGCAGAAGGCTGCACTCTATGATGACACAACTTCATCAGACCTATCTTTGAAGCTCAAAGATCTGTAGAAATCGAGAAAAGAAGTTGCTGACGAAATTCAACGACTTCAGTAAAGGCTTTCAACCATTGATGATAACATCAAAACTATCTCATCTGAACTCAAAAAAGATTAGGCCAACAAATAGAGGCTGAAAGAAGATTTGTCGTCAGGTCTTGCCGAGGTCCGACAGTTAATTGCTCGCGTAATACCTGGCACAAATGAGTCTTATAGAGCGATCATTTCTTCTATTGACTCAATCCGTCTGAAAGCCATTATAGCCATCCAACAATATCTTCAGTAGCTAGTTGAGAACACTTCAAAAACTAATCATGTTTGGTCTGTATGTTGAACATGACGCTCCTGCATGATGGTAGTAATATGTATTCACAGTCGGTATTACTACCTTGGCTTTTAATTTCTTAAAAAACCTTTTTGTATGGGGTACCTAAAGTCGATGGCAACGCGTCGGCTTTTCTGTATATTTGGGGCCTGATGGCACTACATCAACCCCTAGGAGTGGTGTATTGATGCCCCATAGTATACCATATGGATCTTCTGCCCCCAAACCTATCTTCTTAAATAATTTGAGGAGATCGGTTTCACCAGCTCTGACTGTAAAAATTTGTCTTTCAAACAAAGGCGTGATGAATATTATAGGCCAACACTGCTTTTATTGCTAAACAAAGATGGCACAAAATATTTTTTAGGGCCGATCGCTTGGATCGGCCACACAATTCATACCATTGTTATGTTTAAACATCCGCCGATCGCCTTAATAGGCCCTAACGAAGTTTATCTCTAAACATCGACGCCGGCTGCTTGGAACCGGTATGAATCCATCTTTTGAACCCTCGGTGTAGTCCCAGTCCAGCTGATCTCTTCCAATGGGGCATTCTGCTCCTTCTGCCCCCAGAATGAGGATACTGCAACTGTAACATCATTGGAATCATCCGTTAGAACAATTTCAATTTCATCACCGTCCCATTGTATGAGGCATTGATGCATAGTCAATGGTACACAACAGTTGGTGTGGATCCAATCTCGGCTGAGTAAGGCCGAGTAAGGTCCTTTAGTATCCACGACAAAGAATGAAGTGTTGATTGTCTTGTGCCCAATAGTCAATTCGACGATGAAGACGCCTTTGGCTCCTGTTGGATCCCCCTTGAAATCATTGAGGACAACATTTGTTTTGATGAGCTCACCCTTGCCTCTGTCGAACTTTCTGAACACTGCATACGGCATTAGATTGACTACTACCCCTGTATCGACAATCATCTTGTTCATCAGCTTTCCATTGATATACCCCTTGAGGTACAACTGGCTTCAGATGCCAATATTTTTTGTCGGCCGGCTTCTTAAATATAATGGCAGCCGGCCCAAGATTGAGTTGGGCTACTGATTCTTGGACTACAAAAGGATTGCAGAATTCATCGGGTAAAAGGAATACCATGTTGATGTAAGCCGATCCATCGGCTATTTCTCCATCTAGCTGGTTATCCTCTGCGTCCTCCTCCATTGGGTCGTCTAGTCGCTCCTACTCTTCTTTCTTTCTCATCCAGACTATTGGGTGTCATTGGTAGTACTGGTGGGAAGTTGCGCTTATATGATGGTATAGCGATAGGTCCCAAGTTCACTTGCTTCAAGATCCGAAGATATTCTGCTTCGGCTTTTTCCAAACTACGTATGCGTTGCACTTTGCGCTTCTGCTACGAGAGAGGACTTCAGGGCACCACCTAGGTTGGTGGCATTCCTCACGCTTCTTGCTTGACTCAAACTTGGAACATGGCTGAGGAAACGAGTGTGCATCTTCCTATTGCGCCTTCCCCTAATCAGGTTTCCCTGCATAGGAATGCATGGATCATTCCGACGAGAGCTGCAGACGATGCCGTGGTGCCGATCGTGGGCGTCCAAACCGTTGGAACACCGACAAGCCTCCCGCTGATTCGCCGAGGAATTGAGCAGTTGTGGGAAATCGTCGATGGTCGGCAAACGCTCCGTGCCTTGACTCTAGCAGTAGTGAAAGAATGGGCAATCCCAGTGCTCTCTAAACTTGGAGTCCTCACAGTAGTCACATCCTCCATCATAATGCCGCCTCGTGTGATGGCGTTCCTCGTCTTGACGACGTTCATGGCAGTGGCCTTCTTCTTGTTCGCGGCTGCACCCGTGATAGCGATATGGCCTGTCGCTGCGGGTCATCTTGCGACTGGTGGCGATGCTCTACCGACGACCATGAGCACAATCTTCCTCCTGATCATGTGCCCAGTATTGCTGGTGTCTGTCATGGTGACCAGCATAGATGCCAATTAAGACACCTGAATCAGGGCGGGAGTGTCGATTTCTGGCAATGTCCCTGGTACACAAATGTTCTTCTGGGCAAAACTCTAGAGGCCGATCATCGATCGGATTAGCCTTGGCCTTGCCTTTGTCCTGCGAGCCAAAGGTGGCATTCACCATGTCTATGGTAAGGGAAATGGGCTAGGTCAGTTCTTGCTAATGCCCCTGCTGCTTTCTACAATGCCACAAACCCAGCATAGAAACTCACATGATTTAGTTATCGATGCAGCTTTGACCTGACTGCCAGTGGTGGCAGCCGTCTTGGTCTGGCCAGTAGGAGTAAGACATCATGTTGACCATGTTGACGTCGAGGAACGGGGTACTTGTTGACGGTCGTAATCTCACGATATCAACCGTCAATTATCCGCCAAATGAGGCGAAACATGTGAAATAGTAGGACTAACCCTTGCTACTAATGAGTTCCACAAGTTGTACATGAATAGTTGGATGCAGGTACCAAAAGATGTACAAAATGGTTGAAAACAAGCCAAAGATCAGAGTTGGGCAACAATGGCGAACAGGCCATGGCCGCCTGGCCATGTTCCAGGCCACTGGTCAGGGTCCAGCCTGGCCTCCCGGCCATGTGGCATGGCTGCCTAGCCACCTCACCTGCACGACTTTGATCTTACACGCAAACAAAGACAAGGCAATGAAGATCCAACCATACAAAAGAGTATCCAATATATCTAAGGGTCGAAAGGACATCAAAACAAGGATCAGTGACATCATCAATCCAGGGGGAACCAACATGCAATCAATCGGTGGAAGACAAGTGGCCGCCCAGCCACTATTCTTGGCCTCCCGGCCACCTTTGGACATGTTATGCACGTGCACCAACCGTCAACCGACTTGTAGAAGCAATATCAAGCGTTGGATTACGGAAGTCGGTGGATCCTATGGCCACCCGGCCATAGGGTTGGCTGCCCGGCCATGTAGGTGGTCGCGCAGCCACCGACCTACCCTTAACCAACCTAATGTGTCTATAAATACCCCCCTCACTCGGTTGTACTATAAATAGACCCCGAGAGCTCATTTGTAAGGTGTGGAGTTGAATTCAAGTTCTATCTTAGATTGCTACACTATTCCCTTAGTAGTTAGGATAGTCTTGGGAGTTAGAGTTGAGCCGAGCTTTGCCTCAGAGTCTCCGGAGTTATCTTCGAGTCTGCGGTAAAAGCTTTGCATCTTTGTTTTCAGATTATCTCTAATATAATTTCATTTATATTTTACTCTAAGTTCTATCTCTTGCGAGTGTGGTGTACCTTTCTTTGCACACTTGCTAGGCTTAGGTTGTGTTTTACTCAGCTATTCAATTCTTGTTATTCTTGCCATTGCTATAACTCAACCCTAGACTTAGATGCTAGGCTCTGGCTAGACCCTCTCCTCTGATCAAGGACGGTCTATCATTGTTCAAGCTTCGCTTGAACACGTTTATAGCATGCCATCCTCTCCACGCAGCTTTTTCTAGTAGCCCCACTCGGTGACAGCGTGTGGTGTGCCTATGTAGTCTAGGCCCGTCATTCGTGAGGCCCGTAGGTGTTAGCTAGACTCTCTTTCGGGACCAACTATCTACCCCTGTGACCCTCGAGACTCTAGAATTTCGCTCGATGCAAGACCTTGACTTGTTTATTTGAATATCTTGGTTAGGCACAGATAACCTTTGCAGATGATTGGAAATAGAGTTTGGTGACTTTATCTCACTCGTTGTCCTCACAGGAAACTGTTCCTTCCACGGATAGCTACTATAGACTTACCTCTCCACCAATACACCTATCTTTGTCACGTTTACCCCTATTTGACTTCTAGATGGTATAACTTATCCAAGTATTACATTCCATTCGATTTGAGTATATTCACTTACACTCTCTCGCCTGCCGCTTCCCTATGGAAATTTACGATACTCGGAATACTCTGAGTGAAAGGCTACAACGGTCTCCATGCACTTGCGGAGTAAAACCTGTTAAGGCTAAGAGATGCCAACAAGCTTTTCTGGCACCATTGCCGGGGAAGCAATAGGCAGAGAGATAATTGACATCTCATTTCGAACCCTGTATACTTGATAAGTTTACCACAAGTGGTTAACAGGCTCACTTTGCTCTGTTGTTTTGTTGCGGTTGCAACAGAGAGGTGTATGACCGGTTTTGACCTGCCGAAAAACTACCACAATAACCTAGAGTCACTGCTCAGGAGGGTCCGTCCAAAGACTATCCATGGGTAGAGACCTGTACCATGGGAGCTAGAACCAAGCACGTCTACCAGCACTCCAGTTACCACCACCATGGCTGAGAAGACCATTTGTGAGTTCTCCATCCCCTCGAGCAACAATGTTCCTATGGGACCTAAAGTTCAAGTGGGACAGAACTTCGAACTCAAGCCAGGGGTGATCCATATGGTTCAAGCTATCCCATTCTATAGACTGGCTACGGAGGATGACAACAATCACTTGCAGCAGTTTCTGGAGATCTGCAGCACGTTCAACATAAAAGGAGCGTCACCGGACACTGTCAAACTTCGTCTCTTCCCGTTCTGTCTTGTTGGGAAGGCAAAACAGTGGTTTTACCTCAACCGAGCAACACTAACATCGTGGAACGCATGTTCCGATGCATTTCTTGTGAAGTACTTCCCGCTAGGAAAGACTAACGCATTAAGGAACAAGATCTCGAGCTTTCAATAGCTCGCTGATGAAACCGTGGCGGAGGCCTGGGAGAGACTCCAGGAGTACATCGTAGCTTGCCCCCACCACGGAATGCAAGAGTGGCTCATTATTCAGAGTTTCTTTCATGGGCTTCACCGCTCAGCACAAGAACACCTGAATGCAGCCGCTGGAGGATCCTTCATGTCTTTGAGCATCACTGTGGCCAAAGGGCTAATTGAAAAAATGGCCACCGATCAAGGATGGAGAGAAGAGAGGTCTAGTACCCGATCCCGTGGCGTCCATCAGATTGAGAGCACTGACATGCTCGCTGCCAAGATGGACTTACTGTTGAAAAAGCTAAACGATACTCCAGAAGCCGCTCCGATCCAAGCCCTCGACTCTCATATGACTTGCGAAGTCTGTGGGAACACAGGACACTCGGGGAACAGCTGCCCCGAGATGCGACCTGAAGATGCGAACTTCATAGGGAGCAGTAACTTCAACAATGGGAATCGTCCTCAGCCGGGATGGAGCACACGACCACATCTCCCTTTCTCCGGACAAGGTAACTCTTCAGGAAGTTCACAGAAGTTTCCTAAAAGCAATTTTAATTTTGATCAGAAAGCTGTGAATGATAGCAATAGTAAAAAGTTCCATGCCAATGATAGGATGTTTGAATCTATATCTTTGCAAATGGAAACTTTGAATAGTGCTATGAAAAACCAACTTAGCTTTAACAAAATGTTAGAAACTCAAATAGCTCAGTTGGCTCCTGCTTTACCTAACCCAAATGCGAGTAAGCTGCTAGGGCAACTTGTAGCTCCTCCTAAGGAGCACATAAATGCAGTAACCACTAGAGGTGGAAAGTCCACACAGGACCCTCCATCTCCTAGTCGTGCAGGTAAAGAGTAGGAGAAGACACTTGAGTCCGAAGACAAGGTCGTAGAGGAAGATACACCTGGCAAGGAGGAGAGGCCAGCATCGAAGCACTTACCCCATGAGTTTTACGACACTACGGTGCTACCATTCCCTCCACAAAACAAGAAGGCTGCTACTGACAAACAATATAGTAAGTTCGTTGAGGTCATTAAGAAGCTTTATGTTAACATACCTCTGCTAGATGCTATGCAGGTACCGACCTATGCTAAGTACTTAAAGGGCATCCTTAACAATAAGAAACCCCTACCGTCAATGGAAATAGTGCATTTGACAGAAGAGTGTAGCGCAGCTATACTCAAGAAAAAGGACCCTAGGCGCCCCACTATCTCATGCTCGATTGGAACCCAGCACTTCGACCAAGCATTGTGTGATCTTGGAGCCAGTGTCAACGTAATGCCAAAGGTCATCTTTGACAAGCTATGTCACACTGCACTTGCTCCCACAGCTATGTGTCTGCAACTCGCTGATCAATCCGTTCGCTACCCAAAAGGCATCGCGGAGAATGTTCCGCTGAAAATCAGGAATTTCCTCATCCTGGTGGATTTTGTGGTATTGGACATGGAGATTGACTCAAAAACTCTGCTCATCCTTGGGCGACCATTTCTGAGCACCGCGAAAGTGACCATCAATGTTGGGGTAGGCAAGGTTCACCTCAACATTAATGGCAAGAAGGAGACATTCGCCTTCAAGCCAAAAGTTGAGCAGTGCAACAAGGCGCACACTTTCAAGCGTCAGGCACAAAAGAATGCACCCAAGGTCAAGACAGGGACCAAGAAGCCAAATGAAAAGGTTGACAGCCTCGTTTCAATTATGCTGAACAAATTGAAAATCGAGATCAACATCCAACAACAGGAGTATGAAGCTGCCATGAAAAGTAGCAAATTGAGACAACAAGAGAAGAGACACGGCAAGCCTAGTCCCGCAACAGGAGGCAAAGCTCCTGTGAACAAGGTTTGCGCTGAGAGCCAATTGCATACAAGACAGCGCAGAGAAGGCAAACCGCTTGTGAATAAGATCGGCACTGAGAGCCAATCGCATACGTCAAGGCAGTGCAGAGCTAGCGCTGAGAGCCAATTGCATATGCTGGGACAGCGCAAAGTTAGCACTGAGAGCCAAATGCATATGCCAGGACGGTGCAGAGTTAATGAATCACAAAGAAAAGAAGACCTTAACTTTGTTGCTTACATAACACTGAGAGGAAAAAATGGTCTGCCCTCGCCAATAGGTAAGTTGGCATTATCACTCGACGGCATATTTATTTTCCGCCTAGTTCAATTTTCGCACTCCACTGCATGTTTAAATTTAGTCTTGCATAAATTCTATTTTTCTTAGGCACAAGTTTATACCCTTTTCTGAAATTTTCAAACAAAAAAGGGCATGGCTGGCCGGCCACAGTGCCTGGTCGGCCGACCACTCCAGTGGCCGACCAGACACCCTGCTCCCCCTCCTCTTTTCTTTCCTTCTTTCTCTTTCTCTTTCTCTTTTCCTTTGCCTTTCATTTTCTATTTTCTTTTTCTTTCTCTTCCTTTTTCTTTTGCCTTTCCATTTACCTCCTCCCAAAGCAGCACTAAAGGAAGGAGGGGAGATAGCAGCATGGCTGCCCGGCCCCCCTGTTGGAGCACACCTGCGCACGGTGGCCGCCCTACCGGCCTGCGTGGCTGCTCGGCCACTCCCCTCTCTCCACTTTCGGCGCGTGCTATACCCTTCTCCTCTCCCTGCCGCGCATGGCCGCTCGGCCCCCCCGCTATGGCCAGCCGGCTAGGGCACATGGCCACCTGGCCACCTCCGATGGCCACCCGGCCACCTTGCACCCCCAAATCGCCTATAAATACTGCCCCTTGCTTCCTAGCTCAGTGCACCACGCAACAAGCTACAAACTCTCCTCTCCCTCTATCTAATCTCTTGTTTAGTAGCTTAATTAAGCTTCCATGCTTAGTTAAAATAATGCCCGAATAAAATTTGGTTAGCCAAATAAAATCTTGGTCACACTGTCTCTCAAATCTTCGCAGAACGAGAATGTTTTGTGGAGGTTCTGCCCCACAAGGACCAGTTTATTTTTTGGATGACTAACCCGCTAACGCTTATATTATCTTGTCGTCTATCCTTTGGGTATCGTGTTTTTGTTCCTGTCTTGCAGGATGAACCTATTCAAGAAGGTGAAGAAGACCGTTAGCAAGGCAGGGAAGCACATCCACTGGTCGTCCTCTGAGGGTTCTGGTCCGGCAAGCAGACATGCTGCTTCCGAGAGGATGTCCATCAGCACAGAAGAGCCAGAGGAAATTCCAACATCCTCCACCAACCGTCCAGTGCTACTCCTCAACTCACAACTCGTACCACGCAGCCAGGACAAGGCCAAGGCGTTAAGACTTTTGCATCAAAAGTCTTACACCTTGACCAAATGCTTTGACGAGGACCTCCTCGTCAACACTAGCATGCAAGGCAAGTTCGATGAGGTGTTCCAAGCCATTAGCTGGGGGACCTTTGCAGAAATTCCAGAAGGAGGAATCATCCTCCTCACAAAGGAATTCCTCATGACACTCCGCACCGACACCCGAAGGGAAGGTACATTTGCCTGGTTCTGACTCTTTAATACTGACTATGAGCTTAAATTGCTTCAATTTAGCAACTTGCTGGACTTCTCACCACAATGCTCTGTGGTGGAAGACCCCACAGGCTTTAACTCAGTAGAGTTTTGGAGAGAGTTAGCTGGGGTTGACTCTCGAGGGAAAAAAGAGCATCACAAAAATTAAACATCCTACCATGCGGTATCTAGCTCATTGGCTTACCATGGTTGTTTTCCCGCAAGATAACTCCTGCTGTGTCATAGTAGATGACATTAGGTGCCTCTATGCTATGTGGAAGAAACAGAAGTTTGCCCCAGAGCATAGTATGATCACTCACTGGCGAGGGCTGGTTCATGTTGGCACCGCCATTTCGATCACATCATTCGTGACAAGGATCGCCAATGGTTTGGGAGTGTTAGCTAATGCTTCCGTGTCATATATGCCTGATGACCCTTCTCACATAGTCAAAGATTCGCACTTCTTTCACGCACTCCCTGAGGATAGACACACAGGGAAATTATATCATGACGTACAAGGGTTATGAGTTTGAGCTGCCGCTTCCAGCACCGCAGTTCAAATTATATTCGATGAGATCACTAACCAAGCAGCAAGCACCCAAGCAAGCACCCGAGCTAGCACCTGAGCCTGCAAGGAATAGTATCTCTGGAGTAATGACTCGTGCCCAATGACGTCAAGCCAAAGAAACAATCCGCAAGGCATACGAAGAAGCACAAGAACCAGGTGCCGAACTTGCATGGGCCCACCCAGCTGCAGGACCCTCCTGGGCTCACCCAGGCGCTGGAGCCTCTCACCAGGGAGGCACACCCGCCTGGGGGAGCTAGAGGGAATCATGGCACAGTTTGTGGGACTCCGTGGTACCATCAGCACATACGACGCCGTCATACCACGGTGGAGGTGAGCAATTTTATGGTCATGATGTAGGTCGATCTAGCTTCGCCCGCTACACTGGCGATGGGCTCGCGGGGAACATCAACACCCTCTTCGGGGAATTGGATCTCCAAGAGCACCGCACCTTAGGGATAATTGATGACCTCCACCAGATACAGGACCAACAAGGAGCCACCCACAACATGGTCTGGAGACAAGGGCAACAGTTGAACGCATGCAGGAGCAAAACCTCATGTATTACAACTGGCGAGGTTTCTACCCCAACTGAGCTTCGTTGAAGCTTGGGGAAGGTAAGACCCGACAATTGGAAGGTACACATATCAGCCCACTCCTTTGTGCATTTCTGTATGATTGCTCTGCCCTTCTGTGAGAGTAATGTCATTGTATCCTTAATTCCTAGCCTGCTTAGTTTTAGTTAGTTTAAATTATTTTACTCTAAACAAATGTGTCAAATAACTCCCATGCTTAAATGTTAATTTCACTTGCTAGCTTTATTTTGGAAATGATGAATAGTTGCTCTATCAAATGAATGGTTCAATTCTTGCATGACAACTTATGCTTAGCTTAGTCCCATGTTGGTGAATAAAAGGAAATGAACCAAAAGTTTTACCTTGTGGATGCCATTTGTGATAACAAACCTAAGTTGTTGAGAGATATGATATGACTTAAAAGCAAGATGATTCTTCCATGTTCCTAGTAAGATAAATGTCTCAGGCTTTTAATATGAAAATAACAAAAATAAAGCTCCCCTTGGTTGAAAATTCCTACCAGAGCCAGAATGCTTCAAATATTTGAAATGGCTACAAAGAGCTGCTTAGAAATATTTTGAGCTTTGTCAAATTTTGAGTCTCATTGAGTAGAAATATCATCTTCTGTTGATAGCTGGAGCACAAACAAATGCAAGTGATCCACTCCGGACTTTGCATCCACCAAAAAGTCTCCAAATGCTTCTCATTTTCCCTAAGCCTTCAAACTTCAAGGAGGAAGGGTATGGAGCCAAAAGAAAAATGCATGCAAGAGCATGGCAAAAAAAATGCGTGCAAAAGCATGGCAAAATGAAAAGCATGCAAGTTCAAACATGGTAAAAATAAATAAAGGCTCCATATCCCCTCCAAATATATAAAAGGCTATAAGGGATGAAAATCTTGAGAAGGAGACATACTACTCCACCACTCATACTCTAGTGATCAAATAGAAGAAATGATAGAGTACACTCTTTGGTCCAATCTTTGGCTTAGCAAAATAAACATTCTAAGTGAGCCACTTTCTCCCCCACCTAAAGCTCCACAAAGGCCTTAGTGTAGGAAAATGGCAGCCGATATCATGGCACTTGGTGAGAAACACTTCTGAGAGATCAAGAGTATCCTTGGGGAAGCTTCTTTTGTGTTGAAAATCTTGAAAACACCTGAGAGAGACATCCAAAAAGAACAAGTTAGAGTTACTCCTGCAATAAAGTTGTTCTATCTCTCAACCACCCAAGGCAAAGTAAGAAAAAGATGCACCACTGGTATGACATGAGGTAAACTTCAATTATCTCACTACTCATTGCAAAAGTTTGAGTGTTGAGTTGCATATAAGAATCATCCTTCATCTTCGTTATTGCAGCAACTCCTGATCCACTTTCAGTCTTAGCTTTGCTCGAGGACGAGCAAAAGTTTAAGCTTGGGGGGGTGTTGATGGTCATAATCTCACGATATCAACCATCAATTATCCGCCAAATGAGGCAAAAACAAGTGAAATAGTAGGACTAACCCTTGCTATTAATGAGTTCCACAAGTTGTACATGAATATTTGGATGCAGGTACCAAAATATGTGCAAAATGGTTGAAAACAAGCCAAAGACCGGAGATGGGCAACAATGGCGAACAGGCCATGGCCACCCGACCATGTTCCAGGCCACCAGTGGCCGCCCGACCATTGGTCAGGGTCCAGCCTGGCCACCCGGCCATGTGGCATGGCCGCTCGGCCACCTCACCTACACGACTTTGATCTTACATGCAAACAAACACAAGGCAATGAAGATCCGACCATACAAAAGAGTATCCAATATATCTAAGGGTCGAAAGGACATCAAAACATGGATCGGTGATATCATCAATCCGAGGGAACAAACATGCAACCAATCAGTGGAAGACAAGTGGCTGCCTGGCCACTATTCTTGGCCGCCCAGCCACCTTTGGACATGTTTTGCACGTGCACCAACCGTTACTGACTTGGGGAAGTAATATCAACCGTTGGATCATGGAAGTCGGTGGATCCTATGGCCACCCGACCATAGGGGTGGCCGCCCGACCATGTCGGTGGCCGCCCGGCCACCGACCTACCCTCTAACCGACCTAGTGTGTCTATAAATACCCCTCGGTTGTACTATAAATAGACCCTGAGAGCTCATTTGTAAGGTGTGGAGTTGAGTTCAAGTTCTATCTTAGAGTGCTACACTGTTCCCTTAGTAGTTAGGATAGTCCTTGGAGTTAGAGTTGAAGTGAGCTTTGCCTCGGAGTCTCCGGAGTTATCTTCGAGTTTGCGGTAAAAGCTTTGCATCTTTGTATTTAGATTATATCCAATATAATTTCATTTATATTTTACTCTAAGTTCTATCTCTTGCGATTGTGGTGTACCTTTCTTTGCACACTTGCCAGGCTTAGGTTGTGTTTTACTCAGTTATTCAATTCTTGTTATTCTTGCCGGTGCTATAACTCAACCCTAGACTTAGACGCTAGGCTCTGGCTAGACCTTCTCCTCTGATCAAGGATGGTCTATCGTTGCTTGAACACGCTTATAGCATGCCATCCTCTCCACGCAGCTTTATTTGGTAGCCCCACTCGGTGACAGCGTGTGGTGTGCCTGTGTAGTCCAGGCCCGTCGTTCGGGAGGCCCGTAGGTGTTAGCTAGACTGTCTTTTGAGACCAACTATCTACTCCCGGTACCCTAGAGACTCTAGAATTTTGCTCGACGCAAGACCCTGACTTGTTTATTTGAATATCTTGGTTAGGCATGGATAACCTTTGCAGCCGATTAGAAATAGAGTTTGGTGACTTTGTCTCACTCGTTGTCCTCCCAGGCAACTACACCTTCTATGGATAGCTACTATAGACTTACCTCTCCATCAATACACCTATCTTTGTCACGTTTACCCCTGTTGGACTTCTAGATGGTATAACTTATCCAAGTATTACATTCCATTCGATTTGAGTATATTCAATTACACTCTCTCCCCTGCCACTTCCCTGTGGAAATTTACGATACTCAGAATACTCTGAGTGAAAGGCTACAGCGGTCTCCGTGCGCTTGTGGAGTAAAACCTGTTAAGGCTAAGAGACGCCAACAGTACTGTCCACCTTCAATGAGCTCCTTGCATAGGTCAATCTTCCTTGCTCAATAGTAGTTTGGATTTGTTGACGCAGGACCTTGCAATCATTGGTGTTGTGCGAATCAAGGGTGTTGTGGAATTTGCAGTACTTAAGTCCCTTGAGTTCTTCCGATGATATGATCTTGTTCCCGAGTGTCAGCTCCAAGTATTTCTCTTTGAGCAACAAGTCAAATATTTTTTTTGCCTTGGCCACATCAAAGACATAACCAGCGGGAGCTTCTAGGCATTTGACCATTGGCAAGCCAGCAGCTGCTTTGGCTTGGTCCACTATACCACTGTGACCTCGGCTTCTTCATCGGCCGATTCTTCATCTTGGAGGTATGAGATAGCCCTTCACGGCCTCTCTTGGCTCTGCTCCGAATGCGCACGCTCGTATGCTGAAACTTTTGAAACTAACTGGCCGATGGAGTTGAAGTTCGTCGACGCATACGCGAGTTTGGTAGCTCGATGTAAACCACCGTATGCTATCTCAGCCAAGTTCTTCTTTGACAATTGCAGCGAATAGCAGATGTTTCTGGCTTCCCTAAAGTATTGGATGTACTGATTCACAGGCTTGCCAAGGCACTGACAAATCGACATGAGATCTTTATGTGCAATCAACCTCTATGAGGGTTTTAGTGAATGTTGACAAAACATTAAAAGACACTAATGACTTTCATGAGCATGAATATAGTGATAAAATGATAAAATCAAGTGAAAGTGCTACTCACCCATATATTCGGCAAAAGAAGATGGTCTAAACACATTATCAAGCAAACAAATGCTAAAATGTCCTTGCAAGAAAAAGGAGAGGCCCCTCATTTATTTGAAGTCAAATGAAAGTGGTTCGCGCTCAAGTTCAAGGTTATTAGATTTATTTGCATCTTGAGTATTGGAACCACCATACTATTAAGGGGGGCCCAACTTGCACTTCTCCTAGTGTCATCGCGCTCATAAAGGTCAAATCTTCCATCCAAATTCATGTCCAAAATCTCATATTCAAGTTTGCATTTTCTCAGTGCCCATCGCAACCGATCTGGCTGCTTGGCACCGATGGGTAGGCTCTGATATACCCATTGGTTCCATCGATCTAGACCGGTTCAACCGGTCTGCCTCATGTCCAAGTGCAACGATTCAGTAAACCACTAGTTGCTAGGTGGGGGTATTTATACCCCTTCACTCCCTTCTTCTTTTCTCTCTTGGAGCTCCACCAACCCTAAGACAAAAGCTCCGTGAGCACTCATTTCTCCTTCCCCCTCTCCACTCCCAAAAGCTCAAATCCTTTAACAATTGTGAGTGTGAGCAAGTGAGATTTCGAGAGAGCATTCAAGACTCCATGTTCATCATCCTCTCTCTCTTGTTTTTTGTGAGCTGTGGTGACCCTTGAAGCAAATTTGGGGGATTTGTTACTCTTGGAGCCTCGTGCTTCTAGACGGCTAGGCATCGCCCGTAGAAGCATCCGTCTTGTGTGGATTGCTCCGGGAACTTTGTATTACCCCTCATAGTAAGTACCTCTCCGCCGGTCTTTGTGATTGGGGAGAAGAGGATAAGGTCGCGAGCCTAAACCCTTTGTCGGTTCCTCAACAACGAGGACGTAAGGACACCTTTGTGGTGTGCCCAAACCTCAGGATAAATCCTTTGTCTCGTGTGCTTGCTTTGTGTTCTGTTTGTTCTTGTTACTCCCACCTTGTGTTGGAGAGTTTTGTTGGATCTTCCCCTTGTGTAGGTTTTGAGGCTAGCCCTTCTCAGATCTATAAGAGCTAGTACTAAGAAAGCTCTAGGAACTTACGGTATCAAAGTTGACCAAGTAGATTTAGAGATCAAATCATTTCTTTCCACTGTTGTCCAGTTTTACCGGTGAGCATCGGTTCAACCGATCGAGATCAGTTGAACCGATCCGCACCAGTTGGAACCGGTCTGTCACTGATATTTTGGTTCGAGTTTGTGTAAGTTAGCAGATTTGCCTATTCACCACCCCCTCTAGGCAACTTTCAATTGGTATCTGAGCCTAATCCTCATGATTAGTGCTTAACCGCGTGAGGAATATCGACCGTAGCTGAAACATTCCGCGCCAAGGGTGAGAAAGATGCCCCCATCGATGAGGATGATCTTGTCTCCCTCGATCTCAGCTCTGACTCAGAAGAGGAAGAGGAGAGCGAGAGTGAAGCCCAAAAAGAGATGAAGAAGATGGCCAAGAAAGCTCTAAAAAAGATGACAAAGAAGCTTATGGCAAAGATGGAGAAAAAGATGGACAAGAAGTCGGAGTCCACTTCACCACCAAAAGAATCTTCATCACAAGAGAAGTCAAAGTCATCAAGCAACAAGAAATTCACTCAAATTCTTTTTGATTACTCGAGTTTATCCAATGCCTCCTCCAATTTTACTTCCGTACCCATTGGCAAGGCACCTATTCTAGATAGGTTAAACTATGCCAATTGGGCTTCCGATTTGAGGATGCATTTAATATATTTGCACCCAAGTCTTTGGGAGATTGTGAATGTAGGTGTACGTGTTCCCAATGAGGGTGAAGTGATCACTCTAGAGTGGATGCAAGACCTTCATCGCAATGGTCAAGCAGCCCATGTTCTTAACAACGGGTTGAGTGAAGAGGAACATCGTAAGGTCAAAGGAATGGAAATTGCAAAGGAGATTTGGGACAAGCTCCAATTGGCTCATGAAGGTGACCGCAAGGCAAAGCTTGGAAAAATTAAGCTAGTGCAAGGTGAATTGGAGAACTTTGTCATGCTTCAAAAGGAAACACTTCAAGAGTTGTTTGATTGATTCATGACACTCATCAATAAGATAAGAGCTCTTGGATGTGATGAGAACAAGGTTGCAAGAAGATTCCTTAGAGCTTATCAAGTGAAGAATATGACCCTTGCAACAGTCATTAAAGAACGTGATGACTTTGAATCCATGGATGCTCATACACTTCTTGGAAAGCTCCAATAACATGAGATGACGGATCAAGCGGCAATTGTGGCCGCCGGAAGAATCCCGAATGCAATTGTGCCAAATGAAGGTGAAAGCATGGGAGTGGCTCTCCAAGCCACAAATGAAGTGGAAGCTAGTAAAGCAAGCAAGAGCAAGAAAAAGATTGAAGAGTCATCAAGTGACGATAGCTCGAATGATGAAGATCAAGAAATGGCCGTGTTCATCAAGAACTTCAAGAGAATGATGAGAGGCAGAAGTAAGTACAAGAGAAGATATGGTGACAAGTACAATAAGGACAAGTACAAGAAGAGAAGGTGCTATGAGTGTGGTGAGTTTGGTCACTAATAGTCGATTGTCCCAAGAAGAAGGAAGAATACAAGGTGAAGAAGAAAGATAAGTACAAGGAAGACAAGAGCAAGAGCTACAAGAAGAAGCAACGAGGCCAATCTCACGTTGGTGAGGAATGGGACTCAGATGATGAGAGTTCAAGCTCCGATGAAGAAAGAATAGCAAGCATAACTATCCACAAGCCGTCATCAACTCCACGTCTCTTCACCAACCTCTCCGATGACGAAGATGACAACACCATAACTTGCTTAATGGCAAGAACCAAGAAGGTACAATCCGATGACTCATCCTCTAGTGATAGTGATGATGAACATAGTGCTGAGCAAAACATGATAAAGGAGTTTGGATTAAATGGCTATAACATAATCAAGAAGCTAATGAAGAAATTAGAGAAAAGGAAAATGACTCTTGACAAGCAAGAGGACTTGCTTATCCTTGAGAAGGAAAGAAACCTTGCTTTAGATATATCATTAGCCGAAGGTAAGGAGAAGATGGAAGAATTGACTAGGGAACTCTCCCTAGCCAAGTCTATCATGGAGGAGAAAGATGAAAATCTTGCTAAGGCAAACTCCTCCATGGACAACCTAAAGAATGCTAACATTGAACTTCAAGAGAGCTTATCAAGCTTAAGTGACCAGTTTAAGGACCTTGAAGTGCAATATAGCACTCTTTGGGAGACCACTTCTTCTACCTCACCGACTATCCTTAACTCTAATGCCTCCACTAGCAAAGGATGTAACCGGTGTTTTGATCATGATATGGATGCTTGCATGGCTAACCTTGAAAAGGTACGAAAGTTGGAAGGGCAAGTGAAGTTGCTCAAGTTCATGGTGACAAAAGAAATGCACACAAACCAAGAGGGTTACAAAAAGGAACTCACCAAGTGTCAACCGCCCATACTCAACCGGGAAAAGAATGGGATTAGCCTCAAGGACATGGTGAACCCAAGAGAGATCATCAATGGGAAGGAATGCCCCAAATGGATCAAGGGAACAACCTTGTTTGATGTGATGAACAAGATCCACTCACCTTCCTCCATAATCTCCACATCACAAGGAAAGATGAAGAAGGGCAAGCAAGAAATTGAGCAAGCCAAGTCAACAAAGCAAGATGAAGCTCAAGTTCCTATTTCTAGATCGTATGCTTGTGATTATATGTTGACTTGGGACCATCGTGGTAAAATGGTCGTTAAGTATGTGGGTGCCTACATAAAGAAAACATTGATCAAACGGAGTGTGTGGGTGCCCGAGTCTCTTGTGACTAACTCTCAAGGACCCAAATCTTTTTGGGTACCTAAATCTAGAGCATGATTTGTTTTGTAGGATTACTCCTCTGGTGGATAAAGTTGGGTGCTTGATAGAGGATGCACGAATCAGATGACCGGAGAGAGAAGCATGTTCAACTTCTTACAACTAACACATGATTCACAAGAAATTCTTTTCGGTGATAGTGGCAAGGGGGAAGTTCTAGGTCTTGGTAACATTCCTATCTCAAATGATCAATCCATTTCTAATGTTCTATTGGTTGATTCATTGAGTTACAATTTGTTATCCGTATCGCAACTTTGTGAGATGGGTTACGATTGTCTCTTTACGGATGTGGGTGTGCAAATCCTTAGAAGGGAGGATTCCTCTATTGCTTTTACGGGTCGCTCGAAGGGCAAACTTTATCTTGTTGATTTTACAACAACTAAGGTGACGCCCAAGACTTGTTTGGTGGCAAAATCCGATATGGGTTGGCTTTAGCATCACTGACTAGCCCATGTTGGCATGAGAAACTTGGCCAAACTTCTAAAAGGTGACCACATCCTTGGACTAACTAATGTTGTTTTTGAGAAAGGTAGGATTTGAGGAGCATGCCAAGTGGGAAAGCAAGTTGGAGTATTACATCCCGCAAAGAACATCGTGTCAACTACAAGGCCATTAGAGTTGCTACACATGGACCTCTCTAGACCCGTTGCTTACATTAGCATCGGCGGTAGCAAATATGGTTTAATCATTGTTGATGATTTTTCTCATTTCACTTGGGTGTTCTTTTTGCATGATAAGGTTGAGGTACAAGAAAACCTCAAGAAATTCATGAAGAAAGCTCAAAATGAATTTGATGTGAAGATCAAGAAGATAAGAAGTGACAATGGTAGAGAATTCAAGAACACCGGAGTTGAAGAATTTCTAGATGAAGAAGGAATCAAGCACTGAATTTTTCAGCTCCCTACTCTCCTCTGTAAAATGGTGTTGTGGAGAGGAAGAGCTGAATGCTCATTGACATGGCAAGTACTATGCTTGAGGAGTACAAGATTTCGGATCAATTTTGGGCCGAAGCCGTCAACACCGGGTGTCATGCAATCAACCGTCTATATCTCCACAAGATTATGAAGAAGACTTCCTACGAACTTCTAACCGGTAACAAGCCTAACATGTCTTACTTTAGAGTCTTTGGGAGTAAGTGTTTCATACTTAACAAGAAACCCAAAATCTCTAAGTTTGCACCTAAGGTTGATGAAGGATTTTTATTGGGTTATTAGCTCGAATGCTCACGCCTACCGTGTCTTCAACAAAACCACCGGTTGTGTTGAAGTAAAGAGAGACATGACATTTGATGAAACTAATGGCTCTCAAAAGGAGCAAGTTTACTCATGTGTGCTAGAAAATGAAGAGCCTCCTTGTGAAGCCATCAAGAAACTAGCACTAGGTGAAATCAAGCCTCAAGCAAACCAATTACAAGAAAATCAAGACGAACCATCCTTTCCAATAAGGGTGGACTCTCACAAGCAACATGGTGACCAAGATCAAGGAAGAGTTCTTTGTGACGACCAAGAGCAAAGCCAAGATCAAGATCACAACAATGGAGGGCCACATGTTGATCAAGGAAATGATGAGGATGGACCAATTCAACGACAAGATCAAATACCACACCCAAGAGTGCACCAAACTATTCAATGGGACCATCCCGTTGACAATATCCTTGGGAGTATTCAAAGAGGGGTAACTACTCATTGTCATTTAGCAACCTTTTATGAATTTTACTCGTTTGTCTCCATTTTGGAACCTCTTAAGGTAGAACAAGCACTTGAGGATCCGGATTCGGTATTGGCAATGCAAGAAGAACTAAACAACTTCAAGCAAAATGAAGTCTGGTCCTTAGTGGAGAGACCCAATCAAAACGTGATTGGAACCCAATGGGTCTTCCGCAACAAGCAAGACGAGCATGGCGTGGTGACAAGAAACAAAGCACGGTTGGTAGCTCAAGGCTTTACCCAAGTGGAAGGCTTGGATTTTGGAGAGACATATGTGCCCGTGGAAAGGCTTGAGTCAATTCGGATCCTTATAGCCTTTGCCACGCGCCACAACTTCAAGTTGTACCAAATGGACGTCAAGAGTGCCTTCCTCAATGGGCTAATCCAAGAAGAAGTATATGTGGAGCAACCACCGGGCTTTGAAGACCCAAGTATCCTCACCACGTCTACAGGCTCCATAAGGCTCTCTATGGGCTCAAACAAGCTCCAAGATCATGGTATGAATGCCTTAAGGATTTTCTCTTGAAAAATGTCTTTGAAATAGGGAAAGCCGATTCTACTCTCTTTACTCGTAAATTCAATGTTGATTTATTCGTGTGCCAAATATATGTCGATGACATAATATTTGGTAGTACTAATAAAACCTTTTGTGATGAGTTTAGTAAGATCATGACCAAGAGATTCGAGACGTCCATGATGGGTGAGCTCAAGTTCTTCCTAGGATTTCAAATCAAGCAACTCAAGGAAGGCACTTTTCTTTGTCAAACCAAGTACATACAAGATATGCTCAAGAAATTTGACATGGAAAATGCAAAGCTCATCAAAACACCCATGGCATCCAATGGACACCTCGACTTAAATAATGAAGAAGGTAAAAGCATCGACCAAAGGCTCTATAGGTCTATGAGAGGTTCTTTGCTTTACTTTTGTGCATCTAGGCCCGATATTATGCTTAGTGTGTGCATATGTGCAAGGTTTCAAGCTAACCTAAAAGAGTGCCACTTGGTGGCCGTTAAAGAATCTTGAGATACTTAGTTCACACACCAAACCTTGGCTTGTGCTATCCCAAGGGCTGCACTTTCGATCTTCTCGGTTACTCCGATTCGGACTATGCCAGTTGCAAGGTTGATCGGAAGAGTACAACAGGGACTTGCCAATTCCTTGGTCGGTCCTTGGTGTCTTGGAGCTCCAAAAAACAAAATAGTGTTGCACTATCCACAGCCGAGGCCAAGTATGTTGCAGCCGGTGCTTGTTGTGCTCAACTACTTTGAATGAGGCAAACCTTGAGAGACTTTGGTTGTGAGTTTAACAAGATCTCTCTCTTGTGTGACAATGAGAGTGTGATCAAGCTAGCTAGCAACCCGGTGCAACACGCACGCACCAAACACATAGACATCCACCACCACTTCTTGAGAGACCATGAAGCCAAAGGACATATCGCCATTTGTCATGTGAGCATCGAAAACCAACTAGCCGATATCTTCACCAAACCCCTTGACGAGGAAAGGTTTTGTGCTTTAAGGAGTGAACTAAATATTTTGGATTCTCGTAACGTGGTTTGATCCCTTGCACACACACACTTGATTGTTTCTATTCGTAGAATTCTAGTGAACCCATGTTTAACCACCTTAAATTGTTGGTTCTTTGGATCGTGGGATCCCAACTTGTGGAAAGTGACTATTGTTATGTGATGTTGTTTGTGGCTAGTCACCTGTACACAAGTTCCTATCAATCTCTTTTAAAAATTATTTACAAAAAGTCTTTCAAAATCCCCATCCAAAATGTTTTTCTCCTTGTCTTTTCTGTGTCTCATCAGGTTGGGCCGGTCAGACCAGTTGGAGCTTCCTCCAACCGGTGGGCAGGCTCTGATGGCTAACCGATTGGAGGAGCTCCAACCGGTGGGTAGGCTCTATTGGCGGACCGGTCCAACCGGTCTTGACCGGTTGGAACCGATGGGCATGCTCTGATGGTGGCCTCTGCTGCTTTCCTGCGGTTAAAAAAACAGCCTGCTTTCCCTCTCCTTCTCTATGTTATCCTGACCCCAACCACTGCGCCCCCAACCTATACCCGCGACACCCCGCTCCCAAGCACCGCTGGCCTCCACCCTTGACCTCTGCACCTTCACCCCCCACCTCTGACCTCTGCATCCCCACCCCCCACCTCCGACCTCTGTGCCTCTGCCCCCCATCCCTGACCTTTGCACCCCCGACCCCAACCCCACCCCCCATCCCTGACCCCTACACTCCTGACCTCGGCGCGGGTCCACCCCTGCAGCGCCATGCCCAATCTTCAGCGCCAACCTTCAGCACCAGGCACTCTCCTCCTCGCTGGAGAAGCCTCAGGCTAGTGACCCCCGGTGCCCCTCGCCCCTGCCTGCGCCCTTGCGGCCTTCCTGCCTTCTTCAAGTGTGCCTCTCAAATTTTTTTCACGAGAAGCTCTTAGTTTCAAGGTATAATATTCTACTTGGCCGATCTATGTCTCTTCCTCATTCTAGTCTAATCCCCTTGGTAGAAAGGCTGCATTGTGGCACATTATTATGGATCTAAAAGGGTTTGATGATTGCATGAAGATATCTTGCACATTGTCATGTACAGTGTTGTGTGGGCATGCCGACCGGTTGGACCTGTCCAGACTGGTCCAACTGATTGGCTCTGTCATATGCACTCATATCTCTTTCTTTTATCAATCAATTTATCTCTGTTTTACAAAAATGTTTTGGCCTTAACACTTCATTCCAAATCGCTTGTCTCATTATCTTAGGCTCTCTCCACCATGACACGACGCCGCTCATCTTCCATGGATGACGAGTCCACCGAGAGTGATCATGAGATACAAGAAGAAATCCTTTCTCCACCTCGTCAGAACCCTCCCCGCCGATCAGTTTTGAAGGGACAAGCTGCTGCCACCGCCGCCGCCACCGCTTCCTCCTCTCGTCCTCCATGGATGAAAGTAGCCGCGAGGAAGAAGAAGGGTCTGGCTTATTGCAGTGATGATGACCTTGATTCCCCTCCCTCTGATGCCAAGCTGATCATGGATCTCACCTTGACCAAGGTGAATTTTTCTAGTACCTATGTTCCTCCATATAGTCTCTCCAATAAAGGGAAATTTGAGAAGAAGAGAGCTCTTCGATATGAAAACCCTTTGGAGTACGAGAGAGATAGCTCTATTCCTAATTTATGGTTTCACAATACGTTGCACAAGCACTTCTATCGCTATGTTTTTAAGAAGAAGCAAAGGGTTCTTGTGCATCACTACATTGATTGGGAAGGGTGCAAGCAGGTGAAAGATGATAATCTTAACAGGGCTCTTAATGTTTTGGAAGAAAAAGGCCTTCGCCCCATTATGGAGTTTAGATATAATTGGAATGAGGAAGTTATTACTCAGTTCTATTCTACTCTTTAGATCACTCCTGCTAACTCAGATGAAGGCACTCCCTCTTGCATTCACTTTCTTATCAAAGGGCAGCCATATCATTGCAGTTACACGAGGTTTGTAAAAATTCTTGGATTTGATAACACTGACTTGAACAGAGGATTTCTTCATGATCTTGCTTTCCCAATCGATGAAGAAGCTGCTGTCTTTCATCTTGATCCTTCACAGCATTTGTGGGAGACGTCAAATATGAAGCCATATTATCGCTATCTCAATTCTCTCTTTCGGCAAACTATTCTACCCAGGGGAGGTAATGAACCAAATGTGCTTTCTTACAATCAGATTATCCTTGCCTATTTCATTCCTGGAGAAGCATCTATGTTTAGCATCTTTGACTTGATTTGGAAAGAAATTCTCACAAATTCATGGGATACTAAGAGGAGCTTAGAATATGCACCCTTTGTCATGAGAATGATTGAAGTGGTCACCAAATGCCGTTTTGACAAACCTGAGATTCATTAATCTTACAAGCCTAAGAAAATTCAGAGACCTCAGATTCCTCATGCTCTTGCTCCTCAGCCTCCACAGTCCTCTGGTGAGTCCCGCTCCACTTCCTCCTCGCTATCGGTCTTCATCTCATGCTGCTACAGTGGGTCACCCTCTCCATTCCAGTTTTGCAGCTCAGTCACGATCATCCCAGGGTGGCTTGCTCAATAAGGTTAAATGCCATATTCAAAATCTGCAGGGACATGATGCAATTGACAATGCCATCCTTATGCATGAGGTCCGTGAGCAGCTCAAGAGACAGGCAAGTGGTCAGCCTTTAGCACCGATGCCTCCTTCTCATCCTCTCGAGGTGCCTGATCATCCAGCGGATACTCTTGATGAGTATCATTTTCAGCAGTATGGTTTCTATTCAGATCAGACTGGCAGTTCTTCTTAGATGCCTCCTTCTCCATAGTGGTTTGGTGCGACCTTGTGTTGACGCGACATTTGAACGAATATTTTGTATCATTTTATGTAGTTTTTCACTGATTTCATGCGTCAACTATATCTTTTACTAACAATTATCACCGATTATTGTGGATTTTGCAATATTGTCTTGGAAATATGCTATATGTGATTTTTACAGGTTTTTGACCATTTTTTCGCGAAATTCACCACAATCTACTTCGTGTAAGAAAAGACCTCTGAGATGTTATTTCATGAAGATGATGATCAAGGAAGGCTTGGTTGACTTATGTCCCTCCTCTGAGTCAATCAAGGCTTTCTAACCAGAAGCTTCTAGAAGACATCAAGTGCTACAAGTTCATAGAAGAATATATGGTAAAAGTATTTCAATTAAGTCCAAAACTAGAAGGATTCGACAAATCTCGGAGAATATAGAAGATTCCAGAACCCCAAGAGTCCGAGATCCTCCGCAATTATATTTCTTAAGCACCAAGCAACATTCCCCGTGAAATATGGAAACAACTCAGCGAGGGAGGAGTCCTAGTCGGCCGACCAGAGCCCTCCAAGTCGGCCGACCAGGGGACTCCTTAAGTCGGTTGGAGTTTCCTTTTCTACCACATGTCATCTTCGGACTATATAAAGCTAGCCTAGGCCCCAAGGTCGGGTATCCAATTCATTATCAAGGCGTGAAGACGGCCACAAGAGGGACCCCAACTAGAGGAGAGTAGAGGGTCGAGTTTCTAGTCTAGGATTAGAGTTCTTCTTGTTCCTGGAGGTGATTAGAGGCCTTGCACGGTGCTCTAATTACTTAGCTCCAGAGGTCTAATTGTATCATCAAGGGAAGGTATGATCATTGCTGTATTCTTCATACAATTTACTAATGAAGCGTTGTTCTTGTCTAATTATCATATTCTTGCTCTAATCATGCATGTTCTAGCTCTAATTAACTTTAGGTCTAGATGCTTGCTAATTAGATCATGTCATTAAGGGTGTTATTCATCTGGCGTTCTTGATCTCTATTCTAGTTTACTAATTACATGGTTGTGTTTCTAGTTCTTGTAATCATGGTGATTAGAGGTTCTAGTTGCTCTAATTATGTTATTAGACTATGTGAAGTAATTAGAAGCACGTTCTCTAATTATGTATGCATGTTGAGAGTTTCTCAGCGATTACCTGGTTACTAGTGACAATAGAGCCCGGGGAACGGTTAAACTCGATCTAAGGGATTAGATTGGTTGATCTTGATTTAATTATGCTATGATGAATATGCTTGAACATGCTTATTTACCTTGAGCTACTAGTTATCTCGCTGCTCTAATCTTGTTGTGGCACCCATATCGCGTATGTCTTGGATCCAATTAGAGCTTGATTAGAATCTAGTCAATACCCTTTGATTGGTCCTCTAATGTTGTTCTAATCGCTTATCATATATATATAACTTATCTAATTTAGGTTAAGGACTGGTTTAGAATAAGGACTGGTTTAGAGATAGTTTAAACACCCTTTTACCTTTAGTTTTCCTTTAAACTCTTGTTAATTAGCTCTCAATTAGTTGGTTTCCCGGATTGACAAAACCCATGATACTCATCCTAGGGAAAAGCTACATACGATACTATCGCTTGTAGTATAAGGTTTGCCGTGCTTAAGTGCCGTCAACAAGCTTTTCTGGCGCCGTTGCCGGGGATCTAATTAGTCGAGTCTTAATTAATTTGAGTTTATGTATTTGTTATATTTAGTTTTTATCTTTTAATTTTTGTTTATTTATTTATTTATTTTATTATTGCGCCATTTTTATTTACTTTTATTTGCTTTTCTTTATTTGCTTTATTTTAGCTTTTATAATTAGTTAATTTTAGTTTTGTTTTAATTAAAGTTTAGTTTAGTGTAAATTCTCTAGAATATAGTTTTCTTTGTATATATTCTCTGCCACTAACATTAGCAAGAATGGATGGACCACTGTCCAACAAACCAACTAATTGTGTGGACTGATCTAGAGAAGTTACTAAAAAAGCCCCGAAGCTCTGCCAAGTTTTCTCGGAGACAAGACAGAAGTCTGCCGGAAATGGGAGACGGAGTTGAAGAAAGGAAGCTCTTGGAACTATGTGTGCCAACCACCGCCGATTTGAGGATCAGAGATCTCACTCCACCTCAGAGAGCATTTGAGATGAGAAGCTCAGTGATCAGCATGGTGCAGAATCAACCATTCAGTGGAAAGGAAGACCCGAATCAACACTTGAAGACATTTCTGTAGATTTGCAACACATTCAATATCGAGGGAGTCACTAACGATCAGATCAGAGCAAGGCTTTTCCCATTCTCACTAATCGGGAAAGCTCACCAGTGGTTGTCAACACTTCTAGAGGCCACAGTGAACAATCTGGCAGCAGTTACTACAAGCATTCATCGCCAAGTACTTTTCACCAGGGAAGACTCAAGCTTTGTGCAACAGGATTTCAACATTTGTTCAATACCCCACTGAGACATTAGATGAAGCCTATGAGAGATTCAACGACTATGTGTCAACCTGCCCTCACCACAACTTTCAAAAATGGGACTTAATTCAAAAATTTTATGGTGGACTCAATGCAGTGTGTAGAGCACAGATTGACGCATCTTCCGGAGGATCAATTCTCAGTCTCACTCCTACAGAGACCGAAGCTATATTCAAGAAGATCGCTGAGAATGGAACATGGGGAGCAGACAGGGTGGTGCCTACTACAGTGTCTACATCCACTGGAGTGGTAAAGAGTGTGCTAGAAGTGGATAAGATGGAAATTCTTGGTGGAAAGATTGACTCACTTATGAGAAGGTTCGAGAAGATGGAGAGTGGTAGAGCCGAGGAAGTGAAGTCTACATAAGCTATGATGACTTGTGAAGAGTGTGGAGACTATGGCCATTCCAAGGAAAGTTGCCCAGAGGAAGCTAAGGCTTTGGACTATGCAAGGAAGGAAGGTTGGATTCCCCCATCCAACTATAGACAGAATAGACAACAGTTCACTGCTGGATCAGCTATTCAAAATGCCATTCCTCTACGGATTCAACTTAAGGACTTTATGGAAGAGCAAGCGAAGATCAACAAGGACACACACTCCAAGTTCAAGGCTATGGACAAGGTGCTAGAGAATATTGATGGAAAGATCACTACTGTGGGAAGTTCAAATCAACAGCTCATGGGGATGATGAAAATTTAGAGAACCAGCTCTCTCAACTAGCAGAACATCTCCCAAACAAGAATCAAGGAAAGTTGCCTGGACAGCCACAGTCTAAGGAGTCACTCAAAGCAGTCACTACCAGATCTGGAAAGGAGACAAGAGATCCAGAGTTGACTACAGGACTTGCCAGTACAGTGGAAGAAGAAATTCAAAATGGAGACGAACCCGAAGTGACAGAGGATGACACGGGGATACTACCCGAGAAATGCAAGGTTCGTTCTAACAAGACAGATGAGCATTTCAACAAATTTATTGAAGTGACCAAGCAGCTATATGTCCATATGCCACTATTGGATGCACTCCAAGTTCCCACTGATGCCAAGTACTTCAAGGATATATTAGCTAACAAGAGAGAAGTGCCATCTGACTATGTGAAGATGACTACTGAGTGTAGTGCAGCTATCATGGATGCTACTTTACAGAAGAAGGCAGATCCGGGATGTCCCACTATCCCATGCTCTATCGGTGCCCTCAACATTGACAAAGCATTATGCGATCTAGGAGCAAGTTGAGAGCCAATGGACCAGCTCCATTGCCTCTGGAGTGATGAGTGATTGTCAACAAAAGCCAAAGACCCAGATGGACTTGGGCACAAGACCTCCGATGGACAGGAGGCCCTCCGATGGACTAGAGGAAGATGGAGAAGAAAGTCCTCCGAAGGACTGGAGGCATGCTCGGCGTCTGTCAGCCATGGGAGTTTGGTACACAGAGGAGCGGCATGGCGATGGTAGGAGTAAGTCCTTCGAAGGACTGCGAGGCTGCCCCGATGGACAGGGGATGCTGGGCGCCATCGCGGTGCTCCAATCCGAGTGCGTGGCGCGAAGACGTGCGAGGGAGGCTTTGGCGGCTTCAGCTCAAAGTCGTCAACCAAGCTACCCAAGCTTTGGTGAGTTGGGCCTTGACTCACCAAGAAAGCGAAGATGGGCCTAATCCGGCCTAGGCGGAGACTTCCTAAAGTTTCCCGCTTTCTGACTTCAAAACCGGGGGCGGATCGCGGAATGGACAACTGGCCACATGGAGAACATCTGAGGATTGCGTGGAACTTACGAAGATCAAGTACGCCCTCGAAGTAGCTTCTTCCGGAGCGTAGTCGGGTCCCTGCTGCTGGTCCTTCAGCTCCTGGTGCAGCTGCTCCTCTGGCTCCTCTACGATTGGTTGGTCCGGCGGTTGTCCTTCGCTCGCTGGATCTATATGCATGAGATAGTGCAGTCGGAGCATGTATTAGTGCAATGCTTGCTTCATCATGCGAGTGCAAAGCAAGAAATCATGGTTTATGGAATAACATTATGCATTTTCGTGATGAAACTTGTTTAGCGTTAAGAAATCGTACGAGCCATCACCTATGATAACTTAGCTTGTCACACATAACCACGTGGGGGTGTGTGACGGGGTAGCACCGATTCATGTGAAATGGCCGAGCTCACTTAAACAACTCTTTTCCACCTAGCTAGCTTAACATTTCTATCACGCATTTCTAAAACAGTAGTGAAGACCTACATTGCATTCCAACTTAGTGGCTAAGGTTTACATACTCCTAAGTTTCCAAATATGATTCATGGTGGCATTTATTAATATACTAGTCTCACATTTCCTATTATTTTCTTAAGTAAGCATTATATCTACCATTTTCAAAATAGGGTCAAACCTTACATGCATGGCCTCACGTTTTCAGCGATGAGCTACTTACATCGTCTAGAACCTAAATAAATACCACAAAACCCCCTATAGCTTACTTTTATCTAGAACTCTTTTCCTTTGCTAATTATATGCTTAATTACTAGGCAAGGGTAAAACAGTAAATAAACAGTAAGCATTTAGGCTATCAAATTCTTATACTAAGCTTAGGTATGCTAGCAAAGCTGCTGGCCAAATTCAGAATTTTTGACCCTCATTTAAACCACATTTTCTATTTATTAATTTAAACATGCATGAACTTATTAATTTCAAAACACTAACCATACTTGACATGCACAGTACCCCATTTCAACAGTGAGGTACCTATACCACAGGGAGCACAAATAAAATGGGTAAAACCATTTAGAGCATAATCTTTATTTGGTTATCATTTCCTCATTTATTTTTATGCTAAAAACACATGCAGGGGCAAAATAGTAATTAAACAGTGAACATTTGAGCTACCAAAAATTGCAGTGAGCCTATATACCCTAACAACACTGCTGTCGAAGTTTGGCAATTTTTGGAGACCATTTAGTCCAGATTTCCTAATTTCATTGATTTATCAAACATGCACAATAACAGGGGCAAAACTGTCTTTTCCTACTCAACCATCATAACCAACAGATAGATCTGATATCAAAGGTCAAAATGCAACTTAGTTTGCTATTTTTGGATTTTTATTTACTTTTCTATGATTTTTCAAAGTTTCTGCAGTTTTAAATGCATTTTAAATCGAAAATCTACAGATCCAGGACATATACACAATTATCCGTAGCTTCTGAGGGCTAACATGCAAGATCTACAAGACTCAGGGCACAGCGCGGTGGACGGATTCGTAAATATGGGAAAATCAAGGGCCGGATCTAAAGTTTCCCCGGCCCCCTTCTTCTTCCTCGCGACGCCCGCGGCCGCATGGGAAGAAGCGCTCGCCCCGGCGAGCCGGAGCTCGCCGCGGCCGCGACGCGGGTCGGGGATGGTGTTCCCCGTGCGAGGCTTCTACCTCGAGGTGACGGTGACATCGAAGATGGTGTGGACGAGGCGGACGGCGGTGGTGAACCGAGGGTGAACCGGCGCGGCGCGACGTCGAGGCGTGGTCGGATCTCGGCGTCCGGGAGGGGAATGGCGATGGGGACTCGAGCGTGAGGTGCGCGGGGTCGAGGCGGATGCAGCGGTGGAGGTGTGGAGGCTCAAGGAGCGGCAGAGGGAGGGGCACGAGCTCGAGCTTGGAGCACGGCCATCAATGGCGACTTGAACTGGCGAGAGCGGGGAGCGAGGGAGAGGGCTCGGGAGGGTGAGTGGGCGAAGGGAACGGATAGAGGAGCTCGTCCTCCGCTTAAGGCCGACCGGAGATGCCGATCCATGGGCATGCGTAGCCGGCCGTACGCCGGCGTCCACGCGGCGGGCGCCGGCTCGGCACCGGCCGCGCCCACGGATCCCTGGGCCCACCCGTCAGTGGCCCGGGGTCCCAAAAAGGAAAGCCCCCTTTTTTCTGTTTTTGGTAAGGCTCTGAAAATTGCTATTTTGGGGTATTTAGAAGCCGAATTTGAAAAAGGTCCAATTTAATGAAATGTTGATCTCTTTCATATATACGACTTTGTCAAAAAGCTCAAGTTCAAAATCCGAGTCTAAGTATGATTTATATTTAAATTTCTCCTCAGATTTTTGAATTTGCCCTACCCAGCCTTTTTAAAGAGAAAACAAAAGTCCTATTTGTGGCCAAAAACTCAGGGAGTGTTTTATACCAACTTTGATCCAAATTCCAAGATCTACAACTTCCTAAATTGGGGCTTTGCATGAAAATTATTGTAAATTATAGAAAAAGTGATATTTCAATGAAATTTAGATTTTGAGTGTGTTTCTTGGCTGAGAGAAAAGGGCCTTTTACCCTAAGCTATGTCCATTTTCCATCTAAGCTACAATTAACAAAGTTTTTCATCACAACATGACCCACAAGTTTGGTATAAAAGGTTTCACCTAAATCTTAACACAACTAGGGCCATACCCAATTTACTAGTGTCACACATGCAAAAACTGAGTGCATCACTTAGCTATTTCCATCATGCTTGTTCATATGAGTCAAAAGCACATTATCAGGCGATGAGATGATGCTTATGAGAGGTAATTAAACAAAGGATGCACATGCTGATGCTCTGGAGATGCTCAGGGCATCACACATCTTGGGCACTTAATCGAAGCAAATTCGTGCAGCAACATTGTGTTCTTCTCCTCCCCCTCTCTCTTTGGTTTTTGGGTTCAATCCTTGGCTTTTGGGTGTTTGTGTTGGCCAAGCTTGAATCCTTTCCCTTGCTGATGTTTTGGACTTGCTACGATGTGGAGATCATGACTTAGTTCATCTCAATCCTGCTGGATTGCCACGAGCAAGCCCCCTTTGTGTTTTCCCCCTTTCTTGCCCAAAGATTGCCATCTCATGAAATCTGAAATTCCTGCTGATCCCTTGATCATTTTACGTTGATCTTTTGGGAAAAGATTTGGAATAAGGTGCAGATAGCCTGTGCAAAATTTCGTGAAAATTGGACAAGATTTGGTCTAGTTTGGGTTAGAAAACCCATGTCTGCGACTCTACCAGATAATCCGGCAGAGGCCACCGGACAATCCGGTTCCACCGGATAGCCCGGCAGCACCCACCGGATAGTCCGGTGTGTGGCGCTGTCTCGGCCGTGCCACCGGATAGTCTGGCAGCAGGCACCAGATAGTCCGGTGTTGGCCACCGGATAATCCAGTCCTCCCAGGGAACTGCAGTGTTCTTCCCTTTCTTGGTTTTTCCGCTATGTTTCTGCTTCGGATTGTTGCATTCCCTACTTTCAGACTATTCTCTTTGCTTGCTGTGAGTCAGTGAGACGCACCTTGGTGCGGTGAGTGTCGTATGGCAGTTTTTGCAAAGTTTGTTGCCTCGGTGCCATTCTTGGTCGGATCTTGATCGTTCTTGCATTGGTGCATATCCTCTCAGTGGACGGCACCCTTGCACTGCTAGGCACGTATCTGTTCAGTGGACGGTGCCTAGTTTTATTTCTCTTGATATTTGCAGAGCACCTTCTTGGGGGTTGTGATTTTGAGTTTTTAAGTGCTCCTATTCACCCTCCCTCTAGTCGCATGTCTTGGTCCTACAATTGGTATCAGAGCCGGTTAGGTTTCTTCATACCTTTACCGGTGAGAAACCAGTAGCGACTATGACTCACTCCGGGAAGATTTTGGTCCTTCGCTCCGATGGCTACTCCTACTGGAAGGGTAGGATGAGAGCATTCTTGCTTAGCCAGGGCCAGGACATATGGGATGCTACTCAGAGTACGAACTTTGTGGTGCTTCCAATTGCTCAGCACACTACCCCAGCGATTGTGGCTCAGCATGAGGCGAATGCCAAAGCTGTTAACTTTCTCTTCTCAGGGCTTGGTCCAGTTGATTATGAGAGAGTGAGCCAACTCGAGACTGCCCGTCAGAGCTGGTCCCTGCTGAGTGCACACCATGAGGGCACTGCTACTATCAAGGGCCGTCTCGTTGAGACTTACAGGCGCGAATATGAGAATTTCGTTCAGAAGCCTGGTGAGTCCATTGATGACTTGTTTGGTCATTTTCAATTGATCATCAACAAGTTGCGCGTTAACTCCAGCCCTGAGAGGATCCCATACACCGACCATCAGCAGGCTGTCAAATTGCTGTATGCGTTGGATAGGAAGATATGGGAGATCAAGGTTAACTCGATCATCGAGTCTGAGGCCTATGACACGATTGGAGTGGAGGCTCTTTACAGCAAGCTCAAGGCCACAGAGGTGGATTACAAGATGAGACATTCTCCCGCTTGTGCTAGCTCCAAGAGCCTGGCCATGGCTTCTCCCTCCAGTGAGGCCGCTACTAAGCCCCAGCTTCAAAATTTTACGTTTTCTGCTCTTATGTCTGTTACAGAGGAGCAGTTAGCGTCACTTGGGGATGATGAGCTTTGCCTGGTGTCTAGTTGCTTTCAGCGCGCCTATGACAACAGAATGAGCAAGAAGAGGGGCAAGAGGCCCAAGTGCTTCGAGTGCGAAGAGGTCGGCCACTTCATCGCCGAATGCCCGAACAAACAGAACGACTACTACAAGAAGGGCAAGAGCCACTCCCGCGACTCCAACAAGTACCACTCCGGCAAGCATGACTACGGCAAGCGTGACCACACCAAGCACCGCTCTGGGAAGATCAGGAACTTCAGGAAGGCTTTCAAGAGCTACCAGAAGGACAACCGAAAGCGCGACAAGGCTTTCTTCGCCGAGCTTGGTGGTCTATGCGGCGGATCGTCCTCCTCCTCCTCGTCTTCGTCAAGCTCAAGCGATGAGGAGATCATCACCAAGCGGGACAAGAGAAGGGACCAAGGCGGTCTAGCTGGGCTCTGCTTCATCTCCACCAAGTCCAACCGCAAGCACAAGGTGCACCGGAGATCCTTTTGCTCCATGGAGCTTGAGGACAAGGACGACAAGGGCAACGGCAATGACTCCTCCGATGAAGAGGTAACTCCTCAGCAAGCTAAAATTCTTGAGATGTTGGAGGCAAATAGTCGTGAGTTGAAAGCCCAGGATAGGTTGTTGGAGAAGGCAGCCAAGAAGTTGTAGAAGCAGAAAGCCAAGTTGGCTGATGCTCTAGCTGAGATTGAGAGGCTGAAGAGTGTGCCAGCCTAGCCTAGTGAGTCTGAGTGCCCTACCTGTGAGACTTTGATGAGAGATCTCTGTGAGCAGAAGAGCAAGCATGCTCATCAGGTAGAGGAGATGGATAGGCTGAAGGAAGAGCTAGGCAAGCTCCAATCTAAACTGGATGAGCCTATTTTGAGTGATGAGCCTGAGTGTGAGATGTGCCCCCACCTAGCTGTTGACATAGCTGAGCTGAAAGTGAGGTGTGAGGGACAGCTCAAGGAGTTGGAGGAGCTTAGGGCTAGACCCACACTTTTGGGTGCGTGCATGGTCTGTCCTACTTTGAAGAGTGAGCTTGAGCAGTTGAGAGCTGACTTTGAGGTGCTTTCAGCACCTTCTAACACTTGTGAGAACTGTCTCACTTTGAGGTTGATGTTGGTGGATAGGGATGCCACCATTAAGAAGTTAGAGAAGTCTGCTCCCTCTATTTTCTCTCTAGATTGTCCCACTTGTGCTGCCCAGACTTTAGTTCTAGAGGATCTGAGAGAGGAGAAATAGACTTTGATTGATGAGAACAACCGTTTGAGAGAGGTGCTCAGTTGGATGTATACTAGAGGGCGGCAACTAAGGATAATTTTAGAGAGCACCAGGAGAGCAGGAGAGCAGAGGGTGACACTAGTGGACTTGGGTTAGGAGGGGGTAGTACCTCAGATAAGAAGAAGAATACCCCAGTTAAGCTTAAGACTGCCTCTCCTCAGCCTAGCCCTACTGTTGATGGGGTTTACCATGAGCCTCCCAAGGCTGCCCCAAAGAAGCAGTTCTGGACACCCAAGCCCTCACAGGCTAAGCTGGACAGAGTAGTGACTGAGATTCTCAAGCCTCCAGAGAGCAAGGAGAGAGTCCAACAGCCTGTTCCACCCAAGGCTACTCCACCTAAGCCCAAGGCTCAGCCTAACCCCACTCCCAAGAGGCATGTCTACCACTGTGACCTTTGCTTGTGGAATGGCCACTTGGAGGAGTTCTGCTTCAGGAGGAAGCGAGTTGAGAGGCCGGAGAGTGCCTGGGGAAACCAGGATCAGTTCTACCAGGGTGGTAGGCAGGATCCTACCCACCGCGGTGAGATGAGAGACCGCTTTGCTGGTGAGAGAGGAGGCGGCTTTCAGGCCTGTGCTCCTGGTGGTGAGAGACGCCTTGCCGGCCGAGCTCCTAGTCGTTTTCAGTGCGGCTATGGACCTTGTGACCGAGGCTTTGGAGGTAGAGGGTTTGAGAGCTCATGCTTTTGTGGTCGTGGGTACCCAGATAGATGTGATGCTCACATTGACTGTGCTTACCCTACTTTTGAGCAGATGGCGCGGCACTGGTTCAGCAGTTTCACTAACCCCAGTGCCGGACCATTTGCTCACTCTCGCTTTCCTTGATTTTGTAGGATCGAGGCCTGGAGGACATATGGATCATGGACTCCGGCTGTTCAAGGCACATGACAGGGCACCGCAGATGGTTCTCTAGCCTCAACCCCGTGAGCACCAAAGAATACATCACATTCGGGGATAATGGTCAAGGTAAAGTGTTGGGTGTTGGTTCTGTTGCGCTTTCTGGCAAGCTTTCCTTGAGAGAAGTTGCTTTGGTGAGGAATTTAGGGTTCAATTTGGTTTCTGTTTCACAACTTCTCAAGGAAGGGTTTGAGGTTCGCTTTAAGGAAGGTTCTTCTTGTGTGCTTGATGCTAAGGAAAACCTTATTTGTCAGATTTTGCCCTATGGGCAGGTTTTTAAGGTTGACCTTGCATCTGTTTCTGGCCCTCCTCGGTGTTTGGTAGCTGGTCCTTCTGTTGATATTTGGAAATGGCATAGGAGGCTTGGCCATTTGAGTTTTGATCTGCTAGCCAGGTTGAGCTCGATGGGTTTGATCCAAGGATTGCCAAATTTGAAAGCAGAAAAGGACTTAGTATGCCACCCCTGTCGTCATGGCAAGATGGTTGCCGCTTCTCATGCACCTGTCAATCAGGTGATGACTTCTTACCTGGGTGAGCTGCTGCATATGGACACACTTGGTCCTGCTCGGGTACAGTCGGTCAGTGGGAAGTGGTATGTGCTTGTAGTTGTGGACAACTTTTCTAGCTTTTCGTGGGTGTTCTTCATGGAATTCAAAGATGAGGCTTTCAGTTTTGTTCGGGATCTGGTCTTGAGGTTAAGGAATGCGAGTCATAAGGCCATGAGGGCTATCCGCAACGAAAATGGCGGAGAATTTCGTAACTCTTGTTTCGAAACATTTTGTTGTGACCTAGGTCTTGATCACCAATTCTTGTCTCCTTATACCCCACCTCAGAACGGTGTCGTGGAACGAAAGAACCACACACTTGTTGAGATGGTGCGGACGATGCTTGATGAGTATAGGACTCCGCGACGCTTTTGGGCTGAGGCTATGAATACGGCCTGTTACATTGCTAACCGCATCTTCCTACGAGCTTTCTTAGGGAAGACTTCGTACGAGCTACGGTTTGGTAGGCAGCCTAGCATCAAGCACCTGCGTGCATTTGGCTGTAGATGCTTTGTGCTCAAGAAGGGGGCATTTGGACAAAGTTGAATCTCGCTGCTTGGATGGCATTTTCCTTGGGTACGCCTCTAGCCCTAGGGCATATAGAGTGTGGATCCTTGATACCAAACAAGTGGTTGAGACCTGTGAAGTTTCCTTTGATGAATCTATGCCTTGCACAACCCCTGCATTTGAGCTTTCAGGTGATGATGAAGAAGGTGCTCCCATCTTTGAAGATGAGGAAGGCGAAGTAGATGCTGGTGATGCAGGAGCCACTGCACCGGCTGCAGCTCCTGCCCCCTCTGCTACGAGCTCTGAAGACGAAGGAGGACCCTTGCCGACGGCTTCCTCCACGCTCTCCCGGCTGCAAGCTCGAGCAGAAGCTGGCCCCGCTGAGGACGCAGGGGAGGTGACCTCCGAGATTGTTCCATCTCGGCATGTCCAGCGGGATCACCCTCCAGACAGGATGATTGGAGATCTACACCAGCGTGTCACACGCTCTTTGGTTAACTCTCTGGCCTTCTTTTGCCACTCCGCATTTGTTGCTTCTTTCGAACCCTGGGATGTGTCACATGCATTATTTTCGAACCCTGGGATGTGTCACATGCCTTATCTGATCCTAGTTGGGTGAACGCCATGCATGAGGAGTTGGAGAACTTTGAGAGAAACCATGTCTAGGATTTAGTTGAACCTCCACCAAATTGCCACCCTATAGGAACCAAGTGGGTCTTCAAGAACAAACAGGGTAAGGATGGGATGGTTGTGAGGAACAAAGTGAGATAGGTTGCCCAGGGTTTCTGTCAGAAGGAGGGGATAGATTATGAGGAGACTTTTGCTCCTGTAGCTCGTTTAGAGGCCATTAGAATCCTGCTTGCCTTTGTTGCCTCAAAAGGCTTCAAACTGCAGCAGATGGATGTCAAGTCAGCCTTCCTAAACGGTTACATAGATGAAGAGGTATGTGTGAGACAACCTCCTGGCTTTGAGAGTGACAAGTTTCCAGACCGGGTGTATAGGCTGAGAAAAGCCCTTTATGGTCTGAAGCAAGCTCCAAGAGCTTGGTATGCTAGGTTGAAAGCTTTCATGCTCAAGTCTGGGTTTGTGATGGGTTCAATAGACAAGACCTTGTTTCTGTTGAGTCGTGGCGGTGACACCCTTCTAGTTCAGATATATGTTGATGACATTATCTTTGGTGGTTCATCTCACGCTTTGGTGTCTAAGTTTGCTGAACAGATGAGCAGTGAGTTCAAGATAAGTCTCATGGGTGAGCTTCAGTTCTTCCTTGGGCTACAGATCAAGCAAGGCCCTGAAGGAACATTCATCCATCAAGCCAAGTACACGAAGGACATCCTGAAGAAGTTTGATATAGGAGATTGCAAGCCTATGGCTACTCCGATGTCAACACAGACGGCGCTTGATGCAGATGAAGAGGGAGAAGTAGTGGACCAGAGGAAGTACCGAGGGATGATCGGCTCACTTCTGTACCTGACGGCAACCAGGCCGGACATTCAGTTCGCGGTCTGCCTCTGTGCGCGTTTTCAGGCCTCACCAAGGACGCCACATCATCAAGCGGTGATGCGCATCTTCAGGTACCTGAAATACACTCCTGAGCTTGGTCTTTGGTTCTCTTCAGCTTCGACTCTCACTCTTCGAGGGTATTCGGATGCTCACTTTGCGGGTTATCGGTTGGAGCGCAAGTCTACTTCCGGCACCTGCCAGTTCCTTGGTTCCTCTCTTGTCTCTTGGTCCTCACGTAAGCAATCTAACGTATCCACTTCCACTACAAAAGCCGAATACATTGCTGCTACTAGTTGCTGCTCCCAGCTCCTTTGGATGAAATCCACTTTGAGTGACTTTGTCCTAAGCTACAAGAAAATCCCTCTCCTAGTTGACTCTACTTCTGCTATCTCTGTAGCCAAGAACCCCGTCTTGCACTCTAGAACCAAGCATATACACGCGAGGTTTCACTTTTTGAGAGATCACTATGAGAAGGGAGATATAGACTTGGTCCATGTAGCTATCGAGAACCAGCTAGCCGATATCTTCACCAAGCCCTTAGAGCTAGCTGCTTTTCCTTGTTTCTTTCCTTGTATTTTGTATCATACCATGCATTGCATTGTAACGTATGCATTTTCACTTACACTAGCACTAGAGCTCTTCTGGTATGACGAGTTAGTACTTCCTTGTGCTAGATTGTACAGTTGCTTGCATGATCATGGTTGGCTAAGCTCCTTGAATCTGTCTAATATCATTTATGAGCTAAGTCACTTTTGTTTCTTGAAAATCAAAAATCATGATCACCACTTGACTTGGCTACCTAGCATATGTAGGAATGTTGAATGCTATGCTATCTTTTCATGCTTGGATATGCTAGTCATATGCCTTTGTTAAGTTGATGCCTAAGCATTTATAACACCTTGCCTAAATCTGAATTAATATTGTTTACAAGTGGTGTCCTATAAGTTAAATTGAAAAGTTCTAGGTGGGTTCACTTGTCACACTGATCTAGTTTGAGATAGCTTGCCCTTGCACTTTGGCATGAACTTGGACTAGGCTGTGTTTGACCAAAACCTTGTCTTAAGCTTTGGATGGTTTTCTAAACCTAGGCCTGGCATTGGTTGGTAAGAAGTGGCAAAAACAAGTGAATAACCCCTGGCATATGATCTGATTTGTTTGAAGTTAAAAATTGCTAAATCTAAAATCTGCATGTCTCTAAATTGCTTATGGCCTGTTGTATATGCTTTGGTTGAGAGTAGCACACCTTGTATGTTTTGCTAGCATCTTGCTGTTCATGCCTATCTTGCTAGATGCTATTCATGTTGATGATGCTCTTTTCAACAACACTGAAAAACATGCTCCTGATCTGTATAAGATAGATTCAATTGAGCTTATTTGCATGCTTCCTTGCCCTCACTTGCTCTGTATGCTAGAACTTGTATTTACTAGCTTTTCATCCCTGCAGAGCTCTTCATGGTACACTTCCTGCCTTTCACGGCATATTTTGAGGGGGAGTTGTCCATTTCAGGGGGAGTTGAGTTCTATGAACCCTTGATGTGTCCATTGTCAACAAGGGGGAGAGATGTTGACCCTTGAGGGGAGAGATGTTCCCAAGGGAAATTCATGGACAAAGGGGGAGAACTCTATAGAGATCTAGTTGAGGGGGAGTTTGCCTCTTTCTGGAGGAGCCGATGCTTTGCCTAAGCATGACTGTGTTGAGCCAGTTTGCCTTTTTCTTGAGGGGTCATGCTTTACTTTGATCGACTACGTTGAGCGGTTTCCCTTGTCTTAGGGGGTCGATCTTTGGTTTTCCTTTTGTTGCCTCATTTTGCCCTTCTTTGCTTGTGTTTGGCTTTTGGGCATCTTGAGCAACTTCTTCTTTTCTTCTTTCTTTTCGGTTTTACGCTTTTCTTCTTGTCTTTGTTCTATTTCAGGTTACAAGTAGAAGGTGTTGATAATGCACTCATCAAGGGGGAGATTGAGAGGCAATGGACCGGCTCCATTGCCTCTGGAGTGATGAGTGATTGTCAACAGAAGCCAAAGACCCAGATGGACTTGGGCACAAGACCTCCGATGGACAGGAGGCCCTCCGATGGACTGGAGGTAGATGGAGAAGAAAGTCCTCCGAAGGACTAGAGGCATGCTCGGCGTCTGTCGGCCATGGGAGTTCGGTACATGGAGGAGCGGCATGGCGACGGCAGGAGTAAGTCCTCCGAAGGACTGTGAGGCTGCCTTGATGGACAGGGGATGCCTGGTGCCACCGCGGTGCTCCAATCCTAATGCGTGGCGCGAAGACGTGCGAGGGAGGCTTTGGCGGCTTCAGCTCAAAACCGTCAATCAAGCTACCCAAGCCTTGGTGAGTTGGGCCTTGACTCGCCAAGATAGAGAAGATGGGCCTAATCCGGCCCAGGCGAAGACTTCCAAAAGTTTCCCGGTTTCTGACTTCAAAACCGGGGGCGGATCGCTGATTGGACTACTGGCCACGTGGAGAACATCCAAGGATTACGTAGAACTTACGAAGATCAAGACTTCATCGTGGTCGTCCGTCCCGAAATATCCTGTAATCTTTCTTTTGAGTCCTTAGGGTTTGTCTAGTTGTAGGGTCCTAAGTGCAAAACTATCCAAACAGCACTCGGGTATAAATAGGTCCAAGGCAGGTCATTAGGGTGACTCTTGGCTGCCTAGATTAGGTTTTCCTTTGTGATTTTCATCCTTAAGCCTTGTTCTCCATTGTTAGGGAGGTTAGAGTAGGATTTAGCCTCCTAATCATGAGGGAAGGTGAGGGTGGTTGCTTGGGACGAATTTATGCTTCTATACTGAATCTTTAGACCCATCTTGGCACTTAATTGAAGCAAATTCATGCAGCAACCTTGTGCTCTTCTCCTCCCCCTCTCTCTTTAGTTTTTGGGTTCAATCCTTGGCTTTTGGGTGCTTGTGTTGGCCAAGCCTGAATCCCTTCCGTTGATAATGTTTTGGGCTTGCTAGGATGTGGAGATCATGACTTAGTTCATCTCAATCCTGCTGGATTGCCACAAGCAAGCCCCCTTTGTGTTTTCCCCCTTTCTTGCCCAAAGATTGCCATCTCACGAAATCTGAAATTCCCGCTGATCCCTTGATCATTTTGCGTTGATCTTTTGGGAAAAGCTTTGGAATAAGGTCCAGATAGCCTGTGCAAAATTTCATGAAGATTGGACAAGATTTGGTCTGGTTTGGGTTGGAAAACCCCCTGTCTGCGACTCTACCGGATAATCCGGCAGAGGCCACCGGACAATCCGGTTCCACCGAATAGTCCGGCAGCACCCACCGGATAGTCCAGTGTGTGGCGCTGTCTGGGCCGTGCCATCGGATAGTCCGGCAGCAGGCACCGGATAGTCTGGTTCCACCGGATAGTCCGATGTTGGCCACCGGATAATTCGGTCCTCCTAGGGAACTGCAGTGTTCTTCCCTTTCTTGGTTTTTTCACTGTGTTTCTACTTCGGATTGTTGCATTTCCCACTTTCATACTATTCTCTTTGCTTGCTGTGAGTCGGTGAGACGCACCTTGGTGCGGTGAGTGTTGTGTGGTGGTTTTTGCAAAGTTCATTGCATCGGTGCCATTCTTGGTCGGATCTTGATCGTTCTTGCATTGGTGTGTATCCTCTCAGTGGACGGCACCCTTGCACTGCTAGGCACATATTTGTTCAGTGGACGGTGCCTAGTTTTGTTTCTCTTGAGATTTGCAGAGCACCTTCTTGGGGTTGTGATTTTGAGTTTTTAAGTGCTCCTATTCACCCCCCCTCTAGTCGCACGTCTCGGTCCTGCACAAGTGTGAGTGTTATGCCTAAGTCAGTGTTCGATAAGCTAAAGCTGCCTAAGCCAGAGCCTACAGCCATGTGTCTAGAGTTAGCTGACCACTCAGTGAGATATCCAGAAGGAGTAGCTGAAGATGTGCTAGTCAAGATTGGAGAAAATCTCGTTCCAGTTGACTTTGTTATTCTGGATATGGGAGGAAGTTCATGATCACCATTGATACTCGGAAGACCTTTTCTCAGGACAGCACAAGCTAACATCAATGTAGGAAAGGGAGAAATCAAGTTCAACATCAATGGAGAATCAAGCTCATTCAAATTTCGTCCAAGATTTGAAGTATGCCGAGCAATTGAAGAAGACGAAGCTTGAAGGAGAAGATTCATCTGCAGTGTCTACACAAGGCATTGGACGGTCTGGATTAGAGTCTGGCTGAAAGACTTTAAATTTCAAGCGCTTTATGGGAGGCAACCCAGGTATTTTTAAAAAGTTTTTAGTTTAGTTTATCTTTTTTCTTAGATATTAAAATTTAGACAAACTTCATTGTGTCATGAACCATAGTTGAAATTAATAAAGTCTTCATTTAGTTAGATTTCAATTTTGAATTTTTTTTTTGAATTAAGGATTGGATAGTAAAAGACAACTACTCTCACTTAATGTAGCTATCTAACTTTGAAAAAATTATGAAGCCTTTGCCAGTTTTTGTATTTAGTTCGATTTTTAGCGATTTATTTAAAAAGAGAGACAATTTTTCTAGATTTTATCTCGATGATTGATAATCAAAATTCTCTCTCTATATTTTTATCCAAAAACTAGGCATTTAACCTAAGCCACGTTAAAGAAAGGAAGTGAGTAAATTCAATTCAATGCATGAATTGAGTTGCTTATCTTTATTCTGAAATTAATTTGGTTGAGTTAACCAAACATTTGGTTTTATTCAAAATAAAACATAGGTGTATTTCTAATATGCTAAATAGGTTTAATCTTTTAATATGGAAATAACCTTTATCTTTTTGAGTGCTCTATTAATATTAAACCTACATTAGTAGGGAATATATATATATTGCTTATTAGCAAGTTAAGGACGAAGAATTAGTGAAGACAATTAACAACTTAATAAAAGAGAAGTTAATTAGGCAACATAGAATCCTTCTTTGGTCATGAAGGTACCAGCCAACATAAAGATATAGGATATGATCAAAGTTTAATTGGATAGGAATCAAAGGACAAGCATCCAAGGAGACAAAATTGAAAGTTGGATTGAAGATTCTGTCAAAACCGGCATGCATGTTGACCATCTTGCAGAGGAAGCCATCCATTATTGAAAGGAATCCTATGACCAATCTTCAGTAGGAAGGAGAGGACCAGTAGGGCCATATCTGGCCTGGCTCGGCCGACCAACCCCCATGGCTCGGCCGGCCCTAGGTGTTCCTCCACCAGATACACCTCCCCTTTGAACCACCTCTTTGCCTATAAATATGGAGTAGTTGTTGCATTCTACCACCACCAGAACAACCATCAGAAGCCAGATATCTCGAGGAGAAGAAGTAGAGTAGTAATCTTGAGAGGAAAATCTTGAGAGAGAAGATGAATAAGTTTTTCAAGAAGACTTTCAAGGGGTCTTCATCAAGAGGAAACTCTCATCGGGAGGAGGATGATTCATCAAGGCATTCATCTAGGAGGCACTCCGTCTCCGAGATGGGAAGTTCTGACTCCGATCGAAGCCTACGTCGAGATCAAGGATTACGAGGTTGCTCATCTCGTTTTTCTGATGATGTGGTGGAGCCCACCAGAAGGCCAAGAACTCGTTCTCAAACTCAAGCCCCTCAACCTATGAACATCGATGATGAAGACGAAGGGTGGAATTATTCTTCGGAAAGTTTTTCCCTAAGATCAGTTGTTGAGGAGCAGAGGTATCACAGTTGCCAGAGAAGAATTACTTCTAATTTCGATCTAGATTTCGATTTCCTCAATGCTCTAGATTTCACGCACAGCATAGAAAGAGCATTTGATAATCTAGGTTGGAATCCTTTCGTTCACTTTAGTGCAACCTATCAACAAGATCTAGCACTAGAGATGATGACTGCCATGGACATAGTTCAGTCCTCTGATATGGTTTTTAATCTAAGATTTAGAATTAGAGAGGATTTGATAGAAATTTCTTCTGGCACTATTGGGGCTTTGTTAGGATTTCATGAGAATGCAATTGAAAATATTGATCTTGATCAATCCACGATAGAAAACATTTGGTTGAGAATTGCAAGTAGTTCTACTAAGGAAACGATGAGGATAGAGGATAGTCAATCCTATTATCAGAATCATCCATAGGTTTATGACTTGCAGAGTATTAGAAAGGCTTGATGACGCAAAAGTGCAAGTTGCAGAATTGAAATGGCTTTATGTTGCACTATGTCAACCTACTTGGATAAATCATATTCATTCCATGATAAATCATTGGATTATCCAAAGAAACAGAAGCACTGGGTTGCTAGGTTTTGGGCATTACTTGACCATCATTACATCATCAGTCAGGCCTAAATTGGTTTTTAATCCTATTTACACAAAGGCACCGGTTAACATTGATGAGAATTCCCTACGGAAAGGAAAGTATATTTATGGAAATTCAGCTAGTGGATTCTTTGTTTCTAAAACCAAATTCAAAATTCCTAGTCCCAGACTTGCTTTATTTGCTCAAGACAGAATTGATTGGCTAGAGAAATTCATGTTCGAAGAAGGTGAATGTGGCGGAACCGCCGATTTAATCCGGGCTAAGCACACCTGCCACCTCTGGCTTGCAGTGCGATTAGACTGAACTAAACCCGGTCGTCCGTCGAGAGTCATTCGACTCCCGATGTTACCTTTTCCCAAAGGAACCGACATCATACACATCCAGCCCACAATGGAGCCACAACAGATACATCATCTCAGGCAGTTGAATATAGCATATATAAACTTGTTTTTCAAACCGGTTCGAAATAATAACACAAGTTTCAACATATTACCATACGAAAGACAAGTTTGAAACAGATAGCGGAAGCGAATTTGAAAACGTCTCACAGCGGAACGAAATACTTTACTAGTCTTCATGCAACGTTGATCGAGATGAGCAGCACCGAGCCCACCGGTACTACCCTCCTCCAAGTAGTTGTCCAGATGTCGCCGGTACCTGTTCTCAAAAGGTGGGGGCAAACCCTGAGTACTAATTACTCAGTAGGACTTAGTGGATTGGCTTACGGCTGACGCAAAGCTTGCTTACTAGCATGTGGATCCTTAGCCATTGATTTTAAACAGTGGTATATCAATATAGAGTATCAAGATTCATCTTTTGCATATAACTCCAATTTAATAACTTTCAGAAATGTAAGCAATACAATACAAACATGTAGTATTTGAAAACATGAGTAACGGATATAATATATTCAAGTAGTTACTACGCTGCCCGACAGTGATATTGGCATTCCCACACCTGGTAGGCATCAGCGATTCGAATCGATTTTTAATTCCCGGGAATAACTATCATGCCAGGGGTATATGCTTACTAGCCATTGCGTTCCCACATATAGCCCCAATCTTAACCTGCCTCGTCCCAAGTTCGATTCACTCCCGCCTAGCCCCCGGGTTGTGCCCCCATGATGAGCCTACCGACATCTCGGTCTCCCCGTCATGAGTACCAAGCTCCCCCGGGCCACCTTCCTCTCAACCAGCGGGTAGGAATGTGTCTCTGTGCTTCGGACGAGCCCAGGAAAGACTTTACCGGTCCCATTTCCCGGATAAGCACTCTAGCAATGTTATGCCGATCAGCAGACGAACAGCGGAATGGCCTTATGCGACTCGGGCGGAGCCAAACGCACACCACATAATAAAATTATTCTCCGCCCGGTCTCCATTTAAATCATGAGCATAGTATTACTTTCTCAATAGTAAAAATTTTGTAACCTTTGAAATCACTTACGTGACGAGTGACTCCTTTCACTCGTGTCTACTCGCACCTAGCAGAGCCTAGGCAACTCGTCCTACGAACTCTAAATATAGGTGCTAGGGCCAGGGCGGCCAGGAGATCTAATGCAATTGTTTTCAATCCACTCCTAATGCGGATGCGTAATGAAACAATCAATTATTATATTAGTTGGGAGAAAATCATGGTCCTGCCTACCTTTGCTTATTCTTATCAAGCCAACAAACTAAACTAGGTTAGTTTGTCGGGTTGTGGGGCTTTGCCTCAAGCAACCCCTTGATCACTTGGACAACTCCTCCTTCCAAACACGACTGATGGGCTCTCCAGGTCGTGTCTGGGGCTTACTTGATCTTCTGGATCACCATTGCTTAAAGTAGCTCCCGCACTTGTTTCTCAATCACGTATCTGCAATAAGCGTTGCTATATGAATGCTATGCATGACACAGTGAATGAGATGCACGATCATCAAGCATACAACTGGTTAAGCAAAATATGAGGCAAACATCTAGTTACGCTTGTAGTGGATTACTAGCTCAATCAAAACCTCCCGACTGGCACTAGCATTAATACTACTTTTATGGACCTGAAGCAATCATGTATGTGCAATCTCACAAGAACACATATACAAAAATCAAGTTGTCAATCATAAAGCTAACATGGTGATGTGAGCCGATCAAACATGCAATAGTTATTTAGTCATTAAGATTACTATGGTAAGTGTGGTGGTTTCTATTGGATATACTAGTTTCACATTTTCTATTATTTACATAAATATGCATTATTTCTACCATTTTCAAAACAGAGCCAAAACCTTACATGCACCACCTCCTATGCTAGCAGTGAGTCATGGTCATAACCTAGAGGTCATATTAAGCCCCTAAAGTCACATGGAGCATTTTTTTTCACCATAGCAACCTTTTCCTAAATTAATGTATGCTTAAATACAAGACAAGGGCAAAATAGTAATTAAACAGTAAATGCTAGGGCTACCATAATTTATACAAAGCCTACACATGTTCACAAGGCCTCTGCCCAAATTTCATAATTTTTGAAACTCATTTTACCCACATTTCCTATTTATCAAGGTTTTTCATGCATGCACAATAACAGGGGCAAAAAGGTCTTTTCATACCCAACCATCATATCCATCCGGTAGATCTACTCACAAGGAGTTCATAGCAATTGAGTTCACATTTTTGTGATTTTTCTACGATTTTATATGATTTTTCAAAGTTATCAGTCGAAATATGCATATTAACCCTAGATATAGGATTTAAACGTGAATAAACCTAACTTTCAGGGGCTAGGTCGTCATATCTGCATGACTCAATGAATAACGCATTGGATCTGAATGTGAATCCGTGAGAACCGAAGGGCTCAAATGCAAAAATGGCCGTCTCTTCCCTGGCTTTCTTCTACCTCGCGCCAGGGAGGAAGGCCGGCGGCGGCGCTGCCCCTCTCGGTCGGGCGGAGCCCTGCAGGCTCACCGGAGGTAGCGGGGAAGTGGGAGGAGTGGTTGGGGAATCTTACCCCCTACTTTAATCGACGGGAGAGGGCGCGGGGAGATGTGACGACGATGAGCAGGGGCGACGAGCTCCGGCGGTGCGGTGGGCGGCGTCGCGGTGGAACCGGTGGCCTAGGCCGGTGCGGAATGGTGGAGCGAAGGTCGCGGAGGAGCGGCGCGGTGCTCTGGTGGCGCGGTGAGGCACGGACCAGCCGGCCCAGCTCGAGCTCCGAGCTGCCTGCTATGGTGGCATCCGCGCAGGCAAGGCAGGGAGAGCGGAGTGAGGCCGAGGCAGGGGAGGGCCGGGGAGAGGCCAGGGAGACGCGGTGAGGGAGGCAGGCGAGTGAGGCGGGGCGCGGCCGCGCTTCGGCTTGAAGGAAGCGAGCAGGGGCCCGCGGCCATGGCGCGGCAGGCGCGTGGCCATGGCGGCCAGGAGCCGGCGCCGCGTGGGCGCGGTTGAGCAGGGAGAGAGAAGGGCGACACGGCGCGGACCGAGTCTATGAACCGAAGGTCGCTGATAGGTGGGACCGGGGCGAAGTAAAATGAAGATGGCCTATGGACCGGGTGCAGGAAACGTGGAGCTGTGGGACCCACCCGAGTACCGGCGCAGGCGACCCGACAGGTGGGGCCCGCCCGTCATAGAGACAAGGAAAAAGGAAATTTTTGGTAAAAAGGAAAAGAGCCCTTTGACCAGCTGAAGTCATGTTTTAAAACTCTGTTTTTGAACACCTTATGGTCCGATTTTGCCAAAACCCCAAATACAAAAGTTGTTCTAATCTTCTAGATCTACAACTTTGTCAAAATGCGCAGTACCCACTTACATTCAAATTTTGTGAGTTTTAATGAATTCAAATCAGGGGTTCATGTTTGACCAACTATTTCTTTAACCTTATAAATTCTGTTTAGCCTATTTGTGTGCATTTTCATGCCAAGTAAACTATACCAAAGTTGCTTAGTATTTTATTTCCTACAACTTTGGTATTCAAGTCATGGTCAAATTTAGAACTTGGTTTCAGAATATTTTGAATTTACTAAATTGTTCTCAGTTTGGCAGATTTCTGTCTTTTTCATTAATTGACTCAAAACTCCACTTAAACCTTTGTGCATGTTATCACACTCAATACCAAACTTGATCCACATAAAATTGTCTACAAGTTTGTCATAGAGAATTTGGTCCAAAACACATCATATTTTGAACTATAGTCACAAGTGTGCTCATGGGTTTTGTAACTTCAATTTATGTATGGTCCTTTTTGTTTCAAACCTTTGAAGTATCAAACGGAGTCCAATAACTTTGATATTTGGTTCAGTTGAAAGCTTATAAGTTTAATTTCATTTCCTAGTCAGGTAGATTTTGAAGTTCTATAGTGAAAACAAAAGTAATTTCAGAACGAAGTTTGGGGAAAGGTTGAAATGCAGATTTGGGGGTTTAAGTGTGGACCAAGTTTGACCTGCTTTGACTTGGCCTTTTGAAGTTTCCAATTCAACAATTTTAACTTGTGATTTCTCCACCTTAGTTCTTTCCATCTCCAAACATGATTCAATTATAAGAAACCATTACCTTAAGTCAAATATGAATTAGGGCCTCTGAGATGCCGGAGGCATCACAGTGAATCAAGCCAACAACCATCATCAGCTGGATGGAGCGACTGGGAGACACCCTCAACTCAGCCAAGCCGACAGTTTTTGAGTGAACAGTTTAGAGCAGGATCGTCACATGGACCTGTGTTTAATCCAAGGCCATTCAGCTCTTATGATCTGACCTCTACTCTAGTGTTCACACCTTCACCAAATATCCCTCCACCTGCAACATTTATTCCAAGAAGAGCAAGATTCCACACTCCAGAATATGTTGCAGCTCAGAATATGCCACATCAATCATTCTATGGCATTGAATCTGTGGTGGCCCAGAATTATCAGCTCGTTGATCAAATGAGAGAGAATATTAATCAATATGAGCAGAATACCGAGAATATTGAAGAACAATTGTTCAATCTGAGGCTATGGAATCAAGATCGATGAAGACTTAGGTTTGCTTTCTTACTTTTTGTTTTAATTTTAGTTTTTTTATTTATTTTTCGTCGTTTATATGATTTTCTTTTATGTTTTCTTTTAGTTTATCTATTTATGAGTGATTATTTTTCTTTTGTGAGCTAGTTTAATCATGATTATGTATCACCCCTTTGATGAAATAAATAAAATCTTAGTTTTCTTTTATTCTAATGTCAATTATTAGACTAATTTATACTCTCATTAATGCAATTTAATTGAATTATGATCAGCATTTATGAGATAGATATAATATTTTCATAAAGACCCATATGTTATTCATATTTAGATTTCACTTTTATCATGATGATCTCCTTAAAATTTTTATTTCTGGTTTTAAAAGACTATGATCATTTTCTATGATTATTTTTGTATGGGCCCTACCTATTAGAGCCATATTTTAAACCATAGTTTGATCAAATTTAATTCTTGGTTGAGTTGAATTAAGATTTGAATCTAGGGATTGAGATTTCAAAGCTGGTCATTCATTTTGCTTATCTTTTCATTTGCTAGCCATTTTATCCATGCATTGTATCTCTCTCTACATTAGAAAGAGTGCAAACTTCGCTGGATATCCCCCCTAAACCAAGATTATCATTATCAAACTCCCTTGATCACAACCTATTATTTTCTGGAGTATTTAAAAGGATTTCATTCTTATAAAATTCTATCCGCAGTGCTAAAACATTTCTCTACAAATATACTCTAGGACAAGTATCGTTCAAGAGTGGGGATGGAAAGTGTCATATTAAAAAAATATTTTATTATATTTTTGAGGCACAAAAATTAAAAAAAAAGAAAGAAAAAAAGAGAAGGGACCAAGTGGTCGCCTAAAAGAAAAAAAAGACCAAGTGGTCGAAGTAGAATTAGAATATATATATATATGCCCCTCAAAAATCTTTATATTTTGGGATATGCGACTTTATTTTACTTTATCAATATACTACAGAAAATATTCCAACCATATGTAATCCGATAGCAAGGACTTCATTTGTGCCTTAAGATCATTGATTTATTCGCATATGTCCACTTTTCTATATATATTTTTGCTCTGATCTTTCATCATTTATTTTCCATGACCCTTTTGAGAAATCTCAGTAATACCAGTAGATTCTTTTCTTAGTTTGACAATATATTGAGGTTAAAATTTGATTAGGATCCTTACCAAGCTTCAAATAAGCCTCCACTTTTTCTTACATATATTTGTAGTTTATAGGAAACACTTCTTATACTGAGAGACTAGAGAGATGAGTGTTATATTTGGGCCTTATACAAATTTTGATCTTAGAAAGTTGATTTCTTTTTTTTAAAAGGTCTTTATTGAAAAATGAGGAGATTTATTATCGATGAAATTGATTTCTACTTATATTTCTATTGTGGGATATGCTTAAATGAATATCTATTTATCTATATGATTGCTGATCCAAACTTGAAAAATTTTGAGAGTTTAAATTTAGTTTGATTATTTGATTTTAGAATATAAGTTAACTTTGATTTTAATTTTTGACTTACTCGAGGACGAGCAAGGTTTAAGAGTGGGGATGTTGTTGACGCGATATTTGAACGAATATTTTGCATCATTTTATGTAGTTTTTCGCTGATTTCATACATCAACAATATCTTTTACTAACAATTATCACCGATTATTGTGGATTTTGCAATATTGTCTTGGAAATATGCTATATGTGATTTTTACAGGTTTTTGACCAATTATTCGCGAAATTCACCACAATCTACTTCGAGTAAGAAAAGACCTCTGAGATGTTATTTCATGAAGACGATGATCTAGGCTTGGTTGACTTATGTCCCTCCTCTGAGTCAATCAAGGATTTCTAACCAGAAGCTTCTAGAAGACATCAAGTGCTACAAGTTCATAGAAGAATATATGGTAAAAGTATTTCAATTAAGTCCAAAACTAGAAGGATTCGACAAATCTCGGAGAATATAGAAGATTCCAGAACCCCAAGAGTCCGAGATCCTCCGCAATTATATTTCTTAAGCACCAAGCAACGTCCCCGTGAAATATGGACACAACTAGGCGAGGGAGGAGTCCTAGTCAGCCGACCAGAGCCCTCCAAGTCGGCCGACCAGGAGACTCTTAAGTCGGTTGGAGTTTCCTTTTCTACCACGTCATCTCCGGACTATATAAAGCTAGCCTAGGCCCCAAGGTCGGGCATCCAATTCATTATCAAGGCGTGAAGATGGCGACAAGAGGGACCCCAACTAGAGGAGAGTAGAGGGTCGAGTTTCTAGTCTAGGATTAGAGTTCTTCTTGTTCCTGGAGGTGATTAGAGGCCTTGCAAGGTGCTCTATTAACCTTGCTCCAGAGGTCTAATTGTATCATCAAGGGAAGGTATGATCATTGCTGTATTCTTGATACAATTTACTAATGAAGCGTTGTTCTTGTCTAATTATCATATTCTTGCTCTAATCATGCATGTTCTAGCTCTAATTAACTTTAGGTCTAGATGCTTGCTAATTAGATCATGTCATTAAGGGTGTTATTCATCTAGCGTTCTTGATCTCTAATCTAGTTTACTAATTACATGGTTGTGTTTGTAATCATGGTGATTAGAGGTTCTAGTTGCTCTAATTATGTTATTAGACTATGTGAAGTAATTAGAAGCGTGTTCTCTAATTATGTATGCCTGTTGAGAGTTTCTCGTCGATTACCTAGTTACTGGTGACAGTAGAGCCCGGGGAAAGGTTAAACTCGATCTAGAGGATTAGATTGGTTGATCTTGATTTAATTATGCTACGATGAATATGATTGAACATGCTTATTTACCTTGAGCTACTAGTTATCTCGCTCCTCTAATCTTGTTGTGGCACCCATATCGCGTATGTCTTGGATCCAATTAGAGCTTGATTAGAATCTAGTCAATACCCTTTGATTAGTCCACTAATATTGGTCTAATTGCTTATCATATATATATAACTTATCTAATTTAGGTTAAGGATTGGTTTAGAGATAGTTTAGACACCCTTTTTACCTTTAGTTTTCCTTTAAACTCTTGTTAATTAGCTCTCAATTAGTTAGTTTCCCGGATTGACAAAACCCATGATACTCATCGTGGGGAAAAGCTACATACGATACTATCGCTTGCAGTATATGGTTTGCCATGCTTAAGTGCCGTCAACACCTTGTCATTCCTCTTGTTTTGGTGACTTGTTGCCAAAAGGGGGAGTATGAGTAGTGAGAAGTGTTGAGACCTATCAATCTATGTATCCTACCCTATTTGATGTTGTAATGTAATGAACTATGTTTGTAGTGTGTGATGGAACTTAATTCGAACTTGTAATAATCTTTAGTTAGTTCGTTGTAATGGTACCTTGTGAGCTGTGAACTAGTTTGCTTAATCTCTATGGATGTTGGTTGTTGTTTATGGTGTTTTGTTATTTGCCTCTTTTCTTTTAGTGTATAACATGTCATATGCATCACGTTTATTTCGTGACACTTGTGTGTACACCCCTCAAGTAAAAGTATATGGTATGACTTTCACTTTCTCTTTACTTCTGCATAAATTGGCTTGTTAGGCAAATTGTATGTGAATTGATTCATGCACAAATTTAGGGGGAGTCACATATATGCTCTTACTTAAAAGCTTATGTCTATTATCTTGTCTCAACACTTTTAATGGTTTGTCAACAATCACCAAAAAGGGGGAGATTGTAAGTGCAATCAACCTCTATGAGGGTTTTAGTGAATGTTGATAAAACATTAAAAGACACTAATGACTTTCATGAGCATGAATATAGTGGTAAAATGATAAAATCAAGTGAAAGTGCTACTCACCCATATATCCGGCAAAAGAAGATGGTCTAAACTCATTATCAAGCAAACAAGTGCTAAAGTGTCATTGCAAAAAAAGGAGAGGCCCCTCATTTATTTGAAGTAAATTGAAAGTGGTTCGGGCTCAAGTTCAAGGTTATTAGATTTATTTGCATCTTGAGTATAGGAACCGCCATACTATTAAGGGGGGTCCAACTTGCAGTGCTCCTAGTGTCATCGAGCTCACAAAGGTCAAACCTTCCATCCAAATTCAAGTCCAAAATCTCATATTCAAATTTGCATTTTCTTAGTGCCCATCGGTTGGACCGATCGGTCCAACTGATCTTGCTGCTTGGCACCGATGGGTAGGCTCTGTTGTACCCATCGGTTCCACCGATCCAGACCGGTTCAACTGGTCTGCCTCGTGTCCAAGTGCAACGGTTCAGTAAACGGCTAGTTGGTGGGTGGGGGTATTTATACCCCTTCACTCCCTTCTTCTTCTCTCTCTTGGCACTCCACCAACCCTGAGACAAAAGCTCCGTGAACACTCATTTCTCCTTCCCCCTTTCCACTCCTAAAAGCTCAAATCCTTTAACGATTGTGAGTGTGAGCAAGTGAGATTTCAAGAGAGCATTCAAGACTCCGTGTTCATCCTCCTCTCTCTCTCTCTCGTTCTTTGTGAGCTGTGGTGACCCTTGAAGCAAATTTGGTGGACTTGTTACTCTTGGAGCCTTGTGCTCCTAGACGGCTAGGCGTCGCCTGTAGAAGCATCCGTCTTATGTGGATTGCTCCGAGAACTTTGTATTACCCCTCTTAGTTAGTATATCTCCACCGGTCTTTGTGATTGGGGAGAAGAGGATAAGGTCACTAGCCTAAACCCTTTGTGGGTCCCTCAACAATGAGGACATAGGGACACCTTTGTGGTGTGCCCGAACCTCGGGATAAATCCTTTGTCTCGTGTGCTTGCTTTGTGTTCTTATTGTTCTTGTCACTCCCACCTTGTGTTGGAGAGTTTTGCTTGGATCTCCCTCTTGTGCAGGTTTTGAGGCTAGCCCTTCTCAGATCTACAAGAGCTAGTCCTAAGAAACCTCTAGGAACTTACGGTATCAAATTTGACCTAGTAGATTTAGAGATCAATTCATTTCTTTCTGCTGCTATCCAGTTCTACCGGTGAGCATCCGCACCTGTTGGAACCGGTCTGTCACTGATATTTCGGTTCGAGTTTGTGTAAGTTTGCAGATTTTCCTATTCACCCCCCTCTAGGCAACTTTCAAGATCTGTGAAAGATGATTCTTCTGCTCCTGGGAAGAAATGCGAGTGGAACGTCTCTTCCAGCTGCTTCCATGTCACAACAGTGCCAGGTGCCAGTGACGTATACCATCTGAAAGCTAGATCCATTAGAGATAGTGAAAAGAGCCAAATCTTCATGTGTTCTGCTATTGCTGCGATACCCAGTTGAGCCGTGTATCGGCTGATGTGCTCCACAGTGCTGGTATCATCGTTGCCACTGAACTTGGAAAATTTAGGTACTTTGAACTTGGGTGGAGGTGCCAACTGATCATAGGCCTCAGGGTATGGCTTGGAGTAGATGACTGCACCTCGCACTGACGTTACGCCGTACCGATTCCTAAGAATCTCGTCCAGATCAGCTTGGGCAGCCGATCCGTTAGTTGACCTGGTTGTTGAAAACCGGCCCAGACCCAAATCATGCTTGCTAGTTAGAGACCTCTTGATCATGGATTTTATCTTTGCCACCGTCTATATGGCTTGTAGGGTGCGGCTGTTTGGGTGGTCGGCGAGGAGGTTCTTCGCCTTCCTGCAGCAACTTGTATCTGAGTTGACACAAGTAGCCAGTCCGGTATGAACGCCGGTGGTACGTCATAGCATATAGGTTGGTCGTTGAGATTGCTGGGCACATGCATGACAAACTCGGCCTTGGTCCTCTCTGGAGGATTGATAGGAGGCATATAAGGCGGTCCAGTGTAGAACCTAGTTTCGGTAAAAGAAGTGCCGATCTAAGGTCTGATTTCCTGCGTTTACTCGCCAGGAAGTACTTCCTTGTCCACACGTGCCACTAAGTTCTCCATGGAGTTCAGTAGTACTTCTGCCTAACGCAGCATAGCCTGCCCCACCATGGAGTTCATCTCTTCCCGCAGAGCTTTATTGTGCTCTTCTGATGGTGTAGAAACAACCACACCATCGAGCGGACTTTCCGGGTACCCGACGCACTTGATGCCACCACTCTGCTTCCAAGTGAAGCAGTCAAGAAGCTCTTCTGATAGCTCATTGAGTATACGGTCGTAGACCTTCTTGTGCTCAGGTGTAAGTTGATCGAGCCTTGGCGGGGCGTCCTTGTCTTTTGGCCACGTGGTAGGGTCGTGGTGTGCCGAAAACTTCATTGCGCCCTTGTTCGATGTTTCCCCTATCATAACTTGATGAAAAGGTTGACGAAGGTGAGGTCCCACCGGACGTGTCAAAGAGTGTGTTGTCACAGAAAACCGGTGGTGTGGGGCCTCCGGGGCGAAGACACACTAGGAGCCGAGGATCACACTGCTGCTGCACTCGTCTCCCTATCGTGCGGCTCGGATCGGCTCTGAGAAGAGCCGATGTGGTTGGCTGTGGTGGTGCAGGGGTGCCACCTAGTTTGACCTTGAAGCCAGAAAGGTTGGATGGATGCGACGGTTGGCTCTGGTAAACGTTATATTTCTGTCGGATCGCTCAGATCGGAAACCATGAGAGATCGTGTACTCTAGTCGGTCGTGCATGTAGATGCTCGACGGTCGATGAGACGTTAGTGAAGCATTCGTGATAGCCAAAGCCACATCTGTAAATAAAGTAAACATAAAACACATCTAAAAGCATGATATAAAAGATCTGCATCGCCAGATCGGCTTCTAACCAGGACCTCCAACGAAGTCCATTCAGATAAACAGATACAAATTACGCCATGTGTAGATAGGGTGCTCGTGGTGCACTGATCTATCGCCATGTCGCATGCACACGCTGCAGCGGCATGTCGTGGATTGTAACAAGGGATTTGGTAGCACAAAACGAGCTACATGAAGATCAATCTATAACGTGAAGCATAGGTACATGGGTACATCGATAAGCATGCAAGGACAAAGATGAGTCTCGCGTCAAGCAAGGCTTGACATGAGATCCATCGGGGTAAACGATGGATCTCATGCCGAGCTAAGCTTGACACGAGGTTCATTGGGATCACTAGCAAACCGTGCAATCAAAAACGCTTCAATACATGGTTCACCATATGGCTCACGCCCTAGTGCCCTAAAGGATTTGAGAACCATTAGAGCATCCTTGAAAAACCCTAAGTGCTCAGGGGTGGCGGTGCACCGAGAGAGATTGGAGACAACCGCTGTTTAGGAAACGTCTATCGTCAATTTTATTATGTAGCATATGGGTACATATTTATAGTCTGGAGACTTGGATGCCAAGTCCGACTCTAGCTAGGAAAACGCTACTTTATTTGGACTAACCTTAAATTTACCAAAAATAAAAGATACATGGCATGCGGGCCTTGGAATCGCCTCTTCTCTAGATGATCGTCTGTGGTTCATCACTCGATATATTAGCCCATGGATCGGCCCATTTAGCCGATACAGCCCGAATGGCAATCGGCTAGATTTTGGCGATAACACAAATGCACACACAAATCCCATACCCATTCCCATATTTCCATCAACAATATTAACATAGGTGGTTGAGTGAGCGATCCAGGCTATATCTAACAGTGGCTCAAGTGGCTATCCTACCATGTTCCTTAGCGAGCAAAACATGTATGTTTTTTTTATTTCATAGGGCAATGGGTTGTGTTCATAAAATTGAGCAATTTATGCATCAAGTGGGGATTCCAGAGGACTTGCCCTTTGCTTAGCTGGGGTAGCATGTACAGCTGTTGGACTTCAATCCCCAGTGGCATCTGGAGTAGAACATCATGAGATCTTGGCTGATCAGACTCTCCGGTATGGCCTACGCGCACAACATGAGTTCAACAAGAGTTTGGTTTGTTCTGAGAGATGGATTTGTGAGTTGTCTAGTGGCTTGTACCGCGGCTCTAGTTGTAGTGAACTGAGTTGCTCTGTGGCTAGGCGCTGCACAATGAGGCGTTGAGCCATAGGTCGATTACACTATCGGGCCCAATAGCGATCGTTGAAGAGGCGCCACGGTCGTGGGTATGAACAGCCATAGCGATAACGAAGGTGTCGAAGGCGAGGAGGTCTCATGGTGGCGAGGAGGGTTTCTGTGGAACACCATGATGAAGTGTGTGAGATGCGCCACAAAAGAATCGAGACTAGAAATGAACACTGGTCAGGTGCTTAGTCCGTCCCACTTATCACGACAGTGTATCCTGATGGCCATCCACTTAGCGCGAAAGAGAGGAGAATAGCGCCTTGATCATCGTCAATGCCAAGCCCACGTGTCTGAAATATGACGACATGGTGACGGCGTGACGGCACGGGTAAGTTGAACCGACTAGGACTAGGTGTGTCGGTGCTACATGTTCGGCAAATTCGACGCGCTAAGTGAAGCCCAAAGGGGAGAGGGAAAGGAAGTTTTAGATTTCTCTTATTTTTGGATTTTGGGATTTGAATTTCAATATTTGGAGGAAGTGATTTGAGAGATATTCAAAGGGAGGTGCAATAGAATTTTGGAGGATTCATAGAATTTTGTTGAGCTCATATCAGCACACTTGACCAAAAACAAGTTTACGAAATTGAATTGAATTAGACAGGATATTTAGAGAAAATTTCTTTGGGCGATTTCGGTGCGTTACAGACCTACCCCAGTTAAAATAAATCTCGTACTCGAGATTCGGCTTGGAGGGTTTACAGGGATAGCTTTTGCTTCAACTAAACTACTTATGGGTCAATATGAACATTAATTGGGTTGGTAATTTTTAGCTTCTGTGGCAATGCACGGGCATATTACCTAGGTACAATAGATGGCCGGAAAGAGCAAAATTTGATATTTCAAATCAAATTAATACCAGCATGCTAACCTATTTTTTTCTATAATGCCAATGGCAGGCAACAATTTTCATAGTTGATGGTTTTCTTTTTGCCTTGCTATTTTTTAAATGGTACATGATCATATGATCCATTTTCCTTTTCTTTCTTTCTTTCTTTCTTTGTTTTTCTTCTTTTTCATCAGCATGTGATGTTGTTTAAGACAACTAGGTACATATTTATTCGCAAAAAAAACTAGGTACATATTTAGGTTCATGTGAAACACCCGTTTTTTAGGCTCAGATTTGCAGGTTCTCTTTGTATATTTGTCCTCAACCGATTGATTGTAACGTGATGTCTAAGGAAATCATGTGTTAGCAGTGACACATGGAACACCCATGTTGGAGTAAAAAAAACGTGTCTTCCATAAGGCTTTCCTTACGAGTATATAAACCACTGGAACATAGAGTTAGGACTTGGGCCGTGTTATTTTTAGGCCACCCGAAGCACGACATTTTGGCACGACACGAAGCACGGCACGGCACGATAAAGTTTGGGCCGTGCTGGCACGGCACAAACGCGAGGGCGGTGCTGTGTCTAAGATCTCGGCACGATGGGTGGCACGGCATGGCACGTACCTTAGGCTGAGCTTGGGCCGGCACGGCACATAAGTAGCACATCAACATTATAGTAATAAAACATCATTAAAATAATGGATCAAGGTCTTCCCGATGTGTTATCTTGTATCATTATTTCATGAATAGTATATTTGAAGATCGTAATTATCTAGCTTTTATTACGATAGTGATACACTAATAGCTGAATGATTAGAGAAACAAACGCAAATATCTCAAGTATCGTGCTTGGGCCGGCACGGCACGAAGACGTGCTAACGTGTCATGGACCGTGTTTAGGCTTAAGTAAAAACTTGTCGCGCCATACCGGCACGTGCGTAGCGTGGCTACAAATCGTGGCAAAAAATGACCCAAAGCACGAAAGGGCCGTGCCGGCACAGCCCGGCCCAATTCCCTGCTCTACTAAAACAGAAAACGAATGGGCAGAAAAATTGTGTGCTGCAAGTTCCAAAAAAACACTCCCGATTCCATTCGTACAGTGATCTGGTCGTTTTGTGCTACTTCCGTGACCGGTTGTCACACGAATATAACAAACAACTCGATACGGAGTCGACAGACTCTTCCTAGGAGTGAAATCGATTAACCCCCGGCAGATTAGCCCTCGACTCGGAAACATACTTTGCTAATCCCATGTGCTAACCCCACATTAAATAGATCTGAACCGGCCCCCAGCGCACTAATTAACTCCACCACCGTATCATCACACCGTGGATAAACCTAGACTAGCACTAGCTAGCTGCTCGTCGTCTCGTCCAGCGGCATGACGATCCCCGACAAGCGGCCGGAGAAACGCTGCCGGACTACGCCACCAGCGTCCCCCATTCCTGAGGACCTGCTCCTCTCCGAGGTCCTGCCGCGCCTGCCCGTCAAATCCCTCGCCCGCTTCAAGGCTGTCTGCCGCTCCTGGTGGCTCGCCGTCGGGAGCCCTGCGCTCGTCCGCCGCCACCTCCAGCTGACCCGCGCGGAGCCGCCGTCCATTCTCGTGATCCCGCGCAAAGATTACCACGACAGCGATGTTGACGACGACGACGACGAAAACGGATCCCAGTCCGAAGAGATCAGCTTCCACCGTCTCATTCTTGGCAAGGCGCCCGGCACAGCCGATGTGGAGCTCATGTTTGAGAAGGCGTGGCCGGAGGGCATGGCGCACGGCGCCCTCCCAACGCACTGCGACGGCCTGGTCGCGGTCGCCACGGCCACGGACCAGATATTCGTGTGCAACCCGGCCACCAGGGAGTTCGTGGCCCTGCCGCCGGGCAGCCGCGACGTCGTCATCGACTACAGGGTACCGGCGGTGGCCTTAGGCTACGACCCACAGCGCAACAGGTACGTGGTGGCCCGGTACTTCTACCGGAGGTACGACGTGTCCGAAGACATCGTGTCCGGCGAGTTCTTGCTGGACCACGACATCGGCCACGAGATCTTCGTGCTGGGCGACGGTGCCGGCGGCGGTGGCTGGGAGCCCACGGCCGACCCGCCGCACGCCATCGGCCCGGCGAGGCCGATCTGCACGCGGGAGGCCTTCTACTGGTGCACGTCCGAGCTCCGGCCAAGCGCGCTGCTGCGGTTCGGCCTGCGCAGCAGGGCGTTCGACGTCGTGCCGTGTCCGCCGGGCGCGGACTACGTCCACGGCGTTGATCACCTGACTGAGCTGGCCGGCAAGCCGTGCTACGTCCAGCCCGTCACGGACACGGCCTTCGACTTCTGGGTGGCGGACGACGACGGCGGGCCACGGCCGGAGTGGTCGATCCACTGCCGCGTCGACTTTGAGGACTGCAGCTCCAGCATCGGGTCCGACGCCTTGCTGGTGGTCGCCGCCGCCAGGGACAAGATGTTGATCGCCGCCGATCACAGGAGCGTCTACAGCTACGACGCCGGGCGGAAGAGTGTGCGGCAAGTGGTGGACATGGAGGAGGAGCTGGCGTATGAACGACCTGATGGAAGAACGTTCGCCGGAGAGCTGATGCACCATGTTGTCCCATACGTGGAGAGTCTGGTTTCGATTGGAAACTGCAACTACTAGCTACTCCCCAATCAGCTGGCCCGCGCCTGAGAGTTTGGGGGCGCGTGAGAGCGGTTGGCCCACGCGCGTCGCAACGCGCACCGGATAAGGATTGGGGTTGTATTGTGAAACCTCAATTTTTAATACCGATTTGATCAGTTCTCCACAGCCTGCATATATGGAGTGATATATACAGTATATATATAGTTTGGAAAAAGTCTGTAACCTCTTAACTTTTGTATGATTGTCTACTTCACATCCCACCTTTAAAACCAAATTTTTAACACTCTAAATATATAAAACCGGTCAAATAACCTCTAAATGGTTTTGGTGAGTGGTTTCGAGAACAAAGTCTATATAACACCTGAAATATACAGGGTTGTCTACATCACCTCTAGGCAGTAAATTTTTTCTTACTTTTTGATGACATTTCACATTTAGTGCGAACAGTCAGCGTCACCTCATGTCTTGATGCATGCATGTATCACTGACTCACCACCCCTCCTCGCCAATCACCACCTCTTCCTCTGCCTTGGATGCAACCACTCCCTGTCGGTTGTAGGTGAGGCAGGAGAAGAGGCAGTGACCGGCAAAGCGGGCAAGCATCGAGGCGTGCAGCAGGAGATGCGTGAGGTGGTCCTCAAGTGCCATGTCATCAAAATTAGGAAAAATCTACACACTTAACTATCGTGATGTGAGGGGGTGATGTAGACTAACCTGTATACGTGAGTCAAAACCACTCACCATAATTGTCCAGTTTTGTATAGTTTAGGGTGTTAAAATCAGGTTTTATTAGAGGTGGGGGTATAGAGTAGACGCCTGTGCAAATGTCAGGGGATTATATAGACTTTTTCCTATATAGTTCTATAGTTATGCAATCATACTAATTTGATAGAGTCTAAGGTGTTGATGAAGTACTTGCAAGGGAACTGAAGCACTTCGGTATTTCGTTATAGTGGGTGAATAAACACTACACTCGTGTGTTCCCTCTTATTACAGGATTGGGAGTATTTATAAGGCTCCCAGCTACCCTTTAGTCAAAATACTGTAAAAACCTCATTAACCACTATGTTCTCCAAATATTCTGGGGTATTACACTCATTCCAACCCTAGGTGTATGGAAAATGAGCTCTAAGCTTTATGCTTAGTTTCCTAATATGATTTTAGTGGTTGAGGTAACAACACGTGCCATTTGGGACTAATGGTTGTGCGATTACTTTTGTTAAGTCCTATGGTGCAAGAGATAGACTTTGGGAACAGACACATCGAATGAGGACTTAAAAGATCACAAGAGAAGACACAAGACTCCATCAGAAAGCCAGTGTAATGCTGTAATGCACGACACAATGGTCCTGCTGATCAAGACGCAAGCATAATGCATGACACGGACGGTCCTGCCAATCAGCATGCCAATTTACACCATCGGGGGGTCCGTGGAGCCCCATTAGATGATCAGAAGAGAAGAAGAAGCCTCAAGTTGAATATTCAAGACCCACTGCAAAATTACAGGCATCGGACGGTCCGATTGTCGAACCATCAGACGATCTGATGGTACCCGCGGACATTCTAGGTAGTGGAGAAGGAGAAACCAGATCCCGGCGCTTTGAAGCATCGGACGGTCCAATGGTTGGATCATCGGACGGTCCGATAGCCCATCGAACGATATGGGTAGAACGATCAACAAACTCAAGACCACAGGCGTGACATGCATCGGATGGTCTAATGGTCCCACCATCGAACAGTCTGATAGTCTCAGCAGTCGAATTAAAGTTGCAATGATTGACTCCAATGGCTAGTTGGGGGACTATCGGACGGTCCAATGGTCACAGTCTGCGTAGTCCAGCTGCTCCCCAACGGCTAGTTTTGAGGTTTTAGCTATAAATACCTCATGTCCGGTCTTCATAATGTAGTTGGTGACTTCTAAGTATATTGTAGCGTTGAGACATATTTTCTAGAGCCCAACAATCACCGGAGCTAAAGAGACACATCGCGGCATAGCTAGAGTTTGCAAGCATCTTTGCTTAGGCCTTGTTTTCTTACTCGTGCTTACGCGCACATCATCTTTGTAAGTGTACGGTTTGTAGTCTTGCGAGACTCTTCGGAGTGTGGAGTGGTCGCCACCTTACCTTTGAATGTGTACTTGATCTTTGCGAAGATCATTTTGCCATCCTCCACCTTTGCGAGGGCGAGGCCGTATTCCTTTGAGGACTACGCGAGAGCAAAAACTTACGAGAGGCACCAAACAAGAAGTAGGGGTAGAGACTTGCGGTCTCCCCGAACTTGGATAAAAAAAATCATCATGTCTCCAACGTGTGCCATCATCGATATCGTCATCGGGAGCTTGCATACACTCTATTATATCTCTTTAGCTTTCGCATTTGCATTCTTACAATTATGTGATTACTTTTCTAGACTAGTTGATAGGTTAGTTTCTAGGTAAAACTAGATTGCAAAACTAAGTCACGGTAAAATTAGCAACACTTAATAAAATCTTAGTACACGTAACTAGTTTATCCAGTATAGATTTTAATACGTTATCATAGTTTTAAGGAACCTTTAGTTTTAGAAATCCTAAATTCACCTTAGACGTCGTCCAACCTTCACGTGGCTCGCTTCGGCCTTCTTCGAATCGGCCCACCCGAAGGTATCTCCGCTTTTGCACAGGTCTCGACCCACCTTGGCCCGAAGGTACTTCGCCTTTTGGTACCAACCTCTGCAGGCTCGAACGGCCTTTCCGGAGTCCGAAGTGACCTTTGCCTCTCTAGGGCTGTCAGGATCTCTCGGGTGACCTGTGCATACACTGATCGTGATGTGTGTGGTTAGTGGGGGCAAATGGCCTTCTTCCCAACGTAAGGAAATGTGGACACTCCACTAATGAGTACAAGTCACAATATTAGGTCTTCAGAATTTGCAACTAATTATGGAACGAACCTACATGGAAAAAATTATGTTCATACATGTTTTTGGTATTTGCAAAAACACACAAAAAAAGTATACGAGCTCTGGACTATACGACGTTCTCAGCAATGATATACAATATATAGGGCTAACTACTCAACATAAATTTAAATTCAATGTTGCGTGCTGATCATATACAAATATGTATATCCGCGGTTACAATATAGAGAAAATTCTCTACAGGCCACCGAATATTAGCAGATTTCTCTACAACCCACTAAAAATTTTCTTTTGCTATACATATCACCGAGTGAATTTTTCACTTCCCTACGTACCATTGCCATCAATGGTACAAGCAACAGCAGTTTAGTGTGAAAAGACAATATTGCCCTTCTTGGCTCCACACATCATCCCCTTCCTTCATCTTTCCCATTCCATGAGCCTAGCAGCTCGACGAGCAGGGGGGGCTAGGCAACCAGCAGGCAGGCAGCTCGGCGAGGGGGGAGGGAGCTCGGCAAGCATTAGCGCTGCCGCCCCAGCTGTCTCCGTCACGCGGCTCCGCGGCGCCCACCCGTGCACCGCCGCTCCGGCCGTCTTCGTTGCGCGCCTCTGTCCTAACCATCTCCATCTCGCGCCGCTGCCCTGGCCACCTCCATCGCACGCTGCCACCCCACGTGCCGCTGTCCCGACGGTCTCCGTCGCGCGCCTCCGTGATGCCCCCACAGGCGCCGCTGCCCCGGCCGTCGCGTGGCCCCTGCCCGTGCAACGCCACCCCAGCCAACGCCGCCCAGGCCGTCTTCATCGCGCGCCGCTCTCCCACACGCCTCCATCCTGGCCGTCTCCATCGCGCGGATCCACGACACCCGCCCGCATGCCGCCATCTGGGCCTCCGTGCACAGGCTCCCGCGCCTTCTCCCACCCGGTCTCGCGAGGCCTAGCTGGGCATAGGCAACAATGGCGTGCCCGGGCACCACGAAGGGAGTGGCGACCGCAGCTTCGGCCAGCCGCCGTAGCGCACGCGTCTTTTCCTTCTTTCTATGTAGGGGTAGGATGGACATAAATGAAAATATTGTACCGTTTCACCGCTTTGGAACCTAACAAAAGCTAGCGGAAGTGACGGCAATGGTAGGTAGAGAAGTGAAAAATTGACTCAGTGATATGTAGAGCAAAAGGAAATTTTCAGTGGGTCATAGAGAAATTCGCTAACATTCGGTGGCATGAAACAAGCTCAACATGCAAGTTCATGATTGCATATGAGTAGAAAACTTCCATTTCAACACAAAGACCGTACCTTTTGAGAAAAAAAAACACACAAAGACCGTGTAATGCCAGCACAAAGACTTCTCCTACATTCATAACAAACGGCAGCCACCAAATAAGATCAATTGCACCATTAAATCACAAACATCGCTTGGAATTATCTAAAGAATTCTCATTAAGATTACTTCAACTAATATCGCCACGGCATACAAATTAGGATAATCTGCAGGGACCAGGCAACAAAGATGCATATTGCAGGTTATGCAACCAGAACCAGTGCCCGGCCTCCCTGGTGGTCGAAATGCATATTGCAGGTTCATAAGGATGACATGCAGCATATATGTCAACACATAGCAACTTTTTCTTTTGTCTTGATTAGTACAAATGTTGCTCCATTATGAGTTCCAACTGGCCAATCATTTCAGCATTCAGATTTACAAGTCCCACTGAACAACAGGTGACAGTTGGCAGTAACTTCTGTTAATAAAAGAGAACCTATGAACTTCCCCAGCTAGCATACACTGAAACAGAACATAGCTAATCGCAAATACCATATCATACTCTAGACAGAATTAAGCAACAGTAATTATAGTCCCTTAAGACAGTTAAGATATGCATGGTTCTCTACTTCAATACATTTACCACCGCCTGCATCTTTCCATCTATCAGCAAATCATAACAAGCTAAGGTACGGTTTTGAAGAACACTACAAATGCGTTCGCAAAAAGGAGGACTACTAATCATGATACACACGCTAAGTTGCAGTTCTGAAGAATACCACAAGTGTGCCAACAACAAGCAGGACTAATCACAAAATAAGCAAGATTGCATTTTTGAGGAATACTAAAAGTGTGTCAATAACACTTGGGAGCGGGTCCCATCGGTCATTGACACATGTGGTATTCTTCAAATTTGCACTTTTGGTTGTGGCTTAAATCCATCTGGCTCCAAATTGAGTAGGATGGTGAAAATCTTCGCGTTGAGTTATCCATTGTAAAACACACACACACACACACACACACCACGCAGCACGTTTCATGTAATGAACGGCAGATAAACCATTTGGGCATTCACGATTCATTATGAATATGACAACACTAGCAGCCAGATGCAAAAGATAGCATGTCGCGAGATACAAATAGACAAAGAGAATACTTATGTTCAGCCATCCGGTAAGAATAATAGCACTGTAGTACTAGACTAGTCAAGAACTAGCATGCCGTTATCCAAGCAGAATTATGAAACAACTGTCATAGCAATACCAGCGAACAAACACCACCACCATCATAAGAACTTGCAATTAGGTTCTGATGCTTCAAGGGAGAAGCCAAACGGGAGAAGGAGAGTCACTTGATGGGACCTCATGGGGGCAAGAGTCAATCAATAGTGCCCCAGGTACAAACTTAATGTCGGTGCAGCAGTACTCATGCATTGGATAATCGCCCAGCATAATTGCCTTGTCATACCAGATCATGTCGTAGAGCATGTTATCTTCAATGAAGTATATGCCTTCCACAAAATCAAGATACTTGGCCACCTCGTAGGCCCAGGAGCAGCAATGCCCGACAAACATGATCTAACCATTCAACCAGTGCAGCTCCTCCCAATTGTCACAAGGCATGCCACTATCAGCATCTACACACTACAGGAAACGCGAACATTTTCGTCGGCCAAAATAATTTTCATCGGCTGAAGGTCTGACCGTAAAAAAAAAGTTATTTTCGTCAGCCATTTCTAACCCACGAAAACGTCGGGCCCTTGGCAGGCCGACGAAAATGGCCCAGCACCGCCCCCCGTCTTAGGGTTCCTAATAAGCCTCCTATCTCTCTCTCCTAGTAAGTCTCAAGTGCGATTAGCTATGTTTTGTTTCGCACCCAAGGTCACTCTTATGGGTCGGGCCTAACTTGGACCATAGCCCAAGCCACCTGCCAATCCACTCGGTAGGGATTTTGTCACGCCACGATAACACTCGGAGGTGTTCCAGATCACGCTTAGGAGGTGCTCGCGCCTAGGTGGACTTTCCTCCAGATCACACTTAGGAGGTGCTCTCTCTTCCTTCAGCAAGTCTTCAGTGTTGACAAGCGCTCATCACAGCTAGGACGAAAGACCAGACTCGGTACACTTGAGTCCCTCAATCTCCCCCTCGATGAGTGCCTTGTCAACACCCTCACCAACCACCTAAAATCATAGACAAAGAAAAGAAAAGCGTAACAAAGAACAACAAAAGAAGGAAAAACAAAGAAAAATCCACTCAAGTGCTCAAAAGCCAAAGAAAGGCAAAAATTGGAGCACTAGAAGTGAACAAGAGCAAAGCCAAAAGGTCACCCCCTAAGACAAGGGTAACTGCTTAACGCAGCCGATCAACAAAGCATGACCCCTCAAGAAAGAGGCAGGGCTCAACACAGTCATGCTAGAAGCAAAGGGCTAGCTCCTCTAGAAAGAGGCGAGGCTAGACACCATTGTCCAAAAGAGCATGCTAAAACTCCAACTCCCCATGCATTTCAGCCCAATGCAACACTCCCCCTAGGAAAATGCTCCCCCCTCCTGAGTCCCATGGTTCCACTTCTCCCCTTGTCTAGGGGTTGGTGACCCGCATGGTTGGTGACTCCTCCACTCTCCCCCTTGTTGATAATGCACACATCAAGTCCCATGAGAAAAATGTTGTGCGTGCCACTAGGTGTAACAAAGAGCTCAAAAGGGATAGAAAGCAAGCAGATACAAGTTCTAGCATATAGAGCATGTGAGGGCAACATGGCATGCAACAAGCTCAAAAGAACCTATCTACTCAAGTCAAGAGCAAAGCATGATTTTTAGTGTTGGTTTAAAAGAAAGCATCACCAACATGAATAGCATCTAGCAAGATAGGCATGAGCAGCAAAATGCTAGCAATGCATACAAGGTGTGCTAATCCTAACCTGAGCATATCCAACAAGCCATAAGCAATTCAGAGACTTGCAATTTTAGATATAGCATTTTCATTTCAAGCAAGTTCTAATCATGTGCCATGGGTTATTTGCTTGTCATGCCACTTCTTACCAACCAATGCCAAGCCTAGGCCAAAGAGACCATCAGAAGTGTAAGGCAAGGTTTTAGTCATTCACAACCAGGTCCAGGTTCTCACCAAAGTGCAAAAGTAAGATATCTCAAACCAAGTCAGTGAGACAAGAGAAATCCACCTAGATCTTTTCATTTTAGCTCAAATAGATACCAATTTAAGCAATTAATTCAGATTTCAAAATAGACAAGGTATCATGAATGCTTAGGCATCAACTAGCAAAGGTAGATAACTGGAACAACCAAGCATAGAAAGATAGCACAAGCATTCAACACTCCTACACATGCTAGGTTGCCAAGACAAGTGGTGATCAAGTTTATGATTTTCAAGAAAGCAAAACGAGCAAATACTAGCAAGTCATCCATGATATACAATAGATCTAAATGAACTCAAGCCATCCATGATCAAGCAAGCACTATACAACATAGTACGAGCAAATACTAGCAAGTCATACCAAAAGAGCTCAAGTGCAAGTGTATACTACACGTGTACATGATGCAATGCATGAGTATGATACAAAATGCATAAAGAAGCAAAAAGAAAGCCAAAATAAAAGGCAAAACAAAACCTAAAAACTAACTAAGCTCCCCCTAACTAAACAGGAAAGCAAACTCCTAACTCCCCCCATAAGCGGTTGAAATTGTCTAAGTCTAGGGGTTTAGTTAGGATGTCAGCCACTTGTTTCTCACTCGCTACATGCACCACATCGATGAGGCCTTTCTCATAGGTATCTCTCAAAAAGTGATATCTCACATCTATGTGTTTGGTTCTAGAATGGAGCACTGGATTCTTAGAAACGCTTAATGGCACTAGAACTGTCACACAAGAGTGGTATCCTCCCATAGGTAAGGCCATAATCTTTCAAGCTAGAAAGCATCCATAGGATCTAGGAGCAGCAACTAGCATCAACTACATATTTTGCCTCACAAGTGGATTTGGCTACGCTAGATTGCTTGTGAGAGGACCAAGAGACTGAAGAAGTACCCAAGAACTGACAGGTACCAGAAGTCGACTTGCGATCCAACTGACACCCAGCAAAGTCGGCATCAGAATAGTCGAGAAGGAAACGCAATGAATCCGCAGAGTACCATAAACTATACACCGAGGTGAACTTGACATACCTCAGGATCCGCTTCATAGTGGTGCGGTGTGACACCCTTGGACACGCCTCCTAGTGAGCGCACAGACCTACAGCAAACTGTATGTTCGGTCTCGTGGTACACCTTCTGTTCAACCTCCTCGCCATCTTCGTCCTTGTCCATGATGGTAGACATACTCATCAGAGTCATCTGTGGCGAAGCATCCGCCATGTCAAACTTCCGAAGCAAGCCCCTCGTGTACTTGCTCTGGTGGACAAAAGTGCCTTGGGGTGTCTGCCTGATCTGGAGCCCAAGGAAGAACTGATGTTCTGCCGTCATGCTCATCTGGAACTCCTTCCTCATTTGCTCTGAAAACTTGCTCACAAGTGCATGAGAAGAGCCACCAAAAATGGTATCATCGACGTATATCTGAACAACCAAAAGATCATTGCCATGTTTTTGCAAAAAACAGAGTTTTGTCAACACTCCCCATCTCAAAACCCTAGGCAACTAAGAATTTCCTAAGTCTCTCATACCAAACCTAGGGAGCTTGCTTCATGCCATACAATGCCTTTTGTAGCTTGAACACTCTGTTAGGATATTTGGGATGCTCAAATCCTAGGGGTTGCCTCACATAGACCTCTTGCTCTGTATACCCATTCAGGAAAGCACTCTGCACATGCATTTGGTACAGATTGAATCCTTTGGAAGCTGCCAAAGCCAAAAGAATGTGAATGGCTTCTAATCTGGCTATAGAGGAAAGGTTCTCTTCATAATCTATCTCCTCTTTCTGGCAAAAACCCTGAGCTACAAGCCTAGCCTTGTTTCTCACCACAACCCCATCCTCTCCTTGCTTGTTTTTGAACACCCACTTGGTGCCTATGGGATTGCATTGTGGTGGAAGCTCAACTAAAACCCAAACTTGGTTTCTCTCAAAATTTTAAAGTTCTTCATGCATGGCATTGACCCAGTTTGGATCAGATAATGCGTGTCCAACATCCTAGGGCTCAAAAGAAGCAACAAATGCAGAATGTGCAAAGACAGCTAGAGAAGTGGACCTAGATCTTATAACTCTCTCATGTTGTCCACCAATGATGTTCCTCGAATGGTGATCCCGCTGGACCATCCGAGATGGCTGTGGCTCTGAGGTCACCTCCCCTACGTCCTCAGCAGGCCCTGCTGCATGTATATGTGGATCTTGTGGAGGTAGCTCCCATGTAGTGGAAGTAGTGTGTACTAGAGCCTCTCCATCATCCTCTGGAAGCAACGCAACAGGTTTTAGAGCTGCAGCAGGTGCAGTATTACCAGAAACACCTTCATCTTCTCCCTCATCCTCAAAGATGGTAGTACCTATCTCCTCATCACCTGCAAGCTCAAAGTCAGGGGTTGTGCACGGCATAGTTTCATCAAAGGTTACTTCACAAGTCTCAACAATCCTATTGGAGTCCAAGAGTCAAATACGGTATGCACGCGAATGCATGGCATAGCCAAGAAAAACTCCATCAGAACTGCGAGGTTCGGATTTGTCCAAGTCCCCCTGCTTAAGCACAAAACACCTACATCCAAACACCCGTAGGTGGCTCACTTTAGGCTACCACCCAAACCACAACTCATATGAGGTCTTATGGAGAAGAACTTAGAGAAAAATGTAGTTGGAAACATAGCACGCGGTGTTAATCGTTTCGGCCCAAAATTTCCTAGGAGTCCTATGCTCATCGAGCATCATCCTTGCCTTCTCAACAAGGGTCTGATTCTTCTGTTCTCCCACACCATTCTACTAGGGGACATATGGGGATGAAAACTGATATTCAAGACCTTGGCTATGGCAAAAGGCTTTAAACGATCATTCTTGAATTTCGATCCATTGTCACTGCGTATAGCTCTCATGGCATGACTAGATTTGTTTCTCAACCTCAAAACCATGTCATGAACAAACTCAAAAGCCTCATCCTTTGATTCCATGAAATGCACCCAAGACTAGCGAGAAAAATCGTCCACGATCACAAAAACGTACCACTTCCCACCAACAGACCTCACCCAAGGAGGACCAACTGTGTCCATATGAAGAAGCTCTCTGGGGTGAGCCATCATCACCTGATTCATAGGTGTGTGGGAAGCAGCAACCATCTTCCCGTGGCCACAAGAATGGCACACATGGTCACGCTCACTCTTCAACTTGGGCAATCCTTGGATCAGGTCAAGTGAGCTAAGCTTTGCAAGCAAATCAAAGTTCAAATGGCCTAGCCTCCTATGCCACTTCCACAAATCAGAGGAGGGACTAGCCACCAAACACCAGGAAGGACTGGGGGAGCTCAAGAAATCAACAAAAAAAAACTTCCCATAAGGCAAAACAGGGCAAACAAGATCTTCTTGAGCATCCAAAACATGAGAACATCCCTTCTTGAAACAAACTTCATATCCTTCATCAAGAAGTTTTGAAACAAAGAGAAGGTTGTAACCAAGGTTAGAAATCAAAGCAACATCCCTCAGAATAAACTGCTCAAAACTAGAACAGCGCCAACACCCTTCACCTTACATGTACCTTTATCCCCAAAAATGATATGCTCGCTGGAGCTCACTAGGGTGAGACTAGAGAACCATTTGTGATTGCCAGTAATGTGGCGCGAACAACCAGAATCCATGAGCCATATGAGCATATGGTCTGACACTAGGGTTAGTCTGAAAAGAAGCAAACTAGTGTCGAGCCATGTGCTCAAAAGAAGGGTTAGCAAAGTCACAATCAAACATCCCAAACCCCTGTCCCGCGTAAACTAAGACTATAGGTCACCATGTCTAGCAAAGCGTGGTCCGTCATAGCTCTCAAAACCTCGGCGAGGAGGACCAAAGTTGTACTGCCCATTCTTGACGGTCTTAATCTCACGATTTCAACCGTCAATTGTCCACCAAATGAAGCTAAACTTGTGAAATATATGGACTAACCCTTGCTACTAATGAGTTCCACAAGATGTACATGAATATTTGGCTGCAGGTACTAAAATGCACACAAAATGGTTGTAAATACAGCAAAAACCAAGGATGAGCAACATTAGTGCAATGGCATGGCCGCCCGGCCATGTGCCATGGCCGCCCGGCCATGTAGGGTGGCCGCCCGGCCATGTAGGGTGGCCGCCCAGCCATAGGGTGTGGCCGCCCGGCCACCCCTCAGCCATGCAGAGCCACCTCACCGTGTGGTCTGGCCTCCTAACTGCCCAGGTTGCCACGTCATCGATCCGGTGCCAAACAAACACAGAATGGTGAAGATCCAACCATACATGAGAGCATCCAATGTATCCAAGGGTCAAAAGCCGTTGGGATGAGGATTGGTGATGTCAAGGATCCGAGGGAACTAACATGCAACAAATCGGGGGCAGACACGTGGGCGCCCGACCATGTGCCATGGCCGCCCGACCACTCCTCGGCGCATTTTTCACGTGCAACTAACAGCCTCAACTGCCAACCGACCTAGGGGAGCAATATCAAGCGTTGGATCATCAAAGGCGGTGTATCGAGTGGCCGCCCGGCCACCCACCTTGGCCACCCGGCCACCGACCTACCCCCTTAACCGACCTAGCACACCTACAAATACCCCCACTCACTTTCTAGGCTATAAATAGACCCCGAGAGCTCATTTGTAAAGGTGTGGAGTGGAGTTGAGTTCAAGTTCTATCTTAGAGTGCTACACTATTCCCTTAGTAGTTAGGATAGTCCTGGGAGTTAGAGTTGAGTCGAGCTTTGCCTCGGAGTCTCTGGAGTTATCTTCGAGTCTGTGGTAAAACTCTTGTATCTTTTGGATTCAGATTATCTTCAATATAATTTCAGTTATATTTTACTCTAAGTTCTATCTCCTGCGAGTGTGGTGTACCTTTCTTTTGCACACTTGCTAGGCATAGGGTGTGTTTAACTTTGTTATTCAATTCTTGTTATTCTTGCCAGTGCTATAACTCAACCCTAGACTTAGACGCTAGGCTCTAGCTAGATCCTCTCCTCTAATCAAGGACGATCTATCGTTGTTCAAGCTTCGCTTGAACACGTTTGTAGCGTGACATCCTCTCCACGCAGCTTTGCTTGGTAGCTCCACTCGGTGACAGCGTGTGGTGTGCCTGTGTAGTCCAAGCCCGTCATTCGGGAGGCCTGTAGGTGTTAGCTAGACTCTCCTTCGGGACCAACTATCTACCCCTGGTACCCTCGAGACTCTAGAATTTCGCTCGATGCAAGACCCTGCCTAGTTAATTGAGTTTCTTATTTATTCACGGATAGCCTTTGCAGCCGATTAGAATTAGAGTTTGGTGACTTTTTCTCACTCGTTGTCCTCCCAGGCAACTATACGTTTTCTATGGATATCTTTCATAGACTTACCTTCCCCACCATACACCTATCTTTATCACATTTTCCCCTATGTACTACTAGTTGGTATAATTTATCTAAGTTTACAGTTTCTTCGATTTGAGTATATTCAATTACACTCTTGAGCCTACCGCTTCCCTGTGGAAATTTACGATACTCGGAATCCTCTGAGTGAAAAGGCTACAGCGAATCTCCGTGCGCTTGCGGAGTAAAATCTGTTACGCTAAGAGACGTTAACAATCTTTTTCTGGCGCCGCTGCCGGGGAAGCAATTGGCCAAGAGATAATTGATACCTCATTTCGAACCTGTATACTTGATAAGTTTTACTGCTAGTTGTTAACAGGCTCACTTTGCTCTGTTGTTTTGCTGTGGTCGCAACAAAGAGTTGTATGACCGGTTTCGACCTGCCAAAAAACTACCACAATAACCCAAAGTCACTGCTCAGGAGAGTCCGTGCAAAGACTATCCACGGGCAGCGACTTGTACCAAGGGATCTAGAACTAAGCATTTCAACCAGTACTCCAGTCACCACTATGGCTGAAAAGACTATCCGTGAGTTCTCCATCCCCTCGAGCAACAACATCCCTACGGGACCTGAAGTTCAAGTGGGGGAGAATTTCAAGCTCAAACCAGGAGTGATTCACATGGTTCAAGCTATCCCTTTTTGCGGACTAGCTACGGAAGATACCAATAATCATCTGCAGCAATTCTTAGAGATCTGCAGCACATTCAACATGAAAGGAGCATCACCAGACGCCGTCAAACTTTGTCTCTTCCCATTCTCTCTTGTTGGGAAAGCAAAACAGTGGTTCTACCTCAACCGATCATCATTGACAACTTGGAATGCATGTTCCGATGCATTTCTTGCGAAGTATTTCCCGCTGGGAAAAACTAATGCATTGAGGAACAAGATATCGAGCTTTCAACAGCTCACTGATGAAACCGTGGCTGAAGCATGGGAATGTCTGCAAGAGTACATTGCAGCCTGCCCCCACCATGGCATGCAAGAGTGGCTCATCATTCAGAGTTTCTTCCATGGGCTCAACCGCTCAGCACAAGAACACATGGATGCAGCCGTTGGAGGATCCTTCCTCTCCTTGAGCATCTCAGCGGCCAAGAATCTCATTGAGAAGATGGCCACCAATCAAGGATGGAGAGAAGAGAGGTCTAGTACCCGTTCCCGTGGCGTCCATCAGATCGAGAGCACCGATATGCTCATCGCGAAGATGGACTTGCTGCTGAAGAAGCTAAACGACGCCCTAGAAGCCGCTCCGGTGCAAGCCCTCGACTCTCATATGACATGCGAAGTCTGTGGGAATACAGGACACTCAGGGAACAGCTGCCCTGAGACGCAACCCGAAGATGCGAACTTCATCGGTAATAGTACCAATGGCTTCAACGGGATCGTCCTCAGCCAGGGTGGAATTCACGACCAAAACTCCCTTTCTCTAGATAAGGTAACTCTTCAAATTCACAACAATTTTCTAGAAATAATTATAATTTTGATCAAAAAGCTGTGAATGATAGCATTAGTAAAAAGTTCCATGCTAATGATAGGTTGTTTGAGTCCATATCTGTTCAAATGGAAACTTTGAATAGTGCTATGAAAAACCAACTTAGCTTCAATAAAATGCTTGAAACTCAAATAGCTCAGTTGGCTGCTGCTCTACCTAACCCAAATGCGGGTAAACTCCCTGGTCAACATGAAGCTCCTCCCAAGGAGCACATAAATGCAGTAACCACTAGGGGTGGAAAGTCCACACAGGACCCCCCGTCTCCTAGTCATGCAGGTAAAGCGCAGGAGAAGACTGCCGAGTTTGAAGACAAGGTTGCAGATGAAGATACACCTGGGAAGGAGGAAAAGCCAACATCGAAACATCTATCCCATGAGTTCTACGATACAACGGTGCTACCATTTCCTCCAAGAAACAAGAAGGCTGCCACTGACGAACAATATAGTAAGTTCGTTGAGGTCATTAAGAAGCTTTATGTCAACATACCCCTGCTAGATGCTATGCAGGTACTGACATATGCCAAGTACTTAAAAGATATCCTCAACAACAAGAAACCCCTACCGTCAACGGAAATTGCGCACTTAATGGAAGAGTGTAGCGCAGCTATACTCAAGAAAAAGGACCCTGGAAGCCATACCATATCATGCTCGATTGGTACCCAGCACTTCGATCAAGCGTTGTGCGACCTTGGAGCCAGTGTCAGTGTAATGCCAAAGGTCATCATCGACAAGCTGAATCATGACGCACTCGCTCCCACAGCTATGTGTTTACAGCTTGCGGATCAATCCGTCCGTTACCCTAAAGGAGTGGCAGAGAACGTTCCAGTGAGAATCCGAAATTTTCTCATACCAGTAGACTTTGTGGTACTGGATATGGAGATTGACTCAAAAACCCCACTCATCCTTGGGCGGCCGTTTTTGAGCACCGCCGATGCAACAATCGACGTCGGAGCAGGAAAAGTTCACTTGAACATTAATGGCAAGAAGGAAACTTTTGCCTTCAAACCAAAAGTGGAACAATGCAACAAAGTGAAAACTTTCAAGTGCCAGGCCAAGAAAGATGAACCTAAGGTCAAGACCGGGACCAATCAGTCAAATTCAAAAGAAGACAGTCTCGTGTCATTTATGCTGAAGAAATTGAAAATCGAGACTGAGATTCAACAAATGGAGTATGAGAGGGCAATGCAAAGTAGAAGATCGAGGAGCCGAGAGACGAGGTACGACAGGCCCAGAACTGCACCAGGAGGCAAAGCTCCTAAGAAGAGATACGGTGCTGAAAGCAAATTGACTATGTCAAAGTGGCCAACTCAACCAGCACCCGAGAATAAGGTCGGCGTCGAGGATAATGTGGCTAACCCAAGGCGACGCAGAAGAAATAGAACACAATGGAAGGCAACCCCCAGTTACAGTTTCTATGAAACTCCGAAGGGCAAGACATGGGCTCCCCTCGCCAAAAGGTAAATTGGCACACTATCCATCGACGGCATATTTAATTTTCTCGCCAAATTTTAATTCCCGCATCCCACTGCACGTTTAATTTTGATTCAGTTAAATTCTTGCATTTAGTCTATTTTCCTGAAAATTCTGCATTGTCAAAAAAAATTTGAATGGCCGGCCGACCACCCCCTGCCTCTCTCCCTTTTTCTCTTTGCGCAGGGCAGTAGCTGCACCTCCCTTTACCTTCTCCCAATGCAAAGATGCTAACAAAACACCATCATTTGGCCACCCACTCACTCATTTTGCTGCCCACCGTCCAAAAATTCTGCACCACACACGTCCCTTCTGCACTCTACAAGCATGCAGGGCTGTTGGGGCCTTGGGCATGGCTGCCCGGCCACCTCAGTTGGCCGCCCGGCCACCTGCACTGCCCCTTGCTGCTCCCACTCACCTATAAATACTCCCCTTCGCATCCTAGCTCAGTGCACCAACCAACAACGCAGTTGCACTCTCCTCTCCCTCTCTTAGTCTCCCATTTAGTGTTTAACTAAGTTTCCATGCTTAGTAAAATAATGCCCGAATAAAATTGGGTTAGCCAAATAAAATTCTGGCAACACTCTCTCTCAGTTGTGCAAAAATGAGAACGTTTTGTGGAGGCTCTACCCCACAAGGACGCTGATTTTTTTCGGACGACTAACCCGCTAACGCTAATCTTTATTGTCGTCTGTCCTTCGGGTATAGTGTGTTGTTTTTGCGCTGCCTTGCAGGATGAAGGGCGTGCTCAAGAAGGCAAAGAAGGCCGTTAGCAAGGCAGGACAGCACATTCGCTGGTCGTCTTCCAACGGCTCCGGCCCCGCTAGCCGACATGCTGCCTCCGAGAGGATGTCCATCAGCACAGAGGAGCCTGAAGAAATCCAGACGTCATCCGTCCACCGGCCCATACTCATCCTCAAGTCGAAACTCGTGCTGCGTGGTCAAGAAGAGGCCAAGGCATTAAGGCTTTTGAACCAAAAGAATTGTGCCTTGACCAAATACTTCGACGAGGACCTCCTCGTTGACACCGGCATGCGGGAGGAGTTCAACGAGGTGTTCCAGGCCATGGGCTGGACTAACTTTGCAGAAGTCCCAGAAGGAGGAATCATCCTTCTCACCAAGGAATTTCTCATGACGCTCCGCACCGACACTCGAAGGGAAGGTACATTTGTCTGGTTCTGCCTTTTCAATACTGATTATGAGCTTACACTGCGCCAGTTCAGCAACTTGCTAGACTTCTCACCACAGTGCTCTGTGGCTGAGGATCCTACTGGCTTTAATTCACAAGAGTTTTGGAAAGAGCTAGCTGGTCCTAATCCTCCTAGGAAAAAGAGCATCACTTGCATCACACACCCTACCATGCGGTTTCTTGCTCGCTGGCTTACCATGGTCGTTTTCCCGCCGGAGGATACCCGCTGTGTCACAGTAGAGGATATTAGGTGTCTTTATGCCATGTGGAAGAAGAAAAAGTTTGCACCTATTGTTAGCATGATCCGCCATTGGCAAGGCCTAGTTTCCAATGTTTCTACAATTTCTATCACTTCATTTGTGACTAGGATTACCAATGGGTTAAGAGTGCTAACGAATGCAACTGTTACTTTCATGCCTAATGATCCCTCACGTGTGGTTAAAGATTCACACTTCATCCATGCACACTTCCAGAGGAAAGACACACAGGGAAAATATTACATGACATATAGAGGTTGCGATGTTGAGCTGCCGCTCCCAGCACCGCAGTTCAAATTATACTCTGTGAGGACACTAACCGTGCAGCTAGAACCCGCACCTGCACCGGAACCTGAACCAGCAAGAAACAGTGTCGCCGGAGTTATGACTCGCGCCCAACGACATCAAGCCGAAGAAAGACTCCGCAAGGCCTACGAGGAAGCACAGGAGCCAGGTGCTGAGCCTGCTTGGGCTCATCCAGGAGCTGGACCCTCCCAGGTTAACCCAGGAGGCACACTCGCTTGGGGAAGCCAGGCAGAATCATGGCACAGTTCATGGAACTCCATTGTACCTTCAGTGAACCCGACACCATCCTACCACGGTGGAGGTGAGCCATCTTGTGAACAAAGTGTAGGTCCATCCCACTCTGCCCGTTACACTGGTGATGGGTACACGAGGAACATCAATGCCCTCTTCAGGGCAATGGACATCCAAGAGCACCACACCTTGGGGATGATGGATAGCATCAGCCAAATCTAGGAGACACAAGAGGTCGACCACAACATGCTCTTAGAAACAAGAGCAACTGTAAAACGCATGCAAGAACAGAACCTAAGCTACTACAACTGGACAGGGTTCTACCCCAACTAAGCTCCATTGAAGCTTGGGGGGGGGGAAGAACCGCATAAGCATAATGTGATGCCCTAGGCATCTCCCGAGCATTATCAAGTGCATACTTTGTTTAATTATTTCTCATAAGCATCATTTCATATCATACTAATGTGCATTTGAGTAAACATGGAGAAAATAGCTAAGTAATGCATTCAGTTTCGCAAAAATGATGCTATAAATGTGAGCATAACTTAAATCCTAGGGAAATTTAGGTAGAACTACTTATACCAAACTTGTAGGTCTTAAGGTGGTAAACAACTTTGTCAATTAGAGCTTGGATGGAAAATGGGCTTAACTAAGTGCAAAGGGACTTTTGGTGTTACCCAACAAACATACTCCAAATCTGGCTTATTTAGAATTCTTCATTTTTCTATAACCTAGAGTCCTTTTCATGCAACGGTCCAATTGGGAAAGTTTTAGGTTATGAAATCTTGAACAACTTTGTCAAAAAGACTTTTGGGAGAAAATGGCTAGAAATAGGACATTTGAATTATCTAAGGAGAATAGTTCTCAGTCCAAACTGAGGGCTGACAGTTAAATTCAATTTAAATCAAACTTAGAGCCAGAATTTGAATTTGGTGCTTTTGACAAAGTTGTAGATATCAAAGGGTAAAACATTTCATTCAATTGGGCCCTTTTCAAATTCGGCGCGTAAATTGGTCAAATTTGCGAAAATCAGAAACCTGATCAGCTGGTCAAAGGGATTTTTCCTTTTTCGGAATTTCTTTTCTTTTTCCGTCTCTATGCCAGGTGGAACCCATCCGTCGGGCCGCCCGCGCCAGCGCATTCCACCGGCTCCCTTGCTCCGTGCACCCGGTCCATGCGTTTTGTTCTTCATTTCCGGCCTTGGCCCCATCTGTCAGAATCACCGGTCCATGGACCCAGTTCACCCGCGCGCCACCCGCTTCACTCGCCGCCCGGCCGCGGCCACGCGGCGCTTGGCGCTGAGCGCCGTGGCCACGCGCCGGCCTTCCCGGCCGCCGCGGCCATGCGCCGCTGCTCGCGCGCGGACAGCGCGCTCGGCACGCCCTCAAGGCCGGGACGAGGTCCCGACCTTCTTCCCCGAAGCCTCACACCCGCGCTCGACCTCCCCGCTCTCTCTGCTTTTCCCCGCGCCGCGCCAGTTCACGCCGCCATTGACGGTGAGCTCCGAGCTCGAGCTCGCGCCGCTCCCTCCGTCGCTCCCCGTGCCTCCCCACCTACCCCGCGACCTTCGCCTTGCTCCCGCGCACCTCACGCCCTAGACCTCGTCGCCGTTCCCCGCCCGGCCGCCGAGGTTCGACCTCGCCTCGACGTCGCGCCGCGCCGGTTCACCCTCGGTTCATCTCCGCCGCCCGCCTCGTCCACGCCGTCTCCGTCGTCACCGCCACCCCAAGGTAGAAGCCCCGCACGGGGAACACCTTCCCCAACCCGTGTCGCGGCCGCGGAGAGCCCCGGCTCGCCGGCGCGCGCGCGTCCTCCCGCGCGGCCGCGGCCGTCGCGAGGAAGAAGAAGGGGGCCGGGCAAATTTTAGATCCGGCCCCTGCTTTTCCCCTTATTTGCGAATCAGTCCACCACGCTGTATGCTGAGTCTTGTAAATCTTGCGTACTAGCCCCTGGGGTTCCGAAATAATCACAATCTAGCCCCTGGTTATGTTGATTTTCATTTTAAATTGATTATTTCGACAGAAACCTTTGAAAAATCCTAGAAAATTCAATAAAAATCAGAAAAATACCAAATCAGTTGCATTGGAATCCTTTTGAATAGATCTGTCTAGGAAATTTGATGGTTGAATAGGAAAAGACAGTTTTGCCCCTGTTTTTGTACAAGCAAGAAAAACCTTGATAAATAGGAAATATGGGTAAAATGAACTCCAAAAATTGTGAAATTTGGGCAGAGGCCTTATTATTCTGTGTAGGCTCTGTATAAATTTTGGTAGCTCAAATGTTCACTGTTAATTACCATTTTGCCCCTACATATGACTTTAGCATGGAGATAAATGAGGAAATGTTGTTTATATAGAAATTAGGCTCTAAATAGTTGTATGTATTTTATTTGTGCTCCTTATAGCATAAAGAGCTCACTGTTGAAATGGGATACCATGCATGTCAAAATTAGTTAGTGTTTTGAAATTGATAAGTTCATGCATGTTTAAATTAATAAATAGAAAATATAGATTAAATGGAGGTCAAAACTTCTGAATTTAGGGCAGCAACATTGCTAGTATGACCTAGGCTTAGTATAAGAATTTGGTAGCTTAAATGCTTGCTGTATATTTACTATATTATCCTTACCTAGTAATTAAGCATATAGTAACAATGAAAAAGAGTTCTAAATAATAGTAAACACCGGGCTCTTCGCATAAATCGATGCTTTTCAGTCACACACCCCCACGTAGACATATGTGACAAGCTAAGCTATCTTAGGTGATGGGTTGTACGATTTCTTAAAGTTAAACAAGCTTTATCACGAAAATACATAATACTATTCCATAACCCTTGATTTCTTGCATTGCACTAATACATGCTCCAATTGCATCATGTCATGCATATAGAGTCCGCGAATGAAGAACCACCGCCGAACCAACCCATCGCGGAGGAGCCCGAGGAGGAGCTGCACCCAGAGCCAGAGGCCCAGCAGCAAGAACCAGACTACGCTCCGGAAGAAGCTACTGACCCTAACGAGGAAGGTAGGCAGGACCATAAATTTCCCAGCTAATGTTATCTTAATTGATGATTACGCATCCGCATTAGGAGTTGATTGAAAACCTTTGCATTAGACTCCCTGGCCGCCCTGGCCCTAGCACCTATATATAGAGTTCGTAGGACGAGTTGCCTAGGCTCTACTAGGTACGAGTAGACACGAGTGTGTGGACTCGTCACGTAGGTGTTTTCAAAGTTATAAAAGCTTATGGTTATATCATTTGTTATTGCTGCTCATGAATTAAATGGAGACCGGGCGGAGATTTATTTCAGTATATGCTTATCATGAAGTTGCACTTTGGACTCCGCCCGAGTCGCATAAGGCCCGTCCGCTGTTCGCCTATTGGTCGGCATAACATTGCTAGAGTGCTTAACCGGGAAATGGGACCGGTAAAGTCTTTCCTGGGCTCGTCCGAAGCACAGAGACACGTTCCTACCCGCTGGTTGAGAGGAAGGTGGCCCGGGGGAGCTTGGTACTCATGACGGGGAGACCGAGATGTCGGCAGGCTCGTCATGGGGGCACAACCCGGGGGCTAGGCGGGAGTGAATCGAACTTGGGATGAGGCAGGTTAAGATTGGGGCTATATGTGGGAACGCGGTGGCTAGTAAGCATATACCCCTGGCATGATAGTTATTCCCGGGAATTAAAATCGATTCGAATCGCTGATGCCCACCAGGTGTGGGAATGCCAATGCCTTTGACGTTCAACGTAGTAATTACTTAAACTCTCGGTGTTTAATACTCATGGTTTTTGGAATACCACATGATTGAATTGAATTGTTTACATACTGCAAGTTACGGTTGTGTTGAAGGTTATACAAATGATGAAATCTTACTTTTTATGTTACACATGTTACTGTTTAAAACTAAAGGCTAAGGATCCACTTGCTAGTAAGCCGCTTCGCGTCAACCGTAAGCCAATTCCATTAAGACCTACTGAGTAATTAGTACTCAGGGTTTGCCCCCACATTTTGAGCGCAGGTATGGAGTTCATGGTGTGCACTTGTGTTGGAGGCGGGGCATGCCCTCATTTAGGATAAGGTGACCGAGTGGCACGAGGGCAACATCGGTGGGCTCGATGTTGTTACTTCTAGTGCAAATCTTTTGGTGGTATCATGGTGACCTTTAAACTTATATTTCCGCTGCGAGAAACTTCCGAAGTTGCTACCTTATAACTTTATGTTGGACTTGTATTTTATGTAAAAACTGGTTTGTAACTAAGTCTAACTTTATGCTAATCAACTGCCTGTGATGATGTATCTGTTGTGGCTCCATCGTGGGTCAGATGTGTATGATGTCGGTTCCCTGGGAAAAGGTAATATCGGGGGTCGAATGAATCTCGACGGACGACCGGGTTTAGTTTGGCCTAATCACATTACAAGCCAGAGGAGGCTAATGTGCTTAGTCCGGATTAAATCCGCGGTTCCGCCACACATAAGGTATGTATCCCATCTGGCCTCTTGTTCGTCTCTGTGCTCATCTATAAGCTGTGCCACAGCAAACGTCATTTCTGCCCACTTATGGGAGTATTGCCTATGTATCTTTTAGTCTTAGTTTTCTAAAAAAAAGTGTGTATCCTAATAAATAACTCTCATGCTTAACTGTTAAATTCACTTGCTAGCTTCATTTTGGAAATGATGAATAGTTGCTCTATCAAGTGAATGGTTTAATTCTTGCATGACAACTTATGCTTAGCTTAGTCCTATGTTGGTGAATAAAGAAAAGCAAGCCTGAGCTTTACTTTGTGGATGCCATTTGTGATAACAAGCCTAAGTTGTTGTGAGATAATGATATGACTTAGCGTGGGATAATTCTTTCAAGTTCCTAGTAAGATGAATTTCTCAAGTTTTTATTTTGAAAATGACAAAATAAGCTCCCCATGGTTTAAAATTCCTACCAGAGCCAAATATGCTTTACACGTTCAAAACCAGCTACAAAGAGCCACTTAGATATGTTTTGAGCTTTGTCAAATTTTGAGTCTCTTTGAGTAGAAATATCATCTTCTGTTGATAGAGGGAGTACAAAAATCAAATGCAAATAATCCATTCCGAACTTTGCATCCACCAAAAGTCTCCAATTACTTCTCATAATCCCATAGCCTTCAAATTTCAAGGAGTAGGGGTATGGAGCCAAAAAGAAAAGCATGCAAAAGCATGTCAAAAGAAAAAAAATGCGTGCAAAAGCACGGCAAAATGAAAAGCATGCAAGTTCAAGCATGGCAAAAATAAATAAAGGCTCCATATCCCCTCCAATTCCATAAAGGCTATAGGGATGAAAATCTAGAGAAGGCGGCAATTTATGCCACCACTCATACTCCAGTGATCAAACAGAAGAATTGATAAAGTATACTCTTTGGTCCAATCTTTGGCTTAGCAAAATAAACATTCTAAGTGTGCCACATTTCTTCCTTACCTAAAGCTCCACAAAGGCTTTAGTATAGGAAAAATGTCGACCAAAATCATGGCCATTGGTAAGGAAACACTTCTGAGCGATCGAGAGTACCAAGGGGAAGCTTCTTTGTTTTGAAAATCTTGAAAACACCTGAGAAGGACATCCAAAAAGAATGAGTTAGAATTTCTCCCACAATAAAGTTGTTCTGTCTCCCAACCGCCCAAGGCAAGGTAAACAAAGAGATGCACCACAGTTATTGTATACGGTAAGCTTTGATTATTTTACTACTTGGGACAAAAGTTTGAGTATTTAGTTGCATATAAGAATTCTCCTTCACTTCGATATTGCAGCAACTACTGATCCACTTTCAGTCTTAGCTTTGCTCGAGGACGAGCAAAGGTCTAAGCTTGGGGGGTGTTGACGGTCGTAATCTCACGATTTCAACCGTCAATTGTCCACCAAATGAAGCTAAACTTGTGAAATATATGGACTAACCCTTGCTACTAATGAGTTCCACAAGATGTACATGAATATTTGGATGCAGGTACTAAAATGCACACAAAATGGTTGGAAATACAGCAAAAACCAAGGATGAGCAACATTAGTGCAATGGCATGGCCGCCCGGCCATGTGCCATGGCCGCCCAGCCATGTAGGGTGGCCGCCCGGCCAAAGGGTGTGGCCGCCCAGCCACCCCTCAGCCATGCAGAGCCCCCTCACCGTGTGGTCTGGCCTCCTAACTGCCCAGGTTGCCACGTCATCGATCCGGTGCCAAACAAACACAAAATGGTGAAGATCCAACCATACATGAGAGCATCCAATGTATCCAAGGGTCAAAAGCCGTTGGGATGAGGATTGGTGATGTCAAGGATCCGAGGGAAGTAACATGCAACAAATCGGGGGCAGACCCGTGGTCGCCCGACCACGTGCCATGGCCGCCCGACCACTCCTCGGCGCATTTTTCACGTGCAACTAACCACCTCAACTGCCAACCGACCTAGGGGAGCAATATCAAGCGTTGGATCATCAAAGGCGGTGCCCCCTTAACCGACTAGCACACCTACAAATACCCCACTCACTTTCTAGGCTATAAATAGACCCCGAGAGCTCATTTGTAAAGGTGTGTTGTGGAGTTGAGTTCAAGTTCTATCTTAGAGTGCTACACTATTCTCTTAGTAGTTAGGATAGTCCTGGGAGTTAGAGTTGAGTCGAGCTTTGCCTCGGAGTCTCCGGAGTTATCTTCGAGTCTGTGGTAAAACTCTTCTATCTTTTGGATTCAGATTATCTTCAATATAATTTCAGTTATATTTTACTCTAAGTTCTATCTCCTGCGAGTGTTGTACCTTTCTTTTGCACAATTGCTAGGCACAGGTTGTGTTTAACTTTGTTATTCAATTCTTGTTATTCTTGCCGGTGCTATAACTCAACCCTAGACTTAGACGCTAGGCTCTGGCTAGATCCTTTCCTCTGATCAAGGACGATCTATCGTTGTTCAAGCTCCGCTTGAACACGTTTATAGCGTGCCATCCTCTCCATGCAGCTTTGCTTGGTAGCCCCACTCGGTGACAGCGTGTGGTGTGCTTGTGTAGTCCAAGCCCGTCGTTCGGGAGGCCCGTAGGTGTTAGCTAGACTCTCCTTCGGGACCAACTATCTACCCCTGGTACCCTCAAGACTCTAGAATTTCGCTCGACACAATACCTTGCCTGGTTAATTGAGTTTCTTAGTTATTCACGGATAGCCTTTGCAGCCGATTAGATTTAGAGTTTGGTCACTTTTTCTCACTCGTTGTCCTCCCAGGCAACTATACCTTTTCTACGGATATCTTTGATAGACTTACCTCCCCCACCATACACCTATCTTTATCACTTTTACCCCTATGTACTACTAGTTGGTATAATTTATCAAAGTTTACAGTTTATTCGATTTGAGTATATTCAATTACACTCTTGAGCCTACCGCTTCCCTGTGGAAATTTACGATACTCGGAATACTCTGAGTGAAAAGGCTACAGCGAATCTCCGTGCGCTTGCGGAGTAAAATCTGTTACGCTAAGAGACGTCAACACCCTTGACTCGGTGCCCTGCTGGCAAAGCGTCCACCACCTGGAGCACCGCGAGGAAAATGGTCTCCTCCGCCTCCACCTACATGACATGGCCAGCGGTCTCGCCTATCCTTGCACCGAGGTGCAACCTCAGGTCTATCACCCTGGCAGAATATGTCCTGGTTCTTCCACTCCATCTCTCTATGCTTAGCCCTCAACTTACGGTAGCAAAACTCCATCAAGTGACTCTCTCTATGCCAATAGTCACATATGTACCTCTTGGGTGGAGCACCCTTAGGTTGACTTTGGTTCTTGGGGTATCCCTTAGGCTGTGGAGTGGGCTTGGGAGGAGCATGCCTCTTAGCCCCTTGCTTAGAGCTCTCAAGATGTGAGTCAACTAAATTCCTCATAGGTAGAGCGTTTAGTGGGTTTCTAACAAAGTTTGGATTGGGAGTCCACTCTTGTTTCTTTGTTAGCTCCCTTGGCTTCTTTAACCACACACCATCCTTAGGATTTCCATGCTCAAAATAGGGCTTGTCATGGGCAACAAGGAACTTCTCACTAATAGGAATCCCACTCAAGTCACCTATCTTCCCATAAAAATGATCAAAATCAGCTTGTGTGTAGTGGTAGCCAACCCCCAACTTGTCACTCAACTTGAAAGTGGAAACAATCACTTTAACTAGTTTAGAATTCCAATTCAGAACGTCAAATCTCCCTAAAAAGCTTCTTTCTATTTGATCCCGATTGAGCCTTCCAGCCCAACCTCACTTTAACAAGTACTCCCTCTCAGTTTTCTCAATTGACTCTAGTTGGGCCCAACCGATATCCCTTACTTCAACTGGTTTCGGCACCCGACTTGCTTTGTTGGTTGTCCTCGGTTGACCTCCTGGTTCAACCTATATCAGGCATTTTAACTAGTATCAGGTCTTAAGATTTATTTCTTAGCTGGCCCCGGTTGAACCTTACCTACCATGGTTCAACCTGCCTCAACTAGTTTCGCCCAATAACAGCTAGTTTGAGAGGGGCTGCTATATATACTCTTCATACCCCTTCATCCTCTCTCTTGGTACTCCATACAACCTGAGACAAAGTTTGAAAGAGCACTCACTCCTCCAACCTCCTTCTCACTCATTCTGAGCTCAAATCCATTCAAATATTTGAATAACCTTAAGAGGATTCAAGAGAGCATTCAAGAACTCCATCTCCTCTTTCTTGTTTGTTTGAGCTTTGGTGGCACTTTAAGCATCCTAGCCGATTTGTTACTCTTGGAGCTTTGTGCTCCTAGATGGATAGGCGTCGCCCATTGAAGCACCCAAATCTTGTGGTGTGCTCCGGGAAGTTTGTATTACCTGCTCAAAGAACACCCCCAACTCATGGATCCAAGTTTGTATGGTTAAATTCGTAGATCAATTCGGTTTAGTGTTCCCTGTATAGGATGAACCACCCTGGGCAGGTTCAACCAGGGTGTAGTAATTTTATTTGAGTTTGCTCTTAAGTTTCAGATTACCTATTCACCCCCTCCCAGTAACTTTCAGTCCTACCAACTCCAAGGTCAGGTCCGACTCAGAGGTCGAACTATGTATGTGATCGGACACCATGAATGGGGTCCTACCGACCCCGAGGTTGGGTCTGACCCTATGGTCAGACTTCAGACCCGATCGTACCCATGGTTGGGAGGTCGGGTCCTACCTTGTGGTTTGTCTTCAAACCTGACCATACCCCATGGTTGGGAGGTCAGGTTGGACCCTGTGGTCAGTCTTCAGGCCTCACCGAACCCCATGGTTGGGGTCTATCGACTCCGAAGTCGGATCTAACCTTGAGGACAGTTAATCTAATCGCCTTCACAAACAGACCCGTGGATCCGACCGAACCCCATGGTAAGGGTTCATCCCTGTGGGGCTTCTCAGTGGGTCGCCCCTCAGATCAGTGGGCTTCTCATGTCCGGTGTTCACTAGCTAAGCCCGGCCTACCACTTTTGGTGCTCAGCACCTGCTCGATCAAAGACAACTTTCATTGATTTGTTGTTGTTATTGCTGTTCTTGGTAGGCGTGCCAATTATCGATTTGTGTGTAAATATCCGCTCTTTTCCCCCTTATCTGCTAGGCAGAGGATCGTATCAGGTAGTAGGCAATCAAAGCAGAATGGATTATGCATGATTTGATGACTTACTATTGATGTTGTTTGTTCGATGTTCATGCAGTAGTGTTGGCATCATTCATCAGTCTGATCGACCTCTCTCGTTGTTACTAGTTCAGTTCTCATAATTTGTTATCCTTTGATGATCTCACGGCAGCAAAGAGCTCAGGTAGCTTAGCTGGCTTTTGCATGCATGAGTTGCAATCACCTGACTAATCCACTCCGGCCCTGAAAAGTGAAGAAAATGCAGTAAACAAGCTCGGGAGGGACAAATAGCTAGTACTTAGTAAGTAAGCAGCAATAGAGTCAGGTGAGGTGGCCCTTTCCGCTCTAATTCCATCATCAGCTTGCTGCTTCTGAATATTAGTGTGTGTGGTGAGGTCAGGCTACCCCTAGCTTGCCCTGTCCATGTCTCGTCTCTTTCCCATTGTTGCTCCACTGCAAGGATGTGGTACGTATGGCAGGGGGGCCTGTGATGCCCCCGGCATCTCGAAAATCTTAACACGTGATTAGATTAGCGGTAGTCAAGGATTTGTCTTAATAATGTTGAGAGAAGAGCCACAACTAGGCTAGTAAATCACGAAGTCAGAAATTTTCAGTGAAATATGCAAAACCCCTGAATGCATTTGTGACTATAGTTTAAAATAAAATATGATTTAGACCAAACTTTCTACAACAAACTAACTTGTAGACAATTTTATGTAGATCAACTTTGTTATTGGGTGTGGTAACATGCACAAAGGTTTAGGTGGAGTTTTGAGTCGATTAATGAAAAAGCAGAAATCTGCCTAAACTTGGTCGGTAGGGAAAATTCAAATTTCAAAGGAACAAAAGTCCCTATCATGCAAAACATCATATAAGAAAGTTGTAGATGATTAAAAACCACACAACATTGGTATAATACTCTTTCTCTGGAAATGAGCATAAAATGGACTTTAGGAATTTCTAAGTTTGCTCTAAACCTTGGTCAAACTGGAGTCAGCAGGTTCAATTCAAATTTAATCATATTTAAACTTGGAATCTGATGTTTCTCCTTTTGACAAAGTTGTAGATCTGGAAGAGTAGAACAACTTTTGTATTTTGGGTTTTTCCAAATTCGGCCTCTAGGGTGTCCAAAATCCTCAAATTCCAAAACCTGTATATAAGGTCAAAACCAGTTTTCCAATTTCGGGGTTTTTTCGAATTTCTTTGAGTCACTGACATGCGGGACCCACCAGTCGGCATGATACTGTAGCAAACCGGAAACCACCCGGTTCCCCCGGTTTTGTAAAGCTGTTTTGTTATTGCATGGTCCCAGTCCAGTGCACCATTTTTCTTTTCCCCGACCCGACCCCGCTTGTCATAGACTCAGGGTCTATGGACCCGGTCCACCGCGCGCTCATCTTCTTCCACCTCCCCTCCCGCTCGCCCACGCGTCTGCCGCGCCGTGACGTGCCGCGCCCTGCTCGCCAGCACGCCACGCCGCCGGCCACGCGCCGCCCGCTGCCCGCGCCCGGCTCCAAGAGGTGGAGGGCGCCTCGGCACCCTGTCCCTCTCCCCGCACTCGCCTGCCCCTTCCCGGCTCGCCCTCTCCCCTGCCTCGCCTTGCCCGGGACCCCGCGGCGCCGCCGCCGCCATTGAAGCTCGCCCCGAGCTCACGCACCGGCCTCCTCCGGCCGCCCTCGCTCCTAGCAGTGAGCACCCCTGCATCGGCCACTCCGCCCCACCGAATCCGGCCACCCTCGGAGCGCGTTGAAGCCTCCTCCACCTCCGTTCGCGTGTAGCCACCGCGACGAGCCACCGCGCCATCAACCTCGCCGTGGAGATCCAGCCCCGGGCCATCCCCGCACCCCCGAGAAGCCACCGACGGCTGCGCTCTGTTTCCGCGCATCCTGCGCGCTAGGCGGAGTCCCCGTTCCCCTCCCGCAGTGCCTAATCGAAGCGTGCCCGCGAGGCCCTGTGCGCCGCCGTCGCCTCGGGTTCACCCCCTCCGCGCCGCTCGCCCTCTCCACCGTGGGCGACGAGAGTTGGGGGAGAAGACGCCCCGGAGTTGGGAACACGTTCCCAGGGTTCCGGTGCCGCCGTTCCGCGCCTCGCGTCGCCAGAGCAGTCCGCGGCGCACTCCCATGCGCGCGGCCTCTCCCCTGGCGAGAGGTAGAAGAAGGCAGGGAGGAGGAAGATGGCATTTTTGCGCGGTAGCCCCTGACGTTTCGTGTTTTTACGTTTCGGTCCCATGCAATGTTCGTTGAGTCTTGCGGATCTAACGACTCAGCCCTGAAAGTTAGGTTTATTCACGTTTAAGTCCTATATCTAGGGTTAATATGCATATTTCGACGGTTAACTTTGAGAAATCATATAAAATCGTAGAAAAATCATAAAAAGATGAACTCAGTTGCTGTGAACTCCTTGTGAGTAGATATACAGGGTGGGTATGATGTAGGGATGAGCATTGACTGTTTTACCCCTGATTTTGTATATGCATGTTAAACCAACATAAATAGAAAATGTGGACTAAATGAGTTCTAAAAATCGTGAAACTTGGACAGCTGCTTTGATAGGGTATGTATGCATGTTATGAATTTTGGTGGCCCTATCATGTACTGTATAATTACTGTTTTGCCCCTGTATATGATCTTGAGCATAAATATTGATGGGAAAATGATTGCTATATGAACCATGCTCTAAATAGCTTTCTAGATTTTATATGTGCTCCCTGTAATAGTATATAGCTCACTTATTAAATTAGGGGCTGTGCATGCCAAGTTTTGATGGAAATTTGAAAATGATAGAAATAATACATATTTACGTAAATAATAGAAAATGTGGGACTAGTATATCCAATAAAAACCACCACACTTATTATAGTAATCTTAATGACTAAATAACTAATGCATGTTTTATCGGCTCACATCACCATGTTAAGTTTATGATCGACAACTTAACTCATGTATATGTTCTTGTGAAATTGCACATACACGATTGCTTCGGGTCCATCAAAGTAGTATTAATATTAGTGCCAGTCGGGAGGTTTTGGTTGAGCTAGTAATCCATTACATCCGTAACTAGATGGTTACCTTATACTTTGCTTAACCAGTTGAATGCTTGATGATCGTGCATCTCATTCACTGTGTCATGCATATCATTCATATAGCGACGCTCACTGCAGATACGTGATCGAGAAGCAAGTGCGTGGAGGTACTTCGAGCAACGGTGTCCAGAAGACCAACTAAGACCCAAATACTACCTGGAGGCCCCTGAAGTGGTATTTGGAAGGAGGAGCTGTCCAAGTGATCAAGGGGTTGCCTGGGGCAAAGCCTCACAACCCGGCAAACTAACCTAGTTTAGTTTGTTGGTTGAGTAAGAATAAGCAAAGGTAGGCAGGACCATGATTTCTCCCAGCTAATGTGATAATTGATTGTCTCATTACGCATCCGCATTAGGAGTTGATTGAAAACAATTGCATTAGATCTCCTGGCCGCCCTGGCCCTAGCACCTATATATAGAGTTCGTAGGACGAGTTGCCTAGGCTCTGCTAGGTGCGAGTAGACACGAGTGAAAGGAGTCACTCGTCACGTAAGTGATTTCAAAGGTTACAAAACTTTTACTATTGAGAAAGTAATACTATGCTCATGATTTAAATGGAGACCGGGCGGAGAATAATTTTATTATGTGGTGTGCGTTTGGCTCCGCCTGAGTCGTTTAAGGCCCGTTCGCTGTTCGTCTGCTGATCGGCATAACATTGCTAGAGTGCTTATCCGGGGAATGGGACCGGAAAAGTCTTTCTTGGGCTTGTCCGAAGCACAGAGACACGTTCCTACCCACTGGTTGAGAGGAAGGTGGCCCGGGGGAGCTTGGTACTCATGACGGGGAGACCGAGATGCCGGCAGGCTCGTCATGGGGGCACAACCCGGGGGCTAGGCGGGAGTGAATCGAACTTGGGACGAGGCAGGTTAAGATTGGGGCTATATGTGGGAACGCGATGGCTAGTAAGCATATACCCCTGGCATGATAGTTATTCCCGGGAATTAAAAATCGATTCGAATCGCTGATGCCCACCAGGTGTGGGAATGCCAATATCACTGTCGGGCAACGTAGTAACTACTTGAATATATTATGTCCGTTACTCATGTTTTCAAATACAACATGTTTGTATTGTATTGCTTACATTTCTACAAGTTGTTATGGAGTTATATGCAAAAGATGAATCTTGATATTTTATATTGATATACCACTGTTTAAAATCAATGGCTAAGGATCCAAAGGTTAGTAAGCAAGCTTTGCGTCAGCCGTAAGCCAATCCTTTAAGTCCTACTGAGTAATTAGTACTCAGGGTTTGCCCCCACCTTTTGAGAACAGGTACCGTCGACATCTGGACATCTGCTTGGAGGAGAGTAGTACCGGTGGGCTCGGTGCTGCTCGTCTCGATCAACGTTGCATGAAGACTAGTAAAGTATTTTCTTCCGCTGTGAGACGTTTTCAAATTCGCTTCCGCTGTCTGATTCAAACTTGACTTTCGTATGGTAATATGTTGAAACTTATATTATTATTTCGTATCGGTTTGTAAAACAAGCTTATATATGCTATATTCAACTGCCTGAGATGATGTATCTGTTGTGGCTCCATTGAGGGCTGGATGTGTATGATGTCGGTTCCTCTGGGAAAAGGTAATATCGGGGGTCGAATGACTCTCGACGGACGACCGTGTTTAGTTCGGTCTAATCGCACTGCAAGCCAGAGGTGGCAGGTGTGCTTAGCCCGGATTAAATCGGCGGTTCCGCCACAGGGCCCAACCCAAGTTTCATTCATTAGCCCATGCCAAAAAAAATCTTAGCTTGCATTCTCAGCATCATTTGAGTTTGAACAAACAAGGTATCTAGTGTGGGTAGATGTGGATGGCATGGCATGGTTCGTGTCCACTATCTGCTTATTCAGAGAGATTTCAGAAATTGGGACCCAAGCCTTTCAGGATTTGGGACTCACTTCGCACACCCTTCTAAAATTAACATCGAGACATGCAAATTCTTCGTTTTATGTGTTTTTCTCCTCTTTTTTTTGTTTTATGTTTCTCCTTTTCTTTTTCACCTTCCAGGCTAAGTGAATTGACCATTTTGCCCTTGTGTATAGATTGAATCGTACACCGGAGCGAGGCAAAGGAGGGAAGGAGCAGCCTACCACTGGCTGCCATGGCCCCATGCTGCTAGCCACGCCCCTCCACACCACCCGCCAACCTTCTCTTGCCCGATGCCAGCTGCTATTTCCCCGTGCTGACAGCCACCCTCTCTAGGTCGCTCGCCCAGCCTGCCCACCGCTAGCCACACTATCGGTGTTTAGTACTGGCAATGCACCACGGGATATATCATGGGATGCTTTTAATGGCATCTAGATCGATGGTAGCTCCACAGTTCGCGTGAAATGCGACAAAGAACAAGATTTATACAGGTTCAGGCCGCTAGATCGCATAACACCCTACGTCCTGTTTGTGATGGTCTATATTGCTTTGAGTATGCGTGAGTACAAGGAGGGTTTGACGGAGAATTGCCGATCTGAGGGTTGGAGGGATTTGGAGCCTTGTGTGGGAGGGGTCCCTAGCCCGCCTTATATAGTCCGGCGTGGCTTGGGTTACAAGCCGGTTTCCTTCCATGTCTCCTATGCGGTCTAGATTACAAGAGATCACATAGAATCCACAATCCATATCTTTCCGAAAGAGTCCTTGTCTTGCGCGCCAAGGTGTTCGGCACCTTGGGTCCAAGTCAGTCGGTCGTCCTTTTGATTGGCCTCTCTGTCGGCCCATACACAAAATATGTTACCTGAGGGACCAGGGGATATCTATCCCCCACACACACCACTCGCTCAGCCCACCTACAGCTGGCCCTGCCCTCCATGCCAATCGCCCAGCTAGGCAGCCCCACCACCAGCCAATTGTTGATGCAACATTCTTTGCTGGTGCATCGAACTTGCAGATCTCTGGGCTGTCATTGCCGTTCTCTATCGCCGTGTCAGGGTCAGGCTACAGCGCCCTGCTCTGAGTGATGGCAGCTAAGCTGAGCAGGCCAGAGAAGGAGCTGGTGGTCTCAACGTCCATGTCGTCCGATGCCGAGCGAGCAATCGACCTCGGTGGAGTATCCGTCGTGGAGCGACGTTGGCACCTCATCGGCGTGCGGCCTCGGCCGTGGCACCCACGGCCTTGACCTCGTAGTCATACATGGGGAGCAGCTGCCGATTAGGCTAGAACGAGTAGGACTCAGCGAGGACGCGGAACGCGGCGGTCCAATTCGTGGTACACACCGTAGCGTACTCGTCCTCAGGGATCTTGAGTGACATCATGATGCAGCGGGTGACGGCGGCACCGAGCCCCACTCCTGCAGCGGCATCCCCACATTGCGCATGTGTGCGCAGGCTCGTGCAGCTCTCAGCCTGACCCGGCTAGACCTGTGCGCGGTCGCCAGCGACGGTCATGGCCACCAGCGAGGCCACTTGCTACGCGCGGCACCGCGACCGTCGCTGGCGCAGGCAGCTTGCTGCGGGAGACGAGCAGAGAAGAATGAGGCCACGAGAGACGCATGTCACCTATCCAGTCAAAAGAATAAGACAAGGGCAAAAGGGTCAATTTACTCAGCCTGAGACGTGAAAACGAAAAGTAAAACACATAAAACGAAGAAAAGAGGAGAAAAACACTTGAAACAAAGAATTCGCGTGCCTCGGTGTCAATTTCAGAAAGGTGTGCGAATTGTGTCCCAAATCTTGAAAGGAGCGCAAATTGAGTCCCAATTCCTAAAATCTCTCGCTGATTCACGGTGTCTCCTCGCGGGGCAAAACCAAAAGGAAAAAGTCTAACATAGGTCCTTCAACTTATAGCTCAGTCTAGGTTTTATCCTTAGACTCGAAAACCAGTTATGTCAGGTCCCAGAATTCGTAAAACCGAGTACATTTCATCCTCGGAAGAATCCGACGTTGGTTTTCGCTGACGTGGATGTTGGTTTTCGCTGACGTGGATGTTGGTTTTCACTGACGTGTACCCGGGCCCACATGTCATCCTCTCTTTTCTATTCCCATCCCCTCCTTGACCTCCACTGTGGACGCTGTCGTCCCTGGACTGCTGCCCGCCATCGCCGGCTATAAGGAAAATGGCCTCATACGCCATATTTCCGTATTTGTGTTTTGGTGATTGATTGACAACCAACACTTAGACTAATGAACGTGTCTAGATGTATATTCTCAGGTGTTTGGGTCCAATGGATGAAGAAGAAGAAAAGCCAAAGGCAAGGCCCGAAGAGCCCCCCAATGGGGGTTCCGCTATGGTACGGTCTGTGAGACCGTCCTATCGGACAGACCATCCCGAAGGGCTGAGAAGTTGAAGCCTAGCGATTTATGAAGACCGGATGGTACGGTCTCACAGGATTGAATGGACCAGACTATTTAACCAAGAAAGCAGAGCTGAGTAGTATGGTCTAGAAGACCGGACTATAAACCATACCAAGTTGGCCGAGGGTGTGAAGATTGAAGCCGTGGAACATTTCAAAGGACTGTATGGTACGGTTGTGAAGACCGTCCATGGACTGTCCTATTTAACCCGAGCCTGAGTACTTTGGGGGAATTCCAGTGATCAGCAGACCGTATGGTACGGTCCAACAGACCATCCTAAATATCGGACCAAAGTACAATGAGGTAAGAATTCAGTGACTGTTGAAAAAGTGAATTCATTGACCGTTGGAAAAGTGAACAGATCGTATGGTCTGGTCTATTGAAATTGTATAGACCGTATAGTACGGTCTACTTTGCATCAACAACCCATTGGAGTAACGGCTAGTTCGTGTTTGGAGGCCATATAAGCCACCCCACCCGGCCATTTCAAGTCAGTTGGAGCCACTGAAGTTGAGAGCAAGTGTAGAGGAGTATTCCAAGCATATCCATCACTCCAACCCCTATATGAGAGCTTTGCATATCCAAGCTAGGTTAGAGCTTTAAGAGAGTGAGCTTGCGAGCTTTTCTTTAGAGTAGCTCTTGCGTGAACTAGGGAGAAGCCTTGGATGCGGTCAAGCCACTTGTACTCATTGCTAAACCCTCCTTGGTGGGGGGATGAGGAGACCCTACAAACTCCGTAGTGAAGTATCCGGTGCCTTGTGACCAAGATATACGGTGGCGGTGGCCAAGCCTTGGTGGTTTGGTGGCACTTAGTCTTTACTTGCCGGGAGCCTTTGTGGCGAGCGCAAAAAGGTGATCGCGAGAGTCTTAGTGCTCGGCTCGGATTTTGCCTTTGGTGGCGAGCCCATGGACGTAGCCCTTAGTGGTGAACCATGTTCAATCTCTGTGTCTCCTCGGGAGTTTGCACCCCCTTGCCCTTACCTCTTTACTTACCGCATTTACGTTTTCGCATTTACTTGTATGCCTTTAGCTTTCCTAGTTAGTTTGATTAGGTTTGGCTCTAGGTTCCAAGTCTTTTGGGTAAGTTAGTGTTGACAGCACTTAAGCACGCCAATCCTTATACTGCAAGCGTACAGTATCGCGGCAACTTTTCCCCAGGATGAGTATCTTGGGTTTTGTCAATCCGGAAATAATTATGTTTAAGAAACTATCTATCTAATATTAACTGAATTACTAACTAATTCTAATAGATCTAAAACAAGCTTTAAGAGATGATTAAGACTACTCTAATTATAGCTTACTTAATAAACTAAATATGTTCTAAACAGGGTTTAAACTATAGCATAAAACGATAGAACAAGGCTTAGACTAAAAACGTGAAAATGATAGGTTTAACATGGCAAAAGGATCCACAAGAGATATGAGACAAACATCCTTTATACTAAGAACAATCTTGAACCTAGATCTAATCATAAGCATAGAATAAACATGATCATGAATGTCAAGGATCTACTCGAATATTTCCCCGGGCTCTACTGTCACTAGTAACCAGGTAATCGATGAACTAGCAAACCCTAACCATCTCTAAGTATGAGCAGATTCAATCAACTAATTAAAGTAAAAAGATCTACTAAAAGAACATGAAAACGTTTAATTCGGCCGAAAAACCATGTTGGAATTAAGCATTGCAAAGATATGGATCATAAGTCATGTATAAACAACAAGCTAAGTCTAAAAGACAACCTTTATTCTTCGAATAACAAGGTTTCATCATAGTATCGAAGAAAGTACAAGGAATTACTCGAGATACATCGTAAACTTTGAAGCATAGTCGTCGGGATGAACTCGACGAAGAACATATCGAAAGATGAACTCGAGACCTCCTCGGGAAGCGCCTGGTTGGCCGATCGGCCGGCTTCATGCCTCCTCTTGCTTCCTCCTTTCACCGAGATGGACTTCTCGCCGAGTTGAACGCTTCTCGCCCCGACCTCTGCCTTAGACTCTCGACTTGTAATGAATAATGCTGTGGACTTCCCTCTCTACTCCCCTTAGGAGGCTCTATATTTATACCCCGGAGGGAACCCTATACATAGAATCTAATAGGTCGGTTCTAAGAGTCCTAGAACAATTAAAACATCTGTTTTCATATATATTCATATCTCTAGAAGAGTACCGGTCGTCCATATCCTTCCTTGCTTGGAAATGAAGTCATCGTTTTGATCCTTCCCGAAATAAAACTTTCATATTCTGCACCCTTTGGTATTTTGACCATAACTTACTCATCTGGAGTCCAATTAATGCAAACTCAGACTCTAAATTATAGAGCTCAAAGAGATCTACAACTTGGTATTCAAACTTTCTCCATTTGAAGTCGTTAAGGTCTCCAAATGGGGCCCACAAGCTGCTGCTATAATGAATTTTGAGAAGATTTCAGGATTTAGTCCTTCAAGCAATCCTTATCTTCTAAGACTCTTCTCTTATTGGGCTTCTTCCTCAATTGGGTTTTCAATTAGTCTTTTCTTCAGAGCATAAATCTTTTCTTCGATAAATTCTCAAATATCCTCAATTATTCCCTATTTTCCTGCAAAAATAAATATTGCACAAAAACAAAGTGCATTCTCGAAAATGGGGTTATTTGTTAGTAAAATAAGAGTAAATGATAAGATTGACTCTTGAAAAGATATAAAATCATATGAAAATGATCCATAATTTTAGTATATAACGAGCGTCAACAATATCCCCACACTTAGATCTTGCTAGTCCTCGAGCAAAAAGATCGATAAAAGAACTTTAACTATGTTTAAGCAAATTCTAAATAATCACCTTTCAGAAATAACCATGCTTTAGAAATCATTCAAATCATAACATGGATCTTTTCAGATTAACCTTTTTATGCATATCGATCCCCACCAAGAATCATTAAAATCAAACGAATCATAGCAATGCCAAAGTTTCTTTCGGAATTATCAAAGAGGGTTTTTTTTAGAACAAAGACTTTTCAAAGATCAAGAAATTACTATATCCCCAAATATTAAGCTCTCAAAAAGGCACTCTTATAAGTAGCTAATCCTATAAGATTACTCTTCTTCTCTCATCTCACAAGAGTTTAAGTGGAGCTTGGTAAAGGCTTAGCAAAGCTGTTTATTCTATTGTCTAGCTAAGGTATCTCCCTAGAAATTATTCAATGAACTTTTAAACTACCTTGGTCATCGAAAAAGAAGAAAATATAAGTAAAGATAAGCGAGGACAAGGAAAAAGAAGATATAGATAGTGGACATGTGCAACAACAAATAAAGTGGAATTATTTCCGGAAACTTGCACATGGTTTGGAAAAGTAATAGTTTTTGCTCATTGTTTAAGATAATAAAACTTTCTTCACTTTACTTCTCCAACTGTCCTAATTCTACTATACATTTTTTTTCTTTTCTCCCCTTTCTCCTTTTCCTAATTCTACCTTTTTAATAATGGACCACATGGTCATTTTTCTCTCCCTCTTTTCTTTTTCTGCGCGCCATCTTCCTCTCTTTCTCTCTCTTTTTTTTTTAAAAAAAAAACTATATATATGGCGCCACCTCTCTTTTTACCACCTTTTTGGACAAATTGCTTCTCTTTTCATGGAACATTGAGTATTCGAGCAAAAACTTTACTCTATATAGGTAAAGGTATAGTAATGAAATGACATGGGCTAACAGGATTAGAGAAATTGCTCTATTATTGTACGCAATTGAATATATAAAGGCTAGCAAAAAGATGAAAGTAGATGACCAAGATAATTCTAAGTGATCAAAATATCTAAAGGAATCAAACTTACCAAACTCACATAAGACAACTCGTTTTTTAAACAGGTTTTAATTCTAAGCTCTACTTAGGAATTTTAGCTCTCTCTTAACATAGGGATGTAATTCTTGATCAAAGAAAAATAAATTTTAATGAAAAGATAATACTCCTCTAATCTTTTTTTCTTATTAAAACTTTGGCAAAGCTATAAAACATCATCCTTTAATAAAGATATGGGTTATGCAATTTTAATCAATCTAGTAATCACCATTTTAATCAAATCATGAAATTCTTAAACAAGATTAATCGTCAAAGTAAAAATAAAGAATAAACTTAAATAAAGCAAAGTAATTTATTCAATCACACACTTTATTAATATAAAAGATTGTCTACATAGACTCTTTAAAAGACAACTGACTCTTAGACTGACTCTAAAAACTATAATCTAGACTTCCTAACTAATGGGGAATTTCTAATATCCCCACACTTAAACTAAGCATAAATCCTAATCGCTAGAATACCAGTGAGTCTCATCCACTGGTGCATCGAGAGGATCTTCACCGGGAAGGTAATTGGGCGGCGGTGAATATTCTTCTGGTCCATCCCAAGTGTCATCTGATTGATAGTTTCTTCCTTCCGTACGGCCCCAAATATCGTTAAGGATACGCCTTTGATTCCCACAGATTCTTTGGAGGTGGTTCACTTGCCACTTGAGGTCGTTAACAAAATTGTTAACTCTAACCCTAGTATTTTCTATCTTCTCTTGAAGCCTTTCCTCTAAATCAATGATTACATCAAGGATGTCCTCACTCTTCTTCTTGTTGAAAAAAATAGCTTCTCTACAAATCGGGTAGCAACCTACTCCATCCTCTGCTTCAACATGATAAGTATTGAAACTAGGAGCAATAACAATGGAGTTTACCTCCTCAGTCTCTGATTCCTAACCATGGCTATAGCTCATCAACTGATCCTCACTTGAGTGAATAGTACCTCCGGAACGGGTAGGACTTTCTCGATAATTCAATCTAAGCATCTCTTTAATTCTTCTGGATCTTCTAACTTTCATCTGCCTTGGTTTGATCGAAAGATTAGCCATGTGCTTCGAGATCTCCCGCTTCTTGGCCAAACCACATACCCTCGCCTCTTCTTCTTCATCGTTGAAGACCATCTGCAAAAAATTGCGGCGAAAACCCCAGCGAACAGGGCTGGTCGGCCGACTAGAACCCTCCTGGTCGGCCGACCAGGACCCCTCTTCCGGCGCCTCGGCCTCCTTCTTCACGAGTTGCATCTCTATCGCTTCAGAAAACGTCGTGGCTAGGTCTAGATGTGTTTTGAGTTTGATGTCTTAGGTCTATGGCTTACCCATGGTTTTATACTCTGGAGTTTGACGAAATTTAGAAACTAAACAGCGATTCCGTTCCGAACTCTTCCCTAAATACACTTGGTATACTATGCGGACTCTGCTGACAAAACCTAGAAGCAAACCGCCACGGAAAACCCCCTGGTCGGCCGACCAAGGTGTGGCGGAACCGCCGATTTAATCCGGGCTAAGCACACCTGCCACCTCTGGCTTGCAGTGCGATTAGACCGAACTAAACCCGGTCGTCCGTCGAGAGTCATTCGACCACCGATATTACCTTTTCCCAGAGGAACCGACATCATACACATCTGACCCACGATGGAGCCACAACAGATACATCACCACAGGCAGTTGAATAGCATAAAGTTAGACTTAATTACAAACCAGATTTTACATAAAATACAAGTCCAACATAAAGTTTTAAGGTGGCAACTTCGAATGTTTCTCGCAGCGGAAATATAAGTTTATAGGTCACCATGTTATCACCAAAAGTTTTGCATTAGAGGTACAACATCGAGCCCACCGATGTTGCCCTTGTGCCACTCAGTCACCTCATCCTAAATGAGGGCATGCCCCGCCTCCAACACAAGTGCACACCATGAATTCCATACCTGCGCTCAAAATGTGGGGGCAAACCCTGAGTACTAATTACTCAGTAGGTCTTAATGGATTTGGCTTACGGCTGACGCGAAGCAGCTTACTAGCAAGTGGATCCTTAGCTTTTAGTTTTTAACAGCAACTTAATTAACATAAACAACAAGTTTCATTGTCTGTATGATTGCCAACATAAAAGTAAATTTCCGTAAGGTAACAACTCAGTTCAAACATGTAGTATTCCAAAAACCATGAGTATTAAAATACCGAGAGTTTAAGTAATTACTACGTTGCCCGACAGTGATATTGGCATTCCCACACCTGGTGGGCATCAGCGATTCGAATCGATTTTTAATTCCCAGGAATAACTATCATGCCAGGGGTATATGCTTACTAGCCATCGCGTTCCCACATATAGCCCCCATCTCCACCTGTCTTGTCCCAAGATTCAAAGCGCCCCCACCTAACCCCCGGGTTGTGCCCCCTCAGGAGCGATACCACGGCCGCACCGGGTCAGCCCTCCCTTAGGAGCGATACCACGGCAGCACCGGGTCAGCCCTCCCTCGAGTACAAGCGCCCCCGGGCCCATCGGCCTCCAGCAAGTGGATGGGCGGAGCCTCGAAAACTCCGGACAAACCCAAGTAAGACTTCACCGGTCCCATTTCCCGGTTAAGCACTCTAGCAATGTTATGCCGATCAGCAGACGAACAGCGGACGGGCCTTAAACGACTCGGGCGGAGTCCGGGTGCGACATCATGAATAGTAAATACTGAAATAAAATCTCCGCCCGGTCTCCATTTACTTCATGAGCAACAATTACAAGTGATATAACTGTAAGCTTTTGTGATTTTGAAAACACCTACGCGACGAGTACACACACTCGTGTCTACTCGTACCTAGCAATTTCTATGCATACTCGTCCTACGAACTCTATGTATAGGTGCTAGGGCCAGGGCGGCCAGGAAGTCTAATGCAATTGGTTCCAAGCAACTCCTAATGCATATGCGTAATCATCAAGTATAATTCGTTTGCTGGGTTGAGTATGGTCCTGCCTACCTTCTTCACTAGGGTCAGTAGCTTCCTCCGGAGCGTAGTCGGGTTCCTGCTGCTGGTCCTCTGGTTCCTGGTGCAACTCCTCTTCTGGTTCCTCCGCGACGGGTTGGTTCGGTGGTGGTTCTTCGTTCGTGGAATCTATATGTATGACATGATGCAGTTGGAGCATGTATTAGTGCAATGCTTGCTTTATGATGCGGGTGTAATGTAGTAAATCAGTGAATTTATGATATATGATATAGAGTTATGCATATTGAGGCGAAAGTTGTTTCGTACTAAGAAATCGTACAAGCCATCATCTACGATAGCTTAGCTTGTCACATAAATCAACGTGGGGTGTGCGTGGCGAGGTAGCATCGCTTCATGTGAAGCGACTGAAGCTTACATAAATATGCATTATTTCTACCAGTTTCTAATTAGAGTCAAAACCTTACATGCATCATCTCCAACTCTAGCAAGTTACTCCATAACTATAGCTCATATCAAACTTAAAGTCATTTTGAAACATTATTCACCATATTAATCTTTTTCTTAAGATTAATATGTGCTTAGTGCAAGACAAGGGCAAAATAGTAATTCAATAGTAAGTGTTAGGGCCAACAAAATTTATACAGAACCTACACATGATAACAAGGTCCCTGCTCAAATTTGGCTATTTTTGGAGATCATTTAGTCCTTATTTCCTATTTATTAGGGTTTTATATGTTTGAATAAAAACAGGGGCAAAACTATCCTTTCCTACTCAACCATCATACCCATCCTGTAGATCTATTTATTAGGAACACAGTGCAACAAAGTTTGCTATTTTTGGATTTTTATCCACTTTACTATGATTTTTCAAAGTTTCAGCATTTTTAAAAGCATTTTAAAATGAAACTGAACAGATCCAGGACCTATATATAATTATCCATAGCTTCTGAGGGTTCCCGTGCAAGATTTACAAGACTCAGTACACAGTACTCGGTATGGAAACATAAAACTGTTAAACTCGGAGGGCGATAGCGCAAAATGTTCATCTTCCTCCTCCCGTCGTCTTCCTCCTCGCGACGGGAGGGGAAGCTCCGGTGGCGCGCGGCCAATCCCGGCCCTGCGGGGCTCGGGAGCTCGCCGCGGAGTGCCGGGGAGAGAGAGAGGAGTATGGGGAGTCTTACCCCCTACTTCAATCGACGGGAGAGGGCGCGAGGAGGTGGGACGACGGTGAGCAGAGGGCGACGAGCTCCGGCGGCGCGGTGGGCGGCGTCGGGACGAAATCAGTGCCTAGGCTAGTGCGGTAGGATGGAGTCGAGGGCGACGAAGCCCGGCGTGGTGACGGTTGAGCTCGGGAGCGGGCAGGAGTGGCCGGGGTGAGCTCGCGCGAGCTCCGGCAATGGCGGTCGCGCGAGGTCGAAAGGGGAAAAGAACAGAGAGCTCGAGCGCGTGGAGGAGGGCTCGGGAAATAGGGTCGGCCTCGCCCTCGTCCCGGTGGCGCGCCGTGCGCGCTGTCCGCGCGCGGCAGCGGCGCGTGGCCGCGGCAGCCGGGAAGGCCGGCGCGTGGCCACGGCTACTCGGCGCGCAGCGCCGCGTGGGCGCGCGCGGGCGGGGAGAGAAGAGGGAGGTGCGCGGGTGAACCGGGTCTATGGACCACTGTGGCTGACAGGTGGGGTCAATCCCAGGAATAGAGAGTACGGTGTATGGACTCGGTGCATCGGGCGAGGGAGCGGGGAATCCACCCGTGCGCTGGCGCGGGCGGGCCTGACAGGTGGGTCCCGCTTGTCATAGAGATGAGAAAATAAAAGAAAATAAAAGAAAAATCGAAAAAAGACAAACCCCCATTGACCAACTGATCAGGTTTCTGAATTTCGCAAAATTTGACCAATTTAGGAGCCGAATTTGAAAAAGACCCAATTGAATGAAATGTTGTAACTTTTGAAATCTACAACTTTGTCCAAAGGACCTATACCAGATTCCAATTATAAAATGATTTAAATTTGAAATTAACTTGCTGACTCCTGTTTGACCATTTGAAACCCCCAACTTGGAAATTATAAAAGTCCATTTTAGGTGCATTTTCATGAAAGGTGAAATATACCAATGTTGCATAGAATCTCATGAACTACAACTTTGGTATTCATGACATGGCAAGATTTTGAATTTTGTTTCACAAAACTTTGAATTTACCAAACAGGGCTGAATTTGGCAGAAGTCACATTTTCACATAAAATGACCCAAAACTAGATTTCAACATTCATGCATGCCAAGACACAAAATACCAAAGTCATTCCTTATGGAATTTCCTACAAGTTTGGTATGTAAGGTTTTATAAAAATCACAATTGTATTTAAGTTATATCCGCAATACAAACACAGCTTTTCTGAAAACTAAGTTTAGTTGCTCAATTGACCTAATTTATGCATGCTCTCAAGATAAAATGCCTTTGAAAAGATGTCATTATGCTAATGATTTTAGTGTAATGCACTTGAGATGCCTAGGGCATCACAACCCACCCCCCTTAAAGAAATCTCGTCCCGAGATTTTTGATGTGACGTGGGTGGTGAAGTTGGTTGTAGTCAATGTTGTGTGCATGTATTGAGTTTAGATCCTGAAGTTAAGCTGTTGTAACATACCGATTTAAAGTGGATGGTAGAAAACCAGGATACTTAGTGTGTAGGTATTCTTCTTGCTCCCAAGTGGCTTCTTCTTCGGAGTGATTACTCCATTGAACTTTGTAAAAGTTGATTGTTTTCCGACGGGTTGATCTTTGTTTTTGATCGAGGATTTTTATAGGATGTTCTTCGTATGTGAGATCTGGTTCAATTTGAATTTGAGAGGTATCTACCACTTTCTCAGGCACTCTTAAGCACTTCTTTAGTTGCGAAACGTGAAACACATCGTGAACCGCAGCCAGATGTGGTGGTAACTCTAACCGGTAAGCGACGGCTCCGCATTTTTCAATGATCTTGAATGGACCGACGTACCTTGGTGCTAACTTTCCTTTCACCCCAAACCGTTGTACCCCTTTCATCGGAGATACTTTGAGATACACATGATTCCCCTCATCAAAGACTAGCGGTCTCCTCCTTCTATCCGAGTAGCTTTTCTGCCTAGACTGTGCTCTTTTGAGATGATGGTGTATGAGTTTCACTTGTTCTTCAGCTTTTGCCACTAAATCAGGGCCAAAGGTAACACGCTCTCCTAGTTCGGACCAGTTTAGTGGTGTTCTGCATCTCCTACCATAAAGAGCCTCGAAAGGAGCCATTTCTAAGCTCTTTTGGTAGCTGTTGTTATAAGCGAACTCCGCCAGGGGGAGGCATTCATCCCACTTGGTAGAATATGTCAGTGCACAAGCCCTTAACATATCTTCTAGAATTTGATTCACTCTTTCTACTTGACCACTGGTTTGAGGGTGATATGCTGAACTTCGAATCACAGTGGTTCCGAGAGCGGATTGCAAATGTTCCCAAAAGCGGGACACAAATATCGAACCTCGATCGGAAGTGATGGTCTTGGGCACCCCATGTAGGGAAATAACCCGTGTAATATATAGCTCTGCATAGGTAGCGGCAGTATAATGAGTCTTGACGGGTAAGAAGTGTGCCGACTTGGTGAGCCGATCGACAATTACCCTTATAGAATCATATCCCTTTTGGATACGCGGCAAACCCACAACAAAATCCATGTGTATATCCTCCCATTTCCACGCTGGAACATCCAGTGGTTGAAGCATTCCAGCGGCCTTTAAGTGATCAGCTTTTACTTTCTTACACACGTCGCACTCAGATACATACCTGGCGATCTCCCGCTTCATGCGGGTCCACCAAAATTTCTGTTTTAAGTCTTGATACATCTTATTGCTGCCGGGATGTATCGTGAGTATTGAAGTGTGCGCTTCATCCAGTATTCTCTTCCTCAACTCCATGTCCTTGGGTACCACTAGACGATTCTTGAACCACAGGACGCCTTGGTCATCAAGTGTGAAATACGCCTTCTTCTCTTCACTAATACCTTCACGGATATGTGCCATACCCTTATCTTGCTTCTGAGCTTCTATGACTTGTGCCTTGATGGTGGGCTCAATAATGATATTATAGAGTTCTGCATGCTGTCCCGGAGGTGTTTCAATGTCATTCATCTCACAGCAGATCACTCTTGCTGTAGGTCGGGCTTCTATCATATTGCAATGGACTTTGCGACTTAAGGCGTCGGCCACTACATTGGCCTTGCCCGGATGGTAGTGTATCTCCAGATCATAATCTTTTATCAATTCTAACCATCGTCGCTGCCTCATATTGATTTCAGGTTGAGTGAAAATATATTTGAGACTCTTATGGTCAGTGTAGATGTGACATGTGTTGCCTAACAGATAGTGTCTCCATATTTTTAGTGCATGAACGACTGCAGCTAACTCAAGGTCATGTGTTGGATAGTTGGCTTCATGTTTCCTCAATTGACGGGAGGCATAAGCAATTACTCTTCCTTCTTGCATCAAGACACAACCAAGCCCATTACCGGAGGCATCACAGTACACCTCAAAAGGCTTGGTAATATCTGGTTGAGCTAGCACTGGTGCTGAGGTTAACAATTTCTTCAAGGTTTGGAAAGCTTCTTCACAATTCGGATTCCAAATGAACTTGGCATTTTTCTTGGTCAATGAGGTCATGGGTTTTGCAATTTTGGAGAAATCTTTGATAAAGCGGCGGTAGTAGCCCGCTAAACCAAGAAAACTCCGGATTTCAGTCACGGTCTCTGGTTGCTTCCAATTTAGCACATCTTCTACTTTGTTAGGATCAACTGCGACTCCCTTTTCAGATAGTACGTGACCCAAGAAACTCACTTCTTTCAGCCAGAATGCACACTTGCTAAACTTGGCATAAAGCTTATGCTCTCTGAGCCGAGTGAGCACGATTCTTAAATGTTCTTTATGTTCTTTTTCATTTTTGGAGTAGATTAGTATGTCATCTATGAATACCACCACGAACTTATCGAGTTCATTCATGAACACCGAGTTCATCATATACATGAAGAAAGCCGGTGCATTGGTTAGCCCAAATGACATGACCAAGTACTCATACAAACCGTATCTGGTAGAAAATGCTGTCTTGGGTACATCCTCTTCTCTAATCTTTATCTGATAGTAGCCAGACCTTAGGTCAATTTTAGAAAAGACCTTAGCCCCAGCTAACTGATCAAATAGAATATCGATGTGTGGCAGTGGGTATTTGTTTTTGACGGTCACTGCATTCAGTGGCCGATAGTCAACACATAGCCTCTTCCCACCATGATCCTTTTTCTCAACAAAGAGAGCTGGACAACCCCACGGTGATGAACTAGGCCTAATGAACCCTTTGTCTAATTGTTCTTGTAGCTGTGTTTTCAATTCCTTCAAATCATCAGGTGGCATCCTGTATGGTCTTTTTGACACGGGTGCCGTGCCTGGAACGAGTTCAATGGCAAACTCTACATCCCGTTTTGGTGGTAGTCCAGGGAGTTCTTCCGGAAACACGTCCGGGAATTCACACACTACCGGTATCTTTTTAACCTCTTGTAGTTCAGTCGCATTAACTGTGGGGGTCATGTGTTTTTGGTTTGGCATGTGTATTCGTAGAATCTTGCCGCTGACACTAGACCTTAACTGCACTGTCCTGCTGCCAATATCCAGGACCGCATTGTTTTCTGTCATCCAATTCATCCCTAAGATGATATCAATCCCCCGGTGTGGCAGCACCACAGGGTTGATTGTGAAATCTTCCTCTCCTATACTCAGCCTTAACCCTTTCACTATCAGATTTGTATTTATCGGGTTCCCCGGCGCGGTAATTTGATATTTCTCTTCTATACGTGAAGTCTTTACCCCACGCTTAGATGTATATGACTGACTAATGAAAGTATGAGTAGCCCCTGAATCAAATAACACGACGGTCGGCTGACCGTTGACCATGAACGTACCGGCGAGAACAGGCTCTATTGCAGGGATCTGCTCCATGTGCACATAGTGCACTCGACCTGTCTTGGGTACGAATCCCTTCGGCTTGCTCTGATGGTTTCCACCCGCAGGAATAGGACCTTGGATCCTGCGAGGCGCTCTGCAGTCCTTACTGAAATGGCCGATCTTGCCACAGTTGTAACAAGGAGCGCCCGGTCCCGGAACAATGGGAGCACGGGGAGCTGGCAACTGTGCGGGTGCTCGATAGATGGGGTACTATTGCTGCGGTGCCGCCCGATGGATCCACCTTGGTTGGTTGGGTCGGACCACATAGCGAGACTGCTGAAAATTTTGCTGTTGAGGTTTGTATGCGGTCTTCTGCTTCTGTGAAGGGCCCGTCGCTGATGTGTTGGCTATCCTTTTGCGCTTCTGATCCTCGTTAGCGGCACGTAGACGATTCTCCATGTCGAGAGCAGTGTCTACCAGCTCAGAGAAGCTCTGGTAGCGCCGTGCCAGGTGAGTCCGGAGGGTAGGGTCAAGGCCCTCTAGGAGTCTCTCGGCCCGCTCCGGCTCAGTAGCAACATCTCTCGGAGCATATTGAGAGAGGTGAATAAAGGTCTGCACATACTGCATGACGGTCCTGCTACCCTGCCTGAGGTCTCGGAACTCACGTCGCTTTTGTTCCATCAAACTTGCCGGGATGTAGTGGGCCCGGAAAGCCTAACGGAACTCCTCCCATGTGGGCTCGTGGCCCTCTTCTTGCATGGCGAGGAAAGTGGCGTACCACGCTCCCGCAGGCCCATGAAGAAGCTGAGCAGCAAATCGAGCCTTCTCTTGCTCATTGATCCCTGGCAGAAGGGTGAACTTGGACTGGACGGTACGAAGCCAGTCGTCTGCCGCCAGTGGCTCGGGGCAATTGGTGAAAACCGGGGGTCGCAGCCCCTCGAAGTCCTGGTAAGTAATGCCACGTGGCCGGTACTCCCGCGGCTGTTGTTGCCCACGGGCCTGGCGGTCTTCTGCTAATAACCGAATCAACTCAGCTTGTTGGACCACCAAAGTGGCCAGCTCCGGCGGGGGTGGAGCGCCTTGCGCTGACTGCCCCGATGACTGACCAGTGCGAGTGTTCACCATCTGCAAAATGGAGTCATACGGGTTCAGTCCAATAGCCCTTGCGCAAAGACATGGTGATAGAAAGATCATAGGGCTATAAGCAATTTGTGAGTACAGATAAATTTATAATAAAACCGTTAGACTCTGTCTCGCAAGGCCAGGCAATGGCACGTTGTCACCGGTTCATGCAGTTTCGCGTGAGTAAACAGTAGCTTCTAACTCTTAATCATTTGATTACCAAAACGACCGGCTAGGTCTGATCATCATTAGAAAAATTGTCCTAAATTCTTAGCCTTTGCACAATAGAAGCAGCTGGACTCCGAGTTTCAAACTCAATTGTGCCATTTCCCAAGCTTAAAGGCATCGCATCATTCCACATTGTCCATACGCATCCAGTAGTTACTACAACCATACTTATAGAGTCTTAATAAACTAAGGGTTTACTTAGTACATATGTGGTCCATCTCGTCCATCACATCGAAACACTAGCTTAAGGTTCTACATCGGGTTACATGACGTACATAAGTGAGTTCTCTCGACTTCACCATTGTTTAGTACAGTCATGGCAAATTGCACGGAGCGGTATAATACAAAACATCGCTCATAACGTGCACCATTTACAAAAAGCTTCACCACACAGTGCTATCATCAAACTCTCTAACGCCCGTTACGCGCGTCAGACACCATGCTGTCCTCATCCTCCACCACAGGGGCAACTGAAGGGTCCTGCTTGTACTGTGCTAGGCGCTGCTGTGCCTCGGCCAACTCTGCCTCCAGCTCCTCAATACGGTCCTGTGCATACATGTGCTGGTCGCGGTAGTGGGAGACACGGTCCTCGGCACGGAGGTACATCCCGTGTACGCTGTGAGCAAACTGCATGGTCGCAGCATAGGGCCTGGTGTCAATCCGCTCCTCCAGCATATTGTGACGACGGAGCCACTCGTCGTCGTAGCCGTCGGTGGGGAGGTAGCGCAGCACTGACATCCCTGCTGCACCCGAGGAGCTGAGTGAGGTGATGGCTGCTAAGGTGACCTTGTCGTAAGCGTCCTCCTCATTGGCCCCGTAGACGGTGATCGTCTGCCGGACCGCGATGTGGCTCGAAGGAAGGACAACACTGGCCATGCAGTGTCCCTCCGCGTGCACTGTCTCCACGGAGAAGAAGGGGCACGGTCTGCGCCTCATCTCTCGCAGAGCCCGACAAAGGATCTGTGCAAGGCCGTTCTCCTCAAGGCAACGGGTGTGGACCACCCCATTCTCAAGCTGAGGAGGGGTGTGGGTCACTGGTGGGAGGGGAGCAGCCCTTCCCTCCAGTACGCGGAGTCCCCTCGCACTGGTGGCCTTACGAGCGGTTTGCTTGGTCCTGGCCATCTGTTTTTAAATAAGAGACTTTAATCAGAGATAGGCATAGGTTGCATATAATTTCAACGGTTAAGTGGGTGATCGGTGTGGAAAACATCATTGGACTTTCATTTTACTTATTTGACTTTTAGTAATAATCCCCCAAGTATGAACAAGTAAAAGTAAACATGATGCATGACTCGTCCTATTCGTCCTCACATCACACACCTTATGTACAATTTATATATCTAGCGAGTATCCGGTGACATATATGCACGGCCCTCCCTAATGCAACTAGTCGTTCTCTACTCATTCTTAATTTCGCATGTGGTTAGTGTACCTGCAGAAAAATGCATGCGCATACCAACATCATTACCATGACCAATCATTACCACTCTAACCCTAGAAGTGGCATCCACGAATTTCTTTAAGCTACGTCTGGTGGACGACGTAGTGGCGCCATTTCTCTCAACACACCCAGTGTTCCTCCAGTACTGGGAAATTACTGGGGAGAGAAACGGTGGCCAGCAAGATCTAGCTATAATTTTGGTTGAAGGAAAAGTGGTCACGAAACACTCCAATGGCGTGACCACCCCCCTTAAAGAGTTCTGCCCTATCAGCATGAATGCAGGGTTCGCAACAGTCCGCAAATCCCAATAGCGCTCCGCCAGTACTGGGGATAGCTATGGCCGAAATGTTGCTTCCCAAAGCGCCGAATATGCATATGAGTTCTATCTAGGTCAGAATGTTAGCGATGTCACCTGGTATTTCACTAACATCCTTAATATGGGCATATCGATACTCTCATTTTTCAAATACTTCAAAAAAGTTTTCAAAAATAGGTTTGCAAATCAAAACTGGATGATATGTCTGTTGTCTGTGTATGATCGGCTCTGATACCAGCTGTGGCGGAACCGCCGATTTAATCCGGGCTAACCACACCTGCCACCTCTGGCTTGCAGTGAGATTAGACCGAACTAAACCCGGTCGTCCGTCGAGAGTCATTCGACCCCCGATATTACCTTTTCCCAGAGGAACCGACATCATACACATCTGACCCACGATGGAGCCACAACAGATACATCACCACAGGCAGTTGAATAGCATAAAGTTAGACTTAATTACAAACCAGATTTTACATAAAATACAAGTCCAACATAAAGTTTTAAGGTGGCAACTTCGAATGTTTCTCGCAGCGGAAATATAAGTTTATAGGTCACCATGTTATCACCAAAAGTTTTGCATTAGAGGTACAACATCGAGCCCACCGATGTTGCCCTCGTGCCACTCAGTCACCTCATCCTAAATGAGGGCATGCCCCGCCTCCAACACAAGTGCACACCATGAATTCCATACCTGCGCTCAAAATGTGGGGGCAAACCCTGAGTACTAATTACTCAGTAGGTCTTAATGGATTTGGCTTACGGCTGACGCGAAGCAGCTTACTAGCAAGTGGATCCTTAGCTTTTAGTTTTTAACAGCAACTTAATTAACATAAACAACAAGTTTCATTGTCTGTATGATTGCCAACATAATAGTAAATTTCCGTAAGGTAACAACTCAGTTCAAACATGTAGTATTCCAAAAACCATGAGTATTAAAATACCGAGAGTTTAAGTAATTACTACGTTGCCCGACAGTGATATTGGCATTCCCACACCTGGTGGGCATCAACGATTCGAATCGATTTTTAATTCCCGGGAATAACTATCATGCCAGGGGTATATGCTTACTAGCCATCGCGTTCCCACATATAGCCCCCATCTCCACCTGTCTTGTCCCAAGATTCAAAGCGCCCCCACCTAACCCCCGGGTTGTGCCCCCTCAGGAGCGATACCACGGCCGCACCGGGTCAGCCCTCCCTTAGGAGCGATACCACGGCAGCACCGGGTCAGCCCTCCCTCGAGTACAAGCGCCCCCGGGCCCATCAGCCTCCAGCAAGTGGATGGACGGAGCCTCGAAAACTCCGGACAAACCCAGGTAAGACTTCACCGGTCCCATTTCCCGGTTAAGCACTCTAGCAATGTTATGCCGATCAGCAGACGAACAGCGAACGGGCCTTAAACGACTCGGGCGGAGTCCGGGTGCGACATCATGAATAGTAAATACTGAAATAAAATCTCCGCCCGGTCTCCATTTACTTCATGAGCAACAATTACAAGTGATATAACTGTAAGCTTTTGTGATTTTGAAAACACCTACGCGACGAGTACACACACTCGTGTCTACTCGTACCTAGCAATTTCTAGGCATACTCGTCCTACGAACTCTATGTATAGGTGCTAGGGCCAGGGCGGCCAGGAAGTCTAATGCAATTGGTTCCAAGCAACTCCTAATGCATATGCATAATCATCAAGTATAATTCATTTGCTGGGTTGAGTATGGTCCTGCCTACCTTCTTCACTAGGGTCAGTAGCTTCCTCTGGAGCGTAGTCGGGTTCCTGCTGCTGGTCCTCTGGTTCCTGGTGCAACTCCTCTTCTGGTTCCTCCGCGACGGGTTGGTTCGGTGGTGGTTCTTCGTTCGTGGAATCTATATGTATGACATGATGCAGTTGGAGCATGTATTAGTGCAATGCTTGCTTTATGATGCGGGTGTAATGTAGTAAATCAGTGAATTTATGATATATGATATAGAGTTATGCATATTGAGGCGAAAGTTGTTTCGTACTAAGAAATCGTACAAGCCATCATCTACGATAGCTTAGCTTGTCACATAAATCAACGTGGGGTGTGCGTGGCGAGGTAGCATCGCTTCATGTGAAGCGACTGAAGCTTACATAAATATGCATTATTTCTACCAGTTTCTAATTAGAGTCAAAACCTTACATGCATCATCTCCAACTCTAGCAAGTTACTCCATAACTATAGCTCATATCAAACTTAAAGTCATTTTGAAACATTATTCACCATATTAATCTTTTTCTTAAGATTAATATGTGCTTAGTGCAAGACAAGGGCAAAATAGTAATTCAATAGTAAGTGTTAGGGCCAACAAAATTTATACAGAAGCTACACATGATAACAAGGTCCCTGCTCAAATTTGGCTATTTTTGGAGATCATTTAGTCCTTATTTCCTATTTATTAGGGTTTTATATGTTTGAATAAAAACAGGGGCAAAACTGTCCTTTCCTACTCAACCATCATACCCATCCTGTAGATCTATTTATTAGGAACACAGTGCAACAAAGTTTGCTATTTTTGGATTTTTATCCACTTTACTATGATTTTTCAAAGTTTCAGCATTTTTAAAAGCATTTTAAAACGAAACTGAACAGATCCAGGACCTATATATAATTATCCATAGCTTCTGAGGGTTCCCGTGCAAGATTTACAAGACTCAGTACACAGTACTCGGTATGGAAACATAAAACTGTTAAACTTGGAGGGCGATAGCGCAAAAAGTTCATCTTCCTCCTCCCGTCGTCTTCCTCCTCGCGACGGGAGGGGAAGCTCCGGTGGCGCGCGGCCAATCCCGGCCCTGCGGGGCTCGGGAGCTCGCCGCGGAGTGCCGGGGAGAGAGAGAGGAGTATGGGGAGTCTTACCCCCTACTTCAATCGACGGGAGAGGGCGCGAGGAGGTGGGACGACGGTGAGCAGAGGGCGACGAGCTCCGGCGGCGCGGTGGGCGGCGTCGGGACGAAATCAGTGCCTAGGCTAGTGCGGTAGGATGGAGTCGAGGGCGACGAAGCCCGGCGTGGTGACGGTTGAGCTCGGGAGCGGGCAGGAGTGGCCGGGGCGAGCTCGCGCGAGCTCCGGCAATGGCGGTCGCGCGAGGTCGAAAGGGGAAAAGAACAGAGAGCTCGAGCGCGTGGAGGAGGGCTCGGGAAATAGGGTCGGCCTCGCCCTCGTCCCGGTGGCGCGCCGTGCGCGCTGTCCGCGCGCGGCAGCGGCGCGTGGCCGCGGCGGCCGGGAAGGCCGGCGCGTGGCCACGGCTGCTCGGCGCGCAGCGCCGCGTGGGCGCGCGCGGGCGGGGAGAGAAGAGGGAGGTGCGCGGGTGAACCGGGTCTATGGACCACTGTGGCTGACAAGTGGGGTCAATCCCAGGAATAGAGAGTACGGTGTATGGACTCGGTGCATCGGGCGAGGGAGCGGGGAATCCACCCGTGCGCTGGCGCGGGCGGGCCTGACAGGTGGGTCCCGCTTGTCATAGAGATGAGAAAATAAAAGAAAATAAAAGAAAAATCGAAAAAAGACAAACCCCTTTGACCAACTGATCAGGTTTCTGAATTTCGCAAAATTTGACCAATTTAGGAGCCGAATTTGAAAAAGACCCAATTGAATGAAATGTTGTACCTTTTGAAATATACAACTTTGTCAAAAGGACCTATACCAGATTCCAAGTATAAAATGATTTAAATTTGAAATTAACTTGCTGACTCCTGTTTGACCATTTGAAACCCCCAACTTGGAAATTATAAAAGTCCATTTTAGGTGCATTTTCATGAAAGGTGAAATATACCAATGTTGCATAGAATCTCATGAACTACAAGTTTGGTATTCATGACATGGCAAGATTTTGAATTTTGTTTCACAAAACTTTGAATTTACCAAACAGGGCTGAATTTGGCAGAAGTCACATTTTCACATAAAATGACCCAAAACTAGATTTCAACATTCATGCATGCCAAGACACAAAATACCAAAGTCATTCCTTATGGAATTGCCTACAAGTTTGGTATGTAAGGTTTTATAAAAATCACAATTGTATTTAAGTTATATCCGCAATACAAACACAGCTTTTCTGAAAACTAAGTTTAGTTGCTCAATTGACCTAATTTATGCATGCTCTCAAGATAAAATGCCTTTAAAAAGATGTCATTATGCTAATGATTTTAGTGTAATGCACTTGAGATGCCTAGGGCATCACACAAGGCCCATGAGCTCAACCGACCTGGGCCTTTTCTGACTCAAAAAGCCTCCAAGTTTTGTCAGTAACCTTATTTCCTAATTAAAAAAATAAATCTAGATCTAAATTTTTATAAAAACTGAAATTAAACGTAACTATATACATACAAAGGTAGAAAAATTTATGGAAAACTAGGGATTAACGCCATGGTAATGCATCCTGACCTCCTTGAATTCATATGTGTCAATATAATTGACTTCAAATTTATCTCCTTCAAGGAACACCTTTAGCCTTTGACCATTTACCATAAACTTGTTTCCCTCGAAATCCATAATAGTAACTGCTCCGGCAGGTGACACATCATGAACAATATAAGGCCCATCCCATTTGCTTTGTAATTTTCCTTTTCCAAATAATTTAAACCTTGAATTAAAAAGCAGAACCTTGTCACCTCGCTTAAAATCTTTCTTCAGGATTCTTTTATCAAACCATCTTTTAACCCTTTCTTTATAAATAGTTGCATTATGATAAGCCTGCAATCTTGCCTCATCCAGGGTACTTAGCTGAATCCTTCTTTTGACTAGAGCAGCATCTAAATCTAAATTTAGCTCCTTAATTGCCCAAGAAGCTTTATGCTCCATTTCAACTGGCAAATGACGAGTCTTTTCACAAACTAATTGATAAGGTGTCATCCTTATAGGGGCTTTAAACGTAGTCCTATATGCCCAAAGAGCATCGCTAAGCTTATTTGACCAATTCTTACCTCCTTTAATTACTGTTTTTTAAGAATTTCTTTTAATTGTTTATTTGATGTCTCGGCCTGGCCATTTGTCTGTGGGTGATAGGCTGTAGAGACCCTATGCTCAATTCCCATTTTGTCTAGGTAATTAGTAAACTCTTTACCAAAAAAATGCGATCCTCCATCGGAAATGATGACTCTAGGGACTCCATATCTTGGAAATATATTATTCTTAATCATTTCTATGGACTCCTGTGTAGTCGTTTTTTTACATGGTAACGCTTCTACCCATCTTGAGACATAATCCACGGTCACCAAAATGTACTCATAACCATGTGAATTTTCAAATGGACCCATAAAATCCATTCCCCAAACATCAAATAAATCAATTTGCAAATTATAAGTGAGAGGCATTGAATTTCTAGATGTGACATTTCCGGTCCTCTGACACTCTAGACAAGAAGCAACAAACTTCCTTGTATCTTCATGCATTCCTGGCCAATAAAACCCACTCCCCCATATCTTAGCTTGAGTTCTGAAGTGTCCATGATGTCCTCCATATTCTGCAGCGTGGCATTTTCTAAGAATTTCTTCTCTTTCCTCTATAGGGACGCATCTCCTAAGGACTCCATCAGATCCAAACCTACATAGGTAAGGGACGTTCCAATAAAACTTTTTAGCTTCGGCTAGGACTTTTCTTTTGGAATTATAGTTAAGATGAGTAAGTGGCTCCTTTTTAATGGCTCTTGTAACGTCTATCATCCATGAATCTTTATCTAAGACTGCATAAAGGGTATAGTCTCTTAACGCATCTTCTATTGGTGGGCCGTCCTTGTTATGGTTCATCCTAGATAAATGATCCGGCACTACATTCTCAACTCCCTTTTTGTCTCTAATTTCTACATCAAATTCTTGTAGCATAAGGATCCATCTAATTAAACGAGGTTTAGCATCTTTTTAGTGAGAAGGTATTTGATAGCAGCGTGGTCAGTGTAGACTATGACCTTTGAATTAACTATATAAGATCTAAATTTCTCAAAGGCAAAAACTACTGCTAACAATTCCTTTTTTGTAGTAGCGTAATTCACTTGAGCTTCATTAAGAGTTTTGCTGGCATAATAAATGGCATGTACTTTTCCATCCTTTCTTTGCCCCAGCACAGCTCCTGCTGCATAGTCACTTGCATCATACATGATTTTCAAAAGGTAGATTCCAGTCTGGTGGTTGAATGATAGGTGCACTAATAAGTAATTACTTAATCTTGCTGAAAGCAACCTCACATTCCTCAGTGAAATCAAAAGGAATATCCTTTTGAAGCAAGTAAGTGAGTGGTTTAGCTATTTTAGAAAAATCTTTTATGAATCTACTATAAAATCCAGCATGACCGAGAAAGCTTATTAAAGATTTAATATCAGTAGGTGGTGGTAATTTTTCTACTGTTTCTATTTTGGCTTTATCTACTTCAATTCTTTTCTCAGAAATGATATGTCCCAACACAAGCCCTCTTCTAACCATGAAATGACACTTTCCCCAGTTTAGCACCAAGTCGACCTCTTCACACTTCTTTAACACTTTCTCTAAATTCCTTAGGCAATGGTCAAAACTCGTGCCATGAACTGAGAAATCGTCCATAAAAACTTCCATGATATCTTCAATGAAATCAGAAAATATAGCCATCATACACCTTTGGAAAGAAGTAGGTGAATTACAAAGACCAAAAGGCATTCTCCTATAGGCAAAAGTTCCGTATGGACAAGTGAAGGTAGTCTTGTGTTGATCGTCTGGATGAATAGGGATTTGAAAGAAACCAGAAAATCCGTCTAAATAACAAAAATGGGTATTTTTAGCGAGTCTCTCTAACAACTCATCTATAAAAGGTAAAGGGAAGTGATCTTTTTTAGTGGCTTTATTTAATTTCCGGTAATCAATGCACATTCTCCAACCAGTCACTGTTCTTTGTGGGATTAATTCATTTTTATCATTTTTAACTACGGTTAATCCTCCTTTCTTAGGTACACAATGAACAGAGCTTACCCATTCACTAGTTGGTACTGGGTAAATGATTCCGACGTTTAAGAGTTTGATGACTTCCTTTTTAACTACAGATCTCATTTCATGACTCAACCTCCTTTGATTATCAACCACTGGCTTGTGGTCTTCCTCCATAGGAATGCGGTGAGTACAAAATGCTGGACTGATTCCTTTTAGATCTGCTAGAGAATACCCAATTGCCTTCTTATGTTTCCTCAAGACTTCCAACAGCCTCTCTACTTCTTCTGGACTTAGCTCATCACTAATGACTACTGGGTAGGTTTTATTCTCTCCTAAAAACTCGTATCTAAGTCCATTAGGTAAAGGTTTTAACTCCACATCTGGCGCCTCTTTTTGATTAAGGTCACCTAGTGGCTCTACTGGAAAGTCTTGGGTTTCTTCTATGTTTTGTTCTAGTTGATTAGTAGCTTCAGTTGCTTCTTCAGAGAAGAATCCTTCGTCTTCTCCCTCTAAAATTAAATTTAAAGGCTCTCTAAAAGCATTAATGTAGTTGATACTCTCTATCTCCCCTATATCGGGAGTGAGATTAATTAGCACTTTAGATGCCGGTAAGAAATCAAAGTCATATTTTAATCCATTTATATTAATCATGACTTTTTCCTTTTTCATTATTAACAACGGCATTAACTAATTTAAGAAAAGGTTTACCAAAAATTAATTTAATATTATCATCATAAACATTAATGATATAAAAATCAGTTGGTATAACTTTTCCAGCAAAGTTAACTTCAACATCTTTTATTAAGCCTACAGGTGTAATTACTTCATTACTAGCAAGTTTAATTCTAAGATTAGTGGAAATTAAACATGGTTTATCACATAATTTATAATAAACTTCATAGCTCATTGCACTTACTTGGGCTTCCATAGCGCAGCAAATGTTGTTGAAGACTTCGTTGTTGATGGAGCAAGAAATTCCAGTTGAAGATTCGTCGGCTGGTAGCTGAATGACAACTTCTTCAGTAAGTGATGACTCCGGCTTGATCCCTATTACTTGCTTCACTCTGCAGACAAAGTCACTGTCCAGTTCTTCTTCGTGGAATAATTTCTGCAGCATCTCCCCTGTATCTTGACCATCGTCACTCTTCCTAAGTGGAACTTCTGGTGGGAACAGCTCTTCTTCTTCCACTAAGTCTTCTGCCGAGAGTGGTCCTGCACACTTGAGTGTATCTGCAAATTCCACTGGCATCCAGCTCACCTTCTCGAACTCCGTCAAAGACTTTGCACTTGCAAGACTTCTGTAGTCACTCTTGGTCTCCTCTTGAGGTGCAAAAGTTCCAAAATCCTTCTCATCAGAGACATAGGATACTGTAGTCTTTTTGGCAGGTGGTTGGTCTTTAAAAACAGCAGGTGTAGACGCCATATGGTCTCTTGGTTCTTTCACTCCGTTGTCCTTTCTATCCATGTTGTATTTGCATGCCATGCAGATGTCTGATAGAATCTTGCTAGCTTCACTCAATGTCTTGCTCAACAATGATCCTCCAGCGATAATGTTCAACTTCTCGAAGGCTTCTGACATCAAACCATAGTAGAAAGTGTGAATGTGTACGTCTGGCGTTATCCCAAGTAGTGGTTCTTGTGTAAGCATGTCATCGAGTCTCTCCCAGGCTTCGTCGATGTCTTCATTCCATCTTTGCTCGAAGTGGAAAATCTGCTTCCTCAGCTTGTACACCTTCAGTGGCGAGAAGAATTTTGCGAGAAATTTCTGCTCAAGAATTTTCCAATCTCCTTTGGCATCAATCGAGGCAGCTTGATACCACTTGTTGGCTTTGTCCACGAGAGTAAATGGAAAGAGATTCCACTTAACCCACTCCATTGGGACTCCTTCTTGATAAAAAGTGTGGCACACTCGCTTGAGTTTCTCCAAGTGCTTGTACGAATTCTCGTCATCTTCTCCACTGAATGGATCTGCGGCAGCAATCCGGATGATTCCTAGCTTTAGCTCGTATGATCCTGGCTCAGGCTTCTTCTTGGATTCTTGAAACTTGAGGTCTACGGCTTTTGCAGTTAAGCGTTCTCCGAGTGTAAGAGCTCCTATTCTCCAGACATGGGAGTCATAACTGAAACTAATTTCAAAAACAAAAATACAAAACGAAAAATCTATGACAGCAAAGTTGCTGGATTAGAAAAAACTAATAAACTTAAAATTAAAAACGAATTAAGCTAAGCAATTAAAAACTGAGATTAATCTAAACTGAATTTAAAATAAAGATTAAAACACTAAAAAAAATTATAAGCAACCCAGTAAAACGAGATTAAACATACAATTAACAAATAAACTACCTATCAAAACTAGTAGTAACAAAGTTAATAAAAGATTTATAATAACTTAAACGATAATTATTGTTCCCCGGCAACGGCGCTAGAAAAGCTCGTTGACAGCACTTAAGCACGCCAATCTTTATACTGCAAGCGCACAGTATCGCGGTAGCTTTTTCCAAGGACGTATTTTGGGTTTTGTCAATCCGAAAATAATTATGTTTAAAAAACTATCTATCTAATATTAACTGAATTACTAACTAATTCTAATAGATCTAAAACAAGCTTTAAAAGATGATTGAGACTAGTCTAATTATATCTTACTTAATAAACTAAATATGTTCTAAACATGGTTTAAACTATAGCATAAAACGATAGAACAATGCTTAGGCTAAAAACGTGGAAACAATAGGTTTAACATGGCAAAAGAATCCACAAGAGATATGAGACAAACATCCTTTATACTAAAAACAACCTTGCAACTAGATCTAATCATAACCATAGAATAAACATGATCATGAATGTCAAGGATCTACTCGAACATTTCCTCGGGCTCTACTGTCACTAGTAACGAGGTAATCGACGAACTAGCAAACCCTAACCATCTCTAAGCATGAGCAGATTCAATCAACTAATTAAAGTAAAAAGATCTACTAAAAAAATATGAAAACGTTTAATTCGGCCGAAAAACCATGTTGGAATTAAGCATTGCAAAGATATGGATCATAAGTCATGTATAAATAACAAGCTAAATCTAAAAGACAACCTTTATTGATCGAATAACAAGGTCTCATCATAGTATCGAAGAAAGTACAAGAAATTACACGAGATACATCATAAACTTTGAAGCATAGTCATCGGGATGAACTCGACGAAGAACATATCGAAAGATGAACTCGAGACCTCCTCGGGAAGCGCCTGGTCGGCCGATCGGCCGGCTTCCTGGCTCCTCTTACTTCCTCCTTTCGCCGAGATGGACTTCTCGCCGAGTTGAACGCTTCTCGCCCCCGACCTCTGCCCTAGACTCTCGACTTGTAATGAATAATGCGGTGGACTTCCCTCTCTCCTCCCATTAGGAGGCTCTATATTTATACCCCGAAGGGAACCCTATATATAGAATCTAATAGGTCGGTTCTAAGAGTCCTAGAACAATTAAAACATCTGTTTCCATATATATTCATATCTCTAGAAGAGTCTCGGTCGTCCATATCCTTCCTTGCTTGGAGATGAAGTCATCGTTTTGATCCTTCCCGAAATAAAACTTCCATATTCTGCACCCTTTGGTATTTCGACCATAACTTACTCATCTGGAGTCCAATTAATGCAAACTCAGACTCTAAATTGTAGAGCTCGAAGAGATCTACAACTTTGGTATTCAAACTTTCTCCATTTGAAGTCGTTAAGGTCTCCAAATTGGGCCCACAAGCTGCTATTATAATGAATTTCGAGAAGATTTCAGGATTTAGTCCTTTAAGCAATCCTTATCTTCTAAGACTCTTCTCTTGTTGGGCTTCTTCCTCAATTGAGCTTTCAATTAGTCCTTTATTCAGAGCATAAATCTTTTCTTCGAGAAATTCTCAAATATCCTCAATTATTCCCTATTTTCCTGCAAAAATAAATATTGCACAAAAACAAAGAGCATTATCGAAAACGGGGTTATTTGTCAGTAAAATAAGAGTAAATGATAATATTGACTCTCGAAAAGATATAAAATCATATGAAAATGATCCATAATTTTAGTATATAACGAGCGTCAACGGTTAGAGAACGCATAGATAAACTTTACACTTAACTAACATGTGTAGGACGAAATAGGCTTATCTTATGCACTAGAAAAGCCAGTAGGTTTTAGAAAAACGATTAGCGACCCAATTCATCCCCTCCCCTTCTTGGATTGGATTACCCAGGCACATTCCTTTCACCGGTGCTCGGATTTCCCTAGGGGCCCACCTCTGCTGCTTCTCCGACGATGCCTTAGCAGCCGCACGGAGGCTCGCCCTGCACCATTCTGCTGTTGATGGCCACTACCATCGCGGCGGGAGCATCGTGGTGACTTTCGACCTCAATTCCTTGTCTCCTGTTACCGAAATCTGGCGGATGGAGGTATTCGGCATGGACTGTCGAGGTGGTGATACTGGCGACCAAGCTCGTGTGGTTGGGTAGGCATGACCTCCTTCTTGCTGTCGGCTCGCACTAAGGGCCAGTCAGGGGTGGTAGGGGGACATACGCCTCTAGGATGTCTAGGGCAAGCACAACCTCTTTCTCACCGTTGACTTACACTTACAAGCTAGGAATTGAGCGTTGCGGACGCCGTGGAGGTCGCGACCCTTAAGCGTCCTCCCGGTGCCATCAAGCACGGAGATGTGCGCAGTGGCGCAGCGCGAGACGGTCTCATGCAGTGGGACCAAGGCTTCGTGGGCGTCCTCCCTGCCGACGCCGAGGAAATCCGCACGGGCGCCGACTGTGCCACCACGGCCAGCGCGGCGGCCTCGGGGATGGGGCGTGCGACGGATCGGGCCCCCGCGACGCACTTCTTCTTCTCGCCCTCGTCATCCTGAGCGCGGCGAGGAGGTTGAGCCTGAGAGCGGGCGGGAGGGACGCAGCGACGTTGGAGGACCAGAGGACGTCGCGCTCCAGGAGGTGCCCATCGGTGCCCGCAGTGGTGTGGAGCGGTGGGCAGTACGGTGGATCTCCAACGATCTAGCATGGGAGGTGGAGGCAGCCATAGGGCAGGAGTGGGCCGACGGGCGAGGGCACGCGACGCCGCACGCGGGGAGGAGGAGGTGAGGGAGTTGACGTAAAACCGAGGTGGCGGTGAAACATGTAGGGTGAATCAGAGGGTGAGGTTGACATGTGGGTCTGGCACACGTGGACATGCTGATGTGGTGGGGTATGGGTCCACGTCACGCCACGTTGTGGAAAACCATCGCCGGTTTCGCCTAAAGATGGAGCGTGTCCGGTTTCACAAGTTTAGGGACCCGCGATTTCTAGTTTTGAGTTTAAGGACGAAACGTGGATTCAGCCATAAGTTGAGGAATCTAGAACGAACTTTTTCCAAACCAGAACCTAGAACAGTCTGGATCCATTCCACATCGTTTCCCATTGGCCCCCACCTGTGGGCCAGGCCGGTGCTCATATTTTCATTCCAATCACACGAACGACAATTGCGGACCTGTAGCCCAGTGGTTGCGGCAGCTCGAGCATGTTCGACTTTCGTTGAGAGCGAATTATTTCAGAATTTAACGACTTTGTTAATTCTTTGGTAGGTGACGTTCCATCGACAGCGAAACACCCACGGTGATTTCGTCAACCTCGAGATAAGCCGGTCCAAATTTTCAGAGATGCTTGTAGAGACAGGGCGTGCACGTGTGTGAGCGTCTGCGTGTATACCGCGTTTGTAAAAAATCTGCCGTTCTGGGTCTGCCCACGCCCGCATCCGCCCTCGACCCGCCGCCCGCCTCTCGCGGTCTCGCCCGCACGCACGAGCGCCGCTCGCCCGTGGGACGTGACCCGCCGCCTCTCCCCCTCGCCCCGCCCGCCTCTCGCATTCCCCGCACCACCGCGCGCCGCTCGCCCTCACCCAGCCGCGCGCCTCTCGCACTCCTCTCCTTCTCGTTCCTGGACTGGAGCAGGAACAAGTTGCTGGTCGCCCTTCCCTCTCCGCGTGCCATGACCCTCCCGCTCACCAGCCACTACGCCGCCCTCCTATCATCCGGCAGCGGCCGGTGCAGGACGCACGTAGCCGGCGCCGTGCACTGCCTCATCCTCAGGACGCTCCCACACCCGCCGCCCAGCTACCTCCTCAACCTCCTGCTCACTGCATACGGCAAAGCCGGCCGCCACGTGCACGCGCGCCGCCTGTTCGACGCGATGCCCCAACCGAACCTCTTCAGCTACAACGCGTTGCTCTCCACGCTCGCGCACGCCAGGCTTCTCGACGACATGGAGGCGCTCTTCGCGTCCATGCCACAGCGTGATACCGTCTCTTACAATGCGGTTGTCGCGGGCTTCTCGGGCGCGGGCTCGCCTGCGCGGGCAGCCAAGGTGTACCGTGCGTTGCTCCGGGAGGAGGACGGTGGCATCAGGCCCAGCCGGATCACGATGTCGGCCATGGTCATGGCGGCTTCGGCCCTAGGCGACCGCGCCCTTGGGAGGCAGTTCCATTGCCAGGTCCTATGCCTTGGTTTTGGGGCCTACGCGTTTGTCGGGAGCCCGCTTGTCGATATGTATGCCAAGATGGGCCTCATCGGGGATGCCAAGCGGGTCTTCGATGAGCTGGAGGGAAAGAATGTGGTGATGTATAACACGATGATCACTGGGCTGCTCCGGTGCAGGATGGTTGAGGAGGCGAGGCAGTTGTTTGAGACGATGACGGACATGGATTCCATTACCTGGACCACAATGATTACCGGGCTGACACAGAACGGGCTGGAGTCGGAGGCTCTGGATGTTTTCAGGAGGATGAGGGCACATGGTGTTGCCATTGATCAGTACACCTTTGGGAGCACCCTTACAGCCTGTGGTGCCCTTTCAGCGTTGGAACAGGGGAAGCAGATCCATGCCTACACAATCAGGACTCGCTACGATGAAAATGTCTTTGTGGGGAGTGCGCTTGTTGACATGTACTCAAAATGCAGAAGCATCAGACCGGCAGAAACTGTTTTCATAAGGATGATGTGCAGAAACATCATCTCATGGACCGCAATGATTGTTGGATATGGACAGAATGGGTGCAGTGAGGAGGCTGTCCTGGCGTTCTCTGAGATGCAAAGAGATGGGATTGATCCTGATGATTTCACCCTAGGAAGTGTGATAAGTTCTTGCGCAAACCTAGCAAGCCTGGAGGAAGGTGCCCAGTTCCACTGCCTAGCGCTCGTGTCAGGACTGATGCCGTATATCACAGTGTCCAATGCACTAGTGACATTATATGGGAAGTGCGGGTGCATTGAGGATGCGCACAGATTATTTGATGAGATGTCATTTCACGACCAGGTCTCCTGGACAGCCCTTGTCTCGGGGTATGCTCAATTTGGGAAGGCAAGAGAAACTATAGATTTGTTCGAGAGGATGCTGGCCAAGGGTGTGAAGCCTGATGGAGTAACGTTTATCGGCGTTCTTTCTGCTTGTAGCCGTGCAGGGTTTGTTGAGAAAGGCCGCAGCTACTTCCATTCCATGCAGAAGGACCATGGTATTGTGCCAATTGATGATCACTACACCTGTATGATCGACTTGTATAGCAGATCTGGGAGGCTAAAAGAAGCGGAGGAGTTCATAAAGCAAATGCCGATGTGCCCTGATACAATTGGATGGGGGACATTACTCAGTGCTTGCAGGTTGCGTGGTAACATGGAAATTGGCAAATGGGCTGCTGAGAATCTCTTAGAGATCGATCCCCAGAACCCGGCAAGCTATGTGTTGCTGTGTAGCATGCATGCTGCTAAAGGTCAATGGAATGAGGTTTCCCAGCTAAGGCGTGAAATGAGGGACAGGCAAGTGAAGAAGGAACCAGGTTGCAGCTGGATCAAGTATAAGAATAAAGTTCACATCTTTTCAGCCGACGACCAGTCTCACCCCTTCTGCAAGGCAATTTATGAAAAGCTCGAGTGGGTCAACTCCAAGATGGTTGAAGAAGGATACAGACCTGATGTCAGTTCGGTGCTGCATGATGTGACAGATGCTGATAAGGTTCACATGCTCAGCCATCACAGTGAGAAGCTTGCAATTGCCTTTGGGTTAATATTTGTTCCACAGGAAATGCCAATTCGTATTGTCAAGAATCTGCGGGTTTGCGTAGATTGTCACAATGCTACAAAGTTCATATCTAAAATAACTGGTCGCGATATTCTTGTGAGAGATGCTGTCAGATTCCACAAGTTCAGCAATGGCGTATGCTCATGTGGAGACTTTTGGTGATGGCATTTTTTTTCTGATTCTGACTAATATCATACATTCAAGTGTGAAATTGGACACCCTTGTTAATGAACAAACGAAACATATAATTTAGTGAAGCACAACATGAGACTCCTGTGATAAGGATTCAAGATAATGTCACATCTGTGTCTTCCAATAGTACCTTTAGGTTGGCAATAGCTGGTGTCACAGTGACTGTTCAGTCCATGAACCCATTATTTGGTTCTGACAAGCATTGTCACTTTGTCAGTTCTATATGTCAGCAACACTGGAAATCTCAAAAAATAGAACCTCAACAGGTTTGGCTATTCAGCAGCCTTTCAATGGTTAGTTACTGATACTGTACATACACAATTGAATTGTTCCACCTTAGAGAATCACAATGTTTTGACAATTAATTCTTGATTCATTCATATGGCTTTGACCTGGCACAAAGTTAATGCAGGGCTTTCTGTACACTCTCAATTGATTTTTTTTTTCATTAGGTCTTTACAACAAGCTTCTTAATAGAGGCAGAACATTTGAAATGGCAAGATAATTTCTGTGTATAAAGAGCATCATAACTCCTTTTTCCATAATTTCTACATGCTATGCCACCCTGAACGAATGTTCTTGCTGAAGGGAACACCTGCTTGACAGTTATGTCAGTCACTCTAGATCAATGGACTGATGGTTAGATCAACTCCATGACAGAAGTTGGTGGAAACTCTTACTCTATCAGTCTATCACAAACCGCATCTAGAATCACACATAACTGAGAAACTCTAGTTCTTGATGGTTGAGCAACTGGTTTCATGCATAATTTGGAATTGAGTCAAACTGAGACATCCAGCTCTTACAGGAAATGCCATCTTTTAGTCTTTTGTTTTCATCAGGCATATGAGGAATGCTTTAAGGATCTCCACTGCATGGAAAGATACAAGGATCACACGATCGCTGATGCTTTCCAGGCCAAATATGAGAAAACAAAGGTGAATGTATGGAAATACCAAATCGCTTTTGTATTTGTTATAGTCGTGCTTGTGCCGTGGTAACTTCTGGTGGGCCTGATGATTGCTTGTGTATCTTTAGATATACCCCTGTCCTGGAGGAGCAAAGACAAGCGGAATGTGTACTGCTGGCAGGAGTGTTGAAACTGTGTTGTACTTGGCTGGTTTCAGCAACGCGAAGTCGAAGGTGCACTTCTTGTCTACCTGATCCCGTATGAGTCCCTTTCGCATTTGAAAAACACTGGCTTGTGCTGTTTTTGGCCTGAAGATTATTGGATCAAAAGGAACCTGGCTAGTGTGATTAAATTTCTCCCCAGTCCCCATAGCTTTCTGATTATACATGCAGTTTTCCTCATCCATATCTTAGGCCTAGGATCAAGCGCTACCAACCCCGCTTGGTTTATCGTTTTCTCAAATCAAAATCAACAACCCTGCTCCAGCCACAAAAATTAGGCGGGGCACTTGGATTTGCAGCTGCCCGTTAAGACAGCTGCCAGAATTTTTCTGGCCTGCCACAAATGCAACGATTTTTAACCAACAGTAGTACAGTACTGGCGTGTTTCTGTAATCCCTTTTTTCCATTCAGAAAGTAGAAAGCTTTATTACTGCCTGGACTAGTACTAAACGGACAGATGAGTTAAGTCTTAGAAGTAGCAGCAACGAGGTGTCCTCCTGCCGTGGTGCTGCTACGCTGCCTCCTGCCTCTAGTCGATTCCTACGGTTAACTGCGTCAAAACGTCTGTCATGAATTATCAAAGAACAGAACAGATGAGGGAGAAGAACTGAAACAAGTTGCACTGCGCACTGATGTTTATGCTCGACATGAACATTCTGAAAATATCTAATTATTTATGAACGGAGGTTTTTCCAAAAGGGAAAACCGGAAATAACGAGAGGAGGCCGTCACTTCCCGCGCACAGGGTGCAGTATGGACGTCCGTATCTGTCAACTGACTCACCGACAAACCATGAGGCCTCATATTCTCCGATGGGCGATGGCCGGTGGCTGCTGAAAGATCAGTGAGCTAAAATTATTGTTTAAGGAAAGCGTCATGGCTGTGCAATCTACTGGCTGAGCGCAATAAAAAAAGTATGGGGGTCATGAGCCCTGACAGTGTTTAACAGCTTTGATTTTGTCCCCTTTTTCAGTAGTCAATATTCATAGAGCCAGATCTTTACATGGTTCAGAATTCAGACCATATCATCACAGTAGAGGGCAGGGCATAAGGCTCTTGGTATTTGATAACTGGTATTGGGCTGTTGTCACCAGACTTTCTATCCCACCTTCTATCCCATTTTTCATTTCAAACTCACTCTGTTTATAGTGCATTTACAGTGTTTTGCATCTTTATATGTACGCTCTGGTGACATCAGCCCTGGTGTGGTCAGTTGGTGGTAATCCGGCCTTGCTGCCCACAGATCTGAAGAATGTAAAAGGGCTGCACTGAACTAGATGACCCACAGCCACTGCCCAGAAATGGTCTTTCATGGCTATGATGGGTAGGGCCTGATTGCCATGTGTTCTTATCCTGTCAACACTAGGCAGGATCACTGAAGAAGTAGCAATAGCATACAGGGAGTTCCCAATCCTTGCTCTATTCAGTTGCGCCTTTTCTTTCAGCACTTGATTGCTCACCATCTCAGTCCTTTCTGAATCAGCCCTTTCTGAACAAGGTTTGAGTGATATTCACAGTTCCTCCATCTATAAAGAACAAGCTTGAGTATTCTGATTCTTGATGTTAGGTGCAGCTTTGCATCAAAAGTCAAACGTTCCTCCTAATCTTTTTTGATCTGAGTTCTGACAGTTTTGAAGGATCATGTCCTTCAGTCACTCAACAACATAGCTGAAACTGCTAGTGCTAGGCACCAAGCACATGAAACCTGTTCAGAGTACCATATTTTTTTCCTTGAGCCACCCAAGAATTACTGAAACTGCTGGGCATTTTCAGAGTTTTTTTTGTGTAGACCTAATAACTATCATAGTTTGATAACAGTACAGTACTGTGCTGGAGCAGTACTGCTACCAAGAAGATGCATGCACCGCCTAGCAAAAGTTGCTGACAAAATGAAATCGTTTCTATGACTATAGATCAGGTTGTTCGCTGCCAAGGACGATATCTTCTGCCCGTTCGAGGGGGTGCTGGACAACCTGGGGCGTCTGAGCCAGCAGTACGGGCTGTCCAGGGCTCCAACGAGGTGGTCCTCGTCATCGAGGCCTACAAGAAGCTCCGGGACCCGGCACCGTACCCGGCCAGCTTCATGCTCTCCCAGCTCGCCGGCAGCTACACCTTCATGCTCTTCGACAAGTCTGCCAATGCCCTGCTCGTCGCATCCGTGAGTAGTTAATCAGTTATTGGCTTACTGCTGCTGTCGTCTGTCGTCAATAGGTGGTTTGGTTTCGGACAGTAGCTTGCTTATATATCACCTCTTGTGCTGGGATCTGTTAATTGGATCAGGATCCGGAGGTCAAGGTGCTGCTCTTCTGGGGGATCACCGCTGATGGCTGCGTCGCCTTCTCTGACGACATTGACATGCTCAAAGGATCCTGTGGCGAGTCGCTTGCGCCTTTCCCACAAGTTAATGCGAGCTCATCAAGCAATGGCAGATTTCTTGCATTGGGCAGTTTTCTTGGCACTTTTAAGTAACCTCATACTGCCTATGCAGCCTGTTTCTACTTGGAGTTGGAGGCTTCAAGTGCTACGAGAACCCCAAAAACAAGGTGACTGCTGTTCTTGTGGAAGAAGAAGAAATCTGTGGTGCAACTTTCAAGGTAATAACAAAATTGGTTTGGTGATCCCTGAAGAAGAATTCAGTTCCCTATGTAAGTAGCTCGTCAGAGCTGCATCGATCATGCAACATCTAGCATAGAAGTCACATTTTGAGGGCTCCGGCTCTCCAACCAGCTCCACGGGAGGAGCCGTTTTTTTGGTGCCGTTTGGTACAGCTTCATCAAGAGCCGGAGCCAAAGCTGGCGAATGAGCCCTGCCAAAGGGGGCACCAAACCGGGCCACGCACTCACTCACAGCAAGGGACACTGGGGTCCGTCAGACTGCAGAATCCTGTCGATTGGGCATGACTTGCTAAGATGCAGCGGTTAACAAAAGTTTACGTAGTTGCTAGTGAGTAGAAAAAGCATAATCACTGGGGAACTGAGCATGGTATGTATTGGTAATCATGCAACTCACTGTTTCCATCTCAGATTACATCTGACACTCCAGGTAACCTCGGTTGATCTGACGCGATGAATTTGTAATTGCAGGCGGAAGGGTCTACAGTGCTGACAGCGCTGCATTAGGAGGAGAGATTTTCGTGCGAAGGTGTGCTGTACATGCATGGTGGGCTGGTGGTGTAACACATATAATGGCGACGCATGCAGCTGTGATGTGTCTGTATCAAAATCTTCCATAAAGATCAGAGCGACTTGAGCGCCGTCGTCGTCGTTGGTCGTGTGTTTTGCGTACCTGCCGTACGATCCCAGCTCTTCTTACTACATGGAACTTGATACTACAGTACTAGCTAAGAGACGATGGGGGTGTAATCGCTCAGTTTCCGTTGCATGGGTGGAGCCTGCAACTCTGTAGCAAATAATGAAGCCTAATTTGGTTCTCCACCGTCGTCGTCACTGTGATGGCAGCTGGTGAATTTGGAGGCCCCGCGGCACACAGAACCGCTAAGGCAGGCTGAGGATAGCGTGGATCATTTCCGACGGAGGTTGTCCAAAAGAGTGTCCATATATAACACTGTAGCGCTACTGTAGATAGTGTAGATATGTAGACAGAGAGACAGAGAAAAAGATAGTTAGAATAGTAAAAAAATAGTGAATAGACAAGATTTTTAGACACTGGTCGGGGATAGCTTGACTTTTTTTTTTATCAAGTTGTCCCCACGACTTGAGCTGCTGTGTGCGCGTTCCCTCCCTTCCGTCAGTAGATCAGGTGTAGGCGTGTAGCTGAACTGAAGCGAATATGGACAGACAGCAGCTAACTGGCTGGGCTGGCTGGAGCACAAAATCGCACAGCCCACCACGGAGAAAGCAGGGGACTAGGCGGGCCGAATGAGTCGTGGAACAGTCACTGGGCCGAGTAGAAAGTAAATTAAAATTCTGGCCACTACAAATTAAAATTTATTCGAAAAACGTTAAATTTCCATTTACATAGTTTATTTAGACTAAAATAAGCTATGTGATTGAAAAATTGTGTTGTTTCAATAAATTTTAGTACAAATTAAATACATTAAACTGTGACCCAAATTTTTAGCCTGAACTCCGCGCGTCAAGGTCACGCTGTCTCGGCTTTGGATGCTTCGACAGGCCGCCGTCTGCAGACCTGTGGCGTCGTCTGCAGACCGCCTCATTTCCGGACCTGCTGCTTCCTCTGCAACAGAAGCTGATGGCAGCAGCGCCCGGCGGCATGCGATGCATCGAGGGTCGCGAAAGGCCATCGGCCCCGTTACATTCGCCATACGCAACACTATTACATATAGCCTGAGACTAGCCGTATACTAGACGCCGTACGTATCTATATACGTTTTGTAACAAACCAACCAACAGCCTCCGACACGCGTGTACGGCCTGCATGCTCGCCACCGTGTCTATGCCGTATGGGAGCATCGTGGCCCATATGCATACTACGTATGCTAGCCAGCTGTTGGATAGACCGATAGGGCTGGCCCGCAAGCCTGCACGGTACGGCTGCTCTCGATCTCGGCCGATCGGCACCCGGCGAATGAAATCCGGGCGAGGTGCTGCCAAGGTTGATGTCGTTTGTAATCCGATTGCGGCTGAAACGACGGCCCGTTTGGAACGGGGTATTTCCATACGAATTTCATGAAAAATCAATTACTGTATATATGTAGGTTGCTGACGTCACATGCTGTATTTCACGGGAAAGGATTGTCGTGCTCACATAACACAACACAGGGAATGAAGCATCCACTGCGAGCTAATGTTTTCGTGGAAGCATGAGACAGCCATCTCCCTGGCTTGGCTCATGGGCAGAGCAAGAGACGCAGGCTGCCGGAGGGCGCCACCACCGTAACGCCGCACCACCAAGCACGAGGCATTGTCTACTATTGCACAACAACGGAGCGCCGGGAACGCGAAAGATTTAGAGAGGTTCGAGCCACCAGAACGGTATAACACTCTGTATTCTTTATGGGGATGCTTGCGTAGAATTGAAAGGTGAGTTACAAACAGATGAGTATGAAGTCTGAACTTTCTCTGTGCCCTCTCCCCTTGCCTAAGAGCACTGCACCTCCCTTTTATAGACCAAGGGAGAGCCCTAGTATATAGTTGGCAGCACAGTCTGCTACAACGGTGATTTCAATATCACCTAATACAGCTTGGCCTTGGCACCGGTGGTATGGTCCATCACGATGGCTGTCACGCCGCACAGTGTGTGACCCATAGCGGTGCTCCGGACTGCTGTGCATGACGTGCACAGACTGCGCACGGTTGTATCTCTGCGCCAGTGAACGTGACTCTCAGCGGATACGCCACTGTCGTGGACACTATGTGTCCACGGAAAGGGGGAGGTTCGCCTTGTCCTGTCTGGCTCTGTCAGGTGACGATGGGCCTGCACGTCACGTGCGTTGCAGCCGACACCTTGCATCATCCGCCCACGACATTTAATGTTGCGGTGGACGGATGTATTCCCTTAGAAGGAAGCCTTCCTAGAGTTTTCTTGACCGAAGTAGTACTCCGGGTCTTGGAGCCCCAGAGATGGCAGTACAGTCGGCCAACCCTAGGCCTTTATAGCACGGGTCCCTCACCGGGGTTCGGCCGCCACATGCCAACCCTGGCGCGTCCTCCTTAGATATGGTCTTGTGGACCCCACCTGCCATAGTGGCCGCAAGCCACAACAGTACTAACACGGGACGTGGAGGCGCGCAATAGGCGACTTGGAGGTATAGGACCTCCATGGCGCTGACAGCCTCTTCTGCTTATCGCTTCTGGAGAGAGGAAGGAGGAAGGCCAAGGCTGACCACTGGTTGCGTTGATCGTGAGGGTATCCAATTTATAACAGATCTCGTATATTTATTTTTGAAAGCTATATATTTTCTACTTGATGTACTGCTAATTACTAGCTTATTTTTAGTCGCATCATACATTCTCCTACCTAGCAATCACATATGTTTATTTGCTAAATAAAATTTGCTGTCTAATCACAAAATAGCAAAGTAAGTGTTTATTTTTAAATCACACATCATGTTCTTGGAATCATGTGTGCTGATTTCCTAGGTTCCAAACGCCACTATTATATCAATATTTTTCATGTATTTCTTCGTTCCTCTGTTTTCTACTAACTCGACAATCCTATTAACTTCTGTGTTTTTTTCTTTTCTTCTATTTTGCTTTTCTTTGCTCCAAGCATGCTCTGAAATTTCGTTACAAGTGTTTGTTTGCAGTGGCATGGGATGCACTGGCGCGACGATGACGATGCAAGGCTTACCACGTTGGAGCTTATGAAAAAGTGTTTGCCAACGTGCCTTCCATGCACAAAAGCATACGGTCATGGTAGAACCACTGTCTTCTCAACCGTAAGATTTGTGGGTAGAAAAATCGCAACAGTTCAAGATAACACACTGTGGCGGCGCTACGTGCATAACGCTCCGAGATCTGCTGTGTCAGAGGTTTGTCAGCGTATTTTCTGTTATGAACAAAATATCGGTTGATCTCATCCCAACCGGACTCTCTCTACGCACGAAGTCAGAAGCGGTTCCTCGGATGCGGTTTCTCAGGGGCGCCTTCTCTCGAGGCGGTTCCCCGCTCGGACTCTCCGAACAGACGGGAATACACCCGTTCGCTGTGTATAAATGTAAAACACCCGATCAATGAAAGAAACAGTTCGACTACTTCTCGTTCTCGCTCTCGAGTTTCTCGATTACTCTAAACACGTTATCAGCAACCACGCTCTAACAACTGATCTATAGTTGTTCTAGTTCTTCTGGGAGAACTCCCGGGGGAATAGATCAGCGGCAGGAAGAAAGACCGAAGATTTTCATGGGAGTCAATCTAATGGAGGAAAAAATGTGCCTAGTGGATAGTTGCACCACTAACTCTATACTTAGGGAAACAAAATATTTCCAAACTCTTACTAAGACACAAGGAAATGTTTTGACAATCGTTGGGCGCGATGCAACAATAGTTGGCACTGGACGTGCAACTACTGTACTCCCTATGGGTACCTAAATCACAATTGAGGATGCCTTGTTGTATCCCGATTCAACACGTACCCTTGTAAGTCATAGAGATATCCGTAAAAATGGTTTTCATGTTGAAACCTATCAGGACAATAACGAGGAGTTCCTTCTCATTACAAAACATAACGGATATGGCAAAGAGACACTTGAAAAAGTTCCTTCCCTTCATCTGGATCGTACTACACATACATCAAACCCGTACCACATAAAGTAATTTTCCAGAATGTTAACACATTCCAAACTTGGCATGATCGCCTTGGCCATCCTGGTATAGGAATGATGAGGAAAATTACTACCAATTATGTTGGTCATGATTTAAGCAATGCAAAATTCCCACAAACCTCTGATTTTATTTGCCGCATGTGCTACTGGGAAATTAATTTTGAGACCATCATATCTCAAAATTCAAAACGAACCACTCAAATTCCTTGAACGCATTCAAGGTGACATATGTGGTCCTATTCAACCATTATCTGGACCGTTCAGGTATTTTATGGTTCCAATCGATGCATCTACTCGATGGTCTCATGTGTGTCTTCTATCAACACGGAACCATGCATTTGCAAAGTTGATTGCTCAAGTTATCAAACTTCGAGCACATCATACTGAACATCAAATCCGATCGATAAGGATGGACAATGCGGCTGAATTTTCCTCGCGGGCCTTTAATGATTATTGTATGGCCCAAAGAATTCAAGTCCAACACTCTGTCCCATATGTCTATACACAGAATGGTTTAGCAGAATCTCTCATTAAGAGAGTAAAGCTCATTGCAAAAGACCATTATTACAGAATTGTAATTTACCAACCTCATGTTGGGGTCACGCAGTTTTACACGCTGCTGACTTAATACAATTGCGGCCAACTGCATATCATACAGCTTCCCCGCTGCAATTAGTCCGAGGAGATCCTCCAAATATTTCCCATCTGCGGAAGTTCGGATGCGCTACATACGTACCGATCTCACCACCTAAGCGTACATCAATGGCTCCACACAGGAAATTGGGGATCTATGTGGGATTTTTATCTCTGTCGATCATTAAATACCTGGAACCCCTTATAGGGGATCTATTCACGGTTCGGTATGCTGACTGTATCTTCAATGAAGATCATTTCCCGGCATTAGGGGGGGGAATTCAAGTACCAAAATGAATGCCCGGAAATCAATTGGGATGCTCAAGACATCTCATCATTGGATCCACCTACTACTGAAACTGAACTCCAAGTTCAGAAAATCATCAATTTGCAACACATTGCAAATAATATGCCAGATGCATTTACCAATTACAAAGGTGTCACCAAATCAATTTTTTCTGCTTAGAATGTGCCAGAAAGAATAAAGGTACCAAATAAAACTATTCGACTCCTAGAAAAGAGGGGGAGAAGCACGGCCATTCCACAGGATTCAGCTTCAAACAAACGCACAAAGAGACAAAGATCCTCTAAAAAGGTAGATACTACTCAACCTCAAGTTGAGAAACCTTCAGTGAAAGTACCACATCAACAGTGCACTCAATTACTGATGTTGGGACATCGGAACGCCTTGATGCAATCGTATTGGGAAATAACGAAGCGTCAACAAGGGTGCATGAAATATCCACTAATTATCTTGATTCTGGAGAATCATACGATCGAAAGACTACTATTGTCGACATATATTTCTCTGCATCAATTGCTGAAAAACTTCAAAATGATCCAGATCCTAAAACCATGGCAGAGTGCAAAACGCGCTCGGACTGGACTCAATGGAAGGAAGCAATTCAAGCAGAACTAGCTTCTCTCACCAAAAGAGGGGTATTCACATCTACAATACTCACACCTCCTCGAATCTTCCCTGTGGGATTCAAGTGGGTTTTCGTCCGGAAACGAAATGAAAATAATGAGGTTGTGAGATACAAACCTAGATTAGTAGCACAAGGGTTCATGCAGAGACCCGGCATTGATTTCAATGAGACATATTCTCCAGTCATGAGTAGAATAACATTCCGATATCTTATATCCCTGGCAGTTCAAAATCATCTATCTATGCAGTTGATGCATGTAGTGATAGCATATTTATATGGATCACTTGATTCGGACATATATATGAAGGTTGCAGATGGAGTCCCAATTCCGGATCAGGTCACAAAACGCAACATGTATTGTGTAAAACTTCAAAAGTCATTATATGGCTTGAAACAGTCGGGTAGAATGTGGTACAACCGGCTTAGTGAATTTCTTCTACAGAAGGGATACACTAATAATGATGATTGCCCATGTGTCTTTGTCAAGAAATCCCAAACGGGATTTTGCATCATATCAGTATATGTTGATGATCTAAACATCATTGGCAACCCACAAGATATTGATGAAGCATGGAATCATCTCAAGACGGAGTTCGAAATGAAAGATTTGGGTAAAACCAAATTTTGCTTAGGTCTACAACTTGAGCACCTTCCCTCAGGAGTTTTAGTGCATCAATCTGCCTATATCCAAAAAAATATTGGAGAAATTCAATATGGACAAATCATATCCATCCAAAATTGCTATGGTTGTCCGTTCTCTTGATATGGAGAAAGATCCTTTCCGACCAAGGGACGATGGAGAAGAGATCTTCGGACCTGAATTTCCCTATCTCAGTGCTCTTGGAGCTCTCATGTATCTCGCAAACTGCACCAGGCCTGATATTGCATTTGCGGTGAATCTACTAGGTAGACATAGTGCTGCTCCAACCAAACGTCATTGGACAGAAGTAAAATGTATCCTCAGATATATCTATGGCACAAGAGATTTAGGATTATTCTTTCAACCCAATAGAGATTCTTCTTTGATTGGATACACTGATGCTGGTTATTTATCTGATCCCCATAACGCCAGATCCCAGACAGGTTTTGTTTTTCTATATGGAGGCACAACCGTTTCATGGAAGTCATCAAAACAGACTCGCTACCTCCACTAATCATTCTGAAATCATTGCATTATATGAAGCATCACGTGAATGTGTTTGGCTTCGCAGAATGATTAACCACATACAGCAGTCTTGCGGTATTGGTTCCATTGAATCACCAACCATTATCTATGAAGATAATGCTGCTTGTGTTACTCAGATGCATACAGGTTACATCAAAAGCAATATAACCAAGCATATCGCTCCCAAGTTGTTTTATCCCCATGAACTCCAGCAAAAGGGGGAAATAAACATCTTGCAAACCAAGTCCTGTGACAATCTTGCAGATTTGTTTACTATGTCTTTGCCTTCCTCCACATTCCAAAAATGTGTTGACGACATCGGTATGCGACGACTTTGGGACTTGCAAAATTCAGGGGGAGTAATCTCCTAGAGTTTTAACTTGTCAATACGCATCATATTGTACTCTTTTCTTCAATGAGTTTTTGTCACAAGATTTCTCATATGAAGTTTTTAACGAGACAATATCAATACAAGTACTAATATCATATCTCCTTATTTTTCCCATAGGGTTTTTAAGGAGTTTTTAACAACTATATATACAAATATTCCTCATATTTTCCCATAGGGTTTTTAGAGGATTTATAAGTTTTCATTGATCTCAAAATTGGATTCGATCAAGGGGGAGATGAACAAAATATCGGATGATCTCATCCTAACCGGACTCCCTCTACGCACGAAATCAGAAGCAGTTCCTCGGAAGCGGTTTCTCAGGGGCGCCTTCTCTCGAAGTGGTTCTCCGCTCGGACTCTCCAAACGGACAGGAATACACCCGTTCGCTGTGTATAAATGTAAAACACCCGATCAATGAAAGAAACCGTTCGACGACTACTCGTTCTCGCTCTCGAGTTTCTCGATTAATCTAAACATTTTCTACGTGGAAAGCTCCAGAAACCGACGCGCAACACTGTTTTGATGGGTGTTCCTTTGTTTCCCCAGGCGTGCAGGTTCCGGGTTGGGCTGTGCACGTCACGATGACATGTAAACATGGCCGGGCCCCGGTACGGTCCCGGGTGCATGCCATGCACATGCACTGGCAAGCCGGTCGACGCATCCCGGGCTTGCACGCCACCGCTGCATGCAGGACACGAGGGCTGGCTCGGTAGGCCCCGCGGCATGGCCTGGCCGTTCGGTCGATCGATCAGGAACACAGCGGGACGCGACGACGACACGTACGTCCGTTCCAAGGGCCGGCGTGCTGGCACGACGGTAGTGCCACGCACCACCAGTGAGTCATAGTATCGACCAGTGATGTCGACGAGTCATGCTGCCTGGTTCGTGCAGCTGGTTGCAAAAAGTCAAGGCTGATGGGGGCGTTTTAATTTGTACATACATAGACGGCGCGCCAAGCACAGAGCTGTAGTTGCACAAGGTTCTGAATGATTAATACAGAGATCCTTTTCGTACCCAACTCGCACTGTATTATTCGTTCGTTCGTTCATTGATGGCTATCAGATCAGAATCGTGTGAGATTCGGCGGCTTATTAGTGGTACCACGCAGCAGCCACGCAACTCTGTAGACACGGCGATCGGCGAACGCTGCGAAAGGGAAAGATGCTTCAAACAATATAGGAGCACCCCTCCATAATGGCATATACAGGAGAATATATACTGTATGTTGGCTTTTCGATGCACAGCAGGCCGCAGCACACGTACGCCATGCATGTGCAAGCTAAAAGACCCTGCAGCTGGCTGCTGCAGATATAACCCGGAATTCAAGAAAGGGCTGGGTCACCAGATTATTCGTTAGTTCATTTTTAATTTCATCCTCCCTCCTCGAACGTGAAAGAACGTAACTGCATAACGAGCAGTTTGGTGCGCTGATCGGCCGGGTCGCTTGCTTGCTTGGAGTAGCTAGAGCATGAAAAGCGGGGGCGGCGATCTATCCGACCCTATCCCGGCGATGGCATGGCGGCATCATGTGCAGTGCATGCGCGTCAGCTGATCACGGCCGGCCAGCCGCCGGTGCCTGGGGAGCAGGGCAAAAAATGGGACGAGGCGGTTGGGGATCCTTGATGGCTCGCCGCGCGGCCGCAGGCCTGCACGGGGTCCGGGTCCGTCCGGCCGGCGTGGTACTGTTGCCTTGTCCGATCGATTACGTTGCTGGTCGCCATCCATCCGGTTCCATCGGTTCCGCTTTTCCCAAAGCAAGAAAAGGATAACAAGCATAGGGCCGGCCGATCGATGGAATAATAATGGAACCGAACCCCATGCATGCAAAGGTACTAGTACTGCGGTGTGGAGGGTCTGGAAGGCGAGTGAGGTGTCCGGGCGGACGGCCGGCGAGACGGCGAGGTGACACGGACGTGCGGTGTCGCAGGCCAGGGAGCAGCCGCGTGTCCGATCCGTCCGTCCTCCATCCCGTGAGTTTGACGACGAACGGACGAGGGACGACCCGATTGGTTGATCGTCAGCTCAAACAGTCGGCCTGCCTATACCTCAACTGTGAGGTCCAGGAATTAATTGATGCGCCAGCGCCGGTGACGGCGATCCATCGTACGGAGCACTTGCCTTGCTTTGCTGCAAGTTTGAAAGCAGCCAACAAGCATGCACAGGCTGCGGCTGCTCTGGCCCTGGCCCCTGGGCATGTGTGGGCAGACCATGGACGGACGAAGCAGCAGCCCGGACGTACGGGCAGGGTTTGTCTTTCCGTGACGGTTTTTTAGAAAATTTTCCGTTTCCGAACTACTACAGGAAATGAAAATCCGAAATTTTTCGGAGAATTCCGTTTTCAAATTTAAAATTTTGAGAAAATTAATAAGAAATGTGTAAAAAAATTCTGAAAAAAATATGATAAAAAACTAGGTCTTTTTCTGAGCGATTAGCACTTGAAATCGTTCAAATCTAAGTTGATTTGGTTGGTTAAATTGACGATTTGGGTTCGGACCCGTCAAGAATCCAAAACCCGTTTTTCTTTTCAACACCTTATCCGCTTCTCTCCCTAGCCACCCCGACGCCATTCACTCCCCCCCAGTCCCCCACGGCCCTGCGCCCCTCCCCACGCAGTCTCCGGCGCGGTCCCACGGCGAGCGCCGTCGCGGCCGCCACTTTCCGCCGCCGGGGAGCGGAATTCCGACTCCAAGCAGCCGGATCCCGACCGGGAGGGTCGGTAGGCGGAAGCCGCCGCCTCCCGAGCGGAAGCCGCCGTCTACGGAGCGGAAGCCGCCTCCTCCCGAGCGGAAGCCGCCGCCTCCCAAGCGGAAATCCCCCGGGGAGGACATCCGGTTACTTCCGAGCGGAAAACCGACTCCGGCCACCGGGAAACCGCCTCCGCTGTCCGAAATCCGCCGTCGCAGGGTTAGAAACCGAAGCAAGGTATGGGGTTTTGGTCGTTTCGATGCATTTTGATGCCGACCTATGCAACTTAGTGCTTATTTGTGAATAATATTAACGTGTGCAGTTGGAAAACCTAAGGTTTGGACGGTTAGTGGTTAAATGCTTGGAAAACCTAGGATTTTGATGCATTTTGATGTCGATGTATGGAACCTAGTGCTTATTTTGATGCATTTTGATGTCGATCTATGGAACCTAGTGCTTATTTTTTAATAATATGAATGATGTAGATAGCTCTAGTGGCCCTTGCATATGATGACGGACCCCGTGTGGGAGCATGGGCAGAAGTACAAGGGTGGATTCATATGCAAGTATTGCAAGGAACAGAAGAGTGGGGGAGGGGCAACACGGTTCAAGGAGCATCTGGCGCACCGGGGTCATGACGTCAGGGACTGCCCTTCAGTTCCATCCGACGTTAAGTCTTTCTTTATTGAGCACTTGGACAGGAACAAGGCTAAAGTAGCAGCAAGGGCCCGACAAAAGCTGCTGAGGGACGCAGCGGCAAGGGCGCCGCGCGTTGGCCTTGATCCAGAGGACGACGTGGGCCAAGGCCACTACGATGAGGATGCCGAGTTGCAGGCTGCCTTACGCGCGTCAAGGCAAGAGTATGATTTTATTCACCGCGCGGGGCCACGTTATGAGAGGGGTGGTGGATCTGGTTCTGGCAGTCGTGCTGGAGGCAGTGGTGTTCGAGGGACTGGTGTAGGAGGGAGTGGTGGACCGCTGCCTTCGATGTTCACTCGGAGCCAGTCACATGTCCCTAAGAGGATTAGGGACTACCACCTTGGCTTGAGCTCAGCTCCACGACAGCAACGGATAGATACTGGGCCATGGACCGTGAAGGGAAAGGCATCGAGGGAGCTTCTCGGGAGGGCATGGGCGAAGGCATGTCATGCTGTAGGTATTCCGGGCCGGAAGGTTGATGACCCATACTTCAAGGCCGCCATCATCGAGACCCAGCAACAAGGTAACTATGTCTATTTTAGGTAAAATGTTTTTCTTTTTGACATTGTGATCTGAATGCTTTTTCTTATGTGACTGTAGGTGTTGGCATCAAAATACCTACAGGAAGGGAGATTGATGGAAAATATTTGGATGAGAATGTGAAGGAGATAGAGAAGGAGATAGAGAAGTGGAAGAAAGAGTGGGATGAATGTGGCGTGACCGTGATGTGTGATTCCTGGACGGGGCCTATGCGGAACTCCGTTATCAATTTTTTGGTGTACAGCGGTGGCACCATGTATTTCTTGAAGTCGATCAATGCGACCGACAAAATACAGGACCACCAATACTTATTGAAGGTAAACCCTGTAGCCTTTTATTCATCCAACCAACCCTAACAACCATCAGGATCATACTCATGTCACCATGGCATTGTTGTGCAGGAGATCAAAGCTGTGGTGATGAAAGTGGGGTATCATAATGTGGTTCAGCTGGTGACAGACAATGGCTCCAACTATAAAAAGGCGTGCGGGGTTCTCATAGAGGAGTTCCCTCACATCACATGGCAGCCTTGCCTTGCCCACACCATCAACCTTATGCTGAAGGACATAGGGAAGTGGGCGGAGCTTGATTGTTGCATTCGAAACGCGCAGCGAATTTGCAGCTGGCTCTACAACTCGAATAGTCTACATAGCATGATGAGGAAAGCTATTGGTGGGGAGTTGGTGAAGTGGAATGCAACAAGATGTGGTTCGAACTACATGTTCCCTAAAAGCATGTTCAAGAAGAAGGACCAGTTCATGGGATGGATGATCTCACCTGAGTACCGAAACTCCCGCCACTTCGGTACTTCAATGGGAAGGTACGCTTTTGAGTGCATGACAAATCTTGAATGGTGGAACAACGTGGAGTGGGTGATAAATGATGTGGAGCCTCTTTACAAGTTCCTGAGATTTGCTGACTCAAACAAGACTCCAAATTTGGGTGATGTGGTGATGGAGTATCAAAACATGAGGCAGACATATCATAGCAAGTTCGGGACAACTGACTTGCCTCGCTTTGAAAGGATCATGAAAGTGATAGATGAAAGGATGACCACCGTCATGTCAGGCAACTTTATGACCACTGCTTGTGCTCTTAACCCTTATGTGCAGTACACTATGGGCACATCACAGAGTGTGATGCGGTTAATGTGCAAAGGACTTGACAAAATGTTGGAGACTGATGCTGCGGCATGTGCACTATAGGAATTTGAATCATTCAGGAAGAAGTTTGGTGAGTTTTGTACTGACATTGCTAAGCGAATGGCCATGGACCGTAAAACTTCACCTGCTGCTTGGTGGGCTACATTTGGGGGAGATACACCAGTGTTGCAAAGAGTAGCGCGACGCTTATTGTCACAGTGTGCCTCATCTAGTGGGTGTGAAAGGAACTAGAGCACATTTGCATACATCCACACCAAACTGCGTAACAGGTTGAGCCACAAAAAATTGGATAAATTGGTCTTTGTCAACTACAACCTCCGCCTCCGTCTGGATCGTGCTAGTAAAGTGGAGCAGCCATATGATTTTGATCCAATTACAGGTTTCATGGATCTTTCTTTGTACCGGCACGTGTCAGCAATTGAAGACTGGATGAAGCTATCAAGGTCGAATGCAAACCCAACTTTTGATGAAGACTCAGACTTCAGTGACACTCCATTGCCCAGCCAGATGTTCACTGAGATAGGACGTGCTCATGGTGACAAGGAAGATGTGGAGACATGGGCCGAAAAAACAGTTGGGGACACACATCTAGGAAAATGGAAGACTAAGATTGCTCCAGAACAGAGAAAAGGCAAGAGAACGCGGACTGATGATGAGGAGCAGCTTGGTAGTGAGGATACCACTCCTGAACCTAGTGGGGGTGAGGATGGTGGTGATGGTCATAGTGATGGTGATGGTGATGGTGATTCCAGTAGCGGTGACGACAGTGGTGACAACGACGGTGGTGGGAGTGATGGTAAAGACGCTAAGGGCAGAGGCGGCGGGGGTGGTTCAGGTTCGCATCAAGGTCGTACTATTTTATTCACTGGGGAGGAGAATTTCACCCATGCCACACAAGATACAGATCATGGAGCACCCTCATCACAACGACAGACACGATCCGCACGTGGACGTGGTCGACAGACTGCCCTTGCTTATGATGAAGATAGCTCTAGCTCTGCCTCAAGTGTTCAGTGGCCACCACTAGGGACCGTGAACCCGTACAGCACTTCTCCCCCTGAAGGGGGCTTTCTGTGGCCATCACCAGAGACCGCGAACACGATTCTTCCGCAGTCAGTTGCAGCATTGCCATATTTGGAATATCACGGCTACCTACCACATGGAGCTCCACACTTGCAATATCAGGAGTCTACGTATGTGTATTTACCATTGCCACCACCAGGTCCGCCGTATTCCTATGAGGGACCACCGGGAGAGAGATATGAGAACTGAAGAATGCAGGTACTCATCATATCAATGGTATTTATTTGTATGTTTTTCTTCCTCTACTTATTGCATCCATTTCATACAAATCTTCAAATGCAGAGACTATGCATTTGATTTCTGGACATAGGATGGATATGGTGATTGTGTTGTATGATTTTGCTTCATGAACTTTGGATGGACATGGTATTCTATGACTTTGCTACATAGACTTAGTATGGACTATGCATTTGCCTCTGTCGTACGTTTGTGTTGTAATAATTCTAATGGACTTTGGACTATGTAGAACTAATTGTAATGGACTTTGGATTATATATTGCATTAGACGTGTGGACTTTGGACATGGCCTATGTGTTTAATGTTGTATTTCTCATTGTTGGGTGGAGTTACGTATATGCTATGCATTATAAACTGTCAATATACACATAATCAGGGGAAACTCTGCCAAAATTTCTAATTTTTTCATATGTACATAAATTTCCCACGTGTTTCCCACCTTTTTCTTCGTTTTCCGGCCAAAAACTCCGGGATTCGGTTCTCCGGAATTCCGTCCAGAAAGTGACGGTTTTTCATTTTTGAATTTGAATTCGCCTCCCGTTCGGAAAATACGGAATCCGGCGGAATTCCGTCCGGAATTCCGATACCAGAAGTGTCCGGGATTTGACGCCAAAACGAAACGGTAATCCCTGCGTACGGGTCGATGGATCCAGCGGTGTCAAGCAAGCGTCGGTGCCTGGTGTCTACCCTCTAGGCCTCTACCGTGCCAACGACTGTTTCAACTTTCAAGTAGGCTCGGCGAGATCGAGGTGCATGCACCCGGGCACTCCGATCCGGCGGGCAGGCGCCGACGGTTTCACGAGCGAGCGAGGACGAGGATGACACTGGAGGCATGGGCGCGGCATGGCATGGACGACCGGCGGACGCCGCCTCTGGCTAGGAGGAGCACACACCGCACGTCCCGCCCACGGGCTCAGGCCGCTGCCTGCACAGATCGAGCACAGGTACAGCCGTCGTCGTCGTCGTCGTTGTCGTCATGAGATGCATGATAGATGCAGCAGGCAGACAAATCCAAGGGCGAACGAATCGATCTAACCCAGTGGACGCACACACCGCACAGCACACCGGGTTGACGCGAAAACTACGTGAAAGCTATGCGCGCGCCGTCCCTTGTCCGGCTGTCCCGCCGCCGCCCACAACTTGCACGCCGGCCTGTTCGCGTCGCGTCCGGTGTCCAGCGCACGCACGCGCGTTGACGCCGCGGGCCTTTCCATCATCCGTGTGTGCTCTGTATAGTGCCTTGACACGCACCGGGCAGCTAGCTGTCTGTCTCTCGCGGCGGGCGCAGAGAGGCGACGTCCCACCGGCGCGTCCCGCCGCCGCCGCCGCCGGTCCCCATCTCCGCCCCTCCACACGATGTGCACGGGACCAGCAGGCGGCGGCAAAGATATTTCCGTTCCCCTGCTCGATCGGCGGGGCGGCAGAGATGGCGACGACGACGGATCGACGATGCATTGCACGGCACGGCCACGCCGCGCTGTTTTTCCCTTTCCCCCCGTGGGCTGCAACTGGAACCAACGGCGGCCGTGACGGGGCCGAAACACACAAAGTCACGGGGCCTCCGCCTCCGCCTCTCCATCCGGCGGCCGCGCCACGGAACCGCCGCTGTCTCGGCGCGCGGCAATCGTCGCGGCGCCAGCCGGACAGCCAGCCACCGGCCTGGCTGAGGCTGACCGACTGCTCACCCAGGGACCCCCAGCAGGCTTTGGCAACAGAGAGCGCAGGAGCAGGATGAAGCAGGCATGGCCAAGTCACGTTGTGTATCTCGGTCACGGCTCACGGGGCGGGGCGGTGAAAAAGAAAAACCTTTGCTTTGCCATAATGATACCTCACAGTCACTGCCTCAGCGTGCCAACCAACCATGCATGTACACAGCGCAGACCGGGAATGTTTACAATGGCTTTCTTGTGCACACCAAAATACAACCGAGGACTGTTTACATATGAAAATAATTACAAGCAAATCCCTACAAGGGTACAAACCAACGGGGGTTCATCACATTTGCATGTATATATTATGTGAGGGTTGCGTGGGAGTTTATTAAATCTTCTTAATTACTCCACCTTTTAAAAAAAAATTCATCACCTTCCGGAAATTATTTTGGTGCTACGTCCATTTCGACCCTTGAGGAAATTCTTGGCAACCAAGGACATTTCCGTACTTCAAAGAAAAAAAAAAGGACATTTTGGTCGGGGATGCTGATGGATAGGGTTGGAAGTACAACCGTTCTCGATGGTACCGAAATTATGTTTAATTCTCGAAACCAAGAGTATTTAACTATTTCCCACTTTTACGAGTGGGCTCCTTTATTCGCTAGTTTTACAATTGTTAATTTTTCTTACTGATTTGACACAACACATACATGTAGAGATGACCGTGCAATCATATTGCCTCTTCTTTTCTTCTATCCACAGACATGTGGGACTGGTCCAACAATCCAATACCATGAGCGCTACATGCATTTGGCGCGCAATGACGACGACGATGCAAGGTTGGAGGCTTGGAGCTTATGAAAAATGTTTGCTAGGGTGTTTTCATGCGCAAAAGCATACGATTATGGTAGAACTGTCTTCTCAACCGTCGATGGTGCATGCGCGCGCGCGCGCGCGGCGTGTCCGTGCCGTGCCCCCTCGACCGGCCCGGGCGCGCGGCAGGCCCGGCCGTTCGGTCCATCGGGAACAGCACGTACAGCGGGACGCGATGACACGTCCGTCCCAACCGAACCCTGGTAATGGACGATGGTACCACGCATGCACCACCAGTGAGTGCATGCTATCAGTGATGACGAGTCATGCTTACTGCCAAGGTTTGCGCAGCTGTTTTGAAAAGTCAAGGCTGACGGGAGCGTTTTGTACATAGACGGCAGGCCAAGACGCCAAGTACATCGCAGTAGTGCACAAGGTTCTGAATAATGGATACAGATCCCTTTCATACCTCACTCTCAGTATTATTTCATCCATTCATGGCTACCAGATCAGAATCGTGTGAGATTCGGCGGCTTATTAGTGGTGCGCAGCAGCCACGCACGCTGTAGATGGCGATCGGCGAACACCGCGAAAGGGAAAGATACTTCAAATAATATACCGCATTCCTCCATAAGTATTACATGTGCAGAAGTATATATATGTTGGCTTTTCGATCCAGCATGCAGCCCACGTACGTCATTCATGTGCATGGAATAAAACTGAACAAAGCTAACACACTCGAAAGACCATGCTTTGCTCCATTCTTTTTTATTTTTCACGTTTTAGTTCAAAAATGAACTATATTATGTAGTATATACTCCTTCCGTATTTTAATATAAGTCACGGTTGATTTTTTTTCCAAAACTTCAAATCGTTCACCTTATTTAAAAAAAATTGTGTAAACATGTAAGGAAACAAGTCATGCTCAACCTCTTAACAATGATAAAACAAATCAAAAAAATAAATGATAAATTATAAAATTATAAGATGAGCGATTAAAGTTTTGAAAAAAAATCAACCGCGACATATATTTAAACTAGCAAGTTGGCCCGCGCAAATAGCGTGGGTAGCTAGTTTTTTAAAAACATTTTGTAATTTATTTTTTTAATATTTTATTTAGCTTTATGTTGGTTGTTTTTTCCGTGAGTCCTTTACAATACATTTTTTCCCTAGACTATTCTTAGAACATATATTTATCGATTGATGTATTAAGATATGTCGATATACTTAAAAAATACATCAGTTGTTTATATTGGTGTATATGATTCAAATATTATTGCTATTTCTAATCTATATTCCATATTCTAATTGCTATCTAGATTGTCGTAATTTGTATGACATCCAAGAATGACCTAAGGCATGGTGTTTTTATGATTGAACAACAATTGAGGGAGGCAACTTGGTTCCCGACAAAAATTTTTTTAATATAGTTCATTGTTCCAAGTCGAGTTCGCTTTATGTTTGTCTAACTCCTAAGTCAAGATTCTATAGAATTGACCAAAATTTTTAGAATGGGAGCTAAGATCTATAAATCAAATTAGTTTCATTAATCCTACCATGAAGATTGCTTTGCTAGTTTATTTATTTGATATTGTATATGTTAATTTTGGATTTAAGACAACTAAAGATGAATTCAAATATTGAATGGAGACAGTGTTGAGCACCCTAGGAAGACATTTGGTAGGGTCATGTAAAATTTTTAGGTTTTTTTTGTAATTTTTGTGTCTTTTCTCTAAATTCCACTCTTATGTTCCCTCTTGAATGGAGGTTGGGAAGCAAAGAAATATGTAAAAAAGGGGAAAATGAAATAGTGTCATTTGGAAGGTAATAGTCTACAACACAAAAACCGTAGAAAATAAAATGACCCTGATCTTTGTGTGGCAGAAGTGAGTGACCTAATCCGGGGGTGGTTATTGTGGTGATCTAGGGCTAGAATAGGTGAGCCATGGTGTGGGTTTAGGACCACAATGCTGAGTTGGGACACGATGACAATCAAGCAGTAGAGAAGGCAATCGATCTCTCAAGCGTGGCTTGAGCTTCCATTAATCTTTGGGTCTCAATAGATATAAAGATTATGATGTTTTTGCGAGAGCAATGAAACCTACATATATGAATTGTTACCTTCAATCATCCAACCCAATAGAATGTGACACAAACAAAACTTAAGAAGACCACTGCCTTAAAATTTCTCTGAAAACACTCTATTCCAAACATGACCATGTCTCCTATCCAAGGCTTTCCCTTTTCCTCACATGTGTCGCTGCATCTATGCCCTCTTTCTTTGTCATCTGTTCAATAAACCTGTAGCATGCTATTTATCATGAATCGAGATTATGTTAGTTGTTTATACAATACATTGGTTCACATATTTTCCCTAATTTATGTGGTAATTTCTAGATGCTTTTGGCAAACATAGTTCTTGCTTTAACATTCAATTAATAAGATAAATTAATAGATATGTAGATAGATGGTGGAGAGCTTTTCTTTTGTAAAATTTGGCTCTTTGGTAGTTGTATTTGTATACAATATTTGGATTAATCTAGATTATTGTTGGATGATCATAACATCAAATGGTGTAGATCTTTCTCTTCTTCAGATGTATTTGATATATGATTTAATATAGATAATTATATGTCACAAAATATAACTACCTATAAAACCTTTGACTTAATATAGACTGTGAGATGTTCATAAAATATGATAGTGTAGATTCTCCTTTTTTTAATTAATGTGGTAATTTCTAGACTTACTGGCGAACATGGTGACTTCTTTAAGTGTTTTCTTATTAAAGTGACAAAAACATCATGAAGCTTTTTACCTTTGTTTCTTTATTGGTAAAATTCACCTTTTATTCTTCTATTATTTTGATTGATATAGATGGTTGAATGTTCTAAACAACCTAAAATGTAGACCTTTCTTCAATTCCAATTGCATTTGACATTAGCCTTTGATTTAATATATACCATTAGATAGTAATTATTTTTCCTGACTAATGTGGTAATTTATAAGCTCTTCGGAATATTTAGATTAATATATACAGTTGCCATGGGATGTTAATAAAAATTATAGTATAGATCTTTATAATTTTTTTAGTAGTGTTTGATATTAAATCTTTGGTTTAATATTGACAAATGAATATTTATAATATTAGACGTTTTGTTTTTCTCTCTTTTTGATTAATGTGCTCATTTTTAAGCTATATAATATTTGGATTAATCTATATCCTTTGGACTGATAATAAAACCAATGGTGCGTATCTTTCTCTTTTCTATTAGTTTGATATAAATTGTTTTTTAAATATTATCCACTAGATATTTGTAATATGCAATGTTGTAGTTTTTTTATTAATAAGATAACTGTTAGACCTTATTGACAAATGTCATGACCTCTTATTTAACACTCTCTTTTCTATATAATGGATAGATATGTAGATCTTCATACTATTTTTACAAAAAAATGTTTTCTTATGTGTTATAATACCTCCACCCCACAAGGCATAATCGCCATATTAATGGAGACCCACACATAGATTAGACACACCAGGGTACTCTTTATAGTCTGGTACCGTAAATATAGGTACGATCTCTCGACCGACATATCCTATATAGTACTCTAAGTCGTTCTCTAAATATAGATTTTATGCAAACTTTGTTGTATCTATTATTATATTCTAGATAATAAATTAAGCAATGTATAAACATGTATATTCTAGATAAATAATTGTGGTAACTGATACGTATAAAATCCATCCCAAGGTATGTCATTTATACAGTTTTTTGTATACAAATATGCAATGTATAGAGAATGCAAGTTGAGAGTAAAGAGATAAAAAGATATAACGTTTTTACAGATGGTTGTGAATATCTTTTACATAAGTGTAGCCTTATCTTTACTATCCAGAGTAGAAGTGCAGATAATGTTGTCTTCATTGTGTAAAGCTTCACCTCACTTTATTGATGGAGGGAATATTTGAAATAAAATATTTAGATCAATATGTATTGTTGGATTATCACAACAATTAGTAGTTAATATCTTTATTTTTTGATAACTATAAATTTGAATAAAATCTTCGATTTAATCTCGTACAAGTTTGTCTCGGAATACTACACTCTTCCCGATGCCCATCAACACGTACGTCAAATCTGTGATATTCAGAGTTTATTAATTTATTCAATTAATTAATACATAGATTATATTGCATACAACATGTTTAAGTTATTCCAATTTATTATTATAAACTGCTTGCAACATAAAACATACACTTTTTATCCAAAGAAACCATGCTCTCTCCACATGTGTATCCATACATTCACCTCACCGTGTCAGGAAGCGCAATATCTAATGCCCTGGACATGAGATTTTGGGGCCTGTGGCGAAACCATAATTAGAGGCCTAACCATTTTTTTTTTACTACGCTACTACAAGCTACTCTTTCCGTCCTAAATTGAAAAGGGTTTTAACTTTTTTTATCCGTCCACATTTATATAGATGTTGATGAATCTAGAAACATATTGAATACATATACATGGATGAATGAATTTAGTAGACACCTATAACCTCTTACAATTTTGGCCGGAGAGCACAATTTTGAATAAAATAATAAAATCAAAACTTCAGAATTGGCATTTACCTCATCAACGATGTCGTCGTTAGGATTTCTCTCCAAAAATCAACGCTTCACCAAGGGGCAGGCAGGTCCGCTAGGGCAAGGTTAGTCTCATTTTTTCAAGAGAGAAGTCGGGCAGGGCAGCAGCACAGTGCTGGGCGTCGGCTCCGCGCATCAGTGCGGGGCAGGCTCTGTGCATCATTAGACGAAGGAGAAAGCAATCAGCGGTGCCGGGCCGCCGGCGGATGCCTGCGTCAGGTGATTAGCGGGGCGGCCAGTGCGTCAATGCTCACGCGTGATTGGTTGGCTGAAAAATGTCGGTAGGGGTAAATTGTATTTAAGGTAAACTCTTTTATTTATCAAGCCGGACTCTTTTTCAATCCTAAAGATACGAGCGACAGTTGGATCTCAACTATTACAACCTAAATTATTATTATTTTCAATTCTATTTGATATATGGTTTAATATAGACCGTTAGATCTTCATAAAATTCAACGGTTGAGGTCTTTTATTTTTTTCGATTAACGTGGGAATTCCTTTACCCTCTCGGCGAATCTGGTGACTTCTTTAACATTCAAATATGTATATAATAGATAGAAGATAGATAGATACGGTGGGAGTTTATACTAACAAGGACTATACATTATATTACCTACGTTCACAAATGTATAACGCTGGTTGATTTTCTTTTTAATTTCAATTGTCCATTTTTTTAAAAAAAATTAGTCAAACATGTAAAAACACAAACTATGCTATTGATCACACCGGCCACAACAAAATAAAGTACAATTTGTGATATTGGTTGCTTGGGGTACCTAGGGGCTAGGGCATGCATGCATGAAAAGCGAGGGCGGGTATCTACCTATCCCTGTCCTATCCCGGTGATGGCGGCATCATGTGCAGTGCGCGTCAGCCGATCACGGCGCCAGCCGGAGCCAGGGGAGCAGGGCAGATGGAGGCGGTTGGGGCTGGCTCGCCGCGCGGCAGGCCACGGGAGCGGGGCGAGCGGCGGGGTCCGGGGCGCCCATGCCCGCGTGTCCCTGCCGCTGGTCGACATCCGACCCATTCCATCGGGTCCGGTCGGTCCGCTTTTCCCAAAGCAAGAAAAGGACAGCAAGCTAGTAGGGGATAGATGGAATGGAACCCAACCCATGCATAGGGCATATTGCAATGGTACTCTACTCCACTACGTTTACGGCGTGGTGTGGCCCCGCCCCCGTCCGTGCAGTGCACCACCTGCGCTGCTGGGTGCAGAGGCCCCAGCCGCGGTCCGGCCGTAGGCGCACACCGCACGGCTGTTCGTTGAGGCAAAATGCAAATGCCACTCGGCGTGACATGCATGTGGCCTGCTGCCCTGGCCCCGGGCAGAGACCATGGAGGGAGGAAGCAACCGGCCCGACGTACTGACCGCCCCAGCGGTGTCAAGGAAGCAGGCGTCGGTCCCTACTCTCTTACTGTGCCACCACCAACTGGTTATTCAAGCAAGCAAGCGCGCGCGGGATCCTTGTCCGGTTGTCCCGCCGCGCCGCCCGCAATGCAACTTGCACGCCGGCCGGTTCGATCGCGTTCCGGCGTCGAGCGCACGCGCGCGCTGACGCCGCGGCTCCCATCCGCCACCCGTGCGCGCGCGTGGCCTGTAGCGGTGCAAGTGGAAGGAATATCGGCCGGCCACTGCTGGGGCAGCGGTCCGTCGTCCAGCGGCCGCCGCCGTCTCCGGTCGCCCATCGAGGAGATGACGACGACGACGACGCACGGCCACGCCACTCCACGCAGTTTTCCTTTCCCCGGTGGGCCGCAACTATCGGCTTTTGTCGCGTTCCCTCCCCGGCCGCGGCCGTGAGATGGGCCGAAACGCAACGCGCTCAAGTCACGGGCGTCGGGCGGGGCCTGGACACCCGGCGGGCGCGCAACGGAACCGCCCTCGCCTGCTGTTCCCTTGGACCCTTTTTTTCCCCCTGTGTCCGTTGCCTCGGCGCGCCCCGGCGCCTGGCTGGCTGACCGACGATGGTGTGCGCAAGATTCTGAATAATACAGATCCTTTTCATACCTATCTCGTAGTATTATTATTCATTCATTCATGGCCGTTAGAGTCGTGTGAGATTCGGCTTAGCGCAGTGGTAATGGTATACGCGGCAGCAGCCACGCGCGTACGCTGTCTGACGCCGGCCGACGACGGCGAACACTACGAAAGGGAAAGATACTCCAAATATACAGTAGCTAGTAGCTACGTTGGCTTTTATACTGCGGTGCGCATACATGCAGCACATACGCGTCATGCATGCGCGGCGCAGGCCGGGAATATTCTGAAGAAAGACAAGGCACTCCAAAAGGCCCTGCGTGCTGCGACTGCGAGAGATATAAACAGGCACTGTTCAGTTTATAACAATCCCAAAGCACGAAAAGGATAACAACTAGCGGATAGATGGCGATGTAACCCGAGAACCCACGCACAGCATGCATGTGGCGAGCCGGGTGGTGTCAGCTGAGGCGCGACACGGGCATGTGGCGCCGCGAGCCAAGGGAGCAGCCGCGTGTCCGATCCGTCCGTCATCCCGTTCCCGAGGGCGACGACGACGACGACGACCCCAGATCGATTGATCGTCTGAACCCCGACCAGGAATGATTGATGCGCCAGCAGCAGCGCCAAGCCAATCTGAAAGCAGCCAGGCCAACCAGGGCATGCCAGCGGGATGACTGTTCGCGGACCCGGTGACACAGCTCAACGGCCGCAGAACCAGCAGAAAAATAGCCCGTCGCTAAGTCCGCAGATACGGCGGCGTTTGGTTACTCTCGGATTCAGATTTTCACTGCTCGGCACGGGTGCATTATCTAAGAATATGCAAGGCCCGGCCCGTCCCTGCGACTGCTGTTGTTGCGTATGCAGAGGCGCGTCGCGCGGTCCATACTGTATGCACGTACGGGCCATCCTTTCCTTCCCAAGGACAAGACCCCCCGCGCTGTCCTCGTGGGCGATCGGTGCACGCCTCAGCTCAGCCATCCACTCACTCATCAAGGATCGATCTCGTGGCAGGCATGGGCGGACGCCTCCCGGACGGAGCTAGCGCACCGCATGTCATGTCGTCCCACCCACGTACGGGGCTGCCGCCGTCGTGAGATGACGCGCGCAGCCAGGCAAGGTCCAACGACGACGACTGGTGATGCCGTCGCACTTGCACGGCACACGGTGCCTTTCGCCCCGTGGGCTGCAACCGACGGCTTTTGTCGCTTTCCCCGCTCCTCCTCCCCTCATCGTGTGCCGTGCGTGATGGGCCGACCCGAGACGCGCGCTCAAGTGAGTCACGGGCCGGTGAAACGACTGCCTGTCCAAAAAAAAAAAAACACTTTGCTTTGCCATGGTGTTTACCTCTCACGTACTGTACCGCCTCATACAGATCGAGAGCACAGAGTGGGTGGGTGGGGGACGAAAAACCACGGCAGCAGCGAGCAGAAGAAAAAAAATTAAAAAAAAAATTTTTAAACAAAAGTCGCTAATGCTAACAGAGTGTGTGACAGGCGCGGCCGGGGCGAGACCAAGCTCCGGCGTCACGGCGCCGCCGCGGGCTGCTGCTGCTGCTGCTGCCGGTCCATGGGCGCGCACTCCGCCTTGTGCGCCGTCTTCCAGTGCAGCGCCTGGCAGGCGCGGGAGCAGTAGTTCACCACGCCGCACACGGAGCAGCGCCGGAACTCGTGCCGCCGGGTCTCGGGCCGCCCGCACAGCGCCTGCGAGCACAGCCGCAGCGCCTCCCCCTCGCCCGCCTCCCCGCCGCCGCCCTTGGGCCCCGGCGGCGGCCGCGACGCGAACCACTCCGCCAGGAACCGGTTCGCCGCGTGCGCCTCGGCGGCGGCCGCGGCGGCGGCGGCGCGGCAGCCGTAGTCGCTCAGCAGGCACGAGTGCCGCCGCGCCGCCTTGCCGGCGGGCGCGGCGGCCAGCTCGCGCGCGTTGGCCTGGATGAGGAGGCGGCGGCCGTGCGGCACGGAGCGGCGCACGCCGTAGCCGTCCTGGAGGCAGTGGCCCAGCTCGCGGAGCGCGCCCACGTGGCCCAGCGCCGCCGCGTGCGCGCACAGCGCCGCGCCCGCGCGCAGGTCGCGGTCCTCCTTGCCGCCGCCGCTGCCGTTGAAGTGGACCACGGCCAGCGAGTAGAGCGCCTCGCGGTGCCCGCCCACCGCCGCCGCCGCCATCAGCGACGCGCCGGGGCCGCGGCTGCCCAGGCAGTAGAACCGGATCTGCATGCACGCCCACGGAGACGGTGCACCGCCCGCGTCAGTCCGCATCTCTATATATGTGCCATCGGATGGATGAGGTCGATTTCTTCGATCATCTTCTTACCATGCCCAGGAGGTAGCAGGCCTCCAGGTTGCCCGCGTCGGCGCAGCGCTGCAGGAACCGGTGCGCGTCGTCGGACCAGGCCTTGGCGCGCACCGCCACGCACCGCGGCGACGCCCGCGCCAGCACCACCTTGCTCTGACCGAGCTCCCTGAATCGCTTGCAGCTGCACGCATCCCAACACACGGCGGCCATCATCAGCTACGTACGCACTTATATAGTTTATATATATGTACTAGGATGATAATATGAAGAAAAAACTCCAATCCAGTCCATCTGATATCGCTCCGCATGCCGGGACGGGAAGCGGGAAAAAGAACACACACACACACACACACGACGACGACGACGTACGTGAGCATGGCGCCGGCGAGGTCGGCCGGCGAGCGGGCGGACGCGGCGACGTCGCGCAGGATGGACACGACGAGATCGTCGGGCAGCTCCTCGAACAAGTCCCCCACCAGGCCGCCGCCGCACCCCGCGGCCGGCGACGGCCCCTCGGCCGCCGCCGCAGTCCGGCGCCTCTTCCGGCGGTGCACCTCCTCCGCCGCCGGGCAGGCGTAGCACGCGCCGCGCCTCGTCTTCATAGCCGCCCCCTGCTGCTGCTGCCTCTGTCCGGACGGATATATGCGCGCGGTCTTTATGGCGAGCCCGGGCCCGAGCCCGAGCCGTGTGCAGTTGCAGTTCTTGGGCGAGAAGGACAGGGAGAGGGAGAGAAACCAGGGGAGGGGAGGGGGCGTGTCCGTAATGGCGAGGGCGGAGGGAGAGGGGAGTTTATATATAGCAGTAGGAAGGGAGGAGGTGGTGGCGGAGGACAAGGTCGTCGTCGTGGGACTGCGGGAGTGGAGTGCGTGGGTGGCCGCGAGGAAGCGCCCCGGCCCGTTCCGTTGCGGTGCGCTGCGACGGGGGTGGCGGTCAACAGGGACGCTGACCGCAGGAGGCCGAGGGGGGGTTGCTTGACGGGGAGCACGCTTGGATGCAAAGCCTCTCCCTTTCTCTTTCTTGATACTCCCACACTTCTCTCCCCCACCTCCCGTCCTTTTATTTTGCCCCCCATTCTCTCTCTCTCTCCTCGGCCCTCACCTTTTGAGGCACATATTTGCCCTTTTGTTTTCCACCCATTCCCCCCTTGATTTTAGAGGAGGGGAGGTGGTGGGGGGCACTGGCGCCTGGGCCCGGGGGCGTTTCATGATTGTAGCTAGTGTGTGTGCTGCATCTTTGACAGCCTTTAATTCGCCTTTAATTCTTGCATTGCGGTGCAGGGCAATTTGCATCTGTGCTCCCTGCTGGATTTGCTTTGCTTGCTCTGGGCGGCTTGCTTTGCTTTGCTTGCTTGCTTGATCCATTCGTTTGTTTGTTGCCGGTTTAATTTGTCAGCCGCTGGGGCCAGGGGGGTTTGTTCGTTTTTGTCCCCACCCATGGGTTTGGTAATGGGCAAGCACGGCCTCCGCTTCCACCAGTACACGTATGGGGTTGGTGACATGGATGGATATCTTGCCGGACGAGAGATGGCCTTGCCATGGCACCAACATGGCAGATGCAGTAGCAGTAGACCGCAGCGGCAAACGCGTAGGAATAGGATGGGGCTGGACGACGAGGACGTGTGATTCGCGGACCGGGGTTGGCACAACAGAAGCCCCCTTTGCTTGCTTGATTGATTGGTAGGGGTATCTTGCTCGCAATTGAAGCTTTGGGCTGCCTAATTCGGTGCCCCTCCATAATTAAAACTAGTCCGCGCCGGTGATGGTTTTGGCTCCAAGGAAATGGTTGCTTATACAGGTGGTGCGTTAGGTTTTGATTTCGATTAACCAACCTGGTTACGCTCTACCTCTCGGGCTAGATAGCTCCATGGATGATGGTGGTGATGTGTGCGTGCGCGCTGTGCCTTGCATTGCCATTGCTTTCAGAGGAGGAGAGGTTTCATTTCAAACTTGCTCTTACGTTTTCACATTTATATTTGTCAGTCATCGCTTCTGCATATACTGCTTTCCCGAGACGGAGGGATGAAATATTGTCGTCTGGTGCCATCTGTGATTTGGCTGGACAACGAGTTGCTGCTGCTCATTACTGGAGTAGTTAAAGAATTACGTGACAGGCCATTCCGTATCTCCCTTGTTAATAAGTTGCTTGATATGTTGGTTAACAGCGTGTTTAAAATAGGTCTTGAAGAATAGTGTTTATATATATATATATATATATATATATATTGAAAATCCAGCAGGCAAATTAGCTTTCATTACACAGTTGGGATTGAGCTTTTTTTCTCTAGTTTTTTCTCCCCTTTCTTTTGAGGTAGCACATATACACGGTTTTCTGCTAAATTAGCAGACACTGTTTCAGGTGAGGATGAGAAGCTAGAGAGGACTCAAACAGTATACTATATAATTAATGGAACATTCTGAAGGGAAGTAGAATTTGCGCAACACAATCGGATATGAATAGCATTATTCGAAAGGTGCCAATCAAAAATCGATTTTGAGTTGGTCTCTACTGCTGTGAATTTTGATAGTCAATTAAGTGGCATCTATTCCTTCTCTTTTACAACTTCAAGTTTCGTTTCCACATATAGCAGTAGTTTGTTTTTTTTTTTTGTTCACCGCTGGACACCGTACCTAACATCTTCTCAAATAATAAATTAATTATAAAGCTCCGAGAGATGAGACAAGCTAGCTTAAAAAGAACATCCCTTACTACTTAATTAGCTTCTGGCACGTGATTATATATTGTAGCAATATTTTAGTACGTTAGTGGTCGTCCAAATCGTACGTTTATTAGTTGCCCGGTTGCAGTAAGCGATGGCTTTTTACATGCGTGCGTTAGCCATTATTCAACACTGAAAGGAGTTTCTCATTCACATATGGGGACGACAAGCATGGAGTAAGTACGGGCTAGATAGGCCATCATGGAGATGTTCACACAATAAACCCCTTGGGACGCGGGAAAAATTTTCCGTTCTTGCGTTTTTCTGTGAAAATTATACCTTCCAAAGGAGGTCTAAATAGGAAAAGTAAAGAAACTGAAGATTGATATAATACCGTTGGTAACATTATCCTTATTCATTACCGCCGGGTATTCCTTGGAAGAAACATACAAACAAGCCTTTGCCGCCAGATATTTGTGCCTAGCTCTTGCCTCTTTTTTCACATTGGAACTTGGAAGTCTAGTAGGGGTAGTAATAATCTTCTGGGGAAAAAAAAAAGGGAAACCCAGCCGTGTAAGAAAAGGGAGGGTAAATTAAATTCGTCGATTAGAAGAAGGGGGCGCTGGAAAGATAGGCTTGCGGTGAAGTGAGACGATGTCAGTTACCGGTGCGTTTGCAGGGAGAGCCCGACAGGTGGGCCCCACACCTCCGGGTCTTGAACGCGCCGCTCTGAACGGCTGAGGATGGCATGGTTTAGCTTGTAACTGATTTTGATGGCCGTAACTGTTCCGGAAATGGAGTGGTCAACCAAAACTTTGTAGTGATCAGCTCCGTGCTAGGCGCTACCTTGTGTGATCCATCTTTCGCTTGCTTCCAAAGGCTTCAAAGCTTCCTGTTCCTTGGCCTTGGGGCCGGGGTGCCATGTGATCAGGCGGGAGGTGGATGTTTATTTTGCGCGTACGAAGAGGTTTGCAAAAATGATGTAGAAATATAGGGTGTTGGTTTGGATTTTGGGTGACATGCCGAAGATATCTTTAGGATCTTTTTTATTAAAATATAAATATCAAATTATAAAACTCATATTCATCCATTTCCAATTTCATGTTCCTGGATTTTTATTTGATACCTACAATCATAAGTACGTAACTATTATTCAGTAAAAATACAATTAAATTACTTCTGATCTTGAAAATGAAGCATTGTAATTTCAAAAGTAGGAAGTAATCCCTCGTAGTAAATTTGATCACTCGCCTTATTCAATAAATTTATAAACAAAGTAAAAAGATTTCAAATCACCCTTAAGTATATGATAAGATAAACTAATTCACAATGATGAGTAGTGAATTTAGTATAAAAAAAGTCAAACAGACTATAATTTAGACTATGGAGAGTAGTATGTTAGTTCATTTCTGCAACAAAAAAAAAAAAGACTAGTCCATATCTATCTATATTTGAAATGGGCAAACCATCCACTAAAACTTGTGGACCTTATTATTCTCGAAGCCCCGGAAAGGCAAAGATGTCCCCATACACACATGATAGGGTCGGGTTCCTCATCATTGTGTTGGTACGGGGAGCTGGAACCATCCATCCCTGATCCCTGCATGCATGCATGCTGCTGCGTTGGGGCCGCAACAATGATCCGGCATGCATCCCCACTGGTGAAACTGAAAGCTAGGCGACGACGACCCGGCCGGCCATATGATAGATGACGAACCCACACACAAGTGTTTCGTGGCTAGTACGTAATTCATCAGCGTACTGCGCGGATCCATCGATCGATCGTGCCTGCCTCGTGTCTCCTTCTCTAGAACTATCTATCCCAAGGCAATCATCCCAATAATACTACAAACTAACATATATAATAGGCTGTGTCTTAAAAGCAAATGAACCGATCCAATCGACCTACTACTACCCGGCCGGCGGGGGGCACAGATGTCTGAATATATGGCACTGCAAATGTTGTTTCAGATAATAATCAGATCTATCATGCGTGTCTCCTCTCGCTTTTTCTTGCTTGTGGATAGGAATTAGGATTGGACACATTTTTCCTGCAATGCTCCACGTAACTAGTACTACCTTTCCAAGGCAGAAACCTCATATCCTCTCGCATGCATGCATTGACATGTTTGTTTCTGGAGGAAATCATATGTCAGCTTTGTTTTCTCCGTGCAAAAGGCCTTAATTATTATTCATTGTTAGAGGTTCTCTAACTCTTCTTTTAAGTAGCTACATACCGTGTATTTTTCTTGTAATAAAGATGATTCATTTCTTTGGATCTCCAAGTATAGGATATATGTGCGATTAAGATTACTAAATCTTGATGGTTATTAGGTATAAGGGCACAAGATTTTTTTTCCAGATGAGCAAAAGCCAAAAAAAAAGAAGAAGATTTGCTAGATAAAAATATATCTATATTTAAAAATGTTTTGTTAGGATCATATATAGTATTTGCTATAGAACCCTGGTATCTAACGACATCACATACTGATGCTTGCAATAAAGGTTATATTAGTAATGTTGAAGGAAAATGATAAATAAGCGTGGTAGTGAGCATTATCTATTTTTATTTTGATTGAGCTAATATATATACAACTCCCTCAGTTCAAAAATTTAGGTCATTTTAGCCTTTTTTTTTCAAGTCAAAATTCTCTAATGTTGACTAATTTTGTAAAAATGCAATATGCCAACTTCTAGGCCATCAAATTAGTGCCGTTAATTCCATCATGAAATATATGTTTTCGTAGAGTATTTATTTTGTATTACATAGGAGATTGCATATGTCCCAAAAAAAAGCAACCTAGTTTTTAACTAAGTCAAGCTATCTTAAGTTTAACCAAATTAGTGGACAACAATATCAATGACTATGGCACACAAGATGTATAATGTGAAAATATTTTCACAACAAATCGAATAATATTTATTTGGCAACATAAACATTGATATTTTTGTAACCAGAGGCCAACAAAAAAGGAACCTCATGTGCCAGCGCCGAGGCTCGACACAGATAGCTGGTTTGAGGGTTGGCGGCACCAGCAAAACGACATACCAAACCTCGTCGAATATTCATATGGTTATTTTATATGAATTTAGTCAAATTTAAGATTATTTTACCTATGATAAACTAGAGTTATATTGTTTCTAAGAGCTAGTACATACAGATAACTTTTTATAAATTAATCAAAGTATTCAATTTAGGACCTCACGAAAACAGCATATATTTTGAAATGAAAGGAGAGGTACGCCTCTTTGATTTGTTTTCTTTTTTTTCTCAGCGACGTACACGCTCATATCTTTTCACTAGAAAATTCATATTACTACTAATTAATGTAGTTTCTGCTGGATTGGTACGCAAGGATAAACGAGGATAAGATAATCACGACATTAATGCAAGGGCAATGGCAACAGGAGGTTGTGCTGGCAATTGGCGATCGTGTTGGCGGAAGGGGCATCAACAACCACAGTTGTCGCGAGGACGGACCTTGCTTCAATGCTGCGAAACGCCACGGGGCCGAGCGAGCAGACCAGATCATTAAGCAACTCCAAGCCATAATTAGTCATAGTGCTAGTACTCTTTCCTTTTCCTACAATTATTGTTCGCTCGTTCTAGCCATCTCTAAGCTGCATGCACCTATAAATCGAAGAGAGGTTATACATAATGAAATAAATTCTAGCTTCAGCCACCCTCAACATAAGGTGCATACCGAATTATATTCAATATCGAATTAGGTTATTAGCTCAAAAGTAAAGTTAAAAGAATCCCAAAATGGATTATATATCAAGGTGATTGTTCATCCATAACCTACTGTCTAGAACATGGGAATTATTTATTTATTTTGTGCTCTCACAAGAAATGAACTTTTCTTGTGAAATTCCTATTCTCCATATGGTGGCTTATGAATTTCAGAGAGTTCGCTCGATCTGTTTTAACATCCTAGAATCATACTTATATTATAAATGAGGAAAAACATTTCTGGCTACCTGGAACTTTAATTTGTCATCATCTGCAAAAGTGAGTGCGGCGGCCTAATAAAAAAAAAAACATGCTCCAATGGGAAGAGATAGATATCCACGTCTTTACATGCATGCTTCTTTGAAGCAAGCATACTTTGTATATATGTATATGTCTAGATAATTACAAAATGCTTTGACTTGGGTCATCACTTTTGATCCAGCGGGCGACCGGTTCAATTCAACTGACAACTAGCATATGGTTGTACTGTTGAAGCTTGTTAGGCTCCTCCTTTGCTTCAAGAGGGGACAAGTCTGTGCACACACCCAATGCCTATCCCCCATGCAACTTATCTTCTTTTAATAAAGTTCCTCCCAAGTGGAGTGCAATGTTGGCTGCTAGCTTACCCAGGGATGCTACCTATCCTTCATCAGCTAGTTTGAGTCAAATGGCATGCATCTTCAGGCAACTAGGCATATCTTATTCTACTCTCCATGTATGCATGCATTAGAATAACATCTTGTCAAGATCATGTTCCTGGACCCATATATACTGCCCCCACTTTGCGTAGCTTTACCAAGACTACAAATGTGCTTTAGGTGGCTACACTATTTTAGCCTCCTCTTGAATAGTAGTAGTAACATGCATGCATATCCAGTAGCTTGTCTAGACATGAAAGATCTCACTTGCACAACACTTGTATATATATGGTGACTGATGACATCCACAGTTCCTAGAAGCCATTCCGTTTTCTTATTATAAATCTATATCTTCTTGTATCAGAGAGAGAACCTTTGTAACAGTGTAGTATTCTATGTGCCGCCCAAATTGATAGTGAAGGAACCTTTAATTTGCGAGAGGTCATGTGAGGAATTTGTACTAGGAATATTGTATTGGATATGTGGATCATGGGCTAGACAAGGCTAGCTAGCTAGACAGGGGAATGTCAATCAGTTCTCACTAGAGAATTAGAGATCCATGTGGCTCTGGTGTCATATAACTATTATATGTGCTCAACAGGTGTTTTATTCCTGTTAACACACGGTACACTAGTCGCCTCCTGGTTTTGAAAATTGGCATGCTGGGGAGAAACCTTTTAACTTGAAAATTTTAGGTCACTCTACTTTGAATCTTGTAATAAGAAAAATGGCAATTTGAGTGGAGCAAGTTTCCTCGATATCTTGGGGATCCTCTCCGCTCCTCTTTAATTTTTTTTTTACTTTAAGAACTTTAAAATACCTACCCTGAACAAAATATGCTTTGCTCATAGTTCAGAATCTCTCGTTGCATGACTTCATTCGCCCTATTTTGTTCCAACTTTAATGATGATTTTGGATTATGACCTAAAAAGACAAAGCTGAAATTCCGATCGGTTCTCAGACGAGTCTCATTCTGCAGTACCACAGCGCCAGAGGGATGTGAGTCGCTGCCATTTGGGCCCGCCCAACAACGTGGGTTCTGCACATGGCAGCCATGGCGACGATCTGTTCATTTCGGCATATGGGCAGCAGCCAGCTTCTGCAAACAGGATACGGAAATTTCTTGACCCTTCGTTTTTTGATAGACGACGCTAAAACATTAGGATGCCACCTGAGTACTGTGTAGCATAAATATTCTGCGCTGCTTATGCAAGGAATGGAGCCTGAGTCCCGTTGCAGCGGATATGCTTTCGCGGTTCTCAGAGTACAAAGCTACTACGTACACATACTGCTATCTCCATAACCCAGAAATACACCTTGTTTCATGCATAGATTCTGATGGATGGGCACTTGGTGTATATGTTGTCACTAGAGGTACGTATTATAGACGTTATTCTACACTACTTGCACCACATCAATACTCAATCGAAGTAATAACAATATATATCATAGTATTACTAGTCGAGACTTTTTTAAGCCTCCACCCGGTATGGCAATAATAAATCAGTTCTCACTAGAGAATGTGGCTTGGTCTCAGATAACTATTATATGAGCTCAACGGGTGTTTTATTCCTGATAATACACGATACACTAGCCGCCTCCTGGTTTTGGAAATCGGCATATATGCTGGAGAGTGGAGAAGCCTTTTCACTTGAAAAGTTTGGGTTACTCTACTTTGAATCTTGTGAGAAAAATGAGTCATTTGAGTGGAGCAAGTTTCCTCTTGATCGTCCTCTCCGCTCCTCTTTTTTTACTATCGTACTTTAAAAATACCTAACCTGAATAAAATATGCTTTTGATCATAATTTAGAATCTCTCGTTCATGACGTCGGCCCATTTTGTTTCAAATACCTTTAATGTTGATTTTGGATTATGACATAAGAAAGGGCAAAACTGAAACAAACGAGCTGAAATTCTAAGCATCATTGGTTCTTCTCAGAGTCCAAAGCTACTACGTGCTGGTATCTTCATAACTCAGAAATAAAAGAAGTTGTTCCACGGCTCCACGCATAGGTTCTGATGGGATGGGAATTCGGTATATATGCTGTCACTAGAGGTACTATTATAGACATTATTATACGCTATTACGCTACTTGCACCACATCTAATACATATTTATTGCCATATCTTAGTATTACTAATTGAAGACTTCTTTAAGATTCTCCATGCTAAGGAAACTAGGGTTGCGATTGGAGTTGTTTTTTGAGGTTGCAATGGCACCAGCACCAACCATGCAAAACATTTGATTACTATTGCATCATTAACGGGCATAGCATGAAAAGTCACTGCTGATCAATATCTTCGTAGGCCTGATGGGGTGAGAGGAGCTACCCGACTTCTTCGACTACGGGAGCCTCCCTAAGCACCACCAACAATATGTATGCGTTAACAAAGAATAGTAAAAAGAAAATATCAAGAATTACAAGAGAAATAGGGGGGGGGAGATGAGGAAGAAGAAAAATGAGCCTTCCTGATTCCGCGCACTGATGGTTGCAAAGCACCACTATATGTATATATAATGCATTGTCCTCTTGATAAGCATGTCTAATCATATTAACCAAGGACCAGCCACGCATATATATCTGCCTATACACATAAACATGGAAAAAGCCAAGCAGAGGGCATGTGTAGCGAGTTAAGACGGCTGGACAGCGAACGATTGCACGTACTACGTCCTTACGCTAACTCCACAAGCAACCTGTGATCGATGCAGTACTACGTGTTTCTGGTACAATAATTGGCACTTTTTAGCAGGGCCGGGCCGGCTGGGTCCCATGTATGTAAGATTAAAGGGCATGATCAAGAAAAACCAAAACCAACAAGCCGACCACTAAAAGCAAAAGGGTAGGCTTGGAGGGAAAAACAAGAACAAGAAGTCAAGAAGGGTCCTATGCAGTGCAGAGATTGGGTAGATCAGTAGATCTCGGCGTGCAGCCAAGATAATTAACAAACAAATTAATAGTACTATATCTATTTTCAAATATTTATCGTTGACTAGTTTATTTTTTAACTAAAACGTGTCAAATAAAAATAAAAAAGAATGGAGGAAACAAATTTTCAAATGTGTGTTTTAGCTTGCCACGCACATGCATGATGTGTTGTTTCCTCTCGTGCTTATTATTAGTGCGGCACCGTGTCGCTGTAGTATATGGTGTTTAGCACATTGAGTATGATCATGAGCCTTGTTCGTTGTTTTTTCGATAGTTAATTTGTTAGGTGGTTTGTTATGAACAAATGTTCTGCGTCATGCGATGTCTAATGCTTACACATGTGTATATATATAGCACATTGAGTGTGCCTGTTATTTTTTTCTTATATATAGGTGATTAATTAGGCTATTTATGATTAATTAGAGTGCACTTCAATTAATTTGGGTGTCAGCAAACATGATAGATACGGTGGATCGCCATCGATCGACCCATGACGTGTGTGGGAGACGACGCGCGCCGTACACAATCAAGTATCAAGTCAGTAGGAAGGATGTAGCTAAGCTTAGCTGCTGGCCGGTTCAGTAAGCGATGGAGAGCCAGCTGCTGGGTATGCGCGCTATTGTCATATTGACAAGTAAACCGAGATGTGATGCACGATGAGGCCAATGGTATACTGCCTAGCTCACAGTACCCGGGATTTTCCTAGATTATTTATTAATCAGATTTACTTCTGTTCAGTCGGCTGATATTTGTTTATCTATTAGACATTTTCTGACTGTCCGATGGAGTATACACAGTGCTGATATGGCAGTAAAATATGACTGTTGAACTGATGTAGACGAGAAAATATAACTGATGGATTGTTATGCCATATGGTTTGTGTCTGTTTTGTTATTTGTTAATTACTATATATAAAAAATTACTATTTATTGTTGCACTGTAACTTTATTATTGTGTTATGTAATTTTGAAATATGATTGATGGATTGAATTTCATCAATCATCTATATGCGGTCGTGTAAAATGTGACTGGTGGGATTGAATTTCGTTAATCATCCTAGGGAGTCATTCGATGAACATCAGATGGTTGTAAATGTGATTGATGAAAAGTTATATATTGGTCACCTGATAAAGAGACACCCATTATTAATAGTGTTGATATTTCTTTTATTTGATTTTGAGTGTTTATAGAGAGATGTGTATTTATGCATGCAACGTTAATTCATCTTCTCTTTTTACCATTGATCTGCAATGCAAGCGTGAAGCGTCCTAGCTGTTACTTCGCCTTTATTTGTCTAATATAGTTTGACTAAGAGCTCATTTAGCATGGCTTCTTGTGAAGCTTTGGTTCTTGCTTCTCGTAGCTCTAGGTAAAGCTCTACCAAATATTTTTCTAAAAAACGGCTTCAAAAAGAAACCATAGAGAAAAGATGCCGTTTTTACGCTAGAGAAGAGAAACCACTGAAACATGGTTTCTAAATTGAAGCCATTTTTAAGAAACCCTACCAAAGGTGGCCTAATTTGCGTCATGGTCTGGTGACATGCATATTTTTCTTTTATTTTGGTAGCATAACTACATATTGCATTATTGTTAGTATTGTGAGGGATCATGCGTTTGAATCATGAAACAAAATACTTTCAAATAACATGTTTTAATTTCTGAATGTAGTCTCCTATTTTATGTTTCGTGCCGGGGCGTCAAAATCCTAAGTACGATCCTAGCTAAGTAGCGCTGTTGTTCCTGACCAGAACAAAGAGATGAAAGCTTTGGAACGAAGATGCCGGTCGTGTTGTTTAGTCAATCCACATAATAGTACAGGGGATCACCACAGGATCAAAAAGTCAGGCGGGTCGGGCTTGAACCTATATGTGCCAATAATTAATTTTGAGCAGTCGTTAAGACCGATCAACTCTCGATCATCAATCAATAATCCTATATTGCGTACTTTGACCTCAACTGGCCGGGTTACGTGCTACTAGTGCTGACTTGCTTGAGGTGTGTGGTCGTTAGTTGATTATATACTCTTTTAGGCTCCTACCAATGGGATTTTACAAAATGGTTTCCCAAAATACTATAGCGTATAGCGGTACTGTTTTGCATTGCAACTGATACGACGCACAGAATTCTAATCTAAACAGACATATTTCGTCCAAAATCCAGACACATACTAGAATTCTACGACAGTGCATACACCACCGTGGAGTCGAGCGTGTATGTCACGTGTACCAGCCAGGCCTGTACGGGTTGACGTACTAGCCTGAGAGGGAGAGCGCCAAGACGTGCGTACACGTGTGCGGCGACAGAGGGAGGAAGCGGCCGGCTGCGTTGCGTGCGATGCAATGCGAGCCAACGACCAATCGAGTGCGGTCAAAGCTGCTTTGACGCCACGCAGCACCACGGCGTCCGCTTCGGCGGTTATCATGCGCGCTAGCCGTACGGACGGCTCCGAATGCGTTCATCGCGCGCCATGCACATCAATAATACCACCACGACTTCGACCTTATTATTGAAGCGATATAATCTTTTTCAATGGCAAAAGCTCCATACCCGAATTTGAGTCTCAAAACGGCCGGTTTGGTTGGCATATATATGGTACTGTGACGGTGTGAGATGCTATGGTAACGGATCAATGTGGTTATATTTTTGGCGTAGTAACATTACGTTTGAAATGTGCATAGATTTTACCTTCCCAACCTTATCACCGCAGCCCTACGATATATCCTATCAATTTCTTGTCAACTTCTGGCTATACGTTGCTTGTAGGGTAGAAGAAAACCCTTCATCAATATTTTCGTAGACCAAATCTTTAGTATGGCATTTTGGACACAGAATGACCATCCACAATTCCAGTAGAACCAAACAATGGGTTGGGTGGTTGTGAAAAGTGATTATACATATGCACCGGTTCAAAACCCAGGTTGACGATGGTCATAGACTCAAGGGATGGATGTGTGATCTGTGCATGAGAGAGCTATGGTAAAAGGGGAGAAGTTGTCCATTTTACAACTTTAAACTATCATGAATTCATGATCCTCTGATTTTCAACCTCCAATTATGAAATCGGGTACCCGAAGTCCTTGAACTAAACAAACTAGATGAACCACCCTCCCAGATATGTTGCAAGCATTTCTTAAGGGCGTTTTTTTTAAATAATAAAATTATGTTTAATCTTTAAAAGATAAAGATAATTTGTTTTAATTAGAAAAATATAGAACGTGTACCAAATATTTCCTACAAATCTAAGCTATCTACATGTCCTCTATATTTGGATTTATTTTGGACTTCTTTGTTCATATTAAGGTTCCCTCTAGAGTAATAAAACAATGTATGTAGGAATAAATAAGTTCCAAAAATCTTAAAATACATCAACAATAGAAGGATTGCAATTTTTTAAGAAATTTGGTATAAATTTCATATTTTCTAACTTAGATTAAATTATTTATAAATTTTAAGATATCCGCTTTAAACAGGGTCATGATGGTTTTGCGCCCGGTTTAGTTAGTTCATTGGCATACGTATCCGATGTTGTAATTTAAGGTTGAAAATCGGATGATAATGATAGTTTGAGGTTGCAAAAATGAATTTTAAATGTTAGATACGTGAATTATCTGATACTAAAGTGCTTTTAATAAATAATTTATCAACATGGATGACATCAGCCTGAGTAGCACCGTAGCACGCTACAGATCGAGGCCAACAGCATATGGAGTACATAACTGTCCAAAACATTTTGTGTTCTTTTTTCCTGGTCGATCTATGGCTTGGTCCAAGTCCAAAACCTTGGCCCAGACTCGAAGATTCCAAGCATCAGTCCCTCGACAATTTTGTTCTTCATGACACTTGAATATATAGTTTTTTTAATCCACAGTGTCAATCTCAAGACCCGGGAGATGGGGATTAGTTAAACTTGCTTGTTGCTGCAACACACAGCTGGTCTTGAAAGCTAGGTAGCCATATATATAGATCGACTCGTGAGGCTAGTCAAACACTCATTTGTCTCTGAAATTAAATGCCAAATTGTTGACGAAAATGACGTCGGGTTATATCTTCCAGATGAAACAAAGAGTCGTCAATCAGTTTGAAAGTAAAGGAAATAATGGAAAAGGATGGAGCTTCGTTCGATGAGATCGCACGACTCAATCTTGCAGACGACCGCGGCGGCAAATAGACAGGGACTCATCGAACAGCACTGAACTGAAGGACGACAGATGCAGCGAGCCGGAAGTCAGCCTCGAGCTAGCCCCCGTTCAATAATCGTTGCTTCCTTATTTCCAGAAGGACATGTCAAACTGCTTACTATTTTTACCAACCAATAATATAATGCCAGAAAAAAAAGGAACACGGAAGAACACTGTACGGTGAATATACCTGATGTCACTGACTCGTCTATCCCATCAACGTACGTTTATATTTCAAATTCTACTCTATTTACATTGTGCAAACAATGTTTTGCATACACCATTTGGTGAGATCAGCCCGATTAATTAATGGAAACCTGTCACCTGTGAGTATATATAGCGTGGGCGATGATAGTTTTACACTTCAAAGAGGGAGGGCGAGAGAGATATATACGTATGATGGTGACGTTGCACGACTAATGCATAGATATAGATACAAATAATTGAACGCTAGAGCATGATCGATTACAGCGCGCGAGAGAGGGTCAGAGAGAAAGAAATGTATCCTTAAACGTACCGGAACCACAGGACTACAGGAGGCATGATGCACTATATATTGCAAGACAAGTCCAAGCGAAGACGGTGTCGCCGAAGCTGCGCGCGAGTTGGTCGATTTTGGCGTGACCATATATACATATGGATAGATGTAGAGTGTGTCGCCTGCTGCATGCCTTGTTGTCAAGGAATTGAATTGAATTGAAGCAGCTGGCTAGGTGGCTATCTAGCGTAGGCACGCACGCGAGAGTGATGGATGGGCCGGGGGGAGGAAGACGACGACGAGCTAGCTACGGAGTCGCATGCACGCACGGCGCGCGGTCTCCTCCTTTAGCTAGCTTGGCAGACACGCGTGCGCGTACGCTGCCCTGCCTGGAGACCGGAGAGTGAACGCGAGACACGTACGGGCGTACAAGCTGGAATTAGGCAAAAGTCTAGCTGATCATGTATATATATGGCTAACTGTAATACGAAAATGATGCTATAGTTACGCTAAAGATAGAATATAGTTTAAATATAGACAACGATATAGACGATGATCTGCTAAACTTGATATAATAAGAGTATACGCCAATTAGCAAGCAAGCCAGGAAGCTACTAGGGCTCGTGCATGGAAGTTCCGCACGCGAGAGAGAGAGACCACCTCGTGTTGCGTTGTGCAACTACATACTTGGCTTGCTTGCAAAGGTACGTAGCCCGTGTGCACGCACACTGCGGAACGAGTACATATATACTAGTATGATACTCTAGTAGCTTGGCCGCAGCGAGCCACCGTATGCTAACATTCTATATGCATCTTGACGGATGTTCCTGTGTTTACGTTATCGAAACCGCGCACATAGGGCTGCCTGCCTCCTGGCTTTAATTTAAATGCTAGTCCATACAGTAGTAACTATGGTACTGTAACATATATAATTCTTTGCATATATGCATTGATTATTATGATCGATATACTCCATCAGCATATCATATCAGATGATCAAACGGAGATGACGCTGTGGCAAAAAAAATAAAAGTATTCTTCAAACTGTGGAGCCTTGCTCTGGAGTATAGCTTATAGCTATACCTAGTAAGAACGCATTTGAATTGAACGAAAGTAGAACGGTGGAATGCCGATCCACATATATAAAAACAAACATTGCATGTTCAAATAACCCGTTCGTCTTCTTTCAACTTCATTAAGAAATGTTGAGACAGACCGGCCGGCCGGCGCTCTCGTATATAGTCACACGTACTGTACAGCATATGCAGCTTGCACTCATATTTCTTTCAGGGACGACGACGACGACCGATTAATTTCAAAGTTTGAGCCGTTCAACCCCTAGCAAAAAGTACAGTAGCTAGCTGCTGCCTGGCTTTGACGGGAAACAACATCATCTCTATCCTGCGTGCTGCGCCTGTGTGGGACGAACGAATGGCATGAATTGAAGGGCATGCAAAAAGGACAGGCGTCCGGGCAGGCATGCATTATATTCAGTGCGTGCATGCATGCATGCATAGAGAACGGATCGGAGGAATTAATAAACCGGCCGGCGGGCGCCCTAACTAATGCTAACCCTAGCTGTCTTGAGGGCCGGCCGGGGCACGAATGAAAGGAGTGGCAGTGAAGTAAAGCTGCTGCTGTGGTGGACCGCCGGGCAGGAGCACATGCTTAGCGAGCGCGCCACTAATTCCCTCGGGATCAATTTACTAAGGCTGCTAACCGCGGAATTAGCCAGAATTCCACATGCGATGCGTGTGAAACGGCGAGCATGTACTCCTACATAGTAATTCGTATATTATACTAGTCGTCTCTGCAATGCTCCGCCTCGGAGTCCGCATCGCATTCCTTGTTCCTTGTTAATACGCAGCCCGGCTCGGGATTAGCATGCGGCAGGCTAGCTCGATCAGGGGCCGGCCGGGATTAGCGCGCGTCTGCATGCATGGCACATATATATGGCGGCAACCGGCAAGCAAGCAGCAGCTAGCAGTTTGTTGCTTGACGCTATGGCCGCTGTCCCCCCCTCCCCTCCGTCGCCCGCGTGCTGATCCGATCCCCAAGCACGCCCGCGCGCACGTGATCCGATCGATCAAGCCCGCCTCCCGGCTCGGCTCGCGTCGTCGTCGTTGGCAGCCCGCCGGTGCATGCCGTGCGGCTAAAGCATGCGCCATGCACGACTTGGCGGCTCGGCGACGCCGTCGCAGCGCCCGCCGGCATGCACGTGCATGCATATGCATATCGCGGACATTCGCTGACAGGTGGGGCGCGTCCATATGCATGGCATGTTCGGTCCCGGATGGATACTAGTATACATGGAATGGAGTATACTCTACCTATCTATGTGAAGGTGAAGGCCCTGTTCAGTTTCAAACTATCGGTATCGGGATCTGTTCGCATACATGCAAAAGCAGAGATGCATGGACGATATGATCGACTCTTTGGACGAACAAAAGTGGCCTTGCAACAACGCCTTTGCCTTAGCTTGGTGTCAAATTAAGCATGGTCCCTTGTAAAAAAAAAAAATAAGCATGGTCGGCCATCTCCCGAGACTAGCTCCAGATGTTTCTTTGAAGGGTCCGACCCTGTCCTCGCTCCTATCACGTAAGGACGAACAGGCGCCTGAAACCATCCCTGCATGAACTGTGGGGCCTGCCGTTCCTATTAGGACCCAATTTGCATGGAATGTTTCTCTTGTGAGTTAGACATCCCGCATCGCTCCTAGGGTGGCTAGGTGGGTACGTGGCTCCGAATAAACTATATAGCGCCACACTGAGATTTTGCATTTTGGAGTACCAAGGGTTTACTGCTTGTTTCTAGATGCACCGCAGTTAAGAGCTAGTAGCTTTACCTAAGTGAGCTGAGCTATACTTGGCTGGGATGCATACTCAAGGCTTGTTTGGTTCAAGGCCGTAAGTGGCTAGGGCAAAATTTTGGCCACGGTTTGACCATGTTTGGCTCTAAACACTACAAGAAATATGTGTATTTGTGTCGAAAATAGTTATGATGAACATCAAAACCGTCATAGAATAGTTTCCATTCTACGACGGTTCAAACATTTTCGTCATTAAGTTGTGGTGACAGATATTTTTTTGATGAAAACAAATTTTTCATCATAAAAGATGCAACAATCCATGACGATTTTACATATTCGTCATGGAGTACCTAATCGTTTGTGACAAATTTGTTTATGATGAATTTGCTTGCGTCACAAATTCACAGCTACCTAAAAAGCAAATTAATCATAGCTATGTTTTGAACTTGTAGTATTCATTTGTTGTTGGATAAAATAGTGACCAGGGCCAATATGATCACATGAATATTGCTTAGACCATTATGTATAATCCGACCTAATGTTATCTATCATTGTCTTTGCCAAAACCTTATCTTATACTTTATTTGTTAATTCTCTTATCATTCATTGAATTGTAACCCTAACTTGATCTACCATCGTGTTCACTGGTACCCTAACATTATCTTCATCGAAACCTTAACCCGATATATTTGTTAGTTGTCTTTCCAATCACTATACCATAACCCTAACTTGATCCGCTACTGAGTACGTGCTTGATGTTTATTGCAAAACTACAAAGAGAGAAATTAAAGTATTTATTATTAAGCCTAAACATTTTTTGTTTGCACGTTGCTATTTAAATTCCCATACCACCCTAAGGTACACTATACCATATTAGTAAAATGAAAAAGACCACTTTATTTTTCTATACAGTGTGCATTTATACCTTGTGTTCGTAGTCAACTCCCCTATCTCTAATTTCAAGTGATTTGTAGTTGGCTTTATCCTTTTTTTCATGAAACTCTAGCAAAACACAATATTGATTGTTAACTTTACACTATAATTTCCCTTCGTCACTTTATAGTTTATAAGAAATTCTATGATACCTACATTTTGTCAAAAATATATAAATTTGGCTGGGGCCAAAATACATTATTAGAATATCTAAACTTCATTTTTGTAATTCTAAGTAAATTAATGCTTTATTTCTAATAATTCATAATAATCATTTCTTTATCAAAGTAAAAGTATATATGTCAACTATTTTTTTATAATAAACTAATTCTCGTGTTGATAGCAAGGTTAGGAAAATTGAGAATGACAGAACGGAGGGACTGCTATGTTGTTTTGTTTCCCGCCTATCACTCCTTAGCGCGGCTTCTGCAAATTTCGGGTCCCCAAATTTCAGAGGACCACTTCTTTTTCATCCCCCGCCTCAAGTCGCCTGCTGTCCCGCTCCTCTCCAAAAAAATCCCCCATCTATCCCCATCCCATCTCCTCCGCCGCCGCCTCTGCCTCCCACGCGAGCAGTGGCCGCCTCCCCACCTCCGCCAGCTGCCGCCCTCCACAGCTTCCGCCTGGATCCGCCGCCGCAACCACCATCCCGAACCGCCCTCTTCCTCCATCTCGCCCGCTTGGGTCTGCCCAGAACAAAAAGGCCAAAGTCTCAGACCAACCTAGATATCCATTCGTCTCCTGTGCCTGGGATGGGAGCACGCATGGGCACATCGCCGCCGCCCCATCCTAGACATCCTCTCGCGGCGCCGGCGCTAGTGGTGGACCCAAGGACTACAGGAAGCCTAGGCAAAATCCATGGCAGCTCTCTTCTTCTGTCTCAAACTGCAGCCATGGCGGACAACTTGAAGGGCTGACCTCTTGTAGCTGCAGCGTGGGAGCCTGGGCAGGTGCCCAGGGTCGCTGGGCCTTGGATCCGCCACTGGCCGGCGCGAGACGCCGGAATCCAGACGCGCGAGGTGCGACGCCATTCCCCCCACGAGCTGTTGTTGGTCACCGGAGTCTACAGATCCTCGCCTCTAGCTTCCCTTGCCCCCTGCGGTTGTGCATGACGTGGCCGGTGGCGCCTCTTGCCTGCTCCTGGCGCCCCGCCATCCCCTGGGCCCTGTATCCTAGTTGAGCGGCTGTTGGCCAGTGCTCACAGCCACACCATGCTGCTCAGGTGCCCTCTCAAATCCATTCAATTTGCTACTTTTATTATTCCTATTGGCACGGTTGGTGAGTGTGTGTGTAGCGTTCAATGCTATTTATCTTGTGACTTGCATGTCGTGGTCTCCATATCTGCAATGTGAACTTACACATTTCTTATTTTAGCATTGCTGATACAAAGAGCTCTGCCATCAAATTCTTTTGGCTGTCTTCCCGCACTTGAGTGCCTTCTTTGTTGTATTTGTCTCACAGATTATTATGTTGCTTACACAGCTTATATTAATTTCAAAAAATTATGTTGCTTCTTGCTTTCTTGTTAGGCTACTGTCGAGATAAAGGGATCGTAAGAGTGCTGGCTGTACTCTTTTGAGGCTGGAATCCCTTGGGAATGATAACTAGAAGGCAGGAGAATGATGCACTCATCATGTCTAAACTCACCAATTGATAGAGCTGTATATACGAGCTTATTTCATTTTTCTTTATCTTGCTCTGAAATTATTGTTTGGCATGCTTGGTTTCAGCAAATGCACTTCTTGAATGCAAGGATGCCTCTGACAACAGGACAGTCTCAAAGAAGCACGCCTCTCCTGCAACAAGTCTTCTTTTCTCCAAGATGTGAAGGTGAGGCACATGCTGCTCCCCCCTGTGATTGTATGTTCTTTGAAAAAATGAACAAAAAATGTATCTTTGTGTTCAATCTGTATGCGTGCATGTATATGTTCCTAGTTCCAACACTACCAAATTCAATCATTATTCAGCTCTACGAAACCAATGCTTTGATGTGTCTCTTAATTTATAGTGTGATTATACAACAAATTTGATCATTCTCTTGCAATTTTTTCAGGTATCAACCGAGAACCCAACAAGCCAATTATCTTTTAGTTGTGTACGTGTGTTGTGTACAGTACCATAGGGGGACCAATGGCCCTAAATTTCAAGTTTTGATGCTCCTTGAACATTAGCCATAATCTAAATAGTTGGATGTCCATGTTAAGGAAATGGATGTAATGGAATGTATTGTATTATACCAACTGTATGATGATCATTAATGGAATGTCATTAATCATTCATTGTATTATACCAATCTATGATGTTATAGATATAATGATAATGAATTATTCAATTATAAGGCAGACATCGTTGTGCGGTTTATCTTATTTCGTCGTAGATTAGCCATGATTTGTGGTGTTTTTTGCACAAATTGTGTGATGAGAAAAACTTCATAAAAGGTACATTCTGACGGAAAGAAAATCGTCAAAAAAGACGCGTTACGACGATATTAAAACGTCATAAAAAAGGTGCCATTTTGTGACGATTTTTTGAACAACATCACTAAGATCATTTTGTGATGGTGATTCTGTGACGATCCTTGTGACGCACCAAAAACGTCATTAATTTCCTTTTGTGACGAAAAACCCCACTATCAATGACGTTAAGTGATCATCACAAATAATTAAATCTCTTGTAGTGAAATCAAAATTACACTATACAACATAATTTTCATCTATATAGTTTATTTATCTATACCCAAACAAAAAAATAAGTACTTTATTGGGTGGTTAAATTTTAATTTAGAGTCAAACATAGTTTGACCGTAGCTAAATTTTGACCTGGCCAACGATGGCCTTAAACCAAACGGACCCTCAGTATTTCCTAGTCCGGCCCAAAACAACTTAGTTGAAGTCTCGATGAAATCAAATTCAAAGATCTTTTATATTTTCATATTTAATTTTTGCAATGTTTGTGTAGCACAGTGAACTCATTATGCTTATCTCGCTTAGCCCTAGTATAGCTCTAGCTTGGCGGCGTTGTAGTTGTTGCTGTAGTCGGCGTGTGAGTATATCTTTGTCGAACCAAAAAGCACGTTGTATCTCTCAAATTAAGTGATATGATTCAGAATTCAAAAACTCCCATACCTAGTGAATATATAGAGATGTTTTTCATGGCCGTTTTCAACCCTGCCACAATGTTGGTTTTAATTTGCCAAAATAAAAAAACGTTGGTCCAGAACATGGTACCCTCGTCAGGTTAGTAGCTGGCTAGAATGGCCGGCCGGCAGCACTGCAGCAGGCACATACTCTGGCTAGTCTTTGCCTCTCCTGTGTTCTCCTTTGAATCACCAACAAAGGAGCGGCCACGCAGCTAAAGCATTCGGCAACTCAGAGGAAAAAAAAAGGAAAAGAGGAGCCGCGGGTGGGGTGTGGTAAAAGGGCCAGCATCCCAAGTTCCCAACACGGCACCATGCTGCCGAGACAGAGAGGAGACAGGTGAGGGCCCGCGCCCGCATGCATGGCGCACGTCCAGCTGGGCGCGCGACGACAGGAGCCCGCCGCGTGCCGACGCCGAGCGGGCAAAGGCGAACTCCCAGTTTGCAGCGCTTTCAACAAGAGTACAGGGCTGCTGGTGTCTGCTGATCCAGCTGCTGTCAACACTGCACGGAACAAGCAGCTCGGTCTGAGCTGAGCATGATCTGTACTGCCTACCCCTCTGGAAGTCTCTCAGCGCTACAGTGAAGAGGGGTGAAAAAGAGGCGACCGGTGTTCCTCCGTCTTCCGCCGGCAGAGGCGGCGGTCTTCTTCACCTTCGACGGCCGTCTCGGCGTCTGGAGGTAGAAGAGACTGTGGATCTCTCGCCGGCGAGTAGTTTAGGTCCTAGGTATCTAGGTTTGGTGTCCTGGCGGCTGTGGCGAGCAGGATGGCCGACGTCGCGACGGAATAAGTCTCTCCGCCTTGGTTCCCGTCGTGGCGGCGGCCGCTCCAGTGCCGGCGCGAGGGCTGTGGGAGTAAGCTCATCTAGGTTCGGTTTCCTCCGTTCTTGGTGGGCTTGTATAGGAGTTTGGTTTCCTTGTTCTATGGTATGTAGGTTGGTGGACTATCGTCGCCTCCCTCTGCGTTATACCGGCGTTGGTGTGGGCGGAGGAGCGGCTCCAAGCGGTGCGACGGGAAGGAGTGCAGATCGAGCTCCTTTTGCTCGGATTTGTGGCCAGTGTGGAGAGGGGTGCATCCCTGACCGATGGGATCCATCAGCGTTGAAGATCCCATCTCAAGGGACGGGTGATTACTGCGGTTCATTTCAAAGCCATAGGGTGATGAGGCTTCTCCCGGCCTGGATGTGGTGCTGTTCGTCTCCAGCTTCCCAGGTGGCTTCTTCGACAACGATGTACACCAGCGATGGCGGCGGCATGCCCTGTTGGCAAGAGCAGAGAGCCCTGAGGGCGTGTTTGTAATTTTCTTTCTTTCTAGGGTCTTGCCTGCGAGTTGGGGAGAGATACCTCCTCCGTATCCTTGCAATAAGTACTTGTATCTGTACATTTTCATTATATCTTCTAATACAAGTATGTATTATAGAAAAAACGCCAACTGTACTTATTTGCCCGTTAACAATTGTTATTATGCATATATGGCTTGGTGATGATCTTGATCCGTTGATCTCATCACCGTACCGATCGAGTGAGGTGGATAGACGGAGGCTGACAACAAACACTGCTCATCTATCCGATCCAAGGACTGACTGAGCCCTGCAAACGTACGCAAAGGCGAACATGATGTCAAGCAGCTATGAATTGAGCCTATATGCATTGCATGTTTTGTGTGGTTAGGCTATCCGCACTCCTACTACTCCAAGCATCTTCTCTAAAGGAACATTCTGTCCTAGTCATCACCATTTTAAAATATAGTAACCAATCTTCCACGCTCATATTTACTCTATATCTCAGCCTTATATCAATCACCGTTTATTATGTTCATTTCTCCAACATCCCCACTTGCCTGGAGCCTTCGTCCTCTCCCACCCAGAGCCTTCCTCCTCTCCCGCTCTGCCAGCCGCCTCCCCGTCGGCTCCGCCCTCCTGCTCATCCTCTCTCGCCTCCTCCTCCCCACCCCTGGCGGTGCGCGGATCTGGCGTGGCGAAGCCTCCTCCGCACTCGGTGGCCCCTCCGCCAGTCGCCTTGTTGCCTCCGCGGCCGGCCTCCTCATCGTTGTGCGCGGATCTAGGGAGGCCAAGCCTCTGCTCCTCTCCGTTGCTGCTCCTCCACCCCGTTGTCGCCACCCTCGTCCTCCATAGCTGGCCGCCGTGCCTTGCTGCCTCCTCCTCCCTGCGCACCCCCAGCGTCCTCCTTCTCGCACGCCGCTGAGCCACGACGTCCTTCTCCTTCTCCCTCTTCGCCTCCTCGCCACCTTCGTCGCTCGCCTCCGCGGCCGGCTGTCAGCGCCACGGGGGTGGTATACCCCCATATGGCTGACTAAGAGCGCCCTTGCTTTGGCTAATAGGTGTTGGGCTGTCCAAACTATGACGAGCGATGGTCGCGGGCCGTGGTCTGCCTTCCCGGCCCAAGAGGAGGGAGGAGCAGCCCTCCGAGCTGGGGAACGTGGCGAGCCCCGGTAGCCCCAAAAAGAGGACAAAGGTCACCTAAGCACCAGCCTCCACGGATGGGCGCCTCGGCGGGCAGTAGCCCCGGTGGACGGGAGCCTCGGCGGTCGGGAACCAGGCCCATCGAACAGTGAGAGGGCGGAACAGCAGATGGGCGAGGGTACCTAACGTCCCGCATTAAAGACAGAGTAGGAGGACGTGGGACCACGCGGGCGTCAGCATCGTGATGTGTGAAGATTGACCAATCGATGGGTCACTGCCATGGCAACAGTAGTGTTGTAGCGCCATGCTTGTCACTATTTACACCTGCTATGGTCATTCGGATCATGGTGGCAGGACAGTTAACTGTACGCAGGAAAGAAGGGCACTATGATGGAAGGCTACCCACACACGCGGACAGGTAGGACCGACGACAAGCGTGGGAGAAGAAGGCCCCACAAGGCAGAGACAGTACATTTAGGGAGAAAGGAGAACACTCTGTACAAGAGCAGCTGCCCTTGGAGATATAAAGGGGATGCTTAGCTCATGAAATGGCACGGACCTCTCTAGGCAAACGGCACGGATCCCCGGCCTACATACACATAGACACTCCCCTTAGGCAGCACAATGGGAGGTCATCGTCTACCTCAGTGCTCATTGTAGCACCAATGATTCCTCAACCAATCCACTCGAGAGCATGTAGTAGGGTATTACGCTCTAGCGGTCTGAACCTCTATAACTCCACTACTGGAAAAAGGCCTTCTAGATACGTTTTGGTAGCAACGCTGGTTAAAGCGTCACTACACAAAAGACGTAAACATGCTTTTTGACACGTTTTTCGGAATGTCTCAAATTGACACGATGTTAGACACGATTAGAGTGTCGAAAGACATGAAGTGACGCTTGTTGTTATGTTATTTAAAACATCTCAACATGACACGTGGTTAGCTACGCTATTAACCATCAGTAGCATCTAGACACGACATCAAACATGTCAAACAAACGTGTATATGCATGTAAATATGTTTTTTGATACAACTTAAAAGTATCGTAAAATAACACGAATTAAGACACGTTTTTAACCGTCAATAGCATAGGGACACACATAAAGCATATCAGACAAGCGTGTCTATAGACGCATAAAAACGTTATTTGACACGGTATTGAGAAGTTAAAATTCGTTAATGGTAAATATAAAAAGAGTGCATTACTTAACTATTCATGTGTGATATGGTGGTCTAGTGGTGGGAAGGCATTACATGAGGTATGAGGTCATGGGTTCGATTCTTAGTGATTGCATTGCACAAAAGTCAAACCCTATAGTAATAAATATTTTTACTATTTTTAAACACATATTAAAGCATTTTTACAAAATGCAACAACGGTCAATAGACACGTGGTATAAATGTATTTATAAAAGTGTATTAAAATGCATGAAACGTTTCTATGAAACGTCTCTATCAACTATAGATACGCTACAGTAATCTGTCTCTACAATCTTTGACACGGTGCTTGTGAAGACGCTCCTAGCATGCTTTAGAAAACATGGCAACATTGATGTAGATACGAAATAAAATGTGTCTATTATATAAATAAAGCGTATCTACAGGTAGGTTTTCCTGTAGTGCTCGCTTGCCTTCTTCAGTCAAGCGACCCTCGCCGGACTCGCGTGATCTTGTGGTTGCGGTTACCCTACTACCCAAAAAGAACAGCTTGGGGCTCCAAGTCGAAGACCCCGTCTGTTGAATCCTCAACACTAGCAATGCCCAGGCCCACCCGCCTCGTCTTCTGCCGCCGACCTCCTCGCAAGATCCGCCACCGCCACTCTGCCGGTCGACCACTGCCCATGCGAGGATCCGGCAGCGCGCGCAAGCCGCCGGCCGTTGTCTAAGTGTAGGAGAGAGAGGAGGTGGCGCACGATTGCAAGACGCCACATTTAGGGTGAGAGAAGGCTCACCCTAGCCTAGGGTGAGCTTTCCAATCTCCCTGTGCAGTTTCCTATTATTGCATATTTCTACTGCATCCAGTTTTACACCTCGGTGCGCATAGCCTTAGTTTGTACAATGGTACTGCTAGCTAGCTAGCAGCCCCATCTCCTGCTGCTGTCATGTCACCTTGCACTTGACAGCGTCGTGTTCTTCGTCACCCTCCCTTTTCTTGGCATAGACAGCAGATGGAGTTGGTGAGATACTTATCCAGATTTCGCCATTAGCAGGCCCGTAACTGCAAGCGGAACGAACTCGGATAAGCACAGCCGATGTGGATTGCAATATGTATTTGCAGATAGATATATAATTAATTGCCGATCGAGGTTGGTGTGTGGGATGGATGGAGTGCATGCACTTGTTGTGTGCTTGCGTTAATCAGCTAGCTTAGCTGCCCCTGTGTTTTTAGAGCTTTAGACCTTTATTATTAATAGCTTGTTTAATTTTGTCAAGCGAGAGTGGCCCAGGGGGTGGAAAGATGGACGCAGATTAATTTGGGGTTAGTTGGAGTCTTACTTGCAAACATCTATTTACACTTCCTTTCCTCCATTTTACCATTCCTATAGTTTTCCTTTGAGTTTCCTCCAAGCCAAACAGGCCACCATCGTCTACGATTCCAATAGAACCAAACAATGGGTTAGGTGGTTATGAAAGGTGATCATACGTACGCGTATCCATCAGGGTTCAAAACACATGTTAATAACATTCATAGGGATGGACATGCGATCCGTGCATGAGAGCACCTTGGTTAAAAGAAAGAGAGAATTCTATTTGTACAACCTTATAAACTATCATAATTGTCTAGTTTCCAACCTTTAATTATGAAACCAAATACCCAGGATCTATGAATTATCCAAAATAGCGAAACACCTTGTATCTATATTGGAAGAGGCTTTAGATGGTGGCTTTCTATTTTTAAAATAATAAAACATTATTTAATCTCTAAAAACACAATCAATTCATCTTAATAAGATAAAATATATAATTTGTAAATATTATTTCCTACAAATATAAGCTATCAACTGATGCTCTATTTGGAGATCTTTGGACTTATTTGTTCATATTTCTTAGGTTCTATTTGGAGCAATAAAACAATATATTTAGGAATAAATTTTAGAAGAAATTGGTACAATTAATTGTCAGATTTTCTGATCTAAAATAAAGTAGCCATGAATTTTAAGATATTAAATCAGATTAAATTGTTTTAAAACTAGAAAACTATCACAATAGTTCCAGGTGGTGTTTCGCTCGGTTTCATAGTTAGTTCATTGGCCATAGGTACCCGATTTCGCAATTTGGGGTTGAAAAACAGAGGACAACAATAGCAAAATAAATTTTAAACGTCAGATGGTACTGAAGTGGCTTTTTATAAATAATTTATCAACAGTGATGACATCGGCCTGAGTTAACACGCTCGCTTATTGCTACAGATCGAGGGGCCAACACAACATATATTTGTATATAACGATCCAACACATTTTGTATTTTTTTTCATGCATGGTCGATCTATTGCTTGGTCCAAGTCCAAAACCTGGTCCGGACACGAAGATTGAAACCATCAGTAGTCCCCCGACATTTTGTTCTTCACGACACTTGAATATATAATTTTTTTTATCATCAACAGCGTCAATTTCAAAACCCAGAGGGAGATGGGTATTAATTAATTAAGCTTGCTTGCTGCCGCACAGCTGGTCTTGAAAGAGCTAGGTAGGTAGCCATATGTTGATATGTAGACTCGTGAGGCTAGTCAAACACTCTTTATTTGTCTCTGAAATTAAATGCCAAATTGTTGACGAAAATGACGTCGATCGATCGGGTGGTTATATGTATCTTCCAAGTTCCAAATGAAACAGAGCGTCAATGCGTTTGAAAGTAAAGGAACCAATGGAAAAAAGGATGGAGCTTCGGTGAGCTGATCGCACGGCTCAATCCTGCAGATGCCGCGGCGGCAAACGGACAGAGAGTCAGGGACTGATCGAATGGAACAGCACTGAACTCAAGGACAGATGGAACGGAAGTCAGCTTCTGGAATCTGCTTAGACGACCCAAATAATTGAACGCGGCAAGAGCATAATCACCCATCCACCCATCTCACCGTCCATATTTCAAACGCATCTCCAGTGCACGAACAGTTACATACAATGTTGTTTTTGACACATATTTGGATGGCACAGGTGAGCATAGCCTTAACGTGTGAGGGGGGTTTTATACAGTCAGATAGGGGGAATTGTAACGGCCTAGGTGTTTATATTGTAATCATGGCAAGCATGCACATCATTTCATCCATCAAATGCATCATCTTGTTCAATTTCTATGTTAAACATCTTGGTTTGAATGTTGAGGATGGAACTAGAATGAAAATTCTTGAGTAAGTACAGTCAAACTCGTTTTGTGGGATTTGTTCTGCGAACTGTCTGGCACTTGATGGCGGACTGTCCGCAGGTCTAACTGGAAAAGGTCCCAGAACCGGCTGGGCACTGTCGAGTTTTGCATGGTGAACGGCGGACTGTCCAAGCCCTGGGGGCGGACTGTCCACAGGGCTAAGTTGGGGCGCAGCCTGAGCTGAGTTAGGAACTGTTAATTTTCATCCCTTAACGGCGGACTGTCCGGGGTCTTTGAGGCGGACTGTCCGCAGTACTACTCTTCCCAGCCAACAACAACCTTAGCTTTTCTGGTGGTTTTGACCACTAAACGGCGGACTGTCCGCGGGGTGAGTCTAGACGGTCCGCAATTCTTTCTTTCGTTTCCTCTCGAAAACGACGAAGTCCCGGTAGGAGCTGAGTCTCTCTACGGCGGACAGTTCGTGGCTTAAGTCCGGACTGTCCGCAGTGCATTTTAGATGACACCACAGTTAACTGGACCGTCCCTGTTGGTGTTGGAAAATCCCAACGGCGGACTGTCCACGAGGCGTGCGCTGGCATCTCCAGGCCGCGCTGTCACGCATGCGCGAGGGGAAGGGGGCGCATGGCGCCGTCAGCCCCAAAGCCCCAAAGGGGTTTCTCTCAGACACATCTCCCTCTCCACTCAGCACCTGACCCCTCTCTCTCTCTAGTTCAAGAAAGAAGAGAGTTTTCCCCTCCAAGCTTTTTTCCCCAAGATCCATCCTTGGAGGCCATTGGAGACCATGGAGCTCCTCTCCCCTCTCCTCTAGGTGATCCTCCCTCAATCCCCCTACTTTTCCCCTTGATTCCATGGTGGGAAACCCTAATCCCCCTCTCTCATGAACTTTCTCTCTCTAGGTCAAGAAGGAGCTCGTGGCCCGGTCTCTCTCCCCTTTGATTTCCATCACTTGGGGGCTGCTCTAAGCACTTAATCCATACTAGGTAAGCTCGATTTCGTGGGTGGGATGAGTGGCATTGATGTGTTCCTCATGTTCATAGTGACTTTGGAGCTCTCATGCTCATGGTATAGTAGGGATTCTAACCCTAGCATGTGAATGTAGGTGTGATTCTTGTATGATTTCCCATATTGTTGACTTGAAGAATGACATTACCTAGGTAACTTCACCAATGGGTTAAGTGTAGGATGATTATTAGATATGTTAGCTAGTAGCGGTATGATTGTTATGAGCTGAGAAGAGGGACTTATTTAATCTTGTCATGGTTAAAATGCATTGTTCATGATTTATGCATAATACATTATTCTCGCATCATGAGCATAGCATTGTTCTCATATTTGCATCATATGCACTCGTGTAGAGACCGAGCCAGTAAATCAAGTGGAGCTTGAACCCACACCGGAGCCCGCGAGTGACTTCCCTTCCTTTGAGGAGAAGGGCAGGCACCCTTTCTTTTACTCAATCTATTTTGGATCAATACTGTAATTTATTGTTTGTGCATCATATGTGTAATGAGTAGAGCCCAGTTGACATATCCCTTAGGCTTAGAACAATTTCTAGTTGAGTATGTTTGCTAGGCGTCTCAAATTAATTGCTTAGCATTGCTTAGAAACGGTAGAAGACGAGTGGTGTCAAGGTCACCACCACCCGCGAGCTTTAGGAATTGTTTTTAATTCAACTTCGTATTGGAATGGTAAAAGTGGAGCTATGTTAATGCTTAATATGATTCTGGCTTGGTGCAAGGCGATGCTTGCTCAAGTCACATAAGGTTGCTAGTTGTCGCATTCGGTTTTGAGCACCATTCAGTCCTCACCACATACTTATTTATGGGATGGCAAGCTAAGTAACATAAGTCGCCCGAGGCATCCAATGGATTCGGGCGAGTTGGTTGAGGTGTAGCTGGAGTTGCCTTGACGTACTAGGGGCTCGGTGTATCTAGCCATCCCTGTCCGTTCAGAGGACGTTTGGGGTGGGTATGCGAACAGTAGAGGGCATGAATCAACCCTTATCCTCGGCCAAGGGTACAGTGGTTCGGTCTTGTTCCTCGTGTGGGAAAAGGAGTACACCTCGGCCGGGTGAAAAATCTATTCGAATAGCCGCGCTCTCGGTTATAGAGCACGCTCATTTCAGTTGACTTCAACATAGAGTTTCGTATGCGAGCTATGGAAAATTGTCTCTTGATCATGATGATATTTACTTTCTTGCAAATGTATTGGTGAATGCTTAGAGTAAGATTAGATGCTATGTCTTTTGCTTATTATAACTTACTCAAATGCTTTTCCATGTCAAATTAAAATGAATAAGCCTTGCATTCCACCTTATATCTGTGGCTTGGGATAAGACCTGCTAATACGAAATGTACTAACAGTGATGCCGTTAAGTTGATTTCAGGTGAGCCGGAGGCCGTATATGGGTACTTCTACCATGCCGAGGGCGGTGAGGGTCAGGAGTAATCGTCTTGAGAGGGTCGTTGGATGGTGTTGTGGCATGAGACACTTTCCATATTTTGTGAACGCTCGTATGAGAGAGCAACGATGAAAAACTTTCCGCTGCAAAACTCTGAATATTTGTGAACTTAAAACCTCTGTGTGCAACCGTTGTGAACTATTGTGGTGATGTATGCAATGTAACTTGGTTATGAAAAATCATTATGTTGGGATTTGTGGAATATCAGGATTGCTCGGGTTAAATTGGGGGTTCAATGGATAAAACCCGATTTAGCTCGGGTTATCTGGCGGCTCCCTCACAAAATGTGTCCTTAAACTTGGTAGAACCACAGGGAGGCACTGTTGCTGCAAGAGATGGAGAAGTCCAAGCGCAGACAGTGTCGTCGAAGCTGCATGCGCGAGCTGGTCGATTTTGACGTGACCTCCATATATATCTATATGTAGGTTGTCGCCTGCTGCATGCCTTGTGTCAAGGAATTGAATTGAATTGAAGCAGCTAGGTAGGTGGCTATCTAGCGTAGGCACGCACGCGAGAGTGATAGATGGATGCATGGGAATCGGAGGAAAAGGCGACGAATTGAACGCGGACGGAGCCGGGAACTAGGAAGCAGCAGACGACGACGAGCTGGTAGCGGCTACGGATGGAGTGGCATGCAATTGCAATTGCACGCACGCACGGCGGCCCTTCTCAGCTAATAGGGTAGCTTGGCAGACACGCATGCATGCTGCGCGTATGCTGATGGCTGCCTGGCTGGTGAGTGATGACTGATGAACGCGAGACGGACACGTCCTACTACAGGGAGTAGCATGGTAGTAGTATATGCCATGCAACAAGAACCTACCCCAGGGCTCGATCGTGCATGGAAGTTACGCAGTACAACATGATGAGAGAGAGAGAGAGAGAGATTGTATTAGTTTTGAGGTAGTATTACAGGGTCCGGCCGGCCGGCCTCGTGTTGCGTTGTGTAACTACATACTTGGCTTGCTTGCAAAGGTACGTAGCCCGTGTGCACGCATACTGCGAACGAACGAGTGCACATATACTATACTATACTAGTATACACTGCTTATATATAATAGGAGTACAGTACGTAGCTTGGCAGCAGGTAGCGATATGCTAACATTCTATATGCATCTTGACGGATGTTCCTGCGTTTACGTTATCGAAACCGCACACAAGGGCTGGCCGCCTGCCTGCCTGCCTCGTCCTGTCTCCTGTGGCGCTTAAACTATGCTACTTTAGTAACTATATATATGCATGGTATTGTTAACATAATTGTCGTATACAATCATGCACTAGTGCAATTACTATATTATTAGGATATGTATATAGTCCAGCAGCATATATCAGATCTATCAAACGGAGATGACGACGGTAGTCGCTGTGGGCAAAAATCAAAATTAGTATTCTTCAAACAACTTGAAAGCCTTGCGTTGGCCACTGGATCGGAGTATAGCTATCTAGTAGGAACGCGTTTAATTAGTTTGCGTTGAACGAAGGCAGTAGAACGGTGGATGCAGACAGAGACCGGCGATTGATGAGCAATCCGCCGGCAGCGCGTGGATCCGAGAAAGCAACCGGCCCTCTCTCGCGTGCATGCAGCATATGCTTGCACTCATTTGCTTCGGGGACGACGACAGATTAATTTCTTCCAAGTTTATTTAAGTCGTCGTTCAAACCCCTAGCTAGCTAGCAGTAGCCGCGAGCTTTAATTTGACGGGAAACAACATCATCCTGCGTGTGCGTGCCTGCCTGGGATACTTATATTTATATATATGCATGCATGCATACGAATAAGTTTCTTTCCATTGGGTTGTCCATATCAGTTACCTGCAGTACAAAATGACACATAAAAAGAAAGATAGTTTGAATAGTAATAGATAAACTAATTTGGATTTACAGTACAAAAGCTATTGTTGTTGGAACAGTAATGATAGACAAACTCTCATATGGGCATTCGTCGATGGTACGTCCATGAATTCAAGGCCCGGGCATGCATGCATGCAAACAGGACAGGCGTCCGCATGCAGGGCAGCATTATATTCAGTGCGTGCATATAGCAGAGAATGGAACAATAAACAGGTCCCCTTGCTAACTAACCGTAGTACCCTAGTTAGCTGTCTTGAGAGCCGGCCGGCCGGGGCACGTACATACCGAACCAAAGGAGTGGCAGTGAAGGAAAGCTATCTAGCTGCTGCGGACGGGATCGAGGAGCACATGCTTAGCATGCAAGCGCGCCACAAATTCCCTCGGGATCAATTTACTAATAAGGTGCCTCAGTATTAGCCATGGAACCCAGCCAAAATTCCACGTGCGTGCGTGTGCAGCGTTAAGGCCTGTTTGGATCAAGGGACTAAAGTAGAAGTACCTAAACCAGTGACTAAAATTTTATCCACTCCTGTTTGCATCCAGTGACTAAAGTAGGGGCTAAAGATTTTATTGCTGTTCATAATGACTCAAATGCCCTATGGTTGGTACCCCTTGCTCCCTTCTCCCCCCACCCGTCCCCCAAATCAAGCCAGAGGCAGAGCTCTCTAGAGGTAGAGCCCGAGGCCGCCGTCAGTCTTCCGCGGCCGGTACGACCATCTCCACCACCTGAGCCGCGCCCACCGCCGGCCGCACGTGCGGTGCACCTCCGCCCCTCCTTCCCTTTTGGCCGCGGCCGGCATCGCCGCACAGAGCCGGCGCCGCTCCGTCGCCCGCCCATGGCCGCGCGCCCGCCGCGGCCGGACCCCGCGCGTCGGCCTGTCGCCTGCCCTCTGCCTCCCCCAACGAGTGGCACCAGCGCTGACCCCGTCGCCCGCCGCTGGCCCCGTCGCTCGCCCTAGGCTCGTCCTCCTCTTCCCCACCAACGTCGAAGCCCCGCCACCATGTCCATGGCCAGCGCGCGGAGGGTGGGGTGGGGCAGTGGGCGGCGGCGGTGAAGAGGTGAGGCAGGGATGGGACGGCGGCGTGAGGAAGAGAGAGAGTGGGGCAGAGAGGAGAGAGAGTGTGGGGACCGGAGTAGGGGTTGGAAAAAGGGTCCTTTAGTTCCTTGTAGCTCCTCCTTGGAGCTAATGGGGCTAAAACATTTTAGTCACTTTTATTTAGTTCTTGGTATTTGGTTATTTAGCCTCTAAAAATTATAAACATCCAACCATCAATTGGCATATTGAAATATTACTGGCCATTATATCTGTTTTATAAGTAATTACCCACCTCTGCCATTATTAAATGTTTTGTGTTCAACTCTCAACGAAAACAAATATCTTTTTTTGGCAGATTTTCCCATATTTTAGATTTATTTTCTAAGTAATTACCCATCTCTGCCATTATGAAAGGTTTTAAGTTCAACTCTCAACGAAAGCAAATTTCTTCTTTTTTGGCAATTTTTCTATTTTCAAATTTACTCTCATTATTTTTGTCAAAATTTTTTTCTATTTATAAATTTATACTACTAAATGCGCTCGTAACTTTTTTTTCATAAAGATACTAGAAACCTTTCTAAAACAAATATTTCATGCCTAATTTTGCTATTACTAATTGGAGAATCCTTTTGGAACCTCCTTATTAATCCTCACAAGATGCACTAAATATAAAATAAAATCATAGAAATTCTCACAACAATCAGAAACATCTTACCATCAATTGCAGATTGAAATATTAATAGTTATTAGATCTATTTTCTATGTAATTAACATCCCATCATCCATTATGTAGCACTAATAATATATTTGTTTTATAGAAAAAAGATAGATTCTAAGAATTCTCACAAAAATCAGAAATATCATGTCATTCATTATGTAACTCTAATAATAGTAGTCATTAGATGTATTATAGTTTCTAAAAAACTACCCACCAAGACATTATGAAAGATGAAATAAAATAATATCCTAAATTTGTAATAAAAATTTTCCATCATACCATTATGAAATATGAATTAAATAACCCACTTAAATTTGCATAAAATTACCCACCATGCTATTATGAAGTACGAATTAAAATAACGATTTAAATTTGCATATAAATTACTCAACATGCCATTATAAATGATGATTTAAAATAAGCACTAAATCTGCATATAAATTACCCAATATGCCATCATAAAATATAAATTCAATATAGTTTCTAAATTTGCATATACATTACCCACAAAGACATTAGATAAGATGAATTAAAACAATCAGCTCTAAGTATTATTACGGAATTAAATTTATATCCTCTACGACTCTAACCCGTGCGAGAACACGGGTTGATGGACGAGTGCATATGAATATGAATAATGCATGGCATTCGTTGATCGTACATCATGATCGAATCTAAGGTTGGGCGCCAAGGGCGCCCCAAAAAGCACGGGTTGATGGATGAGTGCATATGAATATGAATAATGCATGGCATTCGTTGATCATACGTCCATGATCGAATCTAAGGCTGGGCTCACCAAGGACGCCCCAAGAAAGTGCCCATTGTACTGTGCTGCACAGTACAGGTACAGTAGATAAAAAGAAAAATAGTTGAAACAGTAGATATGTGTGGTTGGTGGGTTTAGACCATCTCCAGTGTGAGGAGCAAGACTCTTGCCTTATTACTATTATTTCACTATTCTAACTACCTCTTTCTCTGTATACACAGTAACTGTTAATACAGTACTACGGTCTACTGCGGCGGATAGTCTTGTCGTGAACATAGCCTAAGGCCCGGCATTCATGCATGCAAACAGGACAGGCGTCCGCTGCAGGGCATTATATTCAGTGCATGTGCATAGAGAATAAATTAAATAAACAGGGTCCCCCGGCCGGCCGGGGCACGTACGAATGAAAGGAGTGGCAGTGAAGGAAAGCTAGCTACCGCGGGCGCATGCATGCATGCAGGAGAGCGAGGAGCACATGCTTAGCGAGCGCGCCACTAATTCCCTCGGGATCAATTTACTACTACTAACAAGGTGCGTTATTATCAGCCATGCATGGAATGGAGCTCATGCGTACGTCCGTTAGACTGTCTTAAGTGAACCGTGTATAGATTCAAAACGACATTGCAGTGTTACTGTAAACAGATAAAGAGATTGTTGAAACATTGTAGCTCTGAAAATGCTCTAGCGTCTCGGAGACCAGTGATGCAAACGGGCATATTTGTGGATTTAGTGACAAATTATTGTTTCATAGATCCCACTGGTATTTAGTTATGCCGCTAACCCCACGAGTAGTCCTGCTTGTATCTCTATCGGAGTCCGAGCCACATTCCTTGCCTCTGAATCTCTGATACTTGTTAAGACGCAGCCCAACTCGGGATTAGCGAGCGAGGCGGGATTAATTGCCTCAGGGGGGCCTTCCCTCCGGGATTAGCGTGCGTGCGTGTGTGTGCTTGCCCAGTTTGTTGCTTGACGCTATGGCCGCTGTCCCCGGCCTCGCCTGATCCGATCCCCGAGCGCACATGATCCGATCCAACCCGGCTAGCTGGTGGGCAGGGGCCGGCTCGTCGCCGCCGTTGGCAAGCAGCCGGTGCATGCCGTGCGGCTAAAGCATGCGCCCGTGTCCTCGTCCACGGCGACGACGCTGCCGGCCGGCGGCATGCGTCTTCTCGGCCCGGACATTCGCTGACAGGTGGGCCGCGCATGTGCAGCATGTTCGGTTTCGCACATCCATCGCCGTCCCCACCCCATCTCCCGGACCGAATACATATAGGAGTACATACGTATGTGTGAAAGTCAGTTTCAACCAATTTCGAACTGGATCTCGGATACACATCTGTCGTTCGCGTATAGCATGCAAACGAAAAAGGAAAGATGCATGCACAATTGCACACACACAAGTGTGGATGGATTTGGGAAAAAGTGGCCGGCCTTGCCTTAGCTTGGTGTCAAATTAAGCTCGGTCGGCCATGTGCTGAGACTAGCAGAGATGATGTACTACGTTTCTTCCAAGGCTGTCCCGGCGGTCCTGTACTACGTCCTCACGTAACGATGAACATACACAGGGACCATGCATATGCATGGGATCGAATCCAATCCTATCCTTTCGTCGTATCGTATGGACCAGTTTGCGCGGGAAGGTTTGGTTCCTCTTGTGACTTAGTCCGATGATGATGCATGGCTTCGGGTAGCTACTCGTACTAGGGGGCTCATCAGCAGACTATGTATCAACGACGACATCCATTGATTTTTATGGGTTCCCCTCTAAGGGCTTGTTCGGCTAGAGGATTTTCCAAGGGGATTTAATATTTTTTTTATTCAAATTTGACTAGTAAAGGATTAAATCATCTCCAATCTCCTTCAAAACCAGAGCAACCGAACGAGGCTTAAAAATGGGTCATTTATTTGGAACTGTCTTGACAACCCGACCATCCTACGTATTCGCACCCATTTGCATTTGTTGACAGACGACTATCGAGGTTCAACTTTGATCAAATCTTTTTTGTGCATCAATGCTATAGAACTTGATTAGTGAGATGTATATACATGGTGTGCATCCTTCTTAGGGTAGGCTTTTTAGGATCAAGTGTATGGACACCCTTGTCCTGTTGATTGGTAGTACGTAGGACCTAGCCGGTCTTTGCGCTTTTGGATGGCTTCCGAAAGCTCCAAGAAAAAGATTTGTATGTGGCTTTGAGACCCATCACATCAAAGTGGTCAATGCGTAATCTTAGGAAAATTCTGGATGTCTCTTTGTTCTTCATATCTTTTACTTTTTCATGTTTAATTTTTGCAATGTCCGTGTATGTAGCACGGTGAACTCATTATATATGCTTATCTTGCTTAGCTCAATAGCTCTAGTATACCTCTAGCTTGGCGTTGTAGTTGTTGCTGCTGTAGCCGGCGTGTGTGTAGCTAGTTCTTCGTCCAACCGGACTGACCTGTCGTTTTTCCTGATTATATTATAGCACCCCAAGGCTATTTTTTTTCGTGCTGTATCAATAGAAATCGCCGTTGTCTATTGCTAAAGTTTCATAGAGTACGCGTACGTATTCGAGCATAAATCCAGGGTCGCGATCGATCAATGCCGCCGGCCAAAACCAAACAGGACATCTTCAGAATGCACCAGAAGAAATAGAAAGTGGGCCATCGGTAACGGGAAAGAAAACACGTGGGATCTCACAAATTAAGTGATATGATTCAGAATTGAAACACTGCCATGCCTAGTATATGTATATATAGAGGTTTTTCATGATTGGTTTCACCCCTGCCACAATCGGTTTTACTTTGCAAAAACAAAAAAGAAAACGTTGGTCGGCAGCTAGCAGGCACATTATTCTGGCTAGTCTTTGCCTCTGCTGTGTTCTCCTTTGAATCGCCAACAAAGAAGAGGAAAAAAAGAAAAGGCCCAGCTAGCATCCCAAACACGGCACCAAGCTGGGGCCCAGACAGAGAGGACACAGGCGAGGGCCCGCGCCCGCATGCATGGCCCACGTCCAGCTGGGCACGCGACGACAGGAGCCCGCCGCGCGCCGACGCCGGGCGGGCAAAGGCGAACTCCAAGTCTGCAGCGCACGAAAGATTCAGAGCTCCACACACACGACATGAGCGATCGACACATGTGATCCGGGTTCAGTTCAGACTTCAGACAGGCTCGCTTTGCGTCGCTTTCAGCAGGAGTACGGGGCTGCTGCTGGTCCAGCTGCTGTCGATCGACAAGCAGGCAGCTCGGTCTGAGCCTGATCTGTACCACCTAACGCCAACTGTACTTATTAGCCCAGTTGACAATTGTGATTATGCGTATATGGCTTGGTGATGATCTTGATCAGTTGATCCCATCACCGTACCGGTCGAGCGAGGTGGATAGACGGAGGCTGACGACAAACACTGCTCATCTATCCGATCGATCCAAGGACTGACTGAGCCCTGCAAACTAAACGCAAAGGGGAGCGTGATGTCAGGCAGCTAATGAATCGAACCTACATGCATTGCACGTTGTGTGTAGCTAGTTCGTACAATGGTACTGCGAGCTAGCAGCCCCATCATCTCCTGCTGCTGTCATGTCACCTTGCACTTGGCAGCAGCGTGGTGTTCTTCGTCAATCGTCCACCCACCCTTTTCTTGGCATAGACAGCGGATGGAGTTGGTGAGATACTTATCCAGATTTCGCCATTAGCAGGCCCGTAACCGCATGCCGAACTCTCGGATAAGCACAGCCGATGTGGATTGCAACATTTGCAGATAGATAGATATATAATTAATTGCCGATCGAGGTTGGTGTGTGGTAGATGGATGGATGGAATGCTTGCGTTATAAATCAGCTAGCTTAGCTGCCCCAGTGTTTTTAGAGCTTTATTATGCCTTTGTTGTTATTAATAGCTTGTTTAATTTTGTCAAGCGAGTGTGGCCCAGGGGGTGGAAAGATGGACGCAGATTAATTTGGGGGTTGGTCGGTCAGAGCTCCACTAAAAGGCCCTAGCCGATGATCAATCATGCACAGATGCATATCTCGATCCGTCTTCTCTTGAACCGTATCACCAAAAGCTTCGACGTCGGATTGAAAAGGGTCAGCTGTCTTGTAGATGGAAATTGGAATTCTAAAAAGGTGGATGGATAAGATTAATTGAAGCGGTCAGTCAAAGGGGAGCTAATGGCGGTCCAGATTGTTGTCTTAGAAAACAAGGGCCTGTTTGGTAAAAAATTATTTTTGAAGTTTTCAGTCAATACCACTAGTGTTTTTGCAATACACGGCATTCTAGTTCCAAAAGTGTTTGGCTGGTCTTGGTAAAACACTATTTTGAATGGCCTCGCCACCCTGTCCTCCGCATGCTGTGCGCCGGTCCCACTACCCCGTCCTCCCCGTGCTGGCGGCAGCCCCGTCCTCTTCGCTCCAGCTTGCCTCCCTCACGGTGACCCGCATCCCCGCGGCGCCGAGCATCGCCCGCTGTTGGCCCGGCGCGGCCTTCCGCCCCGCCCCGCCCCAGCCTCCTTGCCTATCGCGGTCGCCCTCCATATTGCGGAGAAGAGGTGGGGAGAGAGAGGGTGGCAGAGCGAGGACGCCGGTTGGCTGCGGGGATGGAGGATCAACATGTGAACTCAAATACCTAGAATCAAACAAGTTGTTTTGAGAAATAATGTGGTTTTACTGTGGTTTTGAGAAACCATGATATTTATATTATGTACAATCGTAAACCATAGTATTTTAAAACCACAGTATTAGAAAAATTTGCTACCAAACAGGCCTTAAGCTGCAGTTAGTTTCATCATCGATCTCACGCGGGAAGGAAGCCTACTTCATCAAAAGGAGGATGCGTGAACGTGAAGAAACAAAGAGAATGAAGCCATCAAAAGATGATGTTTTGCATTTCTCAGGTTTCTGGGGAAGAAGAACGAATGATCCCTATCTCTCCTAGTTAGTGTTATGGGATGCTCTGTAATACTCCTTTATTCTTTTTTATTTGGCGTGGTTTTTTTAAATCTTTGATCTTTCATCTTATTCAAAAAATTTATGCAAATATATAAAAACTAACAACAAAATATTTGATAAATTATGAATTATTTGCTAAGAAGGATGATCAAGTTTTAAAAAAGTTCAACCACGTCAAATAAAAAAAAGGGACTAATTTGGTAATATAATGGCTGAACACTGTGTAGTTGCCTCTCACGCTGACCATCCCCCATCCCGTGTTTCTGTTCTGCAAGACAAATCTGAATCAGATCACTGTCTCTGCCGAAATGGGACTCACTAGGGCTGGTTGATGAGTTAGGCTTTCTATATATTGTTGTTCTTTCTTTTCTTTCTAAAACCTTGTATTTCTGTTACTATGGTGGCCTCGTCTCAAAAAAAAAATGGTGATGTGGAGCGCACATCGTTTTCTTTCTTGATCACTTGGGTTATCATTGCTGGGTCCTATATTTGATATGGTCTGGCACGCCAAAATTAATATCTCCCACGCTTACGTACTATAAGACCGCAGCATGAAGTGAGGACCTAGCTAGCCTCATAGGTCATTGTTTTTAATTCCATACTTAGGATTGGCTTTTTTTAGTGCAGAAGTCGTTTGGACTTGCATGGTTCAAAATTCTATTTCTAACATTTGTTTAGGCTCAGATTAGATCCCATGCATGAAGAGTTTAAATCCGGATTACTAAGCGTGTGTTTGATTCGTGGGACAACCAGCGATAGGATGGGTCGATCATTCTTTTGTGTGTGTTTGGATGAGAGGTGATATGGGACAAGACCACCCCAGCGGGATATTTTAAAAGACAACGGACACCCAGACCTCTGCACGGATCCAATTCCATTTCTAATGGTAACCTTTGTTAACAACGTTCGAAAAAACACTTTAATCTCCTGAATTAATCCCTAGGTTTATTTTTTAGCTAAACAACAATAAGATTTTAGTCTAATCGCCCTGTCGTCTTGTCAAACTAGTTAATGATTTGGTCAACAGGGTTAATCGATCATTTGACCCCTTGACTAGCATTATTTTGATGTTAGTGATCTCTTCTATTCTTCAGCCTCACACAGGCAACCGACAAAAAGCTTGAGCATTAGCGATTTTTGGAACATTGGTTGTTAATGATGTTTTAAATTTCATAAAAAGCTCCTTAACCTTTAACCTCTAATGGCCACGTGCACCTCTTTGTAAAAAAATTGCAGTGCTTGTGTCGGGAAATAACCTAAATCTGCTCCTCTTTGGTTAAAACAAAGATCTTGTGCTTGTCTCTCGTACTAACGCCAGCGCTCAGAAGCGTGTGCATCTATCTCTATGAACGAATACACACGTATACCCTATTCTTATGAACATCTACGTGGAATTGGTCTGGACCGGCATCTCGAGACCCAAGTGTGTAACCGTAAGGAAAAAACCTAACCAGCTGAGGTATGCTCAATTCGCCGTGTGTTTGGGTGAATTCTCAGAGGAGTTTTGAGTGCGCATCTACGTTTTGTGTTTCGAAACATGTGGTTCTACGGTTCTATTCGGAAGGAAAAGGCCACATGGGCCGTGTCTCTTCCGGAACAGCGGCTGTCAGCCCACTCAAAAGAAGTTACAAATTCACGTGGGACTACGGGATCCGGCCCGCGCCATCAAGACCCAATCCGTTATGGAGAGCCCAGTCCAGTCCGAACACAACCGAGCGCACGCGTCCCATAACCCGCCGCGTGCTCTGAAAATTCTTCGTCGATTTTTTTCTCCCCGAAACGAAACGAGTCCAAGTCGACACGCCTCTCCCCCTCCGGCCCCCGCGCAGCCATGGCGTCCGCCGAAACCCTAGCCCCCTCCCCCTCGCGCGAGCCTTCGTCCGAGCAGCCGCCCCGCGCGGACTCCTCCGATCCCCCGCGCGGCGCCTCCTCCGAGCCCCACCACAACGGCGACGGCTCCGGCGCGGGCGCCGGGGACTCGTCGTCCCGCCGCCGCCGCCGCAGCCGCTGGGAGCAGTCGGGCGACGACTCCGCCGCCAACAACTCCGGCGGCGAGGGCGGGGCCGGGGGCCGCAAGCGCAAGACGCGGTGGGCCGAGGAGGAGCCGCGCCCGGCCATCGCGCTCCCGGACTTCATGAAGGACTTCGCCGCCGAGATGGACCCCGAGGTGCACGCCCTCAACGCGCGCCTCCTCGAGATCTCGCGCATGCTGCAGTCGGGCCTGCCGCTCGACGACCGCCCCGAGGGCGCGCGCTCGCCGTCCCCCGAGCCCGTCTACGACAACCTCGGCATCCGCATCAACACCCGGGAGTACCGCGCCAGGGAGCGGCTCAACCGCGAGAGGCAGGAGATCATCTCACAGCTCATCCGCCGCAACCCCGCCTTCAAGCCCCCCTCCGACTACCGCCCGCCCAAGCTCCAGAAGAAGCTCTACATCCCCATGAAGGAGTACCCCGGCTACAACTTTATCGGCCTCATCATCGGCCCCCGCGGCAACACCCAGAAGCGGATGGAGAAGGAGACTGGTGCCAAGATTGTCATCCGGGGCAAGGGCAGCGTCAAGGAAGGGAAGCTGCTGCAGAAGAGGGATCTCAAGCCAGATCCCAGCGAGAACGAGGACCTCCACGTGCTCGTTGAGGCAGATACCCAGGAGGCGCTGGATGCGGCTGCTGGTATGGTGGAGAAGCTGCTCACCCCGGTGGACGAGGTGCTGAACGAGCACAAGCGGCAGCAGCTCCGGGAGCTTGCCGCGCTCAATGGGACAATTAGGGACGATGAGTTTTGTAGGACTTGCGGGGAGCCTGGTCACAGGCAGTATGCGTGCCCCAACAAGATGACCACGTTTAAGAGTGACGTGCAGTGCAAGATCTGTGGCGATGGTGGTCATCCAACAATTGATTGCCCGGTCAAGGGCACGGCTGGGAAGAAGATGGATGATGAGTACCAGAACTTCCTCGCTGAGCTTGGTGGTGGGAGTGCCCCTGAGTCCATGACCAAATCTGGTGGTCCCATGTTGGCTCTTACAGGAAGTGGTGGTAGCGGCAGCGGTGGTGTAGCTGGTACTGGGGGTAACCCGCCTTGGTCTGCTGGTGGCGGTGTGGCTGCCACTGGGGCCAATGGTATCAAGAAAGACTACGACGAGACAAATCTTTATATCGGGTACTTGCCACCTACAATGGATGATCCTGGACTGGTCAGTCTGTTTTCACAATTTGGGGATATTGTCATGGCTAAGGTGATCAAGGATCGAAACACCGGGCACAGCAAAGGATATGGATTTGTGAAGTATGCAGATGTCTCACAGGCTAATGCAGCGATTGCTGCAATGAATGGTCACCATCTCGAAGGGAGAGTTATTGCGGTTCGAGTTGCGGGCAAGCCACCGCAGCCGGCACCACCCCCATCAGCACCAGCACCAGCTCCACCATCATATCCTCCTACAGACCCTGCTTCAGGTGGCTATTCCTCCCAATCCTACATCGCGGCACCACCACCTCCTCCAGGGAGTTATGCTCCAGTTCCATGGGGCCAGCCACCAGCATATGCTTCATATCCTCCTCCACCACCAGGTTCTAGTGTCTACACTCCTGTGCCCCCTGCACCAGGTCAGACTGCCCCACCTCCATATGGTGTGCAGTATCCACCACCGCCACCACCCCCAGCTGCTCCAATCCCTCCACCAGGCACTGCTCCATCCAGTGATGGAGCTCAGAATTATCCCCCTGGTGTAACACCGCCGAGCTCTGGTGCACCCACTCACCCTGTTCCAACTCCAGTATACGCATCCTCTGGCGCACCAAATGCACCGCCAATGTACCCTCCACCACCTTACAGTTATTCTCCATACTATCCTCCTCCATTTCAGCCACCACCTCCACCACCGCCGGCTAGTGTTGATCCCTCTCAGAGTATTGTGACTGCACCTTGGGCTACCCACAATGCAGTACCACCACCGCCACCACCTTTGTCTTCCACCACCGACCAGCCTCCCGCTTCCTATGGTGCTGATGCAGAGTATGACAAGTTTATGTCAGAGATGAAGTGATGTGAGCCAAGCGTGGGCGATTCTTTCAACAAAGGGCAAAAGGTAACTTAATATTGTATCCCCTCCTTTTGCCCAATTATTTGCATGGGGCACAACTGGGTAGTATTTCCTATTTATTTGACAAGGAAATCAATATTATACTGCATAATTTTGACAAATTTGCTATTAATACCATATAGTCGTATGTAACCTTGAATGATTTCACACTGCAAAAATTTCCTGGAGTCTACATGGTGTGAACTAACTATGCAAAAAGTTGGGCCACAGGGCCATAGCTCTATTCTATTCTTGTTTATATTATGTGGATCGAAAGAATACTTAATGCATTTGTTGGAGATGTAATTTGTATGATCCATACCTGATATGATTTTTCATGTACCTATATGCTTATTTATTGCCTTGATTTTAGAATTAGGCTTGACTAACATGCATATTGCTTGTTTAGGTTGGTATGGAAGTCAGTAGAACTCTTTGTAATACAACAGTCAGTTTTGATTGGATATGATATTCTCAGATTTTCTTAGCTGATTAAGAAGGCCTGTATGCTTTTGTAGGATATGATATTTAATGTCTCATGTGCTCTGGTGTATACAATTTTTTTTCAGTAGATTACTAGATTATATGCTTACTTTTCTCTTTCCCCGTTTATTTCATGTGCAATGTTGGGTTTACTAATTAACGCCTCACCTTTTATATGTTGTCTCGACTTTTTTGACAGGCTTGACCTTTCTTGGAGCTTATACCGACCTGATTTATTTCCTGTTGGAAGTTTGGAACTCACCTTAACCTTGCTGTGTGCTGTTATGACCATTGCAGAGGTTGCATGCTTAAAGAGGCATGAAGCGTTACTGGCTTGGCAGGGATCGGAATATTTGCTCTATCTCCTGAAACTATTTTAAGGAACTTTTTTTTACTAATGCTTTTGTTATGATATCTATTCTTGTCATTATTTGAGGTTACCTTGTGATGTTACTTTAATGATCTGTTGTTTAGTGACCCTTATATGTGTTATTCTCACTTCATTGTTCATAATATTCCGTTCTTCATCTTGATCCGGGTAAGTGCTAGCAGTCCTCTATCTGAAGCTGAAAAGCTTGCTGCCCTGTTCTGGTTGAATGCATGTTTGGCATCTGATGAATCTGTCAAGCTTTCTTACATCTTTGCCTAAGTTGTTTGGCAGTTGTTGACTTGTGGTGACAGCTTGACACGGGCAGCCAGGGTTTTTAGCACTTGATGAGTATCAGGTACAATGGCGGTGCTGTGAATTGTCTGAAAGCTAATGTTTTCATTTTGGTTTCTGTGCATTTCCTACTGACAAACAGTAACCATTTTCTCGGTTTTGGTAGTTGGTGTGTGTGCATTAGGGGATCAAAGCATACATGCCACGCTGCAAAATCTTTGATGCAGAACCTACAGATATAATTTATATTGCTAACTGTTCTTTTAACATAATTGGAATTTTTGTGTGCGGTTCAAGTAGGACATGCCGGAATGCAGATCTAATCTGGAGTCTATGCTCAAGATGAAGGTTTGGAAGTTAGCTGAGATTAGGTTTTTCCAAGTAAAGTAGGATATTATCATATTCTTCTCCTAGTGAAATGGTGTGATAGTCAGTCTTCACATCCACATTAGGTACCTTTACCATGCGTTGCAGATATACCGGCTGTCTGGCATTGCCTCTATAGATTTGTAGGTGGTGATTTCTGTTCTATTTTTTCCCAGTCTTTTCAAAGCTTTTTTTTTCTCAGTTTTCTAGATGGAGAGAATGTGATGTAATGAGTAATGGCACAGTTTTTTTTATTTGTTATCCGTTGCCTTTCTCTAACTTTTGACCTTTGCCCTTTACGTTGAGCCTAGCCAGTTCTATGGTGGTTCTTAAGGTTTAATGTTTTGGTGTTGGATGGTTCTTGGTTGAAGCAATTCTTAAGTCTTAACCAATTTGTCAACTAGAATGGACTAAAGTATCTTTCTAATGTTCCATGTGCAGGCAGTCGCTTATGGATTAATATTGTCATGTTAGGATTTTCTTTTGAACACTTTGTCTAGTTGCTGGTAGTTTAACAGAAATGCAACGGAATAATATCATAATAGAAGTCTTCTAGTGGCAATATCTCTTTGTTAACAAATGTGTGCTACTAATTTCCGAAACAGAAAGGTTATTTAGCAGTAAGGAAGGAATTGATATAGTTGTTGTGGTCTTTTTCCCCTTTGTGACTAAAATTTTCCCCTTTGTGACTTCATTTTATTCTGCTTTGTGACTGGAGGGAAAATTATTTTAGACTATCAGCATGCATGTGCTATGTTTAATCTCGCTATTTTGCTGCATGCTTGGAAGTCAATGATGAGGCCTTACACTGATCTGTTTTTTAGTTGGTAATTGGTATAATCATTTTATTGCTATCAGAAGTGATAGTTATGGTATCTGCAGCATGTGACTTTCCTGATAGTTATGATCTGTTCGCGCCTGTTTGATTCGGTGGCAGCGTTGACCCATGTGTTATTGTGTGTTCTTTGGTTTGGTTTTTTGAATTAGCAGTGCTTCTGGAGTTGAGGTTCACGGTGCTGTTTGCTTGGTTCTTTTACAACAATTGATGCGCTCTGAAACAGTATGCTAAAAATTTTAGTGTGCAATGCGGGTGGTTTGTATAGTCGGATCAGAATTTGTTACAAACTAATGAATGTTACTGCCTACTTTTCACTGGCCACCATATGTTTTGCTTTATTTACGCTCATAGGTTATTGCCCTTTTCTGAACACTTGAATACAGTTTTAGTTATTGGTGGTACCTTTTGGAGCCTGCTGATTTCAAGTTTTCAATTTGTTAGTAATGAAGCATTTGAGACCGTATATTGCAAGCGTCAGGCGAGGCGAATGTGCCTGATCTTGTCGCTTAGATTGTCTATGGAAGACCTTTACCATGATAAATTGTTTCGGTTTGGTCGTTTAATGTATGTTTTTTTCGAAACAAAATACAACGCATGCGTTCACACATGTGTACACACCTTTATGAATACACGTGCACCCTATTTCGCTTGACATGTATCTTGAGATTCGAAGTCACCATATGCGTCTACTGTTGATGTAAACACATTACCTACCACTGGTAATCATATAAACACTCATGCTACGTTAAAGATTTGAACTCAGTTGAACAGGTTTTACCACAACGAAAGCTAAATCAAAATGTCCAGTATTTTGAAACTGGAGTTTTTAACTGGAGGATATATTATTTTCTTCCATTTCCATTGTAGTATCTAAGGAATGAAATCCTGCACGGATCGTTTTCAGATCGGGTAGGTTATCAACGTTGACTACCTTACTATTGGATTTGCTTTGCTCTCGATTCGGATTGTTTGATGCGAGCTTGTGTAATAAGTGTCTTACGTCCTCGCCTCCACTGCTGCAGAGACAAACATGCCCCTTTACTAATCGATCAAAATTTGCTTCAGGCTAGCCCGTAGGATGTAAGCATCATGTGTTTAGTTTCATGTATTTTCTCTAGGCTGAGCTCGTAGATATGTAAAAGAGGTCTCTTTAGTCTGGCTCTGCAAATACATAACATTTGGTATATCTACGACAGGCTCGCTATATGTGAGCTTATGCCTCGCTAATGGTATAACGCATGTGTGCTTGGTGAACATAATTAAAGTGATATTTGTCAGTCTTGGGAACCACAATCCCTCAGTTGCCGAAGTGCTTCACATGAGCCAGCAATCCCTCGAGTCAAGCATCGCATTTATTACGAGGATGGACGGGGCATATCTGGCATGTCCCGGTGGGTGGCTCGAGGAGCATGCACGCCTGCAGCTGTGTACCTCTTAGTGTAAGTCTACTAGGATTTTTCTCGCTCTGCCAGACACATCTTGCATGTCCACTTTTAAGGGGCCGTTTGGCTTGGGTGGGAATGGGACAGGGATACGGAAATCTTATCTCACCCTCCTGTCTATTCTCTGTTCCACTCTATTCATACACACATTCATTATCCTATTTCATAATCCAAACACGGTATAAAATTTTTCCTATCTCGTATTTTTCTATTCCACACCACATTTTTCAATCCCTATTCCAATCCAAACACCACCTAAGTGAAATAAAATGGTGGCGACATGCACCGCAACGGGTGGGCTCAGGCTCTCACAAGTATACTCAACCACCAGAGGAGTTAGGGTATTCTCTTCTCTACTAATTAAAAATATGAAGTGTTTGCTCACTCTGCTGTCGCGCGTTCCGCCTCCCCGTTTCGTTTTGCCGCAGGGCTCGAGTCCCGCCGCCGCCGGCCCCACACCCCATTCTGTCCGCTGCCAGCCTTCCCCGCGTCGCGAGCCCCCCACGCCACCTATCGCCCGCCGCCGCTGTCCTCCGCTGTCGACGCCACCAGCCCCACGCCTCCTCCCGCCTACCTCCATCCAGTTGGCCCCGTGCCCTTCCTGCCAACTGCCGATGCTGACGGCCCTGCGCCCCCTTCCGCTCGCCGCTAGCCCCCCTCCCGCCGGCCCCGCGCCCCTTTCCCGCTTGCCGTGACGATCTATGGCGGCGGCGGCCTCCTCACCCCTGTGAAGGTCGGCAACAGCAGCATCTTTCTCGCGCGCACGGCAGCGACGGCAGCATCTTCCTCGCGTGCACTGCAGAGGCGGCGTCCTCCGTGCGTGCTGCGAATCTGACGTCCTCGCAAGCTGCAAGCTCAGCGGCGGCGGTGGCCACCCGCTCCCTAAGCTCGGCTGCGGCGTTCGCGCGTGCCGCGAGCTCGGCGGTGGTGACGGCCGCTCACACAGCGCGAGCTCCGTGGCGACGGCCTCCTCGCGCGCCGCGAGCTTGCCTGCGGCCGCGACGGTGTCCGCGCTCGGGCGAACTCGGCAGCAGCGGCCGCTAGCGCGGTGCGAGGTCGACAGCGTCCTCGCACGTCGTGAGCTTGGAAGCAGCGGCGTCCTCGTGCGTGGCGACGCCAGGATTGCGGCCGTGCCGTGTGCGGCAAGCTCAACACTGGCGTCCATGTGCATGCCGAGCTCAACGGCGGCCATGTCCTCCGGCACGGCGTCCTCGCACGCTGCGAGCCCGGTGGTGGCGATGGCCGCCCGCGCCGCGAGCTTTGTGACTCTTCAGTCTTCACAGACAACTGTTACTTACTGGTCGTCTCTTCACCCATAAAATGAGCCATGGTATTGATATATTCCTTAATCAATGACAAGGTATTTGTCTCAGACAATGGCTAAAGCTGATGCAATTTCTTTGACCAATGATAATAGGCATGTCTCTCTGACTCAGACCAGAGTTGATGCAAAGTTCAGTAAAACTTGAGACTAAGAGGCAATCAGTCATCTTTCAAAAATGCTAGAGATTAGCTAATAAACTGAGCTTGTTGGTGGCACATAAACTTAACACCAAGATCAATGCAATCAAACTCCAACCATCATGTTGTTTTGCTGTGTTACCATCAGAAGAGCATAGGTGTATTACTGCTGCTGCATAGGAATCGTTACAAAATTAGAACGCATGCCCACAATTGATTTTTTTTCTCTAGCCGATGTTAGTAGCAGATAACAGTTTAAGTTGTACTAAGCGTACTTTATTCCTTTGCTACTATAGATGGATTATTAATCCATATATGTGTGTGTGATGATTGAATAACCTAGGTGGTTGTCTTCTTCCCGTGAGACCAACAATTTTTTCATTTCAACTGAACTTTCATGTTCCTGTTGAAGGTCCAATAATAGGAGACTGGTAGCTCCAATCAAGTTCTTAACTTTTGAAAATCTCACACTTCAGGCAGGTTCATCGAATAAAATCATCAGAGGCGAGGAGCTAACTACAATGACCACATTGTTGTTATCTACCTCACACATACAGGTCATGCATGCACAGATTAACTTAATAAGGGCTTAATACCATCTGATACAGAGGCCTGGTGGTGTAGTCTACCTAGAGAATCCTCTTGTCACCAACTTGTACAGCAAAATGGTGTTTTCAGAGGAACTCAACCTTCAATTGAAGCTTGCAAAGCATTATCTCTCATTTCGCATGAAGCTAAAAGAAAATATTTTCCTGCTTTTATCCTTTGACTGGATAGCCTCCTGTTATCATATTCGCACACTTATTGGTATTTGAATTTTGTTTCACATTTGGTTGACCCTTGCTTTCACTAATATTGATATTTATCCACACTTTTGGAATTTGGGAGATTGGAATATTTGAGCTGTGACGGTGTGACGATAGGGAGCTGTTCTAAATGTGAAAAAGTCCATTTCAGAACCCTATACTATTCAAGGCGTTCGATTTTCAACCCTGAACTATGAAACTGGACATCGAGCACCTTGAACTATCGAAAACCGGACAAACTTGGACATTTAGCTGGTTTTAAAAGCAGTTTTCTATTTTCTTATTTATTCCCTAAAATTCATAACTAAATTATTTTAAATTATAAAAATTTAAAATCTATACCAAATTTTTGCTAAAAATGTGACCTGTATATTTGTGGTCTATTTGGAGTCATTTTTAATTTTTATATTTATACTCTATTGTTTTGTTGCTCCAGATAAAACATGAGAAATATGAACAAATACATTCCAAATAACCTTGAGCAAAGAATTATTAGATAGGCTATATTTTCAGAAAAAATATGGTATAAGTTTCATATTTTTCTAATTTAAAATGAATTAATTATAAATGTATAGATATAAAATAAGATATTATTACTTCTTAAAAATAGAAAACCAGCTAAAGTTCCAACTTTTTCTGGTTTATAATAGTTTGAGGTGTTTGATATCCGGTTTTGTAGTTCAGAGTTGAAAATCGGACGAGTTGGATAGTTTGAGGTTGTGAAATAGACTTTTTCTTTTGAATATATGAAGAAATAATGTTGTGTATGGATTAATGTTCCGTAGCATCACCCAAAAATATACCTATTGTCTCAGTTGTTGTGGTCATTTCATAACAACACATGATTACATACTTGTTGTGTTGAAATTTTGTTCACCCCATGGCAACGCACGGGCACAACCCTAGTACTCTCCAGCGCATGAACCTCTCTAAACCCTTATTCCTTGCCATCTCCGCGTAGATCATCATCGTCGGCGGTCACATGCCAACCTTCCTACTCAAAAAGGGGCCACTGTGGGTGACCCCATCTGTTGATCATGCAACAATATTAATATATTTAAAACACACCGAGTCGTAGTAAAATAAAATAATGACAACAAAGAATGTCATTTTACAAATAATAATTGTTGTAACACACACAATACTCTCACCGTCCGCTGCTCCCTCCTCTCCTGTGGTGGCAATGGCATAGGGTCTGTGGTTAGCACCTATGAATGACGCTGTTTTCACACCCGCCCCTCCCAGCTTTTGCACACCCCGTCGTCCATGAATGCGAAATCATAGATCGTACTAACGAATTGGTAAAATTCTGTGTGATCGTAATATCTACAAAGTTCATGGGTTGGAGATAAGTGGACTCGAATTGTTGACATCCCCGATGAGTTCTGCCATAGAAGACAATGATAGGCAATAACCCCCCCACCCACTGCACCCCACCACCACCATATCTTACAACTTTCATCGTATTGTGCTCTCTAAAGTGCAAATATAAAAACAAAAGCTGCTAAGTTGGAATCCCATTCTAAGCATTCTTGTGGTTCCGGGGAATCTAGCCACAGGAGAACCAGGAACGGGGGAGCTCTTCCCTTCCTACAGTGATGGCCAACCTCCTCCCGTTGGGTCATCCTAGGGCCCTTTGTGATCCGCAGTTTGAGATTCCTTTTGTTGCTTCCATCGCCACTACTCTACTAGACATTTCCTTCCCTCGCAGCTACTGGTTGCTTTGCTTAGACCCTAGTCGTGCTTGTGGGTGTGCTCCCGGTCGCCTTGCTTAGAATTTGTTCGTACTTGTGGTCGTGGTGCGTTTCTTGGGCTGTATTTTCATGGTGAGGTCACTTTGCTTGAGGTTGCTTTTCTTCATTATGCTTGTTGTGTCATGTGGCATGTTGGTTTGGCTTCCTTCTTTGTGGTTGCCCCTCTCGCCTCGGTGCTGCCATCGATGGTTTCCCTAGGAGGTTTTCTTTGTTGTGAACTCCCTGTGGTCGTGTTGCTAGCTCGTCGATCGTGGTGCTTGCATCTGGTGAGTAGTCGGAGGTGGGTTGTCACAAGAGAAAGCTCTGCCTTGCTTTGTCAGGCTAGCATTATTGCGCTTAGCATGGTTCACCCCCTTGATGGCGTTATCATCGTGCTCCCAACCCTCGGTGCTGCCATCGATGGTTTCCCTAGGAGGTTTTCTTTGTTGTGAACTCCCTGTGGTCGTGTTGCTAGCTCGTCGATCGTGCTGCTTGCATCTGGTGAGTAGTCGGAGGTGGGTTGTCACAAGAGAAAGCTCTGCCTTGCTTTGTTAGGCCAGCATTGTTGCACTTAGCATGGTTCACCCTCTTGATGGCGTTATCATCGTGCTACCAACCCCTTTACCTACCTGTGTGAAAACCCAATTCCTTCCTTAGTTATGGTCATTGTCCGCTTAGCATGCATGATCCTCTTGGTTGAACGGATGTTGGGGCTATGGTGTTGTTTCCTTCTTGGAGGCATCATTTTGCTAGAGTTTCCTCTCCTACCTTTAGTTGCTTGACACCCGCTCTTTGGTGGTGTTGGTATGTTGCTCTGCTGTGATGATTTTCGCTCATGGATGTCTTTGGTAGTGCTTGCTAGTTGCAGGGATAGGTTTATGTTTAGATTTGTGGTGGGCGTTGTTGGTTGTTGTGAGCTTTTCTTTTGTAGTTGTTTGGTTGCTGAATTATCTTCTTTTCCTAAATGAAAAACATGCTCCACGTTTAAAAAAAACCAACCTGATTGTTTGTCATTTTTTCTGTAGCGACAACAGCTTCTTCTATAGCATTGTATTTATGCTATTTTTTTAATGTTAAGATCGTGTTGTGCAGCCACAACAATGTGAAACGATCAGGCCGAAGCTATCTTAATGCAAGATACCTTACAATTTGGAGCAAATGAAGTAGGCACTCAGCTAATCTCTCAACGCTAGTCTGAAAAGAGCGACACATGTAGGAGTGCTCTAATCGGCAGTGATTTTTTTCTCGTTCACGCAACACGCCTTTTTACTTTCTACATTGTACATGTGCAGTCTTTTACTGTACATTGTACGCGCGTCAGCCGCAATGACAACTAAAATAAGATTATTCTTACCAGAGAGTCCACCCATTGCTCTTAATTTAAACTCTTATCTGTCTATAATGTGTGTACAGTGCAAAATAATGTTTTAAACATCCTTTTGAGCTCTTTGATGAGTATGGTTTAAGTTTGGTAATTCCTAAAGCTAGACACTCTCGTCACTCCCTCGGCGCCGGTCTAAAAGAGCAGCATTTGTGACGACTGGCACAGAAGAGTCCGATACTTCTAGAAAAGCCGTGGCAGATACTTCTGGAGAAATCGGTGGCCAGACTGCTCGAGCTTTCAACCCACTATCGATGCTTCTAGAATTTTTGCCCCAACAGAAAGAAAAGGTGCCGTGGTGGCGGTGCGTGGTTGTACACCCGGCTGGGCGGCCACGGCGGGGCGGTGGCGGTCCATTCTGAGGTCTCCTTTGATCGCGCGCGCGCGGGCTCAAAGTTGGCCCCACAGGCGCACTTGGAGCTGGACGACCTGCTCGCTCCGCCACCCAGGTGCCAGGTCGCGGCGGGCGAGAAAGGAGGAGGCCGACGGGTCTCCGTCCGCGCCCACGTGCCGGAGACCAGCCCAACACCGCCGGGCTCCCTCTTGACCGCGCCTGCCGGTTCGTTTCACCTCAGCTTGGACTGGGGCTACGTACTGCGTCCACACCACACAGCAATCGGTTCGTTGTTTCAGTGTACGCAACGACTGGTTTCCGTTTGGCGATGCATGCAATGCATGCTGCGTACCTGCACGTGAGGAATTTAATTAGCTATTGGTGCTATACAGCACCCGGAGCACATGTATATATGTTTGCAGATATATAAAAACACAGTCCCTCGTCGAAACGTCAAGGAACTTGAACTGCAAGTCCATGCACATGCGTATGCCCACTTGTCCGGTCCACGGCCGGGGTTGTTAGGTGAAGTTCGCATACGTACCTGATGATACCATGTTTTTAGTCCTGGTTGGTTAAGCAACCTAGACTTCACACGTACTAGCCGTCTAGCCCAGGAGTTAGGGTACTAGGGTAGTTGTTGATAACCAGCTGGAAGTTCTGGTGCCTGGTGGCACGGTGCTGTGCTGACATGCTAGGGTTACGTTCAAACATGATTAATTCTGGATATCAGTTGTGCTAGTATTGTACGCGTGCATCATGTTTTGAGCAAATTTTTTTCTACAGGTGAAGTTAATTTCAAGATCAACATATCGAATTAATACAAATATCTTTATTACAAAATCACACAAATTAAAGAACCGACACGCTAATCACACTCTCTGTACACACTAGATACACCAGCCATATGCACGCTATGCGAGAGAGAGAGAGAGAGAGAGATCCATACCCACCTATACGCTAGCTGTACCATGCGAGCCAGACACGCTCCAACCAAATCCATTATTCGCAGCAATCTGGAGTGGTGGAGCAACAAAAACTGATACTAGTACGTATTACCTCTGATTTTTTTTAAGACGCCATGCAAGTCAAGTATTAGGTTTCGGGCGATATTTTATGGAGCATCACATGTATAATCGTCGTTGTCCACACGCATATGATCCACCCCCGCCAGTCTTATAACTAATTAGGTAAAGACTTCTTCACGTCCATGCGTGCTTTTGTCCAATTGCACGCACACCCGTTGCGGTTGGCACCGAAATGAAACGGCCTGAACGAATAGCTATGGGCTTGGACCATCTCTTGCTCGTGGCACACCCCACCCGTTCATCCTCGATCCCTATTTCTCTCTCATCTCCGAGAAGATGACCACACGCCTGCTCGAGAGTCGTTCTCCGAGGCCGCGAGGGCTGTCCCCGAGCTACGGGCGGCGATGGCCAGTGGTGGCGGCAAGGCGGCACCCCGCAGCCCCCTTCCCCCTTCTCTACACCTGCTCCGCCTCCACCATGGTCTCCGGTGAGCTCTCTGTTTGATTTGCGGCAACCATGGCCGGATCCGTCCTCCCCTGGCCTGGATCCGTCGGCTAGGGCGTGCAAGGTGGGCAGGCTCTCCTCTCCCTTCGCTACCGACGAGGTGAGCTCTCCTGCGCCCCCAACCCTGCTCTGCCACCTTCATGGCCACCGTCTCGGACTCCCAGCACAGCCTCACCATCCACCTCCGCCGCTGGCAAGAGTTAGGGCGCGCGAGGAGGCCGGGCGAGCTCTCGACCGGCGCCGCCGCCGACGAGGTAAGCTCTCGAGCACCCTCCGCCCTGCTCCACCACCGAGTTCCATGGGAGCCGTCTTAGACTCCTGTTCCACCAGCCCTGCTTCTCTCTCCTCTACTCTCTACTTCCCTTGCCTTTCTCCCACATGCATCCCATTAGGTAAATTTGAAGGTTTTTATTAGACAAAATGTTGGTGTTTCTTAGGCAAAAATGCTATTTTTCATTAGGTAAAATGGCACTATTATTTTTTCCTAGTGACATTACAATTTTTGCCTAATGGAATCACTGTTATTTGCCTAATGATATCAATATTATTGCCTATTCTTTAATTCTGTCTGTGCATTTTTTCTTCTTGGAGAAAGTCAACGTGGTTTAAGCTGAAAAAGAAATGTGAAAAAACGAACCCTTTTTCCAAAAATGAAAACAGGCTAATCATTTAATTTCAAAAATGGGTGTGCCTGCAGCCGGCCTAACGCCTCTCCCAACTAATTAATTGAAATAGTCCCTTTTCGCCGCCGCCTCGTGCCTGAGCCTGACACCTTACTAGTCGGCCGGCCACATCCTGCCCGATCGAGCCTGGCCGCTCGATCCGTTTTATTCCGAGGAAACAGATGATTGGCGGCGTCAGTTAGTTGTTAGGCGCCTATAGAGCGCTAGCTGTTAGATGCATGGCCGAAGGCGATGATCGACCTACTTCTGATCCGCCGGCCGGCTGCCACCGCGTGCTAGCTCCGCCGCTGCATGCGATGCGATGCGATGACCGCCGGCGGCGAGGGGCCGGCAGTCACTGGACGTCGTCCTGGACTTGTGCGTGCCTCGGTTAATTAGCACGTGTTGTTAATTGTCGCGGATCGGACTAGGGAGAAGCGACCGGGCCAAACAAACCACCCATCAGTCAAAGGCAGCTGCTAGTATATATGATACATAAACGCATTATATTATACAATAAATAATATAATCCTGCAGGTGAGCAACCGAATATACTTGTATCTGATCTGACCATTCTCGCTCGCCGCCGGCCGGATCGGAGAAACTGTGTGCAGAAGAGTTCCAAGAGGCGCCGGTGGTGGACCGGTGGTGGTGTGCAGTAGCTCGTTCAACCTTCAACCCGTGAGCCGGCCGGCCGGCGCACTACACGAACAAACTATTTTTTTATGAATCAAAATACCATAAAAATAATCCAAAACCTACGAATTTAACATATATTTGTCGGCACGTCGACGAATTTTTTTCAATGAAATTAAGTTGGATAAACATTTGGAAGTAAATTCATCGGGTCCAATGAAAATGATATATTTTCGTCGGGACTGTGTAGGCAGGCAAAATTACTTGCCATGTGGCCAGTAATTTCGTTGGCCAGGTGGCCGACAAAAATAGTTATTGTAATTTCATCAGCCAGCATGGGGCGACGAAATTACTTGCCACGGCGGTTCAAGTAATTTCATCGGCCTACATAAAGCCGATGAAATTATATATATCCATTCTATCACACAGCTGTATTGTTGCATTCATCCAACAGAGTTTCATTCACGTAGCAAAAATGCATTAGAGGTAGGAATATAGTCTACACATTCAGAGGGTCAACACATGCACAATAAGAGTGTAATTGTATACTGTAATTTCGTCAGCCGACCGACGAATTTATCTTGAGCTGCGAAAAATTAGTATTTTCCTGCAGTGGCGTTGCCGACCGTCCGCCGTTGCTCCCAATTTTTCCTAAACAAATACTCCGTAGGAGTGTAATTGTAATGGCGTTTGGCTTACCCGGCGGGCGCGGCATCATGCAGGTTGCACGATGCTACATGCTGCAGGTCTCCGGTCTCCGGTCAACTCCACTGTGAGGTCAACTAATATAATGCGCTAATGATAATCACTCGAATCCGGCCATCACTCGCCCTGACGGCTGACCAGTCCTGGTTTAGTCGCCACGGCAGGCTGGGCCAGCTAAAGCAGCCAGCGACCCGTCGGATCACGCACGCTCAAAAGTTGGCTTGACCACACCATTTACCTAGCACAGTTAAGCCATACCTATACGTATATGCTAGCTCACAAATTATTTAAACATTTAATGAAAACGACCTGTAAAGAAAGAAGCATGTATGGAAGGGGAAAAAACCCCAACAACTGACCCTCTGCGTGACAATGAGACCTTGTGCGGAAAAACAGCAAACGTCACCGCCGCTTAAAAGCTCTGTTTGCTTGCGCTTACGATCGGTTTATCGATGAAAACAAGTAAGAATTCTGCCGAACGCTTTGATTATTTCTGTTTTTTAAGACACGAAAAGCTATGATTGAACTAGATAAGCGAAAAGCGAGAATTGAGAAAATCTCCGCAATCGAAGAATCAAGGCTGGAAGAAATGAAAACAGAGAAGCCCAACGACTAATGAAAGGACGACGACGGAGGTGATGAACACACCACCATATTCACAACATATCGGGATTCGCTTGGCTGCCTAGCTTCTTCGATGGTGGTGGAAGTAGGGGAATGGAGGTGGTGCTATACAGCGAGGGTAAACAAGGAGAGTAGGGGTGCAGAGGAGGGTGCGGTGGGTGATAAAGTTTCTCTCTAGCAGTATATCTATCTTATATCCATATTTAAACGTTACTCCGTATACAACGTCGGAACGACGTTTTGCAGCATCCATTTGTGCCCATTCCGCTGGAAATGGCCTAAGGGGAGGGGGATGGAGCCAACAACAACGGTATTACGTGCGTACATATTATTACATCGTGTAATTGTTATAGACAGACCGAGATATGGATATCAACTGACTCCAGCAGTTTGTCAATTCTATTGTCTATATTTAAACTTCATTTTGTTTACAATGTAGTTAGACCATCTCCAATGGTTTGCCTAAAAGGTTTGCTTAAATACTATTCCAACCACCCTCTCTCTGTCTACAATAACGCTACAGTATCGTTTTTTACTATAGGCAGTTAGGATTGCAGGTTTCGTTGGGTCGCCCAGTGACCCGTTACCCAAAATACGGAGTGGGCCGTAAATACCCATCACACCGACCCAACAAATATCGGTGCCAATACCCGAAATACGGAGTGGGTCTCGTGGGTAACCCACACAATGGCCGACTCCCAGGCCCCGCCACCTCCCCTGCGCTGCTCCCCCATCGCCGCCCTCATGCCTCCCGCAGATCACCGCTCGTGCTGTGCCCGTGAGGAATGGATCCAAGACGGTTGCCGGGCGCTCTCCTCCGCAGCCATCGCCCGGTGGCTTCTCAGCCTCACGCGTCAGCCGCAACAAGGCAGTCTGCGGCGGCCACGTTGCCAGACCTCCGTCCACCACAGGTACCCGACCAGACCCGTCCTCCAAGACTTCTTTAGACCCAGCACTCAACCAGGTGACTCTACCTTCCCCTACCTCCCACGTCGGCGACGGCATCGCAATGGCAGGCGTCGACATCCCCATGTTGCCGGACCGCAAGCCACCAGAGCTGCCAGCCGACCGCAACCCTCCACGATGTCGCCGGACCCGGCACTCGTCCGAACAGCAGAGGTAACTCGATCCAACTTCCTCTCCCTCAGTCTGTACGTGTGCCTGTGCGTACGCGCGGTGCACCAGCCAGCTGGTCCTCGCCTCGCAAACCAGCGTTTGGGTATTCATTGGGTTGTTTGGGTCGGCGCTCGTTGTGGGTCAAGCCAACCCGGTACCCATTTTTCATCGATCGGGTAGTGCGGGTCATTAAATGGGTCAACCAGATACAACCCAGTTGCACCTCTATAAGCAGTCCATATATATGTTCCATTGAAGATAATCTTATAATATTATTTTCATACTATAAATAATTATACAGACAATCCACCGAACTTTGGTAAGCCCGATCATTTTTGCCAGGGCGAAGTACCTGTTTTCTTACCCGGCCGTGACTTGCGTGGTCTGGCCTAGCAGTAGCGCCAGGCTTGACTAGCTTTGGTTTCGTTGAGAAGGAAAACCTAAGGTCGCCTCTTCTAGATGCAGCACCAGTATAGTCTGCTTGTCAAGTGAACTAAACAATAACCGTAATTAGTTTATATATAGAAGAAGCGTGGCCACCGGGAGGACTTAGCTTGCCGGGAATCATAGACCGGCCGGCAGCGTGCGTGGTCGTTGTCCTTATAATTTGATCTTGATTAATTACACGCCCCGGACCAGCAGCGGATTATGCAGCAAGAGGCCCGTGCACTGGCCGGTCTCGTTCTTCCTCCCGTTAACCAATCGTGTCGCCGTCGAATCCTTCCTTCCGTCTTAAGTTTCTGCGTGGCTACGCACGTAAGACACTGTTGCAACGCGGTGCGCCCTCCGGTGCCAGAGCATGTGGTAGTGAAAGCGACTGGGCCGCCCACCGGACGCTGGGCCGTGGGCCCAGCTGCCCCAGTCCCACCCACCCACCCGACCTTGACGGGTCGTCGGCCCGCCCGGACGACTCCACCTCCACTCGCGCGCTACCGGCTGCCGCTATAAAAACCCCTCGCCGGCTCGCCCAGTCGCCCCGGCAGTCCACCGCCGCCGCTGAGCTGAGGCGCAGAGGCAGAGCACAGAGCAGCCACCGTGCCGTGTCGTCCTTCCACCGCCTCTCTCTCTCTCCTCGCCTCGTCTCGGCTCTCCGGCGCAGCGCAGCACAGCACAGAGCGCGCGGGCGCCATGGTGACGGCGATCGCGGTGGCGTCGGCGGGGCTGGGGATGCTGGCGGGCGTGGCCATGGCCAGCAAGCCCGCCGCGCCGCGGTGGGCGCCCCCCGTCCCGCCGCCGGCGCTGCGGCTCTGGGGCGGCGCGCCGCGCTGCGAGGCCTGCGGCGGCTCGGGCAAGGAGGAGTGCCGGCTGTGCGCGCGCTGGTCCGACTCCAACGCCGGGTCGTCCTCGTCCTCGCCGTCAGGGTCCGGGTGCGGCGCGTGCGCGGGCACGCGCCGGACGCCCTGCCGCTGCTGCGGCGGGTCCGGGACCGGCCGCCGCGCGCCCGTCAGGGTCGCCGCGGCCGCGCGGGCGGCCAGGTGGTGATGCGAGGGATCGGAGGCCCGTGTACGTCGCGGATCGGAGATCCCGGCGCCTCCTCATCTCCTGGCCTCTCCTCTCCTGGCTCATGCACGGCACGGATGGATGAAGGCTAGGTAGTTGTTGCTGTCTGCTGCTCGCGGCAGAGGAACCATGCACGGCGCCCGTCGGCTTGTTTTCTTGATCCTGCTTCCTGTTTTTGATTCCCGGATGGGGGTTTCAGAGAAGTTGCAGCGGAAGCTACCTAGATACGTAGCGAACTAGATTAGCTGCTTCATGATTGACCATTAATATATACTACAGTACTCCCTATAATACAGTAGTACTGTACTGTATTTGCAGAGCAAGGTTAATTCCCCACATGTACAGCTTGCCTCCGCCAATTCGGTTGATTCGCTGCTTCCTTGTTCCATCAGTGATCACGCATCTATACCCTACTATCTGCCTGCCGAGATACATAAATACGTAGATGTTCAGCTGCTGTTCGTCTTGGTTCTCCGATCCAGGAGTGAAAGAGCACGGAATCACTACTCCGTACCAACAGGGCAACAACTCACATACTGCCACACATGGGTCGCAAAACCACGGCGAAATTTCGCAGCCCCGGTCGAGTTGCTTCGTCCGTTCGGTGGTATATTCCTACTCCATAACACCATAACCATACCCAAGATCCAAATATTCCAATTCGGTTTGTTGCACAGCAGCAGCAGTAGTGGAGAAGAGATTAGTTTCCTGCTGCTGTGGTGATGATTTAGCGAGTCGAGGGGACAGCGGTGCTGGTGCTGGTGGAGGGAACTAGCACTCCAGCTACTCCAGCAGTACTAGCTAGGTACGATGTTCGTGTGAACGCGCACATCAAAATGGAATCCGTTCACATTTGTGCGCCCCACACACTCTCCACTGCCTGCTAGCGCCATGCATGCACGGCACTATGATCACGGCGATCTTGCCTTCCAGATCCTCCTCCCATTCCCTGTCGCTCAGGAAGAAAAAGAGTGGACCGATCGATGGGAGTTTCATCTCACCGTCTAGTCCCCGGACATGAGCACCTTGCATGGCTTGCGTTCTTCTTCAACGCCCTGCTGCCGCCTCACTCAGTTCCAGTCGAAACCGACCTGCACCCAACCCACGTTGCCAAAGAGCCCAGATACGCATGCACCTCATCGTGCTCAATCGTTGGATGCTCGGCGGTTAGTTTTCCCAGTGCGGGGGTGCTCCATCAAGCGTGCGAAATCGCCCCCAGCCAGCGTCCAAATCAGGCAGCTCCTCCGTGCACTGCCGCGCGCCTCGCCTCGTTTCCATTCACCTTCCTGGCTGACGTTAACGTTTGCTTGCTTGCTTGCTTGACCCAATCGGCCACGGGCGAGCCGGCCTGCTTATTCTGGATCAGGGTTACGGAAGGATGGGTGCACTCCTTTCCTTTAGGTCGTTAGAGGTGTAACACTATTGGACGGCAACTTTCATTGCCGTCTTCTCTTTCTTGCCCCGCGACAAAGATGGCTAGGCTAAGGTCTTCAGAGCGTGTACGTGGGGCGTGCAAAGCACGGTATACGCACCGCACCCAGAGTGAGATAGACGGGCCAGTGACATCAACCTTAGCCACTTGTAATAACTACATGCAGTTGCAAGGCTAGTTCAGCTCTAATTCTATTGTGTTAAATCAAAGAGATATGGTGCTATCGCTAGATACTTGACGATGGATAGCCGAAAGCAAAGGTTAAAGGTATAAGATAGGTTCTTTATTTGACTGGTGGTCAAAAGGCGATTAGAAGATGTGGATTGATCTGATTAACATGTTACATAGTCATATTATCCTATGGGATCAGTTTCATTTGCTTATGGGTCTCTAGTGTCTCATGGCTCATACATTCGATTCATTTGCATAAGGTCTAGTGGTGGTTGCGATTTTCAAAGACAAGGAGCGGTGAAAATTCTCTTTGACAAATGCTTTTTGTGAATGTACCATGGATGTGTTCGCCCCAAGAGGGATATACACTTGGAAGGGCTAACTCTAGCTAGGCTCGGAGTTCCTTTTTGTTGTGTGTGCAACAGATTGTCCAGCTAGGATTCATAGACTATCCACAACACTTTCTGAAGTGAGAAGTTTTTATGTTCATGGATGGACTATCAGCTGTACTAACTGGAATTGACAATCTGGGAATGCCCAATTTCCACAAGATAAGCTTTTAAGAGCTAGTTTTGGAGAGGGGGGGGGGGTTTAAACACTTGGGGCTTAGGCGTGGTCACTCTCTCTTGACCATTTTAATAAGTTTTGAGCATATTTGAGACTTCCTTCTCCACCCTTTTCTCTCATCCACCGGGGTTGCTTATTAATGGTTGTATTCTTTTGAGATTGAGAACTTCGTAGCATCACATCAATTGTGTGATTTTTGGAGCACTATATGATATCATTAAGCAAGGTCATTGGACCATTAGTTTAGATGTTGCCACTTGTGTTTGCTTTACTAGAGCAGAAAAGAGACTCTAGTGGAATCGAGGTTAGAAATGTTCTTTGATCTAAGCCAGCTTATAGATCAAGTGGAATCTTAATACAGGAGCTGTTGGAAAATTCATTCAGGTGACCTCAAGGTGGACTAGGGGTGACCGGCAAGAAGTCACTAACACCATAGGAAAACATTGAATATTTTCTGTGGTGATTTCACTTGCTCAATTTATTTATTTGCTTTTTTTACTTTAGCTTTTACATTAATAGAGATTGAACTATATCTTGCCACCTTAGGTTGCAAACTCAATTGTTGCTCATTATAGCCTAGTGGTTTCATTATTATATCATTGTTCTAGTTAAATTTATCAGTGTTTTTTATTTTAATTTCACCCGCCCTCTAACTAGCCAGTATCCATAGTCGTACAATTTTTCATAATATAGTGGTTTATATGGGTAATCTAAATGAACGTAGGGGGCCCTTTAGGTTATTTTCATAATAATTGCGAACCTTTGTTTTCTTTACCTTTTCCTTTCTTTAGATTAGATAGAAATAGAACCCGGAAGATGCAAGGCAGTTTCCTCGGCTATCCTAATTGCAGTGGTGGTAGAAGAATCTTGCTTTCCACTAAATCTCTAAAAGGTGTCTCTCGGATAATGATGATCCAGAAAGACAATGTTGCAACCTCTCTGGAAATTTTAAAAAGGATTCCTCACCTTTCATATTTGGTCCCCAGCCCCCCAGGCATGCATGGATCCACACATCAAGAGGACAGTGCTGCATGTATATCCTATCGCCTTCACCTACTTTCTCTACTGATATGCCACCTCTATGACTGAACCCTACCTGCTCCTTCGTTCATCGTTCTCGCTGTGCGTGACCCTTCTTGGGTGCTAGCTAGGATCAAGGTCCATAGCATAGAATCAGTGCCGCTCTGTTCATGCACAGGACCGGCTGGGATCGTGAACTGATCGCCGGAGAACGAAGCGTGATGGTTTCAATGTTTAATTTACCAGAAATCAGGGAGACAGAGAAATGCTATAGCTTAGCTGCTGCTGCTGCGCCCCTGAAACCGGCCTGCAACGAACCGCAAGAGGAAGCTCGATACGAGGATCAAGTTCGGTCTGTCCAAGTGTTCGGTGATCCATGGCACAGTTGCCTGGCTGCCATCCAATTGGACATCTCCTTGTCCTTGCACTGCCGCCGCGCCACTGCATGTCCATTTCGATTCCAGAGATGCATGCTACCTGATACCAATCATGTAGAGAATGCCCATGGTCCATGGAGAGGGACGCGAAGCCTACAGCCTACTTGCTCTGCAAAGTGCGCCTGACTCCATAGTCTGTCTCTGTGTGTGTGTTCAGGTACCTTTCTTCGGTTAGGCTCGACTGCGACTTCATGTCGACGAGAGAGCAGCCTTTCTTTACGCTCACATGATTTTTTATTTTTTTTAATCATCCGGTTGCTTTTCAGCAAGAACTTGTATTGTCTGTTCTGAGTCGTGTCCTGTTATGCGCATATTTTCTGGCTGTTCATTTTATTTTGAATTGTCTTCGCGTCTTCCTTCGTTTCGAGCTTTTAGGGAGAGAATGGCGATCTGGCGGATGGTACGCGCTCCTGCCGCTACTGTAAGAGCAACCAGCCAAGATATCACTTGTACAGTGTACAGAAAGCATTTTTAGTGGCTGTCGGGGGTTGTGCCGTGCAAAAACGAATTTTAGGAATGGTTGCTAAGGTCTACCGTCCCTGAAAATCGTTTTTGTAGGGCGGTTGGTAAGGTGCACCGTTTATAAATCGATTTTTAGAGAATGGTTGGGTAAGTTGTACCATCATTAAAAATCGATTGTCATGTCAGTTTGTAAGGTGCGCCGTCCTTAAAAATCGATTTCAAAGACAATTGTTAAGATGCATCATCTCTGGTAATGATAATACTAGCCCATCACGGATTTATAAAGGCGGTTTCAATTTTCGACCGTTTCTAAAAAATAAAAGGAGGCGTCTTAAAAGATCAGTTCTGCAGTTGCTGTTTGTCCGGCTGCGGTTGCTGATGTGCAGCGCTGACGAGCACACCCTCGTTCAATGCTGCTCTGCTCTTATACGTTTCGTCTTTGTAGTTGACTAGTTGTGTTAGCTTCTGGCTTGTGGCACACGGCGTAGCGCAGAGCTACGGAGGTTGCGCCAATGCATAGACGATGGATCGTTGGTGTGCGTGCGCGCCAAGGACGAGGGCGTCAAGTTGCTCGACCGGCAGCAGGGCGCAGAGCGGCGCACCATCAGCAACATCCTCGGCGCCGGCGGCGATTCGCTGGGATTACAGCGCACGCCCGCCGAGATGCTCCGCATCCTCCACATTCGGCTCACGCAACAAGCAAGTCTCTAGTGGCTTCCTCCCCAGTGGAGCCAATAATGGCACCATCGCCCATTGCTCGAGGGTTCCTCCTAGCTCATCAAAAAATTGTTCTTCTTCCAATGCAAAAGGAATCTGGTTGATTTTTTTTTGTCTTTCATCATTCAGTTAACGACGTGTCAATATTTCATTGGCCGGCAAAAGCGGATGATACAGGTAGAAAATAGGAAAAAAAAATCCATTTTTGACCATTGAACTAACGCGAAAGTTTAGATTTGGCCATCGAACTGCAAAACCGGGTATATCCAATCATCCAACTATTGAAAACCGGACAAATTTGGTCCCCAGGTGGTTTCAAGGGCGGTTTTCATTTTAAAAAAAAATCTATTTGAACTTTAAAAAAATCATAACTAATTTATTTTAAATCAGAAAAATACAAAACTATGGATAGATTATATTTTTAGAAAAATTATGGTATTAGTTTTATATTTTAATGATTTAAAATGAATTATTTATGAATTTTTGAAGATTAAATATATTTTATTTAATAAAAAACATATTTAGTCTTTAAAAAATCATAACTAATTTATTTTAAATAAAAAAATGAAATCAGTACTAAATGTTTTCTAAAAATGTAATCTATCCGGTAATGCTATGCTTAAAGTTATATGGATCTCATTTATTACCCCTCCTGGTGTAAATTTTTGGGTAATAAATGAGATCCATATAACTTTAAGCATAGCATTACTAGATAGATTACATTTTTAGAAAATTTTTGGTACTATTTTTGTATTTTTCTAACTTAAAATGAATTAGTTATGATTTTTTAAAATTTAAATAGAATTTTTTATTATTTTTAAAATGAAAACCGCCCTTGAAACCACCTGTGGGACCAAATTTGTCCGGTTTTCAATAAGTTGGATGGTCGGATATACCCGGTTTTGCAGTTCGATTGCCAAATCCAGACTTTCGTGATAGTTTGATGGTAAAAATTGGATTTTTTTCTAAAAAATATCACGAGCCGTCCGTTCCAAAACTCAAGTTGTCGAGCCGCCAAAATAGCAGTACCAGCAAATGACCGCAGTACCCTCGTGTTCCCAGCTTTTGGCTTGGCAGTTGAAGTACACGGCCGGAGATTCCTCGTCATTACACCAACAGTGCACATGCAGCATGCCGTGGTGCGCTGGCAATTTACAGCCGCAGAACGTGGCTGTAATCAATATTAAAAAAGTGATTGGCGCCGTTTACAGCCGGGAAAAGCAAACCAGCCCCCAAAATCTTGTTTCCAGGAGCCATGCCAGCCAGCGGTACTGCCACTAGTCCAAGAGCTGGAGCCGACACCAGTGGTCCTGGAGATGGGGCTGAGGCACAGCTCGATGAGCTGGGGCTGCCGAGGGTGCTCAAAGAGTTGCAGGCGCTGCTGCTCAACGAGTTCGGCCAACCATCGCCGCTCCAGGAGCTCATGTCGCCGCCGCGGACGCCGCCGCTCCATGGCCTGGTGCCATCGCTGCCCCCATGGATGCCGCTCGAAGTGATGGTGCCCTTGCTACCCTCCTTCGTACCTTGCACGCTCCGGATGCAGGAGCCCTCGGCATCGACGAGGTCGCTGCCGTCGCCGGAAACGCGAAGCCGGTCGGCACCGCCGCTGACACTGTGGAGCCGGTCGTCGTTGTCGCCTTCCATCGCAAGCCAAGGACGGGCCTGGGGAGCTGCGGGCTGAGTTCGGAGGAGGTGATGGCGGCGTTGGAGTCCGGTCAGATTGGGCCGGCGACCCGGCGGAGCGCGCGAGGCAGATTGGAGCGGCGCGAGGGGCGCGCCGGGACGGGTGCCGCGTCGGGGAGGGGCGCCGCACCGGGGAGGGACGCCGGCCCACGGGGAGGCGCACGCCGGGGACGGGCGCCGGCCGACGGGGAGGGGCAAACAGCGGCGCGCGCTGCGCGCAGGCGGCCGACGGCGGCGGGGCAGGGGAAGGAGCGGCGCGAGGCGGAGGAAGGAGCGGAGCGAGTGGATGGAGAAAGTTGGGCGTCGGTGGGGAAGGAATCCGGAGGAGAAAGACGCGGGTTTGGGTAGTGGTGGCACCCACTGTGCCAGGTGGCAGAGGACACAGAGGGCAGGTGACAAGCTTTTTGGACAAATTCACAATTCTGGAACGATTTAAGTTTTGGCACAGAGTGAGTACGTAGCAAGTGCTACGATGATGCGCAGAATCATATCCAGAAATCTAGGTTGTAGGAGAGAAATGCATATTGATGGAGACCTAAATTTTGAAAAAAAAAATAACAATAAAATTCCATCTTATTGAAATTGTAAGTGGGTTTTATTTTTTATTTTCGTCAATCACATGCATACAATATTTTGATGCCTTCCATCCTTGCCTTGCATGCCGCCGACCATTCTCACTTGTCATCCTCCACTGCCCGATAAGCAAGGCCCTTGTTGCAGCCACACCTACCACGTTATATAGTCAGAGCACATCCTCTTTCTCTTCTCCACCGTCGGTAGCAACGTCGCACCCTAAACCTTAATCCTAGCCGACCGACGACAATGCTAGAGATCAGAGCCAAAGCTCGGAAAGGAAGGAGGATGAAGGAGCATCATGAGCCAATTGGGCCAAATTGACCATGCATCCATTTATTAAGTGGACCAGCAGATCGTGGGTCTCGCAAAATACTGGACATCAAGAGTCATAGAACTATCATGCGTAGTCAAGACTCATGGTGGAAGGGGCGCTCCATGCTGGCTAACAGGCCTATGATATCCACATGTTTTTAAAAAATAACTGCTAAAAGTTCAATGGTATCTTAAACATGAACACTTTCTGTGTGGCCGATAAAAGTTTGCTACCTATTTACTACCTAACATTGAAAAAACAAAGCATTGAAGCGCCTGTATTCTCTGGCTTCTTTCTTTTTTTCTAATTAAAAGTAATTGAAGTCACGTGCAATGAGTCTTGGATGCTCGAATTCGAATATGAAACCAGTTTACAAGAAGGTCACTAAACTTGATAGAAATTTAAAAAAAATGCCCACATAGTTTCTCCTGTGCAGGTCTGTTAACGCCAAATCCCGCTAGGCTAGATTAATGAACTAGAAGATGAAGGAAATCTAGAATACTGATCTAGGCTGGTCCGCAGAGACAACTCGGTGGAAGTTAGTCAGGTCTTTTGGCTATGTATCTTTAGTAATGTCGTGTGAAAGTATGGTTCGATTTAGGTTAGTTTTTACAAGTCATTCTCGGTGGAAGTTGGTTGGTTTTTTCATGCACGATTCAGTTGGATGTTTTTAGCAATTTTACCGATGTTCGATGGCATTTTTATGTTATTGTTCAACTTGTAATTTTGAATGTTGTAACATGTATCTTTTGAATGTTGCATGAGGTGCCTCCAAATGTTTCTTTGGATGCGTTTGTTGTCGAGGGTTTATTGTATGATATGTTGCAATAATTGAATTGACGTTGCATGAGAAACAAAGTCGACGTTGTGGCAGTATTTTGTTTCTCAAATCAGATGTGCGGCATTATCTATCTTGACTCTTATAATTGTTGTTTCACAAAAGTATGTTTCTATATGTTGCACATGATAGTTGGCCATGTTGTGGAGCGTCCGACAAGGTCTTATACTTTTTTAATTTGGCAAGTAACGACTGGGTTGTTATAGCATTTTTCAGCCCTAAAATCTACTACGTGTTCTTATTCATAACACGTATAAAATGGTCGCCGCAGGTAGTTCACAATGGTTTCACGTTCTCATCATGATAACGCAAGTACACTAACATGTTGCAACGCGTCTTCATCTCATACATACGCAGCTCGAAATAAGTAGCGGACCGACCGAACTTTGTGTCACCCTAGGCTCCTTCCGCCTTGATCCTCTTGACGAACTCGTCCCTGAGCTGCCTTCGCAGGATCTTGCCGGAAACCGACTTGGGGATCGAGTCCACGAACCGCAGCAGCCGGAGCTTCTTGTACGACGCCACGCGCGCCGCCACGTACGCCATCATGTCTGCCTCACTCTCCGACGCGTCGCGCTGCCGCACCACGCATGACACCGGGACCTCGCCGGCCTCCTCGTCCGGCAGCCTGCGCGCCGGCCAAATAAAGCTCTGCCTAGTTAGTAGGAGTAGTAAACCTTCGGCTGCCGACGATCGGTCACTGGCTGCTTACTTACCCGAAGACGGCCGCGTCTTCGACTGACGGGTGAGACAGTAGAATGGCCTCCAGCTCTGCCGGAGCGACCTGCAGCGACACAGAGAGAGCACTGCGCGTCAATGGCTGTCACCACCAAACAGAGCAGCCAGGTGCTGCAACTGCAATGAATGCATCGGAGTATCCATCTGACTGCACCTGGAAGCCCTTGTACTTGATGAGCTCCTTGATCCGGTCGATGATGAACACGTCGCCGTCGTCGTCGATGTACCCAACGTCGCCGGTGTGCAGCCAGCCCTTGGCGTCGATGGTGCGCTCGGTCTCCTCCTTCTTCTTGTAGTAGCCCTGCATGACGGCCTGGCTCCGGACGCAGATCTCGCCCGGCGTGTTCTTGGGCAGCGACCGGCCGGTGTCCGGGTCAACGAACTTCACCTCCAGGTTGGGGAGGATGAAGCCGACGGAGTTCTTCTTGGCGACCTGGACGGGGCCCTGCTGCGGGTCGCCGCCGCCGGCGTGCGTCAGCGTGATGCAGCTGTGCTCCGTGAGCCCGTACGCTTCCTCCACCTGCACGCCGGGGAACTTGTCCTGGAACGCCGCGAGGAGGTCCGGCGCGAGCGGGGCGGCGGCGGTCATGACGGACCTGAGGGCGAGGTCGGAGAGGTCGAACTCGTCGGCCACGGGGCTCTTCACCATGGCCAGCATCACGGGCGGCACCAGCGGCGCGAACATCACGCGGTGCGTCACCAGCGCGCCCAGGAAGGTGCGCAGGTCGAAGCGGTCCATCACCACCACCGTGCCCTTGTGCCGCAGCGTGGAGCAGCAGATGCCGGTGATGCCGTAGATGTGGAAGAAGGGCATGAGCCCCAGCGTGACCACCTGCCCCACCAGCTCCTGCCCAACGGCGAACATGGACGAGCAGAGGTTCGAGACCAGGTTCCGGTGGCTCAGCATCACGCCCTTGGACACCCCCGTCGTGCCGGACGAGTAGGGCAGCGCGCACAGGTCGGATTGCTGCACCGGGTCCAGCGCCATCACCGGCGCGCCGGTGCGGTCCGCGGCGGCCAGGAGCTCGTCCCAGCCAATCGCGCCGGGCATGCGCGCCACGTCGCCGACGCCGATCACCGGCACGCCCGCGTCCTTCACCTTGTCGTAGGCCACCTCGTTGGCCACCACGAGCTTGGCCTCCGAGTCCTCCACCTGCTTCTTGATCTCGGCGGCAATGGCGCGCGGGTTCACGCCGGAGAAGACCGCGCCCGCGGACATGATCCCGAGTGAAACCACGGGGTACACGGCGAGGTTCGGGAGCGCCACCACCACGACGTGGCCCTTCCGGACGCCGACCGACCGCAGCGCCCGGGCGAACCGCGCCACGTCCCGCGACACCTCGCCGTAGGTGTAGGACCGGCCCTCCGGCGAGGCTTCCACGAGAGCCACCTTGTCCGCGTACGCCTCGGCGCCCGCCAGCACGAACTCCGGCACCGTGACGTCATCCGGCACGGCTACCGGTGGGAACCTGCTCCGGAAGATGTGCTCCTGCTCCTCGTCCGCCTCATGCACCACGGCCATGGCCGCGTCGCCCATCCTGAGCTGCTGCTGGTTGTTGGTGGATTCTTGGGCGTTGGTAGTGAGTGCGGTGGTGAGTAGGAGGAAGGGCGGCGCAGCCTTGGCATTTGTAGAGACAAGCGGAGGTCTTGGCGAGCTGTGACGACGAGAAGATGGTGTAGGCATGCTTGCAGTAGTGACACAATTCTTGTGTGGTGTCAAGACAAGTGGTGTGCAGGTGAGGTTTGGTTGGGTCATGGCCTTTGAGCTCCCGAAGATTTTGGCTTGGCTGTTACGACACCCTCATAATTTTTTCTATCCTGAAATATGGTTGCACAGTGTATTGCAGTATCTAATCTGGCACCCAAACGCACATCACATCCTACAAGAGATTCTTGAAGACCCAGCTCCGCTAGCATCAGACGCGCCGGCCGCCTCTTTATGGTCCTTAGGCGTTTAAGTATACCTGCAACAGCAAAACGAGAAGAATTATCCCAAGTGAAATAAAAGCGTAGAGTCCACAACATGAACTTTGTTGGGCAGGAAACCATCCACGCACGCATGGAGTGGTTCTCCCCTCGCAGTATTTTTGAAACTTATGATTGCTCATCATCAAAAAAGAAAAGAAATCTGTATGGTAGCAATGCATCAATTTCTGATTTATGGAGGGCTATATATATATATATATATATATATATATATATATATATATATATATATATATATATATATATATATATATATATATATATATATATATATATATATATATATATATATATATATATATATATATAGGAAGAGTTTTATCTACACTCGCTTGTAGCTACACTCAACTTTAATAAATCAATATAGGTATGTCCGCATATTTCTTTATTGGTTTGAGTATGTTTACATACTTATTTTAATATACCTCAAATGGTGATATGTGAAAAAATTACGAAACAACCTCTGTTTTTAATTTATTATGATAATACATTTATATTAGTACATATAAATAAGTATGTCCACATACCTCATGTATACTCGCATACCTCATACGCGTACCACCAAATATGATCCAGTATGATTACATACTCCATCTACATACCTTCCGTTTGGTCAGAGACGCCCCCAATCATTAGATACGTAGGCGAGTGTAGCTACATGCGCATGGAGAAAGGAATTTTCCTATATATATATATATATATATATAGTTTTATCTACATGCGCATGTAGCTACACTTACCTTCAAAAAATCAATAAGAGTATGTCCGAATACTCATTTATCAGTTTGAGTATGTTCACATACTTATTTTAAGATATCTCAAATGTCACCAAACGAAAAAATTACAAATCAGTCCCTGATTTTAATTTATTATGATAATACATTTATATTAATACATATAATGTGGTATGTCCATATACCTCAGGTATACTCACATACCTCGTGCACATACCACCACATATGGCCTAGTATCATTACATACTCTATGTACATACCTTTCGTTCGACCAGATACCCTCAAAATGTTGAGATACACAAGTGAGTGTAGCTACATGTGCATGTAGAAAGAAATTTTCCTATATATATATATATATATATATATTGGTGCAAGCGTGTTGACCAAGACCAATGTCTACTGCAATTTTTACATTTAAACCTCCCACCTCACCCTCCCTATCCTCCCTCCTTGCCCTCCCTGAAATTTGCTAAACACCTTCTCTTGCCCCATAAAATTTGATAAACACTCTCTGCCTTGTGCTCCCCCCTGACATTATTTCAGACTATCGACCTCTCCAGCATGCTTGCTGCTCTTGCTGCAGAACAGCCGCAATGCCACTGACGTCCATCTGCATTCCTGGTAAACTTGTGCTTCCATTGCTGATCTCTTCCACCTACATGTGATTTGTAGTCTAGAACACATCCCTGTGTTTTGGATCGGGCAGAGGAGCCCATCAGGTTAGAGTTTTCCCGGTCTCCGTGACTGCTGACCCTGCTGTCCAAATAGCTCAGCAACTCTGTTTTGCACACGCGTTCCACGCCAAACTAGTTGGAGTATGCGCGATACCTTTGGCCAAATTATGTGTTACATATCTACGCAACCCCCAAGTGGTGCGACTATCCACAGATTCAACATGTGCACTGGATAATAAATCCGTGGCCCCAATGATCCAGCAGCGATCTCGCAGTTCCACGCCAAACTAGTTGGAGTATGCGCGATACCTTTGGCCAAATTATGTGTTACATATCTACGCAACCCCCAAGTGGTGCGACTATCCACAGATTCAACACGCGCACTGGATAATAAATCCGTGGCCCCAATGATCCAGCAGCGATCTTAATGCATCCTTTGGTCAAAACATGTTCCGTTGTGACACCTACATTATCTTAAAATGTCACCATCATACTCCTCAACAATAACCAGAAACTGAAGAATCTATTCGACACCTCCACTGACACCCATCATATGATCCGTCTTCCTCGACAAGTTTCAGCGAGTGTATCAACTGTCTTCCTCCCTACCATGGTACATTATACTCCAAAGTTCAACCTGCTTACCGACGTCTTGCTGCAAGTCTTTTTCCTTAACCCATGGTCTTCATGTAATGCTCATTGGCCATTCAACACATGTAAAACTCATCATCCAGCTCTGATGTTTTTCGTACACTACCTAATCCTTTCTTGAACCTTCAAATCATTCAATGTGGTCATCTTCTTTGAGCCCCTTTCTTTCTAACTATTTTTATCTTCTTGTTAACAGTTTCATTCGTGTTGTTCTTGTGCTCCCACATTAGTAGTACCGACTATTATTTCTTTTCTTGAACGATATAGGAGAGCTGTGTGTCATTTCATTAAGAAACAAAATGATAGTAACTTTACAATGAGAGGAAAGTAAAAACCTCTTAGCAACACAACCCACACTTACACTACTAACGAAAACAAGACCATGACTAGCGGCAGAGTCATTTAAGGGTGAGGAGCACTCTCTAGGAGGAGTTCTTGCAGGCTAGATGCTCCAACCAAACTCCACATGTGGCCCTCATCAACTACCCAAGCAAGGACTGCTTGCATTTAAGGCCAAGCTCCATCAAAGACGCAAGCATTTCCGTGTTTCCATAATTCCCAGGTGACTAGGATGACTAGAGAATGGAAACCTTTATGAAGTCTTTTAGGGAGAGAGGCGGTAGCCTTACACAACGTGGCACAAGCGGCTCAAAGAGTTGGCTGTATGTGCACTTTGTAAAATTATTTATTCATATGGTGTATTGTAATTAGTGCCATTTGTTTGTTGTTTCAATTAATTGTTTGAACTGAGAATCAACATGTATAAAAGCAACAGCAAGAGTGCTATGAGGAAGCAAGTATAACATGAGCAATACCTAATAATATTTTAATCTTATCACCTGCATGTGTTAATTTTGATAAACCATAAGGATCACACGACAGCTACCTTTTCCCTTTATATTACTTTGAGTTGCATGTTGGTGTGGTCCCCAACTCATGCTCTTTTAAGTTATAATAATTTAATTAATGGTTCTATGCAACATGACTAATTGGGCTTGGGCACTCTCTATAACTATATAACTAGATGATACCCCGCGTGTTGCGGCAGGGATTTTGTAGTATTAAAATTGACATGATTTATAAAGTGAGATGCAATATATAAAATACTAAAATATTAGAAAAAAGAATATGTATATATAGTTTTAAGCACATGCATGAGTGATGTTAGGCACAGAAAATCGATGAAACCATCAATGAATAGTGCTTAGTCGCTAGTGGATCCTATAATGACATGGATAGACATGTCAAGAAAAATACTTAGTGTGATTCACTTATATATAGTATGGAATTTTGTAGTATTGAAATTGACATGATTTATAAAGTGAGATAGGGCAGCCCGGTGCATAAGCTCCCGCTTGCGCGAGGTCTGGGGAGGGGTCGGACTCACTTGGGGTCTATTGTACGTAGTCTTTCTTTGCAATTCTGCAGGATGCTGTTTCCACGACTTGAACCCGTGACCTCCTGATCACAAGGCAGCAGCTTTTACCACTTGTGCCAAGGCTCCCCTTCACATGATTTATAAAGTGAGATGCTAATAAATAAAATACTAAAGTATTAGAAAAAAGAACATATATGTATAGTTTTAAGCACATGCATGGGTGATGTTAGGCACAGAAAATCGATGAAACCATCAATGAGTAGTGCTTAGTGGCTAGTGGACCCTATGATGACTGTGGATAGACTGCATGTCAAAAGAACTGCTTAGTGGGCTTCACTTATATAGTATGTATAGATGTATGCTTGAAAGGCTCATGCTTAAATAAAATATGGCCTTTTGGTAACATGGTTTAGGGAGCATGAGCAATGTGCTCGGTGGTTTTGCTCAAGACCACTCTCCTGGACCTGTTCTTAAAGCGACCATATGGGAATGGGCAGTCTTGGAAGCTATTTTAGTTTGGTGTTAACTTACCGAAAGGACAAGAGGGGAACTAGGCTGCTGTGGACCCCTTGGAGGAGGGCTCCACCACTGTGGAGCTTGAATCCTTAGCAGTTACTCTTTACTGATCTTTGTAAAGGCCTTGTAGTGGGTTTACCCATCATCTCATCTAAGGTAATATAACGAATCATTATTGTGACTCACGACTTGTCGATAAAATTTTACGACTTCTCGAGAGTGTAAAATAGATATATCAGCCATGCTCATAGTCATGAGCGCCCCTGACCCTTTTTGATTATTTGATATTGGTTCTAGTTTGGGAATGTGGGAGTCATATGCCTACAGGGTGCCCTATGATGATTAATTGGATCATCTTGATAGGTGGTCCAAGTGGTTTGGCCCCTGACGAAGGCGGCGAATAGTGTAGCGCCCAAGCAATCCACTCAGATCGGATAGAATCATATCTGTTAAGATATTATCCTATGTATTCGGCATGTAATCTAGCAATTTTATTGTTAGGCAATCCTCTAGGGATGCGCCTTGTGACCCTAGTTGCCCGGTCTATAAAGGGGAGCTAGGGCTTTAGGAAAACTCTCTCTAATCATTGGCAATACAATCCACAAAACCACCACAGGACGTAGGGTATTACGCTCCACAGTGCCCTGAACCTGTATACATCATTGTGTCTTTGCGTTCTGTACACCATTAGCGATCTCCTCGTCACGCCCACCAACTTCAAAACCCTCATAGGTCTAACCCTGTGGTGGGCTACCGGTACCGAACACAAACAGGGAAAGTGGTTCTTGTTAGAATAATGTTCTTTAACACTTTATGCAATATAGTTTTGGTCAGAGGTTTTCTACAAACTCTAGTAAATAGCTGTTGATAAAATTTTAACTAACTCAAAGCAAATGTAGTCTCGTCAGCCGATCTCTTGATCCTCATAGCTCATGTTATACTTGTTGAGTACACAGTTGATAGTTGTATACTCATGCTTGTTTATTTCATTTCAATTACTTTGTTGTGTGCATGCACAACTACTACTCAGAAGATGAATACCGAAGGTGTATAAGTGAATCTTTGTGGAGTTCTAAGCAAGTGAGCCTAGCCAACTCCCCTGTGATGATTCATTATGCTTCCTCTATTCTATTGTAAAACTTAATGTCTTAATATAATGAATGTTTACATGTTATGCAATAAAGCACTATCTGTGATATCACAATGTATTGTCTCTATATGTGTGAGATTAGATCATACCACACATGATTAGCCTCTAGTTTTGTCCTTTGAAAATAGGGGTGTGACAAGCTAGGAGTCAGGAAACTTCAGCCAGGATAGCCTCCTTGCTTTCGTAGGAGAATATTTGTAGCTTCTACTTGATGGGCTTCTCATCTGGTACACTATGAGTTTGTGCTTTGCTAGTTCTCTCAGGATATTAGGCATGTCTGATGGCTTCCAAGCGATCATGTCCCAATTATCCTTTAGGAACTGGATGAGTGTGATTTCCTATTTGTTGTCCAAGCCCGATCCAATGTGGACTGACTTGGAGGGGTTGGCCATCTCTAGGCTAAACCTCCATGTCTTCTCTGCTAGGTTGGAGTCCTGATGACGCTGCTTCCTTGTGAGGGATCTTGAGGAGCTCTTAGGTACCAGACACTTGGCTTCTTTAGCTAGCTTATTTTGGCTAGCTTCTTGTTCATTTTGAGTGGCGAGCACCAAGGCTTCTTGGTAATAGTCGTGGGACACCTTGAAGTTACCATGTACCCTCGAGACCCCATTGGGGTCCGTCATCTTCATTTGCAGCCGAGCTAGGGATTAAGTTGTTAAATTCATCACCCTATTATGCTTAGGATAATGGCTTGGAAAAAGCTTGATCAAGCTAATTAAAAAGAAGATTGCTGAATATTCGAAGCTAACTAAAGTGAATCTAATTAACACTAGCAGAATCCTTGTGGTCATATCGAATTGCTTGCCATGGGATTGTCAAAACTTCCCTTTATCGGTTGGTATATGGTGAAGAGACCCAATGGGAAATAAAAATCAGCTCAATATGAGTGAAGTTACAAAATGAATTTGTAGCGGACAAGTATACTTCATTGATAAATATCAACATCGAAGATCTGGGAGTTTTGATTGAAGGCTTTGGAATGAATCAAAGAAAATAAAGCCAAAGTTGTTGGGTATATAACAAGAAGCCAAGGGGCCTCTAGCTGAGCTGGTTAGGTGGATCTAATGACACTCGTTAGGTCTTGGGTTCGACTCCCTGTTGGAGCGATTTTTAGGTTATGGTTAAAAAATCCCCTCGTCTGTCCAATGCCAAAGCATAGATCGAAGGACCAGTCCACGTCGTTGGTCATCGGTTAAAAAATCCCCTCGTCTGTCCAACGCCAAAGCATAGATCAAAGGACCGGTCCACGTCATTGGTCATCTCACATGGGTTACGGTGCCCTTATGTAAGGGTGGAGTGGGGGTTCAGGGTTTTTCTGATCTGCGTGAGAAGGTCTTGTTTTTAACAAAATATCCAGGGGTTGTCTTACCCCCCATGGGTCGAGTTTTAGGGTATATAACAAGAAGGTTAAGCCAAAAGCATTTCAAAAAATGAGTTGGTTTGGGAGTTGGTTTTGCATATTGACGCTAGAGACAATGTGTATGGAAAGTGGTTACCAAACTGGCATGGTCTATATCGAGTGATTTAAGTCTTACCTGGTGATGCTTACAAGCTAGAGACATTAGAAGGATAGGGATTTCCTAAAGCACTAATTGGGAAATACTTGAAGAAATATTATCGATTTAAGTCTTACCTGGTAATGCTTACAAGTTAGAGACATTAGAAGGACATGGATTTCCTAAAGTAGCAATTGGGAAATACTAGAAGAAATATTATCCTAGGGTTTGAGTGAATTTCAGACTATGGTTAAAAAAACCTCCTCGTCTGTCCCACGCCAAAGCATAGATCTAAGGACCGGTCTAGGTCGTTGGTCGTCTCCATGGGTTGCGGTGCCACTATGTAAGGGTGTGGCGGGGGTTCGGGGGTTTTCTGGACCTGCATGAGAAGGTCTTCTTTTTAACAAAATACTCGGGGGCTATGTTATCCCCGCGGGTCGAGTTTTAGGGTATATATATAACAAGAAGGTTAAGCCAAAAGCGTTTCAAGAAAATGAGTTGGTATGGGAGTTGGTTTTGCCTATTGATTCTAGAGACTGCGTATGGAAAGTGGTCACCAAACTGGCACGGTCCATATCGAGTGATTTAAGTTTTACTTGGTAATGCTACAAGTTAGAGACATTAGAAGGATAGGGATTTCCTAAAGCAGTAAATGGGAAATACTAGAAGAAATATTATCCTAGGGTTTGTGTTAGATCATGAAGCTGTTTGAGATTTGGCTCTTACCCAATGTTACGCCATCAGCTTCAGCATAAGGATGAGTACAGATGTCTCTACCAATGTGTTGCCACACCGACTTCACTTCTAAAAGGAAAAGCATTGCTATCGACTTTAGTGCTAAAAGAAAAAGTCCATGCGATGTCATCAACTTCAGGACACAAGCAAGAGATGTTGTGATGTCATCGACTTTTGCAATAAAAGAGAGAATCCATATACTGCCATCGACTCTGGTAGAAAAAAAAGGGGGCAAAAACAGTCAAGGTGCTCGCAAGTGGTCCAAAGTTTGTGATCCAGGGTTTATTCAAAAGGTTGGGGCAGATAAGACGCATACACGAACACGAGTTTTGCCTACGGACAAAGTGAAAACTTGCATGTCGCTTGAACCCACAACGGTGGAGGACTCCTCGGCCAGCAATAGCTGGCGCTTGTGCCGACTGCCGCTCGAGGTGCTAATGGTTAGACGGAGAAGTGATACTAAGTGCAGTATATATCTCCTGTTGTTTGTCTTGATGCGTGATCTCAACAGATCAGGATGCTGACAAAATCTTGCCTCGTTTGCCCAGTTACGTTGCAATAGTCTACTCGCTTAGACCACGCTCGTGCCAACCCTCCCCCTTCCGCAACGACGCCTTGTCGGGCGTGGTTGGATAATGCAGCTGCTGCAGCACTGGACACACCTATTCACATTCAATTAATTAACTTTCCAGCCCGGTTACTCGTACCTACTCCTAGTTTTTTTCTAAGATCATAACGATTTTAGAACATAATGCTACTGTACTCTACTGTTGTTGTTGGACCAGTAATCACTGTCAGGTCTAAACCGCCATCTCTGTCTCGGATTTCAGTCGGCAATAGATAAACAGCCGTGATTAACCATGATCACTGCCGGTTTAATTTGTAAATACAAATCAACATCGATAACCTCCTGTGTCATTACGCCAATGATTTTTTTTTTAAAAGCCGGCTAAGCTACACGTGATATTATTGATGCTTTCACTATTTGCAGTAAATAAACAACAACAATAATAACACATTGTGTTGACAATTATGTTATTATTAATCTTACAATTTAATGCATCCAACGCAAACACAAGTCCTTAGATTACAAGTATTAGAGTCCTTTATTTATATCAACTAGTAAAAATGCACGTGCGTCCCACACGTAGCTAAAGAAATACATGCATACTTTACGTGTGTTTTAATAAATTGGCACCATAAGATCAAATATAAAAGTATCTAATTTTTTATTTGTGCCATGTTTTTCATAAATAATCGTGATAATAATAATAATCGACGGAGATTGTCTATATATGATTGAAGAATAATAGCATTAAATTAACTTAATCTATGAAGAATTCTTAGAACTTAGCCTCTCATGTAGACTTGTGTAAGGGAGTGGGAGATAGTGTAAATAATTATGCTGGTTTCAGTTTCTGAACAAGCTAATTTAATTCAAGATTAAATTTATTCTATTAAAATTTAAAATGTACTGCAAAAATTTTATTTAAAATGTATTAATAAATGCATTAATTAACATAAATCTAATAGCTCAAACATATATACACTTAGCACAAAGTATTTCCAAAATATATTTTGTTGGTAAAATGGTTTTGTTGGTAAAATGGCTCTGTAGACACACATGATCATGTTAGCGACCCAAGCGATAGAACTCATTCACCAAATAAGAATATTAAACAGTACATAAATCATCAATTGCGTTGAAAAAACTCATGAAACTAATTGCTCAAAACACAACAAAAGTATATTTAAAAGAACTTAGACATTAATAAAACCTAATTGCAATGGGGACAAACCTGGTAAAAAATATTTCTCTACTCAAAGTTAGCTCAAATTTTTGTTTAAAATTCGGCCCACGCTCCAACGTTGCCCAAATCAGCCCTGTTCCCAACAACGCAAGCCCTACATGTTCCTAGCCATTGGATAATGAGATGATAGCTTGACTTTACATGTTTTGCTTGCAGTGTTTGTGTGTTGATGGTTTTATTGACATATTTTGAGTTGATATATCTGAATTCTTGTTGATGATGTGGTATTATTATAACCATACAAGAGATGTAAATTTGTTTGGTTTGAACCATTGTTTGTTGTATTTGTCATGCATTTACTTTATGGGGTCATTGCTGATTTATTCATTTTTGTATCTGGATCTTGGCGATTACTAGACGGTTCGTTTTTGGTCTGTTTGCGGTTTTTCTCTTTGAGTGCTTTGCTTCAAACTTGTTTTGTGTCAACCACTGCATGCCCTTACTATCCATTTGCTGATCTTCAGTGAGGCATGCTTTGGTGTGTTGAGTGGCCGGTGGACGACTTTTGCAAGGTGCATTGCTTGACTTGGCTTGTGGTCATTCTGTGATCGTTGAGCTGAGTGCTTTCGTTCACTTGGTATGTATCCTTTTAGTAGATTGCATCAAGTGCTTGCTAGACATGTGGAGTTCCCCTAATTTCTTGAGAACCTAAATCTGATACAAATGCTAATCTCAGGATTCTAGCAACACATTTATTCCAGATAGCACAGAGTAAAACTTAACGTTTACAAACCATTACATAACCATTGCAAAAAAAATAAGATACAGTGGAAGCAATCCTCTAGGGCTCAATGCCATAGGATAGCTAGGAAGTAGGATCAAGACCTAGCCAAAGAACACCTTGAACATCTCGTCAGAACTATTTAAAAAAAACATCAACATAGCAAGGTTGAGTACTTTCATACTCCGCAAGCCCACCTTCCTCCTATAGAGTTGGGGAAGGTGCCTGCTTCTACTTGCATGGCTATATCTGGAGCTTCGTGTTTGCGGAAAATAATGCAAGATTCATTTTAGTGATCCAACTTTTAGTTCGGAAAACAAGGTTTTATTTCATAGGGGTGCCACTAGACTAGCCGGTCCAAGCGGCTCATTCTCAACTACATTCCATCTCAGCCACCAGGTATCCATAACCATTCCCTCTTAATTAGCCACTTTTATACTTATGAAAGAGCTAAATGAAGAACCAAGCCGTAACCCATCCATACCAGTAGACACGGACTATTCGAATAGATTTTACTCTGATCAGAGGTTGTACTAATTCCCACAAGTTGGACTCAGCGATGCTTACGGCCAAATAAGCATCCGAAATCTAAACCAAACCGTTCCCGTTACTTCATCGTCTAGCAGTGCTTTAGGGATCCAGGCCACCTAGCCGCACCCCGGTGTCCCCCGACACCTCCTCAGCACACAACCCGTTCCCATAGCCCTTATGCGCCAGCACACCTGCTACTAGACAATCCGTTCCGACTCGGGCCTAGCCAATGCCTCATACAGAGTGAGTGGTTATAGTAAAAGAGTTAGGCAAGATGAAAATCATGATGGTCCTTACGGAGAGCCCGGGTTGAACCATCCACCATTCCATTTTCTTTTTGTTCAACGCCGCGAGCATCCACCTATCCGGTCTTCCCCAAGAATCCCGGGACTCATGGTAACCGCAGATAGCTAAGTCACCCGTTCAACCCTGCCTGTATGGCTGTTTCGGCTCGAAGCCGTATTCCGACGACAAAGTCGGTTGCCGGGGTCCTTCCCCATTTTATTTTGAAAACCAACCCATACCTACAACCACATAACCATCCCATGCTATTGACACAAGTTTTAGTTTATATCTTTGAATGAGTGATCCTTCCTAAGTGCACTACCTCTAAATAGGTTCGGGTGGCTATCCTACTAGTTTTTCCCTTAGATAGCAAAACATGCAAGTTTTTAGTTGGTTGAGGTGGCCAAGGTGTTATTTAGCAAAACTAGGTATTTTCATGCATCAAGAGAGGATTCCAGTGGACTTGCCGTCATCTAGGTGCTCATCACAGTGGAGGTCAGTAATGGGTTTGTCAGTCTCTTGGTTCACGACGGTCGTCTCCGGCTCTTGGGATTCCACGGGTACGGCGTCTAGCGTGCATAAACAATAACCAAATAAATACAACCATTCATGCTTGTCGGAGCGTGTGTGCTCCGGTCGGGTGGCGGAATGCACCCGCCCGAATCCTAAGTACTAAGAGTAGTTAGGGGGAGCGATCGTTATTAGCTAGGTCTGTGGTGGCACGATGGGGACACGAGGATTTAGAGTGGTTCGGGCCGCCGGAGCGTAATACCCTACGTCCACTGTGGGTGTGTTTTCTTGTATTGCTGTCTGTTGGAAAAGACGGAGGTGATTGTGAGCTTGTGCTTGTGTCTGTGTTCGTGTTTTTTTGTGTCCTTTTTGAGAGTCTCGTATGCCTCCCCTTTTATAGCCTAAGGGGGGCATGCACATGGTGGCCGGGCCCCGACAGATGGTCCCGTCCTACTTCCTCTATGCTACAGCTCTATCCTGCGCTGACTTGGTACCCTATGCTCCTTCTGGCGGAGGTCAGGTCTCTCCAGCGGACTCTCTGTTGTCATGTCGCGTGCTCCTCGTAGCGGCAACTGTTGACTCCCACGTCTTGTACCTGCACAACTGACGCGGCCCGGCGTGGCCCGAAAAGTGCGCCACGCCGTCCTGGTTTATGCGGTCCTGTTCCATCAGCCGCTGAACCCGGCGGAGGGCTTCAGTGGCAGAGGAGGCAGGCGGCGTGCCGACGTGACATTACAGAGGACTCACAGCGGTGCTACAGTGCTGCTACCCAGTACTAGGCTGAGCGCGCCCGCCGCGCGTGGCGCAGCTCATGATGAGCACAGCGTACTTGTTTATTTGGTTTAAACCCCAACGTCCGGCGGGGAAGTTGATTGTATGCCCTGTCACAGCCGTCGCGCCTCGGTAAGGCGCGCCCCTCTGCTTAGTCGCCGTCGCCTGCCCGCGGGGTGTCAGGGCACGCCCGTCCGTCAGCGGGTAACGGGGCACGCCCGTCTGACAGCGGCGGTGTCAGCGGGCAACGGGGCACGCTTGTCTGACAGCGGCGGTGTCAGCGGGCAACGGGGCACGCTCGCCCGCCCGCAATTAATGTAGCAGGCGGGTGAGGCCCCTGGCCAAAGACTCCGTCGCGCGTCCTGTGGGCACGTGGCGGCCCCGGACCATCCCGCACCGGGGGTAGGTGTACGTGGTAGCTTACGGTTCCACCCCCCAAGTGCGCTAGCTCCTGACCTCCGAGCGGTCCGGACCTGGCCGCTCCGGACCTCCGAGTGGTCCGGACCTGGCCTTCCCTTGAGGGACATCTCGCGTGGTTGGGGGAGGCTCGGCCCTTGCCGAAGGAGGTCCGGGATCTCCCCTGTGGGCCGAGCGCGCGGCCCAGTTCTTATAAGGGGTAGGCCAGATCCGCCTGTACGTGGCCTTGGGCCCTTCCTTTACTGCGACACTTGCCGATATTGGAGACCCTGCCGAGTATAGGCAAGCCAGCCCTTGTGCCGCCCAAGGGAATAAACCCAGCTTGTCAGGCTGCGTGGAGTCTTACTAAGGACTGTTTACTAGACTTTGCCTAGTATAAGCGGGTACCCGGTTAGCTGGGTACCGACAATGCTCAAAATATTTTGCAGAAAAGGGGGGTAGGGTTAGGTAGCGTGTGATTTTAGAAGAATTTTGGTGCAAGTATCATCCAAAATGGAGTTGAGTTGGACGAGATATGGATTTTTATTGGAATAGAGAAAATTAAATAATTGGAAAATAGGAAAAAGGCTTCGTGGGCCGAAACCATGGCGCGGCCCAAAGTTCTCAGGTGAGGGTGCGGCCTGCCTTCGGCCCACGCTTGGCACGACGCGGCTGATGGCGCTAAGGTCGGGCCCGCGCGTCAGTCAGAGCAGCAGGGTGACGGCGTCACCTGCCCAACGGTGGTGCCGGTCCGGCTGACCGGCTAGATCGTTGGGGTGGGGGGAGCGGAGGCTCACCGGTGTTCCCTCGTCGGCCAAGCAGTTCCAGGGGCGGGACCCCAGTTGCGAGGTAGTGTGAGGTGGGGAGAGTGCCCACCTTCAAACCGAAGGCAGGGTCTTGCTGAGGGGCGATGGGAATCGAGTTCGGCGGCGGCGAGGGGGGGTGTGGCGGTGAAGGCATGTCACCGCACCAGAATTCCCTACGGGGTGGGTGTTCAGGCCGTGCGGTGTGTTTGGGTGTTGGGTGGGAGCGTCGTGGTCCGGCGAGATGGAGAGAAGCGGGGAGAATTTATAAGAGGCCGAAGTGGCTTCGGGGTGTCGCCGGAGTAGGGGCCTGTCGCGGCGCTCTTGCGTGGCGGCTACGAGGTGGGGGTTGGCGATGCAGGTGCGCTGTTGGTGGAGGTCTAACTGTGCACGGTGCGGGGAGGGGCTGAAGAGAGGGGTCGGGCGCGTGCACCGGCATTGCGGCGTGCACCGGGGTGCCGGGCCAGGCGCGACGCAGATGCCGGGGCCGGGTGCATCGCGGGGTCGGGACCAGGTGCATCACGGAGTCGGGGCCAGGCATGGCGCGGTGCTGTGGCGTGGCGCGCCGTCATGGTGGGGTCCAGAGGCGAAGGGTGAGGGCGGGTCTAGGGTCCGTCGGTCTGGGGAACAGGGGTTGGCTAGGCGGCCTAGGCCGTTCGGCCGAGAGGGGGGAGGGCGAGCGGGCCAATGTGGGCCGGCGAGAAGGTTCGAGCAGCCCGGGTGGAAGGAGGTGGATTGGGCCAGGGTGAGGGGGCTTGGTGGGTTGGGCCGAAATGAGAGGGAGAAGGATTTTCCCTTTTCTTTTCTGAATTTGGTTTGGAATTTGGGTAGGAACTTTGAGGGAGATTTTGAGGGAACTTTTGTCGGGAATTTTGAGAAGCATTTCTAGAGAATTTGGAGGAGAATTATTTAGGATATTTAGGGACTTTTGTTGAGCTCATATTGATACAGATGACAACAAACAAGATTTTGAAAATCGATTTTGAATTAGGGGGGATTTAGAAGAAAATTTTTTGACGCTAAATTTTGGGGCGTTACAAACCTACCCCACTTAGAAGGAATCTCGTCCTCGAGATTCGGTTGGTCATCGAATAGGTGAGGGTATTCTTTTCTCGGAGCATCTTCTCGCTCCCAGGTGGATTCCTCTTCGCCATAACGGCTCCAAAGTACTCAGCAAATCCTGATGGTTGAGTTGCGGATTTTCTTGACGCTTGTTTCCAGAATCCTTACCGGTACTTCCTGGTATATTAAGTCAGGCTGTAAATCTAGGGTATCTTGTTTTACTTGTCTCTCTGGCTCTAAACACATTGTGAATGTCCGACATTGACTCCGACAGCTGCAACCTATAGGCCACTTTTCCAATCTTCTCCTTAATCTTGTAGGGTCCGATATATCAGGGTGCTAACTTTCATTTTACTTGGAATCTCCGTGTGCCTCCGATTGGGGATACCTTCAAATATACCGAGTCACCAATCTTAAAACTGAGCTGCCGTCTTCTCTTGTCAGTGTAGCTCTTTTGTCTGGTCTGGGCTATCTTGAGTTTCCTTGATCTCCTCTATCTTCTCTTCTGGCTCTTTGAGAAGGGCTGGTCCGGTGGGGGCTGGGCCCTTGTCTTCTGCCCAAATTAGTGGGGTCCTACACTTCCTTCCATACAAGGCTTCAAACAGTGCCATCCCTTGGCTAGCTTGGTATCCGTTATTGTATGAGAATTCTGCATAGGGTAAGCTGGATTCCCAATCCTTGCCATAGGTGAGTACACAAGCTCTTAACATATCCTCCATAACTTAGTTTACTCTCTCTGTTTGACCATCAGTTTGGGGATGGTAGGCTGAGCTAAAGTCTAGGTTGGTGCCCAGGGCTTCATGCAGGCTCTTCTAGAACTTGGAAGTAAACTGGGTTCCCCTATCTGATACAATTCTGCTAGGCACACCATGCAACCTCACTATATTTTCAATGTACAGCTGTGCCAGCTTGGCTCCACCATAAATGGTCTTGACCAGCAGGAAATGGGCAGTCTTAGTGAGTCTATCCACTATGATCCATATTGCATCATTGCCTTTCTTAGTCCTGGGTAGACCGTTTACAAAGTCCATCCCTATCTCATCCCACTTCCATGTCGGGATAGGCAGGGGTTGTAGTAACCCAGTAGGCTTTTGATGTTCTGCCTTCACTCGCTGGCACACATCACACTGTGCTACGTGGTTGGCCATGTCTGCTTTCATTCCTTTCCATCAAAAGTTCTGGCTTAGGTCTTCGAACATTTTGGTAGCCCCAGGGTGGACAGAGTAAGCCGAGTTGTGGGCTTCTTCCAAGATAGTTGCTCTAATCTTCCCTTCCTTTGGTACGTACAACCGATCTTTGTACCGTAGGATGCCATCTCCATGGATTCTGAAAGATGTGGTACCATCTCTCCCGACATGCTGTATAATTTTCTGAGTTTCCTCATCAGCCTTCTGTCCTTGTTTGATTTCCTCTACTAGGGTGGGTCATATGGTCAGGACCTCTTCACTTGGTTTGTGCACAATATGTATTCTGAGTTATGCAAACTCTCGTCTCAAGTGCTCATTGGTCGGAACTAACTCCTCACTATATGCCTTTCTGCTGAGGGCATCTGCTACAACATTGGCCTTACCGGGGTGGTAATGGATTTCCAAATCATAGTCCTTGATTAATTCCATCCATCTTCGCTGCCTCATGTTTAGGTCTGGCTGGGTAAAAATGTATTTAAGGCTTTTGTGATCTGACTAAAGTTCACACTTGTTTCCTATTAGGTAATGCCTCAAAACCTTCAGGGCATGCACTACAGCCGCCAGTTCCAGATCACGAGTAGGATAATTCCGTTCATGAGTCCAAACCTGTCTGGAAGCATAGGCAATAACCTTGTTATCCTGCATGAGCACACACCCCAATCCTTGCAGGGACGCGTCGCAATATACGACAAAGCCTCGGTGGATGTCTGGAAGCGTAAGTACTGGGGCAGTGGTCAATCTTTGCTTTAGTTCCTAGAAGCTCTTCTCACAGGCTCCTGTCCATTCAAACTTCTTATCCTTCTGGAGAATGCGGACATAGGTCTAGCTATCTTGGCGAATCCTTCTATGAACCGACAGTAGTATCCTGCCAACCCAATGAAGCTTCTGACCTCACTTGTATTGATGGGCTACTGCCATTCCATCACAGCTCGTACTTTCTCAGGGTCCACTGTCACTCCTTCTGAAGTGATGATATGCCCTAGAAATGCAATCTTTTCCAGCCAAAACTCACACTTGCTGAACTTTGCATATAACTTGTGGTTTCTCAGCCTTTCTAGCACCGTCCGAAGGTTATGATCGTGCTCTTCCTTGTCCTTGGAGTAGATAAGTATGTCATCATGAATACAACAACATATCTATCTAATCCATCCATGAACACTTTGTTCGTTAAGTTCATGAAGTATGCCAGTGCATTGTTTAATCCAAAGGACATGACTGTAAACTCATATTGTCCGTACTGGGTAACAAAGGCAGTTTTGTATATGTCACTCTCTCTAATCTTGAGTTGATGGTATCCTGACCTCAAGTCTACCTTGGAGAAGAACTTGGCTCCCTTGAGCTAATCAAATAGATCATCGATCCGCGGAAGAGGGTACTTGTTTTTGATAGTCACCTCATTCAGGGATCGGTAATCCACACACATCCTTAGGCTGCCATCCTTCTTAGTCACAAATAGCATGGGTGCTCCCCAAGGGGACGAACTTGGTCTGATAAATCCTTTCTGTTGTAATTCTTTGAGCTGCTCTTTTACTTTGCCAACTCTACGGGAGCCATCCGGTAGGGTCTCTTGGCTATTTGGGCAGTCCCCGGGCATAGGTCTATGGTAAACTCAATATCTCGATCTAGGGGCATGCCAGGTAGTTCCTCTGGAAAAACATCCAAGTAATCACAGACTATGGGCACCTCCTCTAGGGTCTTGGCCTCCATCTAGAAGTTCATAGGGACTTGGGTGGCCTTTTGGGTACTACATATCTCTTTTTTGCCACCCGTGCTAATCAATTTGACGGTCTTATTAGCACAGTGTATAACACCCTTACGATTGCTTAACCAGTCCATTCCTAGGATAACATCTATCCCTTGGGAGGTTAGTACTATTAGGTCTGCTTTGAAAGCTACCCTACTTTGAATGATTTGAACCCCCTTACAACCAAGTTGACAGGTAATATCTGCTCCTGGTGTTTGAGTTAGAAGTGACTTTTGAAGTGGGGTGGTAGGGATTTTGTTGTCCCCCACAAATGTAGCCGATATGAAGGAGTGTGATGCACCGCAATCAAATAGCATGGTTGCCATAACTGAGTTTACCAAGAACTCACCGAGTCCCACTCCTGTGGCTTGTGATTCCTTTGCGTCGACATAATTGACACAAGCCTTGTTGACTGATTGCTGGGACTGCTTGGATGACTAGGTACTAGTGGCGGGATGGTTCCCAGTGGCGGTGGGTTGCCAAGGTCCATTCACCGAGTTGGAGAAGGTTGACATAGCCAGCTTGCCACGATGGGGATGTGGGCAATTGGCAATGAAATGACCAGAGTCACCGCAGTTGTAGCATGTGTAGCCATTTCCCTGAGAGGTGTTTTGCTGAGGGTAGCCCTGGGAAGGGCCGAAGCGAGATGGAGCTAAAACAGCACCCTTGAAGGGTGCACTGTAGGAGCCCCGGGGCACCTGGCCGGCAAAGTTCCTCTGTCGGTGCTCCTGGCGCTAAGATTTGAACTCCATGAATTTCCTCTTAAGTTAGCTCTTTTCCTCTTGTTTGAGCTTTTCAGCCTTGATGGCATTGCTGATCAGGGAGGCAAAGTCAGGAGCATGGTAGGTGTATGCCAGGGTTGCTATTTCCGAGGTCAGCCCTTTTATGAAGGCCTTTCACTTCTTCCCATCAGAACTCACTTCTTCTGGGGCATAGCGGGACATCTTTGTAAACTTCTAGATATACTCTATCACCGTGGAGTTCCCTTGAGTCAGATGCTTGAACTCCCCTGCCTTGAGATCCTTGGTTGCTTCTGGCACATGGTGCTGACGGAAGGCTTCTGTGAACTCATTCCAAGTAATCCCGTCCTTATGGGCAGCCTTGACAATCTCCAACCAAGCTAGGGCAGTACTAGAGAGCTGATGAGTGGCGAGGGCAATCTTGGTCTGTTCATCACTGTGGAGAAGTTCCAGTTTCCTTTCAATGATCCTCATCCAATCCTCTGCTTCCATGGGGTCTTGGGATCTAGAGAAGGTAGGTGGCTTCAGCCTGAGGAATTCTCCCATCTTTTTCACTGGCTTGCCATGCTGGGGCCTCTGTGCTATATAGTGGGTGTGAGCAGTCAAGGCTTGGGCTAACTCCAGGTAAGGGTTCATTTCTAGAGGGGGTGGAGGAGACGGGGTGTGGCGGAACCGCCGATTTAATCTAGACTAAGCACACCTGCCACCTATGGCTTGCAGTGCAATTAGACCAAACTAAAGTCAGTTGTCCGTCGAGAGTCATTTGACTCTCGATATTACCAAATCCCAGAGGAACCGACATCATACACATCCAGCCCTCGATGGAGCCACAACAGTTACACCATCACAGGCAGTTGAAATAGAGTATAAGTAGATTTACTTTACAAACCGGTTCGAAATAAAATACAGGTTGCAACATAATGCCATACAAAAGGCAAGTTAGAATCAGATAGCAGAAGCGATTTCAAAAACATCTCACAGTGGAAATGAAATACTTTAGTAGTCTTCATGCAATGATGATCGAGGCGAGCAGCACCGAGCCCACCTGTACTACCCTCCACCAAGCACTTGTTCAGATGTCATCGGTACCTGTACTCAAAAGGTGGGGGCAACCCCTGAGTACTAATTACTCAGTAGGACTTAATGGAATGGCTTACGGCTGATGCGAATCTTGCTTACTAACAAGTGGGTCCTTAGCCATTGATTTTTAAACAGTAGTCTATGAGCATAGAGTAACAAGTTTTATCATTTGCATATAACATCATAATAATAACTTGCAAAAATATAAGCAATACAATACAAGCATGTAATATTTGAAAACATGAGTAACAGATATAATATATTTAAGTAGTTACTACGTTGTCCGTGTGCAATATCAGCATTCTCACACTGGGTGAGCGTCAACGATTCGATTTTAATTCCCGGAAATAACTATCATGCCAGGGGTATATGCTTACTAGCCATCGCGTTCCCACATATAGTCCCCATCTCCACCTATCTCGTCCCAAGATTCAAAGCACCCCCATCGAACCCCCAGGTTGTACCCCCATAGCGAGCCTGCCGTCATCTCGGTCTCCCCGCAATGAGTACAAAGCTTCCCCAGGCCTTTTGCCTCTATCTAGTGGATGGGCGGCACCTCGAAAACTCCGGATGAGACCAAGTAAGACTTCCACCGGTCCCATATCCTGGTTAAGCATTTTACCAATGTTATGCCGAACTGCAGGCGAACAACGGACGGGTCTTAAATGACTCAGGTGGAGCCAAATAGTACAACAACACACAACCCAAAATAAAATTATTCTCCGTCCGGTCTCCATTTAAATCAAGAGCATAATATTACTTTCTCAATAGTAAAAGTTTCTATGATTTTTGAAACCACCTACGCGACGAGTGACTCCTTTCACTCGTGTCTACCCGCACCTAGCAATTCTAGGCAACTCGTTCTACGAACTGTAGGCGTAGGTGCTAAGGCCAGGGCGGCCAGGGAGTCTAATGCAAGGGTTTTCAACCAACTCCTAATGCGGATGCGTAATCATCAATCAAGATAATATTAGCTGGGAAATTCATGGTCCTGCCTACCTTTGCTTATGTTTCATGAAACCAACAAACTAAACTACGTTAGTTTGCCGGGTTATGGGGCTTTGCCCTAGGCAATCCCTTGATTACTTGGACAACTCCACCTTTCAAATACCAATTCAGGGGCCTCCAGGTTGTACTTGGGTCTTAGTTGGTCTTTTGGACACCGTTGCTTGAAGTAACTACACGCACTTGCTTCTCGGTCACGTATCTGCAAGAGCGTTACTATATGAATGCCATGCATGATGCTATAAGTGAGATGCATGAATGTCAAGCACACGTTTGAGCAACCAGTTCATGAATAGACAGAAAAGTGATTGATAAACTACAGAAGCCAAAGCACTTTTGTTAACAAAGATCAAGCATACTCTTACGCAATTAGATGTTCGTAAAGCAACATATGGATCCATCATGGATCAAATTATCAATTTTAAACGGGCCTCTGTACCACATGCAAGCAAAGCATCAAGTATATTGGATAGGAGGAACCACAACCAACACTTATATGCTCATTAACATGCCCCCTTTTATTTTCTTCATCTTTAAACCTACTATAGCAACTATACATAAGCTCCTCATGAAACAGCACCCAAAATACTTCAATAAATCACATAACCATTCTTACACAATAACACTACCACATAAATTTTGGTAGGATTTTTAGAGCATCTTAAAAATGCACCTTTCTATTTTTATCAACTATATTAGCATAACACTTATCATTTTCAACTCACATAGTAAACATCAACTAATACACATGAAACTTTATTTCTTGACTATATTGGACTAAATGAGTACAACGTAATTACTAGGAATTTGTTTGAGCACATTTCCTATAGTATGTATTTTCTAATTTTTATTTGATTTACTATGAATTTCCAAAGTTTTAGATATAGAAATTTACATTTAAAAATGAAAACCTTAGATCAGAGGACTCATACGCAAATAATCGTAGATCCAGGGGCTACTGTGCAAGTCCTGCATGACACATACAAAAGTGCATGAAACAGAGTCGCAAAAATACAAAAAGGCAGGGGCTAAATCGCAATGTTGCAGTTCATCTTAAACCTTCGGCCGGCAGGGAAGGGGCGCGCGGCTGTCCGCGTTCTCGCGCGCAGCGCGGCATGTGGGGATGCGCACTTGGAGCCTCGTTGGCTCCGGGACGTGTTCCCGGCACCGGGGAAACTTTTCCCAAGGCGCCGTCGCGCGAGACGGCCGGAGCTGCTGGGGAACACGCGTGAACTGCAGGGCTCGGCACGCAGACGAGCTTGATGGAGGCGGCTCAATCTCTTTGCTCCGGTGGGGGAGGTGGCAGCGGATGGGCGCACCGGCTGTGCGAGGTTGATTAGAGGCTGGAGGAAGCGGATTGGAGGTGCGGGGATGGCCCTAAGAGGGCTGCCCATGGGGTGGTCAAGCTCTCCATGGTGGCCATGGCGGGCAGCGTGGTTGGGGACGGACTAGAGGCGATGGGGGCGGCCGGAGAGTGGCTGGGAAGGTGGAGCGGGACACGGAGAGCGCTGCGCTCATGGTGTAATGGAGGGGAGAGGAACCCAGCGGCCGGCGTGTGAGCTCTAGCTCGGCGTAGCCATGGCGGCCATGGCGGCCGGTGTACTGGAGACGCGCAAAGAGGGAGAGCAGGGAGGGGTAGAGCAGCGCGGAGTGGGTGAACGGGGTTGCGTTCACGTCTAGATGAGGAGAGCGCGGCGTGGGGCAGGGAACGGGGAGCGTGTCGGTGACCGGCGGCTGCGTGGCGTTCGCTGGCTCGCCATGGGCGAGCTGCCCGGATCGCGGGGGCTGCTGTCAGTGAGACGGAGGGAGGAAAAATAGGGAAAAAGAAGAAACACACTTGAGTTGGTTTTCTATCCCTCTGAAAATCGACTATTTGGCTAATTTAGAGACTGAATTGGGAAAAACTCCAATTATATGAATTGTTATACACTTTGAGGTCTACAACTTTGTCAAAAGGCTTAATAGCAGATTCCATGCATAAATATGATTTACATTTGGATTTTGCTCTCTGACTTCTGTTTGATCCACACAGCCCTCTGCAATGTAAATTCTAAAAGTCCTATTTAGGGTCACTTTCACCCACTATGTTTTATAACAAAGTTTCTCAGAACTTTAGGTTCTACAATTTCTTAAATTAAGGTTTTGCATGAAAATGATTTTAAGTGAAAGAAAAAGTGAGATTTCTGAACAGTTCAGGTTTTGACAGTTTTTGTATGCTGACAGTATAAGCCCTAAAACTCTAGGCAAACCTCACTGCATGTCAAGGCACCAATTATGAAAGTTGTTCATCATAAAATTATCTACAGTTTTGTTATAAAAAGGTTCATCTAATTCATGATATATTTTGAAATATAAGCCTAGGATTGTGCGAAGGTTAGGTCAAACTGCAGTTTTACTTTATGCAAAGTCTTTCTTATTTCCAACATTTGAAGTACAAATGTAGCCCAATCATTTTGAGATCATATGCATTGGAAAGGTGATAAGTTTAATTTCATTTCATACAAAGGAAGATTTTGAAGTTGTATAGTCAAATCAAAAGTAATTTCAGAATCAAACTTGGGGAAAAAGCTGAAAATCCAGATTTGGGAATTTTCTAAGTGCAGGCTAAGTTTGACCTGATTTGACTACAAAAGCTTTCAATCCAAGATTTTGAACTTTGACCAAAAGGCAAATCTGATCTAGATAGCGAGAACCAAAACTTTTGTAAAACGAGTTTCCCATTATAACTTTCGGGTTTTGAAATTCTTGGCCAAGCAACACAAGGTTTTGTATGATCAAATAAAAAATTTTGACTTAGTGAATTCTCTACGTAGTTTTGGTTCCTCTCTAAATGTGATTAAGTCCTAATTCAGCATTATCAAGTATTAAATCATGTGTTAGGGTTTTTGAGATGCCGGGGCATCACACGGGGAAGGTGGCGGGGATAGTGGTGGGGGAGGCGGGGGAAGGCGTCCTTCGTTGTGGCTGTTTTCTCCGTGTCCTTCCCGCTGGTCGGGGTTTCTGTTCCCAGAGTTATGGGGAGCCATCTGATGGGGAAAGGTGTACATCTTAAGATATAGTTGTAGTTTAAATGCTCTTTGTTTAAAAACACATAAATATTTCCGCACAACATATTTTATTCAAACAACCGTCTATACGATACATATGAAAGCTTTTGATAGCTTTTGCACCAGGGTAACTGCTATACTACTAGGACTACTAGACCAATCCAGCTAGCATGTCATCCAGGACGCCAGTGTGATCAGCTTCTGGAGAAAAGACTAATGGAGAGAGAAGGTATGGGTCCTCTAGAGTGGTACAACTAAAAGCATCACTAATAGGTGGGAAGTTGCTCCAATCGCACTCGTTGATTGCATCCATCTGGCATGTTTTGGTCCTCCCAGGTCACTTAGAGCCTTCTTTGCCTCATGAGCAAACTTAGCCCGCATACTCCTCACGGTGTTCCAAGCCGCACGTTCCCGATCCTTGAGAGCTGCGTGCTGCCTCCTAAGCACGATGAGCTTTTTTGTTAGGGCTGCCTTCTCCTTCCTCAGTCTCTTAACCTGGGCTGCACCTGCTAACATTTGGTGGTGGCTAAAGTAGAGCTCTGAGTTGATTCGGGAGAAGTGATTATCCAAGGTGAGCAAGTAGTCGGTCGAGCGGTGGACTATGGGGGTTCTCTTGAATTGCTTGGTTTTGGTCAAGTCGTGGAGGCGCTGCTGCTATACTGGGGAGGTTCTATCATCTGGTGGAAAGAAGCGGAGGCAAGAGCGGTCAATCTCTTTTTCGTACATGGTGCATAGGCGACGAAGGGTGTTGCGGACTGCCATCTGTTGGGTGGAAGTGGTGATATGGCCAAGGGTAGTGGTGCTAAAAGCAGGGTGGTACTTGCTGGCTTCTATGCGGATGGTCACGGTGCAGCCCAAGGCGTCTTCATTTCAATGGTCTACCATCTCGTAGTGAGGCTCTTCTGAGATGCCAAAATACTTGGTGCAGTCACTGAGGAGCTTAACGAACCCGGTCTTGACTTGCCCATTATGCGTCCGAATGGATGCCATCTGGATCAGGAAAAGAGAGCGGCATGAGTGGAGGGAGGAGTGGTAAGAATATATTTGTATATTTGTAATAACTTTGGACTCGAAAACCCTAGAATTCTTAAGGTCACGTCCTACGGCCAACCTATGGCTGACTCGAAAACCCTAGAATTCTTAAGGTCACGTCCTACGGCCAACCTATGGCTCTGATACCACCTGAAGCGCCCCCAATTTCTTAAGAGCTTAAATGTGATATAAATGCTAGTCCCAAGAGTTCTAACAACATATTTATTCCAGAAAGCACAAAGTCAAACTTAACGTTTACGAACTGTCAGGGTTTAGTACCGGCAGTGCACCAGGGGATGTATCACGTAGTGCTTTTGTGGTTGGTGAGATCGACCGTAGCTCGATGGTTCGCGTGAAACGCGACGGGAGACAAGAACACACGATTTATACAGGTTCGGACCGCGAGATGCATAATACCTTACGTCCTGTTTGTGGCTGATTGTATTGATCGGAGCACTTAAGATTACAATGAGGGCGTGGCTAGCTAGGGTTTTGATGTGCGGAGATGAGGTCTGGAGGGCGAGTTGAGTTCTGATCTTGAGGTGGAGATATCTGTCTGGGAGGAGCCCCTAGCCCGCCTTATATAGTCCGGCATGGCTTGGGTTACAAGTTGGCTCTAGTCCTACTAGGATTGGTTACATCTCCTATTAGGATTCTTCTTAGATCTTCCTTGTACACGTCGAGTCCCTGTCTTGCACGCCACGGTGTTCAGCACCTCGAATCTGTCCCATGAGGACCTAGGGGATATCCATTCCCCACAAGCCCCCGAGCTTCAAGTTGACTTGAGAAAGTAAGATACAGCGGAAGCAATCCTCTAGGGCCCAATGCCATAGGCTAGTTGGGAAGTAGGATCATGACCTAGCCAAAGAGCACCTCGAACAGCTCGTCGGAACTATCTAAAAAAACATCAACATAGCAAGGGTGAGTACTTTCGTACTCCGCGAGCCCACCTTCCTCCTATAGAGCTGGGGAAGGTACCAGCTTCTATTTGCACGGCTATATCTGGAGCTTTGTTTTTGCGGAAAATAATGCAAGATTCATTTTAGTGATCCAACTTTTAGTTCGGAAAACAAGGTTTTATTTCATAGGGGTGCCACTGGACTTGCCGGTCCAAGCGGCTCAATCTCAACTACTTTCCATCTCAGCCACCAGGTATCCGTAACTATTCCCTCTTAATCAGCCACTTTTATACTTATGAAAGAGCTAAATGAAGAACCAAGCCGTAACACATCCATAACAGTGGACACGTACTATTCGAATAGGTTTTACTCTGATCAGAGGTTGTACTAGTTCCCACAAGTTGGACTCAGCGATGCTTACGGCCAAATAAGCATCCGAAATCCATACCAAACCGTTGCCATTACTTCATCGTCTAGCAGTGTTTTATGGATTCAGGCCACCTACCCGCACCCTGGTGTCCCCCGACACCCCCTCGGCACACAACCCGTTCCCATAGCCCTTGTGCGCCAGCACAGCTGCTACTAGACTATCCATTTTAGCTCAGGCCTAGCCAATACCTCATACAGAGCGAGTGGTTGTACTAAAAGAGTTAGGCAAGATGAAAATAATGACGGTCCTTACGGAGAGCACGGGTTGAACCATCCACCATTCCATTTTCTTTTTGTTCGACGCCAGCGAGCATCCACCTACCCAGTCTTCCCTAAGAATCCCGGGACTTAGGGTAACCGCAGATAGCTAAGTCACCCATTCAACCCTGCCCTTATGGCCGTTTCAACTCGAAGCCGTATTCCGACTAAGTCAGTTGCCGGGGTCCTTCCCCATTTTATTTTGAAAACCAACTCATACCTACAACCACATAACCATCCCATGCTATTCACACAAGTTTTAGTTTGTATCTTTGAATGAGCGATCCCTCCTAAGCGCGCTACTTCTAAATAGGTTCGGGTGGCTATCCTACTAGTTTTTCCCTTAGCAAGCAAAACATGCATGTTTTTAGTTGGTTGAGCTGGCCAAGGTGTTATTTTGCAAAACTAGGAACTTTCATGCATCAAGAGAGGATTTCAGTGGACTTGCCATCATCTAGGTGCTCATCGCAGTGGAGGTCGGTAATGGGTTCTTCGGTCTCCTGGTTCACAACGGTCGTCTCTGGCTCCTGGGATTCCTCGGGTACGGCAGTCTAGCGTGCATAAACAATAACCAAATAAATACAACCATTCATGCTCAAAATATTTTGAAGAAATAGGGGGGTAGGGTTAGGTAGTGTTTGATTTTAGAAGAATTTAGGTGCAAGTATCGTCCAAAACGGAGTTGAGTTGGACGAGATATGGATTTTTATTGGAATGGAGAAAATTAAATCTTTGGAAAATAGGAAAAAGGCTTTGTGGGCCGAAACCAGGGCGTGGCCCAAAGTTCTCAGGTGAGGGTGCGGCATGCCTCCGGCCCACGCATGGCACGACGCGGCTAATGGGCCGGCCCAATGCGCGCACTGGACGGCGGCCTGACAGCGCTAAGGCCGGGCCCGCGCGTCAACCGGAGCAGCAGGGTGACGGCGTCACCTGTCCCAACTGTGGTGCCGGTCTGGCCGACCGACTGAATCGGTGGGGCAGGGGGAGAGCAGTGGCTCACCGGTGTTCCCCCGTCGGTGAGGCGATTCCAGGGGTGGGACCCCTAGCTACGAGGTAGTGTGAGGGGGGAGAGTGCCCACCTTCAAACCGAAGGCACGGTCTTGCCGAGGGGGCGGGGGAATCGAGTTCGGTGGCAGCGTGGGGAGGTGGTGGTGAAGGCGTGTCACCGCACCGGAATTCCCTCTGGGGTGGGTGTCCAGGCTGTGCGGTGTGTGTGGGTGTTGGGTGGGAGCGTCGTGGTCTGGGAAACGGAGAGAAAGGGGATTTATAAGCTGCCGGAGCGGCTCCAGGGGTGTCGCTGGAGTAGGGGCCTATCGCGGCGCTCTTGCGTGGCGGCCACGATGCAGGGGGTGGCGACGCAGACAGCGCTGAGTTGCTGGCGGAGGTCTGACTGTGCGCGCTGTGGGGAGGGGCTGAAGAGAGGGGTCGGGCGCGTGCACCGGCGTCGCAGCGTGCGCTGAAGTGCCGGGGCCAGGCGCGATGCAGATGACGGGGCTCGGCGCGTCGCGGGGTCAAGGCTGGGCGCGGTGCGGTGCTTTGGTGTGGCGCGAAGCTCTGGCGTGGGGCGCCGTCACAGCGGGGTCCGGAGGCGAAGGTAGGGGGTGGGTCTAGGGTCCACCGGTCAGGGGAACAGGGGTTGGCTAGGCGGCCTGGGCCGTTCGGCTGAGAAGGAGGAGGGCGAGCGGGCCGATGTGGGTCGGCGAGATGGTCCGAGCGGCCTAGGTGGAAGGAGGTGGAGTGGGCCGGGGTGAGGGGGGCCTGGTGTGCTGGGCCGGAAGGAGAGGGAGAAGGATTTTCCTTTTTTTCTTTTCTGAATTTGGTTTGGAATTTGGGTAGGAACTTTGAGGGAGATTTTGAGGGAACTTTTGTGGGGATTTTTTAGAAGCATTTGTAGAGAATTTGGTGTAGAATTATTGGGGATATTTAGGGACTTTTGTTGAGCTCATATTGATACACATGGACAACAAACAAGATTTTGAAAATCGATTTTGAATTAGGGAGGGATTTAGAAAAAAAATTTCTGACGCTAAATTTTGGGGCATTACAACATGTATCTGTTGCAATGGACGGTGTCTAGCTGGTTTTCTATGTGTTTCATGATTGGGGGTTTGAGTTTAAGTTTTTCAGTCCTATTCACCCCCTCTAGTTGCAGCCTACGGTCCTACAAATGCGACCTTGGCAAAGGACCCATTCTAATATTGTCTTACCAGATTTGAATCTCTAAGGACTTAATATGGGTGTTTGCATTGTTAGCTAGTTCAATATTCTTTCAAAGGTAATAAGAAAACTAAAGCAACATCAAATGCTAGAAAAGTGGGTGAATAAAGGTGACATGTTAGTACTTGTACTTTCTTTATCAAATATATCAAGATCTATGATCGTCCATTCTCCAAGAGATTAAGGCCCAATTTGGTATGGCTCCAGCTCGAGCAAAAACGGTCCGGCTCTTTTGTATTTTTGGCTTCTCTAGAGAAGGCGAAGCTATTTTGAAAACCATTTGGCAAAATGCCTTCTTCTATTTTTTAGAATGGATGGATGAGACAAATGTCCATAGTACCCTCATTATTTTCACTTGCTTACTTACGCTTTCTGTCATGAGCATGGTAAAATGTCTATAGAGCCCTTCTTCAATACGGAATTGAAACATGACCAGAAATAACATAGCACGATGAATAATGTGGACATATATGCCCACGCTACGTGGGTGCATATATATAGCATCACGTGTGTGTAGCTATCATGCATCCTTGCATGGGCTGACGGGCATGAGCGGCATGTAGCTACAGCTCTGCTTCATGGCACGGCAAGCAGGCAAGTGATCCAAAGCCAACAGGCCACAGACGGGCATGCATGTAAGAGGAACACCCACGAGGAATACCTGACTGCCTGAGAGGCTGTGGTGTAGTGTACCAAAAGCCATTTTGTTTCTATCCTTTTGGTATGGCTTCTTCTAGAACCGGAATAGAAGCCATTGAATGAGTCATGCCAAACGAGCTCTAAAATATGTATGCTTTCATTTGTATAGACAAGTGTGCACACTTACCTGCAACTGACGGTGTCTCAATTCTACGAACTATGTGTTTTTTTTTGTTACGCATGCGGTGCACCGAGAGCACAAAACGACAGCATTCACACCGCACACCGGTCATGTACAATGGATACCAACCAACCTGTGTTGTAATTGTATACACAGTTGAGAAATGGGAACACGTCGACATGCGTCCGTGGTCACGCCTCTCCGCCCGGCCTTGCCCCATTTGCCCACACTTGCAAGGGACACTCGTGCCTAACCTTCCCTTTGGCGGCACCGCTCTTGTCGTGGGGTGTAACTGCTGCCACGGCGCCACCCCAGTGTCCAGTGCCCCGGCAGCACCAGCACTGTGGCGCCTCGCCTCTATATAACACGGTCATCGCACCAGTCTGCTGCTGCACCTGCACACACATACGACAACAGAAACCGATCAACAACCGGCCGCCAAGAAGCTCCAAACAATCCACTGACTCTTCTCCTACTCTGCTTCCCAAGGCCACCCCCTAGCGACCAACAAGATGGTCGGGCCGATCGTGCTGGCGGCGGCGTCCGCGGGGCTGGGCGCCCTGGTCGGCGTAGCGACGGCCGACAGGTGCTCACCGGCTGGGAGGAGGCCGCCGATGGTCGGCGCCGGCGGAGCGCCGAGCTGCGGGACGTGCGGTGGCACGGGGAAGGTGGCGTGCCTCTGCGCCCGGTGGTCCGACGGCGACGTCGGGTGCCGGGCGTGCGCCGGGTCTGGCCGCGCTCCGTGCCGGAGCTGCCACGGCTCCGGCACCGGGCGCCGCGCCACGGTACGGGTCGCCGTGCGCGGGCAGCGGCGGGGGCCTCTGGCGGCCGTTACGAAAGCAGCCAAGTGACGGGTGTGATGAGACGAGCGAGGAATATAGTTTTGGCACGAAGCTGATATATAGAAATGCATAGAAAGCAGGTCTACGGGGTGTGGTGTGTGAATAATGTACCTAGATTATATAGTTGCATTAACTTTTTGGACTTGAGATGAACTTTGTTGAGACTGGTTTCGAACTATAGTACAGTGTTTAGACTAAGAGCCAACGACCGAGGAATATATGTGGATATTTAGCATGCATATTTATGTGGGAGTGTTGAACAAGTCCTTTTGTGATATCGAATGTGCTGTGCTGCTATATTTGACCCCGTGCGCGGATGGCGCTCTATTCTTAGTTATGCTCATCTTCCGACCGAATCGTCAAGTGAGCAAGGCTACATGATACTGTACGCAAGAGAGAGAAAAGGGGAACGCTAAGAACAAGCACTCACGCAAAAACCACCGGCGGTCATGTTTGCATCGGGGTTCCGTTTAGATGTGTGGTTATCAGCTGGTGCCACGCTAGATATAATGGCAGCAACCTTATGCTAGCCCTAGCCCTAGCCCTCGTATTCAGAAACGACAACGGAAGGTTCAAATACCCTAACTGATCTATCCTGCGATCGGTCGTGTGGAAGCGCGAGGCTGTAGTTTCTCATGTCTATATATTTCGGCCGTCTCCATACACCTGGACTAGCCGGTGACCTAAAACTTACTATGTTTGAGCTGAAATGTAACATTATGAAACTCCAGTAATGGTTTTAGAATTGTTAGAGTTGATTTGGTCAGATTTTAACTTCTTTTTTCGTGGAAAATGTCAGATCGATTATGTTTTTCTGACTCACCGGACGGTTCCAGACAGTCCGGTAGTGCAAATGTGCTCCAATTGAGCCGAAATTTTGTGAAGACGTTGATTAGGTCTTTTTTTTTAAGATTCATCAAAAAATTCATAATTTTTGTAGTTTATTACTCTGGCTTTTGCTCGGTTGTTTGCAATGATGTATCAGCTTGCGTGCATCTCGGACGTTCTGATGCAAATACACCAGACGGTCTCTAGTGCCCATAACTTGCTTACTTTGACCTGATATTTTGCAGAAATGAGTCATATGTTGTTGTTTTTTGACACTATGAGTCATATGTTGTTGAGATCCTCTGATTATTAGAGCATGTTTAATAGGGTTTTGGCAAATTCTTTGCAAACCTATCAGTTTGAGTTATGAAGGTTGTTCAGTCTAACTCTATGTTCTGCTGAATTGCTTGTTTTCATCCGTGTCCGTGAATGATTGCACAAACGCTTCCAGTGTTAGCTGCCTACACATATCCATGGATTAATAGCATCATCTTTGCTACGTTTTCCTTTATGTTTGCTAGAATAGAGATTTGGGTTGGATTTGTCGAGCGACTTCTATTCACTCCTCTTCTAGTCATCAATCTTGGTCCTTCACCCTTTCTATATGATTATTTCCTTAAACTCGGGTGAGCATGATCTTTAGTTAGTGAACTATCTGGTTTGTAGCTTGGCCAGAACTTCAAATCCAACCTCTTAGACCTAGTTTGGATAATCTCAAATTTAGGGGGTTTGGAGTGGATTGGGAGGGATTGAGGGGGATTTTGATCTACTCCAAGCCCTCCCAATCCACTTCAATCTCCCTCGATCTGAGATTACGCACGCAATGGCCAAGCTCCCGATCGGGTAACTTTGTGTGTAGTCCTGGCTCAATTCAAATGAAATTAGTTGGCTTGGAAAGGTTGCATCCTTAGCTTTCCATCGATTTATAGATAGAACGTGCAAAATGGAGTCCATATGCAACTTTAGTACCCATTTTCATGTGCTCCTATAGTCCAAATGGATAATAGCTTAGGTATCCGGATATATATCAGATCGGATATACAATATTCGAAGGATATCAAGCATCCTATATCCATATTCCGTATCTAATGCATCATCTGATCCGTATCCGTTATCCCATTAAGGTATCTGAATTTCCAAATTTGCTATCCGGATGCTGTTTCAACCCTTCAGACGGGCGGATAGTCGGGAAATATCCATCCCACTTTCATCCTTAGTAATGAGGTAGATGGGTAATCTATATAACCTATATAAATAGAACCCACTAAAAGTCATTAGCTCTGATTCTCTTGACATGCAGGCTATCCACGTCATCTATATTCCATAGCCATCAAATCACCACTAACATCAACAATTAATCCATCCATAATCGCCACTCTTCATTACCCCCACTCTTTCCACCCGTGAGCCAGTCCAAGCCTGCAGAAACCCATCCATTACGTCCTAGAACCATCGATCCTTCACCTTTCTAGATCAGAAACAGCCAATGCCCATCAAGCTTTTGAAACCGTAGGCCTCTTTATTTTCCTCCTACCTTATAAAACAAGCTGAGATAGATATGAGATCGATATGGAAATCATCTACACCCGTCCGCTTGGGAAGGAATATGAGAAGAAGAATGAGAGACCTAGCGGAAATAGCCTACCTGCTCGGCTGCTCCAGCGACGGCTAATCTGAAAGTGGAGAGGCAATGGCGGTGGCTGACGTGGAAGTGGAGCGGTGACGACAGCGGCTGATCTCATCTAGAAGGGGCTTCCGGTGGCGGCGGCTGATCTGGATAGGAGTGGCACCAAGGATCCAATGACACCGCCTAGGGATGTGGGGAAGGATGGTGGCTGGCGGAGAAAGACGAAGACGACTGATCCGGCGGCGCTGCCAAGGGACTGGTGATGGAGAGAGCCGTCAGACGAAGATGGAAACGTGCAGCCTAGGCTGCGGCCTCCCTGGGCACCTGATGTAATGGGCTCCTGTTGCCTCCGTTTTCTCTATTCTATCACATCTCTTTTTATTTTTCCCATTTATGTTCTAGCTGCCAAGACGAGTTTCAGCATGCAGGCCAGGAAGTAATGTTTGCCATCCACGCCACTGAGAATATAATATGCTCTTCATCATCGCTGAGCAGCAGATTATTGGAAGCAAAGCAACACCCTCACTGATGACTGATGAGACCCCGGCCGGCCGGCCTGGCTGCAAAGTATTGTCATCTTGCTCATCCCTGTGATGCTTAACAAACAGGATGAAGATGTCATCATCGCTGGAGCCATGGAACTCCGGTCCTAACATTATCCCTATTTTCTTTAAGCCATTCTTTTGTTTTCTTAGTGTAATCCTATTATTTTGTTACTATAATTGATTCCACATTTTGCATATACTAATCGTGCTTCAAAGCATGGAAACAAGTTGATTTGTTTACTGATGATTATGAGTGAAATAATTCTCTTTGACATACGGTTAGCAATGTAAAAGACTAAAGGTACAACGGATGTTGGCTTTGCATGGATGAAACATATAAGTAATTTGATCACGCGCGTGTTATGGATACACCATGAATTTGGTTTTCCCTCATAATGGGAGCTTACCGACATCATTTTGTCACCCAAACATACATATCTACGAGTGACTTTGGCATGCTAGCTTCTTCCTTCAATTTTTGTTAAAAAGATTGTGGGAAACAAATGGTTGGATGAACCACTGTATTTCTCTTTACTTCTTTCATATGGTGCTTCTACAAAATTATTTATAAATTTCCATAGCAACGCGTGGGGAATTCACCTAGTTTAATGGTTATTTAGGTTATTTTTCATTCTGGTACCAACTAAGCACCCATCGAGTTTAATTTGTTCATATCATCACAATAAGTACAAAATATAGTGACACGATCATATCATATCAAGCAAACACTCCTCTATTCCAAATTATAAGGAGTTCTAGCCATCTTTTTATTTGTCCACGTTCATAGTTTATATGGATGTTGATAAATTTATAGATATATATGGAGTAATCAATTAATCTAACAGAGATCTAAAATCTCTGCAATTTGGAATGGAGTAGTATGTACGTTCGTTGACCTAGAGTCCAGTGTTGTTGTTTAGGGAGGAAATGAAAAGTTGATCGATAGTTAAGAGGCAAAGTGAATCCTTTTTAACCTTTTTTCCTAGAGTTGCACATTTTTTGCATCGATCGATCAGTTTTTTTTCGCCATAAAAAACCAATGTACGCCAATTGTTATCCATCTCGGCCCGTGACAACAGCCCAACGGGCCTCCTTGCCTCCTTTTTGGCTCCCTCATTCCCTTCTCCCTCCGTGGCACTATAGCACTAGCAAGGGCTCCAGCGAGGATGTTCGTGGTCGTGGATGCGCCAGCACCGGCGTAATTGAAACTCCATCGCCTCGCCATGCTTGATCAGCGCAGAGGTGGAATCCGCAGAGGCAGCCAGGCAAGTGAACGGAGTACCCGGCCGAAGCGTCAACATGTTCAAGCGCAACCACCGGCTTCTCATGTCCACTGTGCCGTTTGATCCTGATCTTTTGCAGCAAGGCTACTCCCTTGTACTTAGGGATGGCAATAGGGCCAAGATCCCCGATTTTCCAGGGGGAATTCCTCCATTATGAGATGAGATGGGAGAGTTTCTTCCCTGTAGGGATGTAAACGGAAAAAATTATCTCCGGCGGGTAAACGGGGACGGGGATTCGGAGGTATTTTCCATTCCCGTTCGCCGCGAAGACCCGTTAAACTTGACCGTGATGATGTTTTTGTGTAATAGTTAATGATAAAAATAAATGATTACATTATCAAATGATCACTCATTGTACAAATGTGTTCATTTTGATATATATATATATATATAATGATTTTTTTACCTCGAACAATACGTGTAAGTGACAATGTTTTACACTAATAACAAAGGACATATATATTAATTACAATTAAGCAGGAACGGGATAGGAAGAAATGTCCCCCGCAAGCATTCGTGGGGATCCCGTGGGGAATTTTTTTTCCATCGCGGTAACGGGGATGGGGAGCTATTCCCCAGCAGGGAATTCCCCTATTGCCATCTCTACTTGTACTCACTGTGTTGTTTTTTTATTTGACGCGGTTGATTTTTTTAAAAAAAAATCTTCATCTTATTAAAAAACTTATGTAAATCATATAAAAAATACACATCATATTCAAAATATCTCTAATAATAAACAAATAACAACAAAATAAATGATAAATAATGAAAATTTTTAAATAAAACAAATAATCAAAGTTATGAAAAAAGTCAACCATGTCAAATGGTATTTTTTTCTCAAATCTGCCGAAGAGCTACGTGTTATTGTATATTTTGTATTAAAAGGCAAAACATCTGGACCGAGAACATGCGGACTCCATGACTAGGGTTAGTTCGTCACTTACATATGCGCCACAAAAACTACAGAAACAGCCCATACTCTGTCTACCTCAAACCAACAGTGACCAGAACCCAGAGCTTAGCTTGGGTTCGCCATCTCATCCGTCGGCTCAGCTGTCCTGATGAGCTAACCGGCTGGCCTTCATTAAGATGTACCCCCTTGTACTTGGAGCCTATCAGAAGCCTGCCATTTGATTTAGGGAGCTTAAAATGTGTTACATATAATTATATATAAATATATTCAAGTGCAGATCACTGCTTTGATACGTCAGTCAATTGTGTGGACCACCGCCAGTTATGCTTTCATTCTTCAAGCTTCTGAAATGTCAATTGCAACCATCTCTGAAACTACAGGGCACCGGGGACAGACAGAATATATATGTTTGATTCTGCCAACACACATCTCCTTTATTTTGCCTACCCCTGACCCTGAGTAGTCCTTCGTCTTTACACATACACACTCCTTGTTCTTGTTGTTGTGTTCTCCATGACCGGTTCGATCGACCAATGAGTCGTCGCTTTAGCCGCGGCGCCGCCCGTCTCTGTGGATTCCACTATGCTATGCTGCGGCCCACCGTTTGATTGTTGTTTCAGTGGCACGGCCAACATTACCCCAGGTCAGGTCAGGACCCTATCAAGTTACAGTGCTCATGGACAGGAACGGATCATCCCTTGTGCTGCTTTTTGCCACCGGTAGCAGTAGTTGATCAATCACCTCTCGATCATATCTATCTTCGAGTTATTAGTATCAAGAAACCTGACAATTCACAGTTGGTCGGCATCGGCTTCAATTCATGGTGCCTCCTTTCGCCTTCGTTCGTCGTCCGTTCAAGTTAGTATCCTGTTCGAGATCCTAGTAGTTGATAACCACGGGGTTTAGGTGATTGGTTCAGCACTCACATCTCTCCATGGGTTCTGGTTTAGCCTTTCCAAGTTTGCACAGGGCCCTACTGTGTCACTGGCAGTGGTGTGGTGGCCTGCATTGCACATGCATGTATAGGCAACCCCCGTTGGGCTCGCTCGATCGCATATGGTTTGGTACAATGCTCGCATCGCACATGCACCACCTCAGCTGTGGGTGGTCACCTGATCCACCTGCAGGACCGGCGGACCCCCTCGGCTAGCGATGTTCAGAGTCGTCATGCCATTTCGCTCTCACTGCAATTTTTCTTCTCTTTTTGTTGATCTGCATGGTTATCTCCCTGCCGCCCCCAACACCTCTAGGTACAATACAAGGGTAGCTTGATGCATCATCTTCTCTGTTATAACATGTCCATCTTCTTGGGTAACAGCCCTGGCTGTGCACTGATTAATAATTGAGTCCATTTTCACATGTGCTAGCTCTAGAATTATCTCTTTGAAAAAAGATGTCTTTTTGATTTAGTGATCGCCGTTTCCCCCTCCCCGCGTCCCCTCCCCCCCCCCCACACACACAGGCGACACGGGTGGAACCAAGGCGGAGCAGACGCCGGGCCTTCTCCCCCTGTTTCCCCCGCCTCACCGCCGCCGGAGCGCTCTGTCGGGAGGCCCGTGCGGGTGCAAGGATGGTGGCGGCGGGGAGCTGTTCTCCCCGCCCGTTCGCACCCCACCACCTCCTCCCCCAGTCCTCATCCTCATCAACGGTGATGGCGGTGCGTCAGAGCTCGCTGGATATGGGCCCCACTAGCCTGGATCCGACCCTCCCTCGCCGGATTTGCGTCGTAGCGGTGGGGCCCTATGCGGGAGCGGGCTGATGCCGCCTGGGGCAGTGGGAGGCTCCTGCCTCGCGTAGTAGGGGGCGGCGTCCGGCAGCAGCTTCTTCCTGGCACAGGGCCCCTGTGCTGAGGTGGCTTGTCTCCCGCCTCTGTGCTCTACAGTAGTGGCCGATGGGCGGCGGCTTCAGTGCTTGCTCTTTGAGCGACCGCAATGGCCGCACGCGCTGAGTTTCAGCATGGCTGGTGCTCACGGGACTGGACCTTCCTTAGGCTTGGGTGTGTCCAGAGGTGTTCAGGCAAAATGCATTTGCTGGCCTCTGCTGGAGCCAACGATGGCGATGCTTGCGTACACCACTGCCTTCCGTGGAAGCTTTGTCGATGACACCTACACCACGCGAAGCGGGCCTGCCTTTCCGAAGGAAACTTCGCCTAGTTTTGACTGGGCGGATGGCGGCGGCGTAAGGCGTCGTTCTCATCCTTGGATGCGTCATCCTGGTGGCTCCCGCTTCTCCTTGGTTGTCTCTAGTTCATGTGGGTCGTTGTGTTGCTCGTCGGCAAGCTAGGTTTCGGATGTGGCTGTGCCGTCCGGTGCCGCTATTCTACGTCGAGTTGTGTCGCTGCTAGGCGAGGCCTAGGTGCGCTTGGATGTGAAGTCAGAGCTGCTTGCCATGGGAGGTGGCTTTGATGGGCAACGATGACACACCTTGTCCTGGTCCTCGCTGCAGTGGTGGTGTGCAGTGTGTAGGCTTCGGCGCTTTGCGGTAATGGCTGTTGCCAACCTTGGAGAGTCGGAGCTGCGGGTTGCTTTGGCAACCTGCTTGGTAATGATGACATTGGTGAGCTTCTTCTCAGGTTGCCCTTTGTCCGTTGGGGACGCTCGGGGTTTGCTGTTTGGGCTATCGTGTTCGGCTATTCTGCCGGTTTTCCTCCAATAAACCGTGCATTGTTCGGTTTTTGGGCCTAGTTTTTCTCATAAACCAGGTCAGTTCCATTCTTCTTTCTTTGAAAAAAATAGTGACGGCTGATGAGTCGATCTAGCTAGCATTCTAGCATCGATCTCAGTTCATCTTTCTGTGCTGAATCTGAATGTAGACAGCTGCTGCTAATGTGCTACGGAATAATATGTTTCCGTCACAGTCAATCTGAGTTCAGGCTATCAGCTTGTTCATCTTTGTTTGATTCTTTTGTCCGTTTGAGGGGAAAGGCACATGTGTGCTAGTTAATCGCCTGTTAGCTCCTGTTCTAGAAATTCCTAGTTTTGGATCATAGCGGTTGTCATGTCTCCTCTGAATGTATCTATAGCTTCCTTCCTTTCCTTTCTGTGACACTGATTCAAGATTTATTTCCTCATGCAAGGACGTACTGATTCAGACAGATGCAGCCCTTCATCATTCTTCTGCATAAACGTAGAATAACATGACTTACAGGATGACACTTGACAGTGATCACCGAAAAAACGCTGTTTGCCGACGGATACCATTTGGATGGAGGGCGCGGGAAGTTAAGGTGATATCTTTTGACTGAAAACTATTCACGTTTCCAGCGCTTTTGTGCAACATGGAACATGGGTGTCAGCAGGGGGCATATATTTGGTACAGATGTGTGACTGCATGCAGCACCATGCATGTTTTCATTTGCTAGTAGCATATAGCAGGTTTTGATCCATAGAATTTTTTTTCTGAAACGCCGCACAGCTCATCAGCTTTACCACTTTGAGCTAGCATCCTTTAAGGAAACTACATTGCAGTGTCCTCCTGAATGTGGTTAGTTTTCTGATACTCTTGGATTGGAGCGGTAGCTTGGAGGATTTGGAGTGTACTTAAATCTACAATTGGATCGAAATCACCGTTAATCTAGGATTACCTAAACTAGGGCTAATTGACGCCGGCGAATAGCTAGCGAGAGGAAGCTTTTGCATCATCAATGATATGGTGAATAATTCTGTGATGCCCGGGGAGCACGCATGATTCATCCAATCTTTACAGGAAAGAAAGACGAGGGGTGGGTTGGTTTCAAAAGGAAGGGGAGGAGGCCGGGAAAAAAAGAGAGAGTGGATGTGATCTTTGCAGTGTAGCATCATGATGTCCTCCTTGACGTCGTGTGGTACCTTCTGATGAAAGGCAATTGACTTAGGAGCCATTGAGGCAGCACGCAGAAGAGGCCCAGGCTTGTAGGGAACTGAACGCAATGAGGAGCGAGGGCATCATGCATGGTGCCTGTGTGACTGTGGATGGAGCACACTGCTGGTCCAGGCCCGCTGGTGACGCAACGGTGACGACCCATCAGGGGAGGTGCAGGGGAGAGGTCGATCAGTCAGTCAGATATATATACCTAGCTTCATGTATGTCTGTCTGTCTGTCTCTGAATTTTGTTTCTCTCATTTGCAAGCCACGCACATGGAAAATAAAGCTCACAATATCCTGATGATGTCATGCATGCAGTGGCAGCAAGAGCTGACCTAGATGAAGGTGAAGGTGAGTGAGAGAGCATATGAGCACGCATACAGAGACGGCGAGTACGGAGGTCTGCACATGCATGGCCGGTGTGTTCTTCAAAATTAAATACGATATTGTGATACTTTTCTACAATATAAATAGAATGAAAGATAGTTAAACATTACGAAGTGCGAGAGACAGAAAATGGATTGGGTTCAGCCTGAGAGCCCAGCCATGCCATGCCAGTCCCTGATGGCAGATGGTACCACCACCACACCAGCAGCAGCAGCAGCACTGTGTGGTCGTCCGTTGATGAAAAGCCCGGCCGGCACATGATCAAAGCCAGGCGGCCGGCCGGCCAGCCAGCAACCACCTCTGTTCCTCATGAACCCCTGCCCATGATTATTCGTCCCTCCCTCGCCTCTCAATCATTTACCAGCTGCTGGCCGCGCCTGACGCATGCAGCTGCAGCCTGCAGGACGTGTACGTGCGTGCGTATACCTGCATCGGTATCCATGCATGCATGCCTGGTGCCTGCCACGCTGCATGCACCTGTATTCACCCAGAACCCACCACCATACCATGCACGCATGCATGCAACTGTACGTCGGATACGGTGACGACCCTCATCCATCGTCTCCGTGCATCCTTCCGTGCAGTTTTCAGTAAGTGCGCGTACACGTACTGTGCTGCTGTCCAGTGGTATAGTACGTAGCACTGTACACGTACGTACGTGCGCGTACACGTACTGTTGTACGTGCTACACTCAGTTGTGAAACGCCATTCAACTCCGGATCATGGAACAGACTCTGTTGTGTGCGCTGTACATTCACTGCTTTTATTTCTCTCTCTCTCACTGTGTGTGTGCATGGAGTTGGAGACACGACGAGTGTGGTTATTACGCTCACATAGTCACCTAGTACGAGTACACTGTAAACGCCAGTGTGCACGTCTTTCTTGACAGTGCGTCGTCGATGCACAGTTTATGCTTATGCATGATTGTGTTGTGTGCGACATGATGGTAACTAGAGTAAAATTTACGGGCGGTAACTGAACTTATCGTGTGCACATCTTTCTTGACAGTGCGTCGTCAATGCACAATTTATGCTTATGCATGACTGTGTTGTGTGCGACATGATGGTAACTAGAGTAAAATTCACGGGCGGTAACTGAATTTGTCGAGGGGTGTCATCCAGGTATCCAAACTTCCAAAATGCATATCTAGGTACCCAAACTTACTAATTGTGCCCTTTTATTACCAAATCTTGTAATCAGAGTTAAAATGCTTGCGTGGCGGGCTGACTGGACAATGACGTGGCCCATGACACATGGGACCCACATGTCATCCCCTCCCCCACTTCTTTCTCTCTCCCCTATTTCTTTCTCTCGCTGTGTGCCTGCCGTGCACAGCCCGCCGCCGTGCACACCGCCCGCCCGCCGTCGTGGCCTCGCCGGCCCCCGCTCCTCCCGCAGCATGCGCCGCCGCTGCCGGACCCAGGCGACGCCACAACCACCACTTCCATGGCGCGCGGCCATGCTTGCCGCTTGTCCACGTTGCGCCCCCACTGGCCCACGCGCCTCCCGCCTGCCATGCTCGCTGCGCACCGTCCTGCCCAGGGTCATGCTCGCCGTGCGCCTACCGTCGCACAACCCGTCGCGGTGCCCGCTGTCCGCCCGCTGTCGCGCCCCCGCCGGCCCACGCTCCTCCTGTCGTACGCGTCGCCACCACCAAACCCTGGCGATGCCGCCACCGCCACTACCTCCACGGCGCGCGGCAACGCGCGCGTCTCCACCACGATGCCGTCGCGTGCGTGCGCCTGGCAGTGGAGCGAGTGCCCCGTGGCGCCCCGGCCATCCTCGGCCGGTGGCCCAGCCCCGCTGAGGATAGCGCGAGCAAGAGCCGCGTGACGTTGGTGGGGGACCCAGGACGCATCACCGTGATTGGTGCCTTGGAGAGCACGGAGCCGAAGTCCGCTGCGGACGACGTCGTCTCTAGGACCGCCACGAGGCCAAACATGTCGGTGGGGCTGGAGTTCACTGATGAGAAGAGCAGCAGGACAACGGCAAGCGCGCGGGACGGCGCGCAGTGAACCGGCGGGTGGGCGGCCGCGGGACGGAGGGCGAGAGGCGCGTGGGCCAGCGAGGGCGCGGCGGGGGCGGGTTGCGAGCATGGCCGCCCGCAGCGGCAGGGGCGTACGGCCGGAGGAGCGGGGGTCGGCGAGGGCGCGACGGCTGGCGGGCAGGCGGTGAGCACGGCGGCAGGCTGCGCATGGCGGGCACACAGCGAGAGAAAGAAACAGGGGAAAGAGAAAGAAGTAGGGGAGGGGATGACATGTGGGTCCCATGTGTCATGGGCCACGTCATTGTCCAGTCAGCCCGCCACGCAAGTATTTTAACTCTAATTACAAGACTTGGTACCAAGATGGCACAATTAGCAAGTTTGGGTAACTAGATATGCATTTTGGAAGTTTGGATACTTGAATGACACCCCTCGACAAGTTCAGTTACCGCCCGTGAATTTTACTCTGGTTGGTAGTCCATAAACCATGTAGGATCAGGAATACTTCGTGGTTGACTGAATATTTCAATTTGGGAAAAAAATAACTGATGACACGTCTGCTTTGCTTGCCCTATAAATATGATAATATAATAAACTTAATCAAATAAGCTTCATGCTCCAAGCAGTAAGTTTAGTCAGACCGCACACTTGAACACGGGAGGCTCCATTCTTAGTGTACCAAACAGAACATGGGATCCTAAAATTATATTCTATACAAACATCAAAACCTAGTCTAATTAACCTACATATATGGGCATTACTAGGGTCGTAAATAACAATAATTAGTTGTACGTTATTCAAATCTAAGTTGAGGAACTCATACAAATCCAGTACACATGTTTTCCAGCCTTTTTATAGTTCCTTACAGGTTTTCCAAGTAACACTCCACTTTCTTCTATATAGATAGCTTTGTTGATCTTTGTTCATATACAGTAGTATATAACCCAGTTGCTTTTCTTTTCTTTTACCAAGCTGATTGTACACTAAGATCCTAACCCAGCAGATAGAATAATGGAGTAGATAGTTCCCTCGCTCGTTGATGGCAGACGACGCATCTGAAACACGAACCACCCAGACCCAGAAGCATACGCAATGCAAACTGAACATGCATGGAATGGCATTAATTCACAAGGGCTGCAGAAAAAAGCTCGTAGACGTAGCAGCTATGAAGGAAGAGTAGTAGTAGTTATTACAGCATCAGCAATGGTGGCAGCCATGCATACACAGATGACAGATCCACCGGCCACAGCCACCCCGCTGGACACGGCCGACGATACGCGCCGCCGTCACTCTCGCCTAGGGGTGGAAGCGCTGCATGCAGGCGTGGCAGGTGATCTCCAGCGCCGCCGCGGACGAGGCGGCGGAGCCGACGAGCCGCCTGGCCGCGATCTGCTTCATGCGCTCCACCCGCTCCACCTCCTCGCGGGCGCGCTCCCAGATGGCCCGGGCGCGCGCGAACTCCCGCTCCGCAAGTTCCAGCTCCCGCCGCGCCATCTCCCGGACGCGCTCCGCGTAGGCGCGCTCGGCCGACGCCATCCGCGCCTGCTCCGCCGCCTGCTGCTTCACGGCGCGCACGCTCACGTCGGCCGCCGCCGGCGCCGTCGCCTGATGCTGATGCTGATGCTGATGCTGATGCTTCTGGTGCTGGTGCTGGTGCTGGTGCTGCTGCCTCGCGCCGGCCGCCGGCATCATCATCATCATCATCCCCGACGACGCTCTCCTGCTCTCGTTTGCGGCCGGTGGCGACGACCGCGGCGGAGCTGGCGCCACCGGGTGCCTCGGCCCGATGCTCATGGACAGGTCGAGGTCGAGGTCCAGGTCCAGGTCCGCTCGCGGGTGGTGGTCCACCGCCGGCACGTCGCGGAGGACTCGGGCGGCTGCAGGCGCGGGGATGAGCAGAAGCTGGAGCTGGATCTCTCCCTCGCCAGCTTGCTCCTCCATGGATGAAAGTAATTGACCAAGAATTAATGGGAGGCGGGAAGCAACACGAGAGGTGTATTTCTTGCTTGCTGCTGGCCTTGTTGCTAAGTAGCCAGGCGTGCGGGTGTTTGTTTGTAATATTTCTGTGTGTGCTGTGTTTGTGTAAGTAATATGGGTGTTTATATGTATCCTCTCTGAGGGAGGGAGGGAGAGAGGAGATGGGAATGGGTTGATGTGATGTTACCAGAATGCCCTTTGTATTATTATCTGAAAGACACTGCACTTAGCTAGTTAATAGGGACATCTGTCGTCCATGGTTTAGCGGCAGCTGCTGATTTTGTGTGGTCCAGAACAAGAAAGGCCTACTGGGCAACAACCTTATTGTGGATCGGATGCATGCAGCTGCATCAAATCAAACTCATAACTAGGAGCACTTTTTTTTTATTAGCGTTGTGGAGTAGTACTATGTTGCACTTCTTTCCCCTATGGCGGAGTTCTGGTACTTTGTAAGTTCTTTGTAGTATACCAGTAGTGGCCAAAGTCGAGGACGTTTGTCACTTTGTGCGCACACACCACATGTCCCTGCAATGCGAGGCTTGTTAGGCCGAAACCAGGGGATCCTCCGTCCCGCCATCTCTATCACTATTCCAATTACTTTTCTCTTTGTTGTATACAGTGCAGAACAGTGCCGTAACAGTGTTTAGAGGATTCTAGGGGATCCGTTTGCTTCAGCCTTATCTCATCTGCACTATATTGTTCAACTTACGTCGTCGAGAATGTGAGATTAGTTTTTCGATGTGTCAGCTAGTTTCTTAATTTCTCCCAAGACACAATGACCTCGCCCATATACAAACACAATCCATCTCTACAAGCACACATGCGAGCACCGATGCATTCTAAGCACTCGGCGTGGGCAGATTCCACCACAAGCTAAGCAGTACGCTAAGTCTACTGGCACCACATGCTTATCTCACAGCCTCACACCGTCTATAATTCAAACTCCACTGTATCTACAATGCGCAAACAGTGTTTTACACACATCCATATACATGCTCTGATGAAGTAAGGCTAACCAGTCCTCTATTCCCTTTTAATTATGCATGCATCTGCTCAGCACGGATGCATGCATGCACGCATGACCTTTGATGAGGTAGCCCAGCAGTGAGAGAGGGATCTGCTGGCCTGCCGACCAAATCCCCAATGGGGCACGGCCACAGGGGGGAGGGAGGGGAGGTAGCTGAAGATCGATGTTGTTTCATGGCCGCTTTTGTTCCCACATGCTGCGTGTATAGCTTTACGGGTTGGCAATGGCGCAATAATGCATCGCGCATTGCATGCATGCACATGCCTCTTCTTCCCGCGCGCGAGCTGCTGGGGGGAGATCGAAGTTTCATGCATGCCTGCATAGCTGCTTGGCCGGGGTCACTATACTAGCTGCCTGCATCTTGATGCATGCATGCCGATCCAGAGCTTTATGCGTGGTAGGCCTATTAGGTTGTCCGATTCGTCCTGTAAAAAAAGATGGAGAGAAAGGGCACAAAGGCGTAAGGGTTAGTTCGAAAAGTGATGGTGGACGATTATTATGCATGAGAGAGAGAAAGAGGAGAGAGAGATGAATTGATCGATCAAAAATACTACTATTCGGCTACAGGCAATGGAGCTTCTTCTTCTTCTTCTTTGGAGCTGGTTGCCCTTTGCTCTTTTGCAGCTTCGATCGATATGATCTACTGCTTTATTTGTGCGTGCAGTGCGTTTTGCATTGGGATCATTGATGATTCGCTCTACGTACGCTATTTGATCGATCGTCGTGGTGTTCTTGTTTGTCTCTGCTTGTCACCCATGGAGGGAATATCCGGTGGCTCATGCATGGTGTTCATGCTGCATATATGCAGGCCAGGAGCGAGGACGGAGCAGCAGCAGCAGACAAGTTTATCTGTGGCGCATATATTCTCATGCATATGATTGCTCAGCGACAAATAATGGAATAAATATATACATAGGATTTGTTGCTCGATCTCTTATCAGCTTGAGGAAGCATTATTATTTACTTGACATGCTAGCTCTTTTTGTTGTTTTTCAGAATAATGTATGGAATAAAAGATAAGCTAGTATGTAGTATTTAGTAGCAGTACTAGGTATATGTAATGTATATATAGATAATAAAACCCTATATTGGTACGGTTGCCCAAAGTGGTAGAGACTGCATTGCCCCCAGCTGTTAATTCACTGCGTACCACTACTACCCTTGCATATTATTGCATCAATCAAAGTGGCCGATCGATGCGCTAGCTGCTAGTAAAGAAAGAATGAAGCCAGACCCCCTGCAGCAGCAGCAGCAGCAGCGGCAGGAGGAGGCAGGGCCATAAAAAAGATGCATGTGTGCATGATTCTATTTTCCCTGGGGATCTCTGCATTGCATCAGCCGTGGCGCCGTGGTCTTTGCTACCTGCAGGCTGCAGCAGGCCGGCCGGCCGGTGGCGCGCGCGTTCTCCCAGATAACACAGGTTAGTGGCGAGAAAAAGATGGTTGTGGCCTGGTGACTGGTGAGGTGACTCCAATTCAGTCACTGGCCGGCTAACGGCTCGAGACTGGCTGTGGCTGCCGGCACACATACACCGGCGGCCTCTGCATGAAATCATCGCATGCATGGCGCGCGTCTGCATGGGGGTAAAGTAGTAAGCAGCAGCTGCTGCAAGCTGCTGCCACTTTTGCCCGGGAGATGACATCACCATGTGTAGGCCTTGTCTGCCATGGCCCGGATTTGCATTACATATATGTGCATAGTGTTAACAGCCGTACAATGCAAATCAATCTCATCAGCGCTGATCGATTTGTGAGAGAACTCGATCGATCCTCATGTTATTAGCTAGGGATGTTTGCAAACGTAGTAGTACGTGTTTGTCAACTCCATTGTCCTGAGACGTGATGCATGCATGTGTGGATGATGAGTGGGATCTTAGGTATATCTCGATCTCGATGAAGTTTCTTCTTAATTATTAACCTGGAATAATATTTATGCATGATGACATGCATGGCCGGGACACGTAGATTCAGCTTTTAATTAATTTGGGTGGGACGACATAACAAAATGCCTGTCAGAACATCACCATTATATCTGAGAATAACAGTATAATCGTCCATCCGCTGAAACATATGCCTTTTGTTATGCAAGACTTTAAGGGATATAATAACTCTAGGGATCAGAAAAAAATGTGCTTACGACATACCGATCAGGTCCCTAGTCAAGACGTGCTGGGGTAATATAAAAGTGATGTCGTTGGCTACCAGATTACAGAGAATATAGCATGCCAAATCCCACTTTTTTGGTGCACGCAGTAGCTTTTTTTCTGGAGCATGGTAAAAAGAAGGCAGGGCATGCAGAGGGGGTAAAATTAAAGAGAAAAAGACTGCACAAGATCCAACAAGTGCATCCGAGTGCGTGGGTTTTGCTTTATGTGGGGGGGAAAAGCTGGGATCAAAGGGGACATGGAGCATGTCAGCCCACCATGAGTGTATGTATCCATGCACGCATGTAAGCTCTACCTAGGTCAGCTTTTTTTAGGTTTTGGGACCCTTGTGCTCTCCACTAACTAAATTCTAGCCTGCTCCTCCTACTGCTACTGCAATGCTGCATGCACCAATACATGACACTACATATATACTTGTATCGATCATATGATCTCACCAATGTTACTACTTACTACTAGTAGTGAGCAAGTGACACATTGGTATGAGAGCTTCAGGCAAAGAGCCTCTCCTTTTGGACAATGATTTATGCATCATGGTCCTTCAACCTTGCGCAGCACCAGCAAACCCCAGTGCAAGAGAAAGAGAGGCTTTGGCCACCATGCATATAGCATGAGCCACCCTCCTCCCCACAAGACAAGGGTTTTTGCCCAATTCCATCATGGACTGTTCCTTTCACTTTCCTATACGCCTAGCTCTCTATCCTTTGCTTTTGCACTTTCAAGGAAACCACTGCTCCAAAGCCACTACTTTGGGCACATCACACAGCACTACACAGTACAAGTTCCTGTGTGAGTTCATGTAGGGCGGTGTGTTGTCAACATTTGCAGGCTTCACAGTTCCTCAGGTCATTGGAAAAGGGGGAGAGACGCTGACCTTACACTGTCTCAATGCAAGCAAGCTTTACATATACGTATATCTTAACCTAAGTGAGGGAGGGCCACAACGCTGGTCTGGTCATAGGGAATGTAGAATATGTGTCAGGTATATAGCGTACGTTGGGCAGTATGCTCTTTTCCCCGTGCCTTATTTCAGAAAAGAATATAATACACTGTCATGATGAGGGTCTTACACCACATAGTACGTTACAAAGTATTGTTGACAGGCCAGGAAAAGGGAACAGAAGAGGAAAAAACTTAAAAAAAATCAATTCTACACGCAGGTAATAAGAAGACTTTTTACAGTGGTTGTTACAACCGCCTCTAAGCAAATGATTTTGTAAATTAAGATTTTCACATGGAGGTCAATATCCATATATATATATATATATGAAAATTCATTTCTTCATGCGCATGTAGCTACACTTACCTGTATATCTCATGATTTTGAGGGTATCTGGTCGAACGAAAGGTATGTACACGAAATATGTGATAATACTAGACCATCTGTGGTGGTATATACATGAAGTATGCGAGTATACCTGAGGTATGTGCACATACCTCATTGTATGTACTAATATAAATATATTATCGTAATAAATTAAAATTAGGGGCTGTTTTGTAATTTTTTTCGAGTGGTGATCTTTAAAGTATCTTAAAATAATTATGTGAACATACTCAAATTGATGAAGGAGTATGCGAACATACCCTTATTGGTTTATTAAAGGTGAGTGTAGCTACATGCGCATGTAGATAAAACTCTTCCTATATATATATATGTACTATTTTTAGAGGTGGGGTGCTTAAGACAACCGGCTATAGAAAATCGATTCCAAAACTAAAAAAATCACCTGCGAACTCATCGGTGCCCCCCTTTGATGATATGCCTCAACACGTCTACAACTCACCATGGTTCCGTGCCATGGAGCCTCCCCGGCCTCGAGGGAGCATGAAGTTGTGCCGTGTGAAAGGATGGCAATGCCCCGGGGGTTGAATTTGACACTAATTTCAAAACTCAAAACTTAAAAGCTATCGCAAAGTACCAATTCCTCCAATTGCTCAGAGAGAGTGCAACTATAGTTTTACATGATAAAAATGACTTGTAACCTAGAGCAAAATCTATACTAGCATGTAATATATAGGAATTCAAATTAATAATTTTAATTGGAGTGAAATGCATCCAATGTCCCTAAACTTATCCCGCATTCTCACCTAGGCCCATCAACTTTAAAAAACACACATCTAGGTCTATGATCTAATCCTAGTTCACCCGCCAACGGAGCTAATTGTTACTTGTGTGGCATCCACTGTGTGCCAATGTGGCCACAAAACATGCCAATACCCCCTCGCCTCCTAAACCTTGGGTTCTTCTCAAGAGAGAGCAACTGCCAAGACACACACCTTGTCTTCTCAGACTAGTTCACCTGTGCTGCTAGTGGGAACGTTCGCGGCGATGGTCGCGAGCATGGCCACGGCAGCGTTGCCAACAATGACTTGGCGAACATCTTCTCTGAAAACCTAATGGGAAACCAAACGGCAAGTGGCGCAGGGGGGAGAGAGAGAGAACTGCGGCCGAGGTGGCGCACTCTCGCACATGGTTTCGTGCATGGGGATCCCACACGGCCACGAAGCCGGTCGAGGGAAGGTGTTCCCCGTCACCCTTGTCCTCTTCAACCTAGTCTTAACATGGGAGAAGATACGATGGACTGAGGCGGCAAAGGCGCGACGAGGGTGGCGACGCCAGCTCGGTTACAGTGAGGGAGGGGCGGAACGAAACAGAGGAGCTGGCTCGCGCTAGAGCTGTGCGGGGTGAAGACGGGAGGAGCTGCTGCCATCTCACCCTAGCCACTGCCTCGCCTCTGCTCCCACATTGTGTGGCAAAGAGACTAACTTGTGGCATAGAGAGAAGGCGAGGGCGTATTCGCAATTTTGTGGCCACATTGGCACACCGTGGATGCCACACATGCAGCAATTACCTTAGCTGTGGGTGCTGGATTGCGGGTGAGCACTAGGATTAGATCATGGATCTGGATGTGCATTTTTAAAGTTGATAGACCTAGGTGGGGAATGCGGGATAAGTTTAGAGACATGGGATGCATTTCCCTCTTTTAATTGCACGAAAGTACAAAGAGAGAGAGAGTTTGCAAGCTGGTCTTTTTTCAAGGTATTGAGAAGTCGCGACTTCTCTCTAGTCATTGCACATAATATTTTGCTCCCTCTTGATCCGCGCAATCAAGTGCTCTGCCGTTCTCCCCTCTAGAGTGGTGTGGTATGGACTACAAACCATGTACACCACCTTGCATCCCTATTCCTATGAAATTTAGTGGCATGGACTTGTCTAAGTTGGCTAGAGGTTCATGTATATTTTGAGCTTGTGATCATTAAGCTCTTGTTTGTATGCTTCTAGATTCCGTTGAGTTTGTGTTTAACTTCATCTTGAAAGTTTCAAAACAGTGGTGGTATATATTATAAGTTTATAACTAGTTTTCTAATAACTAAACCATATGTTGGTATGTAATATATGAGTTGTGGCTACAGGAAATTCAGTAAAGTTCGTGGGAGTTTTTTAATTTCGTCGGGCTCTTGGCGCCCGACGAAACTAGTTACCTTAAATTCGCCGGCTACGCACTGCCCGACGAAATAAAGGTAAGTTTGTCGGCTTTGTGCCCCTGGCCGATGAAATAAAGGTAATCAAAGCTCTCTCAAGAGATTAATGCGTATGACTCAAGATCCTTCAATATACTCGACAGACTACCAGACATGTTCCGTTTTAGGAGCAAAACTTGCTCAGTAACATCAAATGGCTGCAAATTGCCCTTGAGCCGGTTTAAGTCGGATGATTCCCCCACAATTTTGATTTATAAATTCTGTAATATATTTCTTGCAATATAATATATAATATAAACAAAAAAAGAAAAAATAACTGAACCTGTCAATCACATATCAGCCAATGAATTTAAGTTCCATTTATCCACTGCCTCGGCCCATGTAAATTCGTGCTCTACGACGGAGCTGACAAAATTACGCAAACTCTATGTCGCGTCGGGTTGCGCGGGAGGGCGAGCGCATGATCCCGTGGCCTGCTCAGCGCGCTCCAACCCATGCGCGCCCCGTGGCCTTGCTCGGCCCATGCGCATCCTATGGGAGTTGGGCCTTCGTGGGCCTTCAACTGCTCTCCTCTGACTCCAATTTGCATCTCATTTTGCAATAACTTGCTGATTTTTTATTACACAACTTGCTGTTGTTTTTGCACATAACTTTTCCGTTGCAAATATTTCACAACCTGCTACACAAGAGGGGGGAGATAACGTGATGATGTTTAGACTATATTTGTACATAACTTGCTTTTTACAGAACATGTTTTCAAAAAAGCAAAAAGAAGATTACTTTTTGCTGCACATAACTGGCTGCAAAACGTTACACAACTTGTCACAAACAGAAACTTGATACAAAATCCTCCTGAACTCGCTGAATAATCATATGAATTTGCTAGACATTACGTAACTTGCTGTATAATCATATAAACTTGCCACAACAAGAACTTTTGCTACAGATCTCCATGAATTTGCTACATAATCCTATAAACTTACTAGACATTATATAACTTGTTACGTCTTTTTACATAACTTAATACATATATATTTTCATACACAACTTGCTACACGCCTGGGGGCATCGGCACCGGGGTGTTCGTGGGAACAACGGGGCGGCGCGGCCTCATGCCGGGGATGACAGGGGCAGCGCCCAGCGGCGGCCTCATGCCAGCGGTGACAGGAAGGCGATGGGGAGGATGGGGAGGTGGTGCGCTGGGGAAGGCGACGGGGATGCGGCGCATGGGGGAGGATGGAGAGGTAGCCCACCAGTGATGGCAACATAGAGACATCGTGCCGGGAGGTCGCCGGGGAGGCAGCGCGCCTAGGGAAAGGTCGCCGAGGAGGCGGCGCGGAAGAGAAGTGGAAAGGGAAAGGGGTCGCACGCTAATTGACCGGGTCGCGGCTTAGCCTCGTCCCAAAATTAACATGGTATTTTGTCAGGACTAACGAATTTAGCTAACTGCTTCCATTTAGATTGGTTCGACAGTTCATTGGTTTCTTATTTTTTTGTCGGTTTGGGATTGAAAAAACTTTTCATGCTCCTTGTAGTGTGGTATACGATTAAACACATATCGTCGCACCATTGGAACATTCTTTTATTGTATAATTTTTTCTCTTGACGGAACATTTTCTATTGGTGGAACACATTTTCCTTTCACTAGAAGAAATAGTTGCTCCATTTAAAATCTTTGTTCGGCCTATATATAATCTCTATTTTTCAGGGGAATATAAATTATAATCTCTCGTCACTTACACGACAAATAACATCAAGCAGGCCTATCTCAGCTCTCCACAGTCCACACCAGGCTAGAAGCCATCCTGGCTGGGCTCCTCTCCTCGAGGGCTTGAGGCCCACTATTCCACGCAGACGCAGGAGGAATTTTTTTTATTTTTTTATTTTTTTAATTTATTTTTTGTAGAAATAAATAGATGATTCAAAAAATTGCAAATATATACCAATACCGCCGGACCATCCGGCGGTATTTAAAAAACGCCGCCCTATCCGGCGGTTTAATGACGTGGCATCCTGTCTGCCACCGGATTTGAACCCCTATCATCAAACCGCCGGCTGGAGCGGCGAAATATAAAAATCGCCAGGGCACCCGGCAATATTTAAAAAACGCCGAATGGGCCGGCGTTTTTTAATTCCCCGTGGCGGTATTTAGGTCCTGTTGGCGTTTTTTAAATAATGCGTGGCGGTATTTAATCCTTTTGGCGTTTTTTAAATCATGCCGACCCATCCGGCGATTTTTAAATAATGCCGGCCCATCCGGCGTTATTTTGCTCCATGTGCATTTTTAAAAAACAAGAGCATAGTAATTTGTTAAATAACCAATATGAGTATACATACAAGCAAAATGGCAATTACAAAACTATTTTAACGTGGGCATGGAAACTATTGTAATTTGTACCGGTAAATTTGTATTTCTTTATTTTATGACATAAAATATTTGTTTTCTTTTTCTTGCTATGGACGACAGACAAAAACAAATTATGAGAGTACACGTTACGTTAAATTGAAATCCCAGCGTTACATTGAGTATAACATGAACAATTGATGCAGAAGTTAAAACGCAACATAGATTGAACTCGGATACATAATTCTCAATGTTGACAGCGTGGATTAACGACATAAATAAAGTTGGACACACTTGCGATGCCTTGTCGTTGTAGCGCGTAAGTCGCGCTACACAATTGACTTGCCTTAGGTAATTTGAAATGCTAGAAACGTAATAATAGTAGCAAGTTCGTCTAAGCGAATTGGTTCGGATACTGCTGCGATGGGCCTCCGAGATCATAGTAGCCGTAACCTCCGGATGGTGGAGACTTGGAGGGCATACGCTGCCGCGGGTGGTACGGGCATTTGCAGAAGGGGTCAGGGCACAGGGGATCATCTTCTAGTCCAACCACTATCGCGTTAGCGTCAGCCTCGTTTTTCAGAGAGTTAACGCGACACTCAAGGTCGTGGATCTTGGTCTTCAGGTGGTTGATATAGTCTTTGACGTAGGCATGGTGTGGAGGATCTACCCACTTGGTGAAGCGGCATGCCGTGTCAGTGGAATCCGGCAAGCATATATATCTTTTTTTAGAAACAATTTGAGTTATGTCAGAACAAAGTGTAGAGAGCGAGTTTGAGCACACACATAGCCAAAAGGGCATCTATAGAAGCGACGACCTCCATCGATGAACTCATCGAACACCTGCACGACACAATACTCACCACAACGGCACGTAGGCCACACCTCCGTGCGATCATCGTAAGGCCTAAGCTTGCGTTCGCCAACAAAGGTGTCTTGTCCCTTTAGCGGGAAGTCCTCCAGTGGACGTGGAAACATGTCTGGGCTTTGAGGACCTCCCCAGAGGAAGTGGTGGCTACGACATCCTCCACCCCTCCCTCCTCGGCCTCGGCCGCGGCCACGCCCCCTTCCTCCCAGCTCGGCCATTGCTCTCTCGCTCTGGTAGTGTGTTGTGTGTGTTCTTTGAAGGTGTGCCGTGTTTTTTTAGTCGAGATGGGGGTTGAGTTGTCTTCTGAAAACGAAAAAGTTGTCAGGTCAAACTGGAAATGGTACCGAAAAGGCTACGCAGGTGTTGTCACGTCGAACGGAAAATGCTACATAGGTGTTGTCACGTCGAACTGAAAAGGCTACATAGGTGTTGTCACGTCGAACTGAAAAGGCTACGAATGTACCTGTAACTGAAAAGGCTACGTCTTGCGCTGTCACGTAAAACTGAAAAGGCTACATAGGTATTGTCACATAGAATTGAAAAGGCTACGCATGTACCTGTAACTGAAAAGGCTACGTGATGCGCTGTCACGTCGAACAGAAAAGGCTACGGAGGCATCTGTATCTGAAACGATTGCATACGTGTTGTCACGGCCTACTGCAAAGGTGAAAGTAATAAAATACATGCTGACGAAAGTACACTGAACTAATGTAAGTCAACTCTGGAGCTATGATCTAGCTACGACCCCTCTTGCTCCTGCGTGCAGCTCTCTGGGTAGCCAAAGTGTGGCGTGACCCATGACTAAAGGGGTCGGGTGCCTGTCGAGTAAGTCGGCCAGGGACTGCATCGTGCCCTAGCGGCTCCTGTGACTGCGGAGTTTCGTGGGGTGGCGCCTCCTGTAGCTGTGAGTAACCAATCTCATCATGTCGCAGCGGCGACGCGAACAAGGACTGCGCCATCTGCTCTGCTGCACCTGGTGGACTGTGTGGAGCGTGGCCGGCTCCGTAGCTGTCGTCAGGGGTCGTGCCAGGTTCATATCCTGCAAATCAATCGCATGGATTAAAAATGTAAAGTAACACTTTAACAGGCACGACGAGTCTGCTGTATGTATGTGAATGCCACTTACCCCACTCAACGTCACGAGTCCGTGATGTCCCTGCAGCGAAGACGTCGTGGTGGTAGGTAGGGTGACGAGACGATGACCCAACATGGGTCTCGTATTGCGTACCTGTTGCATGGAACATGCATAAATATTTGGCGAACTCATGTTTAATAAAATTGACCTGTACAAGAAATACCTGGCGGCGGGTAGGTCATCGGCGGAGTCTGCGCAAACAGTGGTACCGGAGGTTGTACCGGAGGGGGTCGTGGCGGGTCTTGCTAGGGGCAACAGACATCGGCTGCGGTGGTGGATGGCCAACATCGTCGTCACGGCACGACAACGACCTAGTCACTCTTCTGCACAGCTTCGCTATCTTGTTGTACGCCGCCTTGTGATCTTGTGGGGCCATAGTGAGGGCAGTACGGCTGTACGTCGTGACGTCTGCATGGATCTGCCGGAGCACGTCATGCTGTTTCAAAAAGTTTGCATTAGTTTGTCATGAAGTATGAACTTAGATGTCTTCTAATGCGGAATCGACAATCAGAAAAGAAACTTACAGCTATATACGCCCCCTGGTCTCGCTGTGTAGGGTAACTGTCCGTGACGGACGGTGTGCGGCGGGGCAACTCCTGTGGCGTCGACAAGACACGAAGTCATGTCCGCGGGAGGTACCAACGGAGGTAGTGACCCCGGGCTCCATCCCTAAAAAAAGATTGATATCGTTAGTCCACATTATAAACCAATTATAAACTAACTAATACATTAACATAAGACTGCATGGAATTCAAAATAACATCACATAACAGTAACATAACATTGCATACCCTTGCATCGAATTCAAAATAATAACAAACTAAATGCCATAGTCACGTAATATTATTACAATCCATGATAGCAATTCCACATACACAGAATTCCAACTAATACAAGAGTAACGTAGCAGAGAAAGGTTCCAAACATTATGTTATTACAATCCATAACGGTAACTAAAAATCATTAAATGACTTCATTTGTTCCTCCACGATCGCGTTGACCGTGACTCGATGATCCTAGCTCAGGTATGTTCAACACGGTTCCTTGAGGTGTATTAGTGCATTTTTTGTAGCTGTGCCCGAACTCATTGCATTTCGAGCATATGACAATTCTTGGCCCAGCTTCGGCGTCATCCATGTTGTTACGAATGCGACGAGTCTTGCGTCGCCCTATCTGTTGTTTCATGTCAGGGTGAGGATTGGGTATGAAATCAGAAGCACCCTCTGCAGTACTAGTGAAAGTCCCCGCAATGGCGAAACCATATATCTCAGAAGTCCAGGTGTGATAGATTGCATCCTTCAGGTAATAGGGGGACACAAACATACGAGCGTTCAAACCTCCAACTTCCTGACATGTGGCTATGGCATGTGTACACGGCCTGTGGTATAACCTCTGTTTGTGGCAGGTACAAACACAATGGTTATTGTACAGGACACATTCTTGCACGTGCCTCTCATGATTGCCTCCTCTTCGGCCTTTGTCCCGACAAATGATCTCAAATCGATGCTCAGCGACACCCATGTTCCTGACACGATGTCCTGCGGCTTTTTTGTTTGCTTTGGCCATATACTCAAAAAATTTCTGCCCATATACGAGGCGGTGGTCTAGAAACACATTCTTTGCTGCAGGATGACGTTCCCGAAAGTATTGTGTTGTACGGTATATGTAAAATTCCACAATCCCGACAAGTGGCATGCTTCTGCTTCCACGTAACACCCAATTATACACCTCGGCAAGGTTCGTAGTCATAATACCACAACGTGCACCTCCTTCATCATGCAACAAAGACCACTTCTCCTTTGGCTCATGCTCAATCCACTCCAAAAATGACTTAATCGAACGACCAGTCCTCCGTCGCACATTAGGACCATCAAGGCCCACATTTTCCATTGCAATTGGCTCATCATCTTCTAAATTCGCACCTCTAGTACTTACTTCCGTAGCCTTCTTCTTTGTGACTTCATCAAGTTTTTTCCACAAAACATTGAATTTCCTTTCTTGACTCTGACTACACAACCTCTTAAAAAGTTTTGTTAGTTTTTTGTTCTTGAACTGCTTCCGAAAGTTAGCTCCCATGTGTCTCATGCACCACCGACTCTTCAGATCGACCCACTTTGCTATTCTTTGACGTTGTACAGATCCTTTCTGTAAATCTTGCACCGCTTGCATAATGCCTCCATGGCGATCATGAATTACACACACATCTCGCCGATCCTGCACAATACATGACTTGATTCGCTTTAAAAACCAGTACCAACTGTCCCCATTCTAACTCTCAACAAACGCAAAAGCCAGTGGGAGCACCTGATTGTTTCCATCTGCCGCAATTGCAGTCAGAATTGTGTCCTTGTACCTCCCTGTTAGGAAGGTCCCGTCGATGCATATCAGTGGGCGACAATACTGGAATGCATTGATACATGCCCCCAAAGCAAAGAAAGCACGCTGAAGAACACGTTTTGTCCGGTCCTGAGGCAAATTATAGTGCTTAATCTCAAAGTAACTACCCGGATTCCGGTCACACAGTGTGTTCAGCACACATGGCAGGTTGTGGTACGATGCTTCATACGTACCCCATCTCATTTTCAACGCCTTCTGTTTTGCCCTATAAGCTTTGCTGTAACTTATTTTGTACTGAAAGTCATCCTCTATGCTATTGATTATTGCCTTCGGCTCATATTCAGGATTATTTACTATCTTCGAGTACATATGTTGAGACACAAAATCAGCTGTCAAGTTACGGTGATGACTCTCAAGCTTTTCAAAGACGCATGTATGATGTTCAATTCTTGAAACGGTCCAGAAAATATCATACTTTTCCAAGAAAGCATGAACCCTAAAAGGACAATCATCACGTATGCACTTCACATCATAGACTTGTGGACTGCTCTTTTGAACTCTAAACTCTTTCTTCAGGCACTTAGCCGACCATCTTTGCACGGTCTCTTTCAGCTCTATCTTGCTATGGTAAATAGCTCCCACAGATACTTCATTCTCATTATATTCCCATAGAACCATTTCACCTTCATTTACTAGCAGTTCTGAGTGATCAAAGTTGGCACATTGACTTAGAACCTGGTTCAATATTTTATCTTCAGTATCTGAATCTTCATCAACAGGGACATTGGCCTCGGCATCCTCCCGCTGCATCTGTTCAACCAAACCTACAATTTCTTCACCCTTATCTACCTCACCCCTTGATTCCCGTACTGTTTCATTTACTTCACCTTGCTCACCTATATCAACGCCCACCTCGTTAACCTGATTCACATTATTTTCCACCACTTCTTCAACTGTTGTGGCCTCATCACAGCACCGTGAGCTTTCTGGTTCAGCATTCACCTTCTCGTATGCTTGCACAAAAAGAACCAGAGGTAACCCATGACGCAAGCTAACATCAACAAACCTCCTCCATACGACAGTGCTTTCTATTTGCACTAATTCATAATAAACAGGAGATGAACTCCTAGTTGTTACTGCTGAGATGCTCAATTGACATTCATCATAATCCAACTTAAAACAATTCATGAACCAGTTATACACTGAACGAAATGGCCTCTCAATTGCTTTGTTCAGCCCTTTTGTCACTGACCGAAACCCACTCAAATCTACCCCGAACTAACCGTAACGTATCTCTCTTTCACCCAAATATATCTGAAAATATGTTTTCTGTGACATGCCTGACCACAAATGCGACAACCAAGACAGTACTTAGCACATATGTGACCACATTTCTATGTAACACTAAATTTTCCATATATCGTAATGATTGAATATTCTATCTAAATCTAAAACTGGTAAATGTGCTAATGTCAACTAAAATAGTATGAGTATTACATAAAACGAGACTAAATCCGCTAATGATAATTCAAACTAGTGCTAATATTATATAAAATACTACTACTGTTACCTAATCTATTAATAATAGTATCAAAACTATTACTAATATCAAAGAATACTACTAATGATACTTAAAATGCTAAAAAAATACATGTTTCAAAGAAGATTTACCTGCAACCTTGGCCTCCTCTACTCTCCCTCTCTCTCTCCCTCTCTCTCCCTCTCTCCCTCCTGGGCGGCGCGCCGGCCGCGCCCTCTCCCTCTCCTCTCCCCTCCGCGCCCTCTCCCTCTCCTCCTCTCCGGCGCGCCGCACCCCTCTCCCCTCTGCTCAGGCGCGCGGCGGATAGCGGCGGGGAAGAAGAAGGAAGAAAGAAAAAAGAAAGAGGCGACCGGCGGGTGTATGGGCCTTAAACCGCCGTCCCCGCCGGCGGTTTTTAAAACACCGCCGTCCCCGCCGGCGGTTTTTAAACACCGCCGGCCAATCCGGCGTTTTTTGGTCCGCGGGACCCACCGGTGGCAGCGCCTGCCGCACTGCCAACCTGTACTGGCGGTATTTAAAAACCGCTGGACCCGATTGGGCTGGCGGTTTTTATATACCGCTGAGTGGTCCGGCGGTATAGGTCTATATTTGCAAATTTTTGAATCGCCCATTTATTTTTACAAAAAACGATTTAAATAAATATAAAAAAATTTCACGCAGGAGAAGAAAAATGACGCCGAAACACCGCCGCAAAATCACACGAAACGGGGAAAAAAAATCCTTTTAACGGCTCGTCGGCCCTCCACGGAAACGAAGTCCAGTCCAGCAGAGGGACGCGAGCCGAGAAAAATCTGGCAAAATCTCTCGGGGCCGCGGCGACCAGGAGAAGAAGGAGGAGACGGCGGCGATGGCGTGCCGCGCACTCGCGCTCCGCTCCCTGCTCCTCCCCGACCCGCTCCACCGCCTCCCGGCCGCCGCCGCCACCTCCTCGGCCGCGGCGCCACCGGTCGGGAGGGCGCCCCGCGGCGCCCGGCGCCCGCACATCCGCTGCTGCTCCGGCGGCGGCGGGGAACCCGGCCAGCCGCCGCAGGAGGCCGTGCTCCAGGCCATATCCAGTGAGTTCGTCGTCCCGCGCCGCTGTTTTATGAGTTATTCCTCCTTGCTTGTTCGCCGCTTGGCCCGCGTCTGCTAAGTCGCTTTAGTTTCGGTGCTTGCTCCTGCTCGGTTGATTGGTAAATATCGGGATATCTAATTTATTTGCGATGGATAGCTTCGTGGGGTTCCTTCGGATAGGTTGTATTGGCCGTTTTTTAATGGAATCGGCGTGAAATGGGATTCTCCTGTGGCTTGGTGTGGCTGAGCCAAGTTTTGGCTGCAGTTTTGCCCCGTATACAGTGTTTGCTTGCGTGTTCTGTGGTAGGTTGAACAAGATAAGCACACGGCTCTAAATAGCATAGATCAATCGGAGCATTGATCAATGCAAGGCCCTGCACGTTTCAGCTTGTAAATTGTAAAACCATCTTGCAAACTGTAACAATCTAAAACCTGGGGGGCCCAGATCGAGTGTGGATTGTTACAGTCCGGGTTGTTTCAGCTTGAGACTGTAGAAGCCACAGTTCACAGTCCCAATCTAAAACAAGCAGGGAATAAGGATGTAAAGTTACATATTCTGCTTGCAGGACAATGTTTGGTTAGTGCTTACTTTCTCATATTCGTGTGCTTTCATGTATGTAAGGATTCATCATTCTTCATTCACGTGTTCCACCGAACCAGTAGTTTTGCTAGACTTTATTCCATTCTCTACTTCATACTTGTTTTTTTCTTTTCTTTTTTTTTTTCTGAAACCAGAGGTTGCAAGGTCTAAAGGAAGGGTTGCACTGACAACAAACATGGTCATGGGTGGTACTGTGACGGATGATGCAAGTGATGAATGGCTCGTTCTGGATCAGAAGGTGTGTCTCAATATCCAGTTTTATCTTATTTTCTGTTACAACTTTAAGTACACAAAGATGGACCTATAGTGGGCACTCTAGAGAGAAATTCACTCCTAATTTTTGAGAAATGCAATGATAACCCTTTATATAGACTGTTTATTTGTACCAATATTCCTTCTGGAAGCCTTAGCTCTGTGACATTACAATACTAGCTTCCGTATTCATGCAAATATATGATTTATCATATGTTCTGGTTTCCTGAAATGATGGGTCATTGAAAGCTAGGTGGCATGACTTTTAAAACTTTATGACACAGTATCTTGTGGTATTGCACCATCGACCTTTTTGGGAAACACAATAGTGAATTAGAACATCTTGTGGTAGGCTTTCATCTTCAACATGCTTTTATCATGATTATTTCTGATGCATGCTGATCTTTAATCAATGTTTATGCGGCCAATTGCATCTCATCTATATCATTTTTGAAATTAAATGTTGGAATGAACCTTCAAAATTTTAGAGTCTATATTTCATTTTAGGCGATACTTACTATGCTATGTTTTTTGTGCTTCACAGGTAAATTCATACCCCACAGATAGAGGGTTTACAGCAATTGGCACTGGAGGTGATGATTTTGTGCAGTCAATGGTAGTTGCTGTTGAATCTGTTCTTCAAGAATCCATTCCCAAGGTTAGTTTTGACTTTTGACACTTCTTAGAATTTATTTGTACATCTTGTTATTGTGGGAGATGATGTAGTTAGACTGCTAGTGCTCTATGAAGAGTCAGGTTCCTACATAGCAGTCATTGATGATACCGTTAATAAGTTCAGATATTGTTACTGTGATGGCACATTCGGTGTTTTTACACTAATTATTTGTTGTTTATACATACATGGTAGCAGAACTAATACTTACATGAAACTTTGCTTTCCCATGTGAAGACATGGATAAAAAAGCTGTGCTAGAAGCTACAAATTCTAATGTTAGATTTCACATTTTATAATCATTCCCTTGATTTGTCTCTCAAATCCGCTTCATTTATATCTTGAAATGCTTTGCACAGGGACGGGTATCTCAGAAATTGTCTTCAAGAGGAAAATATGTTTCTGTAAACATTGGGCCAATTCGTGTGGTTTCTAGTGAGCAGGTAATCCCAATTCCCAAGTTTCCACTTTATTCAAATACGTCCATACCAGGAAAGTGATGACAATTTGCTCAGTTTGTTTTTTCTGTTCATTCCGTTTTGTATAGACATTCACTCATTAAATTACTGGCCGCTGCTTCAGGTCCAAGCTGTGTATCGTGCAATGCGAAGAGATAACAGGATGAAGTACTTCCTATGAAGTGCAATTGCACGTCATGTTTCCATAGTTCATTCCATCTTGTAACAGAGTTCTACCATGCATTTTGTCATACTTGTAAGTACCCAATCAAATAAAACTTCTGTTTAGATTGACTGGTTTGTAGTTAGCCTTTTGTGATGCCAAGTTTCTCTCCTTGCAGGCTGGAGCTCTGGTTAATTCAAAAGGAAATGGGTTAGACCTTTTATGTGCCATTCAAACCCAACAGAAGCTGCTCGAATGATCTGGTCAAGTAATTTATTTGTTTCGATTACGTTCTGTAGTGCAGCGGTCATAAATAGCTACTACGCATTTTTAAAGATGTATTTGTTTCAATTTAGATGTATTTACTACTGTATAAATCGTCAGCCCGTACAAGAAAGCTGTATGAATAACGGTTGTAGCGTTCCTAAATTGTCTCTACGTGTGCTTTGCTCCTAAACAAACTGTCAGGCGACAGCGCTGCCATTGACGACTGTCTTTTTAACGCAGTTACCCCATAAAAACTGGCTAAGCATATATTATTACATGTATTACAAGAGTCGCTTTATGTTTGTAAATTATTATGTATTCACCCAAGGAGCCAAGGAGGTAAGGCAAGAAATATACGCTGCCAAGCGACCAAGCCTAATTCAAACCATGGTAAATTGTTAAAGCATTGTACCTTGTGGGGACGAAGTGTGTTTGCCAAATTTTGGCCAATTTTGACCACGTTTGAATTTGTATAAATATTTGGCCAAACAACGAATTTCTTGTTCGTAGGGTTAATTTAGGTGATAATTAAGCCCTACAAATGAGAAATTTATTATTGGGCCACATATTTATATAGATTCAAATATGACCAAATTTTGGTCCGACCAACTTTGGCCTTCAACCAAACATACCCTTTTGTCCCCTTGCTGAACACAGCCTAAGACTAATTCCAGCGGGAGAATCATTACACCGTCTAAATTTAAACTATACTCAATATACAGTGTTACTATTGTGTATATTTCGTCCTTTGGTTTGTTTTTTGTCGCTCCTTTGGTTTGTTTTTTGTTGCTCTGCTGAACATAACGTAACGTCAGTGGTGTGTGTAAAAGGCTCTAAAAAAAGCCTTGTAAAAACCCTTTGGTTTGTTTTTTGTCGCTCTGCTGAACACAACCTAACATCACCGTTGCGTGTAAAAGGCTTAAAAAAAGCTTTGTAAAACATTGTAGATGTACTATAACCATATTGTAGATACACTATATACATTGAGCTTGAAATAAATGATGAAATATAAGGTGAGATAGATTGATCGGTGAGGTCAGTCTAACAATTATTATAGCTATCGGTCAGATTACATGGCCATTTAAACAGACTAAAATGGATTATACGAAACTAAATGGATTAAACATGCTACATGCCCATTGCCCAACACAATTGACCGCTGAGTGGTGTTTAAATTGCATGTAAATGGTCTACAAAGATAAATTAGTTCATGAAATTGTAGGTCATGAAAATTGAGATTAGTCGTATGGTGAAAAACCAATGCGACGGTCACAGCTCATATTTTAGAAAGAAAACATTTCTTCTAAAAAATTTTCCTTAAACATTTAGTCTCGTTAAGCCATGGCTCTTGTCATGTTAGATAGAAGCCCTAGTCATATCGTTTTGTAGCATAGAAGCCTACAACAAATAGCCTATACAAGTACATTTCAGCCATGTCAATCACCACGCTGCAAATCCACACCTTGTTCTGATGTACCTTCATCCTTTCATATTCTTTGGTCTTCCTTTTTATACTCTTAAATCACCTACATCAGATCAAGTTAGTTACTAGCTCAATATGCAGCTTCCCAACAGCTTAACTTTTTTGGCGCCGATTTTCGTCTCGACCAGATAAAAATACCATCCCACCATGATGTTGCATGTTGTAATTGACTACCTTACACTGTTTTTTAGATCGCATAATTAACTATAGTCAATTGAATTAGTCTACCAATATGTGGTCTCACACGGGCCAAAGGGAGTCAATTTTGGAGAGAGTATACGTTGAAAGCTAATAATGTAGAAATTTATATAGATCTTTGCTTAGCTACCTATTTTTCCATAAAAACATATGTGTAACTGATTTAGTTTGTTTTTAGTAACGATAGAGCTGAGTAGTTTTGATTTACATACAAGATGTTAAGATGTTGAGATTTTGACTAGTGTTCATAGCCCTTGTAACAGAAGGAAAGTGTGCTTTTTTTAGTTCCAAAACATTGCGACATGTCTGGTACGAAGATTGGATAAAACTTGAAAAGATATCAGCCTTGCATGTGGATGGCATCGATCCTGAGCAAAACAACTGATGTTACCAAAGTTTAGACAACTCTCCGATCTTCCCAGATCACCAGCTCCACATTTAGGAAACAACTGACACTGCAGTTTCCCCTGCATTGCCGTTACCCAAGGTGTGACGGTTCTCTCAAAACAGCGCGAGCCACACACTACAGGGCTGCTGCAGTGCAGTTAGTGATGGCAATGGGGCAGGTCCTGTGGGTTTTAGACCCGGCGGGGGCGGGTCTGATTTCCTCCCACAGGTCCGTGGGTTAGAGAACCCGAAATATGGCTGCGTTCGTTTCTGGGGGTTGGAAGGGGGGGTCTATTCCCCCGATTTTGATCCTGCAGCTAATACCGGTTAGACCGGTCAAACTTCGGCCTCCTTCCCTGCCCGGCTGCCCGGCTGCTCGCCCCACCCTGTCCTTTCCGTCCTCCCTCCTCGGTACCCCAACCTCGGCATCCGTCACCGCCCAAAGGCTCCCTGGCAGCCGCCGCATCCCGGTCCTCGCCCTCCGTCTCACGAGCTCTAGGCCGTTGCCCCTCCACCGCGCAATCCCACAGCCTCCATCCATCTCCTAGAACCCTAGGTCTGCCACCACGCCATGGACGCCACCGAGATTCTCCTTCACCAAGCCGCGCAGCCGGGATTCTTCTCTTCCGCCCTTCCTCCTTGCTAGCAAGCGCGGCAAGCGCCAAGGATTCGCGGAGAGTGAGGCGCATGGCTGAGCCTCCTGGCCGCCGGCCCAACGGCCAACCATCGCCTCCCCTTCGCCGTGCTGGTCCACCAAGTGCCGCTGCCGCCCCTCCCTCTCCGTCACGGCGCAATGGCAAGGCATGCGACCCTTGCCGCTGTTCTTCTTCCTATCCGTCATCCGGTTCTTGCAGGTACCACTTTCACTATGATTTGTGCTCTGATAATGCTGGTTTTACAGGTTCTAAACATTTTCACTTTGATTTGTTCATAATCCCTCTTTCTTGCAGTTGACTGCATAGTGAGCGTCCCATCTTACTAAACTGTTGGTGTGATTTGTAACCGAGATGCAATGATCTGTAAAAATTATCTGTGCATTACCTGTTTTCAAAGGCATCATTGTTGTGGATAGTCTCATTTATTATTCACGCAGGTAGTGGCTTCATGGAATAATCTCCTTTATTGTTGTTGTCGCTAGTCTTAAAGCTAGTTTTTGGCACACTACTGAATTGAACGTGCCAAAGATGAGTACCTCTGCATTTCTACCTTGCTCAATGATTACTAGAACTCCAATTTCAGCTGAACTTTAATGAGTTCGATAATTATTACCACAGCTGTGGCGTTTTCCATTTCGTATACATATTTTTATTATGGTTTATTGGTGCATCTTACGAGTGTAACACTTTGAAGGATTTTTATTTTTAGCATGGCTAATATAATCTTTCGCTTCTGTCATTGTTGTGCTGACCCGACATCAGTTTGCAGGATGGATTCTTCGAGGCTTTCACACTACGATGATGACGATGACGAAGACAACATGGACGAAATAGATCTCCTAGCCCTTATGTACTACTATTACTACCACAATGCATGTCGTCCTCAACGCCAACCACATCGACAACGGCTATACTCTGGGAATGCATGGGTTCATCACATTCTAGCTCATGATGAGTACTACTACGACAGCTTCCGGATGCGGAAGGACCAATTCCTGAGTCTACATCAACTATTGGTCGATAAGTATGGTTTACGTAGCACAAACAACATAAGTTCGGATGAGTGTCTAGCAATATTCCTCCATATCGTCTCAGGTCCCCACTCAAACCGGTCCGCTGCAATTACTTTTGGGCATTCCAAATCAGCTATTAGTATCAAATTTCGTCATGCACTTAGAAGGGTATACAACCTTGGGTGGACATCATAAAACCATTAGATCCAACTTTTGCACAACCACACTCGAAGGTTAGTAGGGGTGCATATTATCCTTGGTTTCAGAATTGCATAGGTGCTCTCGATGGGACTCATATTAGGCTTCAAGTTAGTGGTGAGAGAAATTTGAATTTCATTGGACGGCACATGGTACCAACTTTCAATGTCCTAGCTGTCGTTGATTTGGATTGTCGTTTCATATTTGTCTGCTCTGGGCGTCCTGGATGTTTGCATGACTACACTGTGCTTCAACAGACGTTAGTGCAGTACCATACTCAATTTCCGCATCCTCCCCAAGGTATTATGGTTACACCTCCCATATCATTAGCACTGTGCTGCTTGCCTTTATCTACTCTCATTGACTCTATGTTTCTTTTGCAGATAAATTCTACCTAGTTGATGCAGCATATGGGAACATGCCAGGATTCCTAGGGTCATATAGAAATACTAGATATCATCTCCAACACTTTCGACAAGGGAACATGCCAAACACAATGGAGGAGCTATTCAATTACAGGCACGCTCAACTTCGATGCACCGTCGAGAGGGCCTTTGGACAGCTAAAGAACAAGTTTAGGATACTAAAATCTATACCTAATTATGGCTTGAGCATATCTGACCGTATCGTTGTAGCTTGCATGGCATTGCATGATTTTATTAAGGACAACGGCGGAGATCGAGGAGGTGATTGGACGCAAGCTTGAATCCAAGCAGGAAACAATGCTGAGGGTATCGAACCAGACCTTCCTGACTTGATGGAGGAGGTAGGAAATGAGGCAGACCAAGTAGACATGGATGGGCTGAGAGACATGATTGCTGCAGGCATGGCATCCGAACATTTTTTTTTTTGCTAGATAAGACCTTTTGTGCTAGATAAGGGCTTTTGCAAGTGATCTGGTGCATCATGAGATGAATGTGTGTAGTTGTCAAGTGTAATGAGGTAGATATGGAGATTAATTGGACCAGCTTGTACCCTTGTAGCTTTTGTAATGTAAGGAGACAACAGTAAAGGACCATTTTTATTATGTAATGTATAGGTACTATATTTCTTATGGACTATGCAATATTGCAATTCATTTCTTGAAGGCTGTAGGTTCTGTAGCATTAGTGATGTCAACCTTTGGGGATCCCTTCTGAACCAGCACAAAGAATATCATTTTATAAGCATGGATCTTAAATACTGAAACCACTTTCTGTCATGGGAGTGAGTAGAGCAAAACTAATCTGGGACCAGTGCTCCCAAAGGCAGGCAACCTGTATATTGCTGCAAGAACGGAACCAGCCAAGAAACGCAAGTTGGATGCTCAAACTCGTGAGATAAAATAATGTGCATTACACATGGATGGTCAAACTCCAGTATCCATGTTATAAATTAATAAATATTAAAGTGGACTCATGGTAAACATGAACAGCTAACAACCCATAATAAACATCTACATTACACATGGATGCAATAGTTCTAACAAAAGGACAATGTTTGAACTACCAGATACATCGATGAACAAGTGCAAATTGATGGGAGACCAAGTACGGCTACATAGGAGGCTGTCCTATCTTCATAAGGTAAGCTCTTTTGATCCAAGCAAGCTTCGCTTCAATAGTAGGCAAAGGACGATAAGCACCACGACGAGTAACGTCTACGAGCACTTCAGAGGCCATGACGGAGTCGGGGTTGACCCCTCCATCTAGCAGCTCTTTCATGAATTGCTCGTACTCAGCATCCTCCTCAGCCTTCTTGGAAGCACGGGATGTTTGCTTTTCTGTCTTCCAGTCAGAGACATCATGGTAGAAAGTTTTGAACCCTTCCAAGAAAGATGCTCTAGAATCCATGGGATCATAGGCCTTTCTTTTACCAGCAGATGCACTTGTCCTCGTTGTTAAACGCGTAGGCTGTGGAGGGGATGGATTGGAATTATGCATCTGGAGATCAGCTTCAGAGTCATTTGAGTCATCACTGTCCACGTAGTGTGTCGGGACTCCAGCTCACCCTCTCTCATGGCCGCCATCTTCACGGGGGCCGACATTTACTGGTTCCATCTTGAAAAATATAACATCGAGATCCTCTTCACGTTCAAGACGTGCACAAAGATGAAGGAACAGTTATAAAAAAATTATCTAATTTTATCAAGTGTAGTGCAAGTTTGGAATGGGTGACATACTTTTTCTTTGTCTGCCCACCACTCTTCAGGCATGTCGATGGCACCAGTACGGGAATGATATCCAGGACCACTAAATGTGTGGAGGTACTTCCAGCAGTTCCATCTCTTTTTCAACTCACGCCACTTAGATTTGCAGGGTTCCCGTGTCCAATCCCAACTAGTGTAGTCTCTCAAACGTTTGAGAACATTTTGTCTACCAAGTGAGTTTAAGGTTTTGTGTGGCCTATTGCCCGCACAACACTCATCAACCAATGCAGTAATGAAGAAGTCCGTCAAGTGCTGCGGCCATTTAGTTTTCGGCATGTCAAACCGTAACTGTAACATGAAGAGTGCTGAAATTGCAGATGTAATGGAATAAGTCAGATCTGGATTGACAATACAAGCAAGATGGCATACCTGACGGGCGACTTGAGTACGAGGTCGGGTGGTCGGCGCGAGTCTTGGTGAGGAAGCTGGGCCTCTGGCTGGAGATGGTGTTGCTGTTGTGGGGGTATGAGAGCAATGCTTCAAGAGTGGAGAGATCGAGCTTGTACCCTCGCTGTAGCTACCTGAGCTAGAAGATATGCCGCCTGACCTTTGGTGGCCAGGATGGTGGTTGCCGCTAGTAGCCAGAGCTGCTAGTAACAAGCACCTCAATGGATGTGGTGTATAGCTGGGAGCTTGTAGAACATAATGAAAGCTGAATGTATTAGCTATTGGTCAGCACATATGAAATGAAGTAATAATGTTGAAAATACTATGGAAAGTGGATATGATTAGATTGCGACATTCAATGAGACAGGTAGAAGCAAGGTAAGTTAATTGAATTTGTGACTTGAGGAGTACATTATAATAAAGTAACGTAAGGTTGCCTTTTAGGAAGCAGCTTGCTGATGATAGGATGAATGCATGGCCTAAATACTAACAGTGATATGTCTGAATTAAAATGTTCAACAACTGTTGCATGGTTGAATTATATATGTAAATTTAGTCACAAATCAGGTAGGTGCTGTAGAGTAGGTAAACTTTTGAACAGTGTAAATATTAAATTAGAGTCTGAATGTATTTTTTGGCAATCCTGTAGACAGTGGCACTATGAAATCTTCAAATGAAGAGGACCAAAGCAGTGAAATAATTTTTCAATTCTGCACCTACATGTATTTAATGGTCTTATTTATCAATTAATCTTGATGGTTGGTGTGTATAATGGGCCTGATCAATGCCGAATTACACATAGGCCGTAGACCTTGTTGGCTAGCATGTAAAGACCAACATCAGCATTGTACAAGGTATAAAGTTGTAAAGAACAATTAAAATTTCCTAAATCTTGGAGTGAATGCATGGAGTGCCAAGCACGGACTTATTTACATAATCAATTGATAGGGGCTACAACATGGAGTTCTATGGCAGTAACCGTGTGGATTCATTAATTAACCCTTAACTAGAATGTAGTAGAAAAATAGTAGTAGTCCACAACTAAGAAAGTGGTACCTGCAAGGACCGGTTACATAATCAATTGATAGGGGCTACAACATGGAGTTCTATGGCGGTAACCGTGTGGATTCATTAATTAACCCTTAACTAGAATGTAGTAGAAAAACAGTAGTAGCCCACAACTGAGAAAGTGGTACCTGCAAGAACCGGATGACGGATGGGAAGAAGAACAGCGGCAAGGGTCGCGTGCCTTGCCGTTGCGCCGTGACGGAGAGGGAGGGGTGGCAGCGGCACTTGGTGGACCAGCACGACGAAGCGGAGGCGATGGTTGGCCGTCGGGCCGGTGGCCAAGAGGCTCGGCGATGCGCCTCCCTCGCCACGAATCCTTGGCGCTTGCCGCGCTTGCTAGCAAGGAGGAAGGGCGGAAGAGAAGAATCCCGGCTGCGCGGCTTGGTGAAGGAGAATCCCGGCGGCGTCCATGGCGTGGTGGCAAACCTAGGGTTCTAGGAGATGGATGGAGATGAATGGAGGCTGTGGGATTGCGCGGTGGAGGGGCAACGGCCTAGAGCTCGTGAGACGGAGGACGAGGACCGGGATGCGGCGGCTGCCAGGGAGCCTTTGGGCTGCGGCGGATGGCGAGGTCGGGGTACCAAGGAGGGAGGACGGAAAGGACGGGGTGGGGCGGGCAGCCGGGCAGGGAAGGAGGCCGAAGTTTGACCGGTCCAACCGGTATTAGCTGGAGGATCAAAATCGGGGGAATAGACCCCCTTTCCAACCCCCCAGAAACGAACACAGCCTATGACGGGGCAGGGGCGGGTTTAGAATTCCACCCATGCGGGTTTCCCATGCGCCTCGAACTATGTAAAAAAAGCCCAATCCCAACCATCTTAAAACCTAACAAACAGCTCCAACACTCCCTAAGGTCCGCCCGTGTAGTCGTTGTTCCGCTTCCGCCCGCCGCTTAGGCGCCTTGGCATCCCAACCACACCACCGCCTTAGCAAGCGGCGGCGGCCACTAGGCTGCATGACTCCATGCTCGTGCAACCTAGGTTGGATGGTAACCAATCACGCCCTCAATCTCAGTCTCGTCGGATGTTGGGTTGCCCACCGGGTTTCGGGATCCGAGCGGCGGCAGATTTCCACTGGCCGTGAGGTTCGGGGCGGAGCGGGTTTGGTCTTCCTTCGGGGGCCTCCACCCACCCCGAACCCGCCCCGTTACGTTACCATTGCAGTGCGACCGGCCTCGCTTGCACGCAAGCGCAACCTGCTCCTCTCGCTGACTCGCTGTCCCTGCCACGCCTCCTCCTCGGCCACCAGCTTCCTCTGCAACCGGGATAAGAGAGGCCGCCGCGGGCGAAAGAAACAGGACTGAAAAAGGAATCTCCGAATCGGCCTCCCAGCCTGCCACGCTAGCGGAATCTTGAAGGGGGAGGGAACCATGGATATACTGCTAGGTTCTGGGAGATTCTTGGCGCGACGGCCTCCCCTCGCACTCGTCCCTCGCTGCTCTCGAGGCTCCCCGGACAAAAACGGCAGCGACAAAGGTGAGCGATCTGATCTCTGACATGTTCCTTTCTGCTCCAGTAAATTGTTTGGTAAAATGCGCCAGTGGATTGCTTGACTCGCGCTAGGATTACTCAGACTGTGTGAATTGTGATCCTAGTGTGTGGTATGGCGGATCAGTGATACAATATTTGCTACTTTCCCATCCCAGCCATCACATCAGGATGCAACTGCCTGCTTTCCTCGTTTTTTTAATTTGTGAAACAAGATTTCCTCTGCTTTTATTGAAAGCACTATAGTCGGACCTCATAAACGTAGCCACTGGGGAGTGGGGATACTAGCTTTACAGAATCAAGCAAGTTTTTCAGAGCACATTCTCAACGAAAAAAAAAAAAAACGAGATAGGCAACCATGCCAACAAAAGAAGCTAGATACTCGAGATTACACAGCAGCACCTGCTTTCCTATTTTAGGTGATGTGATCTGCTTACTTGATCGTCTTGGGCTTTGTATGCTAAGATTCGATCTGAATGCAATGCTTGCTTCATTTGATTTCAAGAGGGTGATAAGCAAATTTTGTTGCCAGCAACCCCAAAATGCAAAGGATATTGCCATTTATCGCTCCTTTGCGCATGATATTTCAAAAAAAGTTTAATTTGATAGGGCATGACTGAGTGAAGCTCCATTCAGAAATGCCTCCTAGTCAACTGGTGGTACTGGATTTTAATGTTGGTTCTGGAGGCGAGGAGAAAGGAAGCAACTACCTAGTGCCTGAGTGGCATAATTATCTCTACACCTGGTGAAACCTATGGAATAAACCAAACCTGTATAATGTTTCAAAAATAATTCTGATAACCAGATATAATTCACTACCTCATCAGGGAGGACATTGCTAAAAGAAAGTTACCATTGGTGGTTTAAACCTGTTGAACAGATTTTGATTGTTTAAATATTCTGATCTGATCCACCATACAGTCTCAAACTTCTTGCTTTCCTTTTTTTAACAAGAATAAAAAATATGCACTTTTACTTATCTGATCATAGGTAGTTTATTTTAATTTAAATATCTATATGGCAGTAGTTGATATAGATTTTTTTTCTTACTTGTCAGGTGAAACCTCGACTGACTGGGACAAGGCTTGGTCTACGTTTAAAAAGAAGGGGAAGAGGACCCTATTTTCGGATTTCTCACCAGACAAGTATGTGACCTGGAACCCACGGCGCAGTGAGTATCCATTGTCAGAAGAGGTTGATCCAATCAAGAGAACTGAAAGATCTAACTTGCAGCTGTGGACAAGTCCTCAGTTTACCTTGGTGGGGGCGATTATCATCGTCTTGACATTACTAATCTATACACTAGTTGTCCCTCTCAAGTAACCGCTGAAGTGACAACGTGATCTATAAACCAAGACTTCAACTGAGAAGTCTGTATTGTACATCTTACCGACATACCAACTATCGCAATATTACTTCAGCAACCAAGTATTATATAACAGCAGATTCATACCATTTCGATTAAGTAGCTGTTCTTTCAGTCTTTATTCCTCCATTATAAATTATAATGAAGAAATAGTTGGGGCAGGTAGAACAATATATTGGTTGGTATTCAATAATTATAGTCCATGCTGATACCCGTAGTGTCGGTTTTTGCATATTCTCAGTAACTGCAATATGTGATCATCAAATATTAGCTGAATTAATCAGTGAAGGGTAGTTTGGAGTGTTGGGACTGCTTGGACAAGTGGACATGTGCAGAATATCAATTAGAAGCTGATGGAGCCCATGATAATCATGTTTCTCGTTACAAACAAATTCAGGTAAAAAAAGGACAGATCATTGTCTTCATACAATTATAAGCCCTAGGCAGACAGGAATCTTGCTTAGATATAAAGCTATGTAACTAACCTTGTTTCCAAGGCCCTAAATAATTGGCCTCTGCCTCTTGTGTTGGGGGCATCAGGATGGTGTGTTTTAATTTATTATTGAACACAGAGGAAATGCAATCCTAAAATAACATATCAGGGCTCTCACGTTATCTTGACGAACTTGGCTGTATATAGCATCTTGGATCAAGTCAAAGTGTGTGTATTTTTCATCTTTTAGACTTGAACAGTCTCCAAGTTTTGGCTCTCTTGTGACTTGTAGCAGTCGGGATCTTGTTAAAACAGATTGGTTGTGTTTTGAAATGCAAACCTGTAATTTTCAGCATTCTTAACACAGCAACACAGCAGACTTTTTAGAGTATCTGGAGTTGGTTTTGTGTTATCTTCGGTCCTTCACTAATGATAAAAAGACTGTTTACATTCCAGCTAAAAAGAGTTCTTAACATGCAAATTACAATGTTCTGTGAATTATTACTGTGATGGTTATTTTTACCTTCTGCTTTTGCTACTCTTAACTGCTTTTAATTTTGCTACTCTTGCACTGCTTTTAATTATAGACACTAGCAAACAGAAAACTGGTTCATGCTGATGACCAATACTTTCTTCCCCAATGTGAGCGGAATAGATCGGTCACAGGGTAGTGTGTCATTCCAGTCAAGGGCTCTCTGGTTTCCAAATAATTTCTTTCATATCTTTGGCCCATCTGTTTCTGTATTTTAGTGGTTCATTGGTTGTGCATTATTGTACAGATTATCAAAGATGTCTTAGTTTATATCCTTTTTTTTTTTTTTGCACTTGCAATGTCCATGACTTGGAAAACTAGACCTGCGTAATTCTAATACTGAATCTATAAGATTTCTGACATGAAAGAATCTCTATTTTTTACCCTCCTATTCTTGTCCGGATATCAATTCCCATTGCTAGAGTTAGATTACTACCTAGACTACATCATCTAGAATCACCACGGATAATTGGACAGCCAGACAAGGTCAATTTTCTATTGCTATCCAGCTGGAATGCTGAATCCAGAACTTAGCCGGTCGCAATCCAATATTTTTCAGATCAATTCTGTGACTGCCATACTCAGAACACTAGTTTGGCTGGTCGCCATTGTTCTTAGTATATCAGATCTGGCAACCGGCAAATGTGGTTGATTATTCCCATACAAGTAGTACTTCAATTATTATCACTAGTATTCGTATTTTTGTACAGTTGGCAGTCCATCCAGATAACAGAATACAGCAAAAGGCCAAGCAGCACACTGCACACAAGGAAATGACGAAACGTCTGATATGAAGGTTGGCTAAAACTTGGAAAGATGGATGCCTTGCAGATGAATGGTGCCGATCCTGCCAAACCAGGTCAAGTAATTTCGAGCAAAACAACTGATGTTACCAAAGGTTAGATAACTCTCCGACCTTCCCAGAGACCCAGATTGCCAGCTCTCCATTTGGAAAACAACTGACATTGCAGTTTCCCCTACGCTGCTATTATCCAAGACGTGACGGTTCTCTCAAACAGCGAGAGCCACACACCTGCGAGGCTGCGGCAGTGTAGTGCGACCGGGCTCGCTGCCATGCAAGCGCAACCTGCTCCTCTCGATGACTCGCTGTCCCTTGCATTATCGAAGACCCTTGGATCAACATTGGATGCACGTGATCCAAAGAAATGTTAAACGTAGTTACTGAATCCGAGTCCTGTTTGAAGGGTCTCGTCAATTGCACCATGATGTGCAAAAGTCCGTGACACCCGTTGACCTGTCTGGATATGGGTATTGATATCCATATGACTGGAGAAATGCTCCTAATCCAGCGACGGTAAAACTACTATAGCAAAACGTAAGCTTCCTCAAACTGGCATCTTTTTTTTTTAAACAACAACGTTTTTAGTCCAAAGTTGGAGTAGACTAGAGTTGAAACCCAAAAAAGTCAGCAGAAAAAGGATAAAGAGGGAAAAGGGAGGCAAAAGATTTTTATTAAACTGAAATCGCAAATTCAGGATTATTGAAACAACAGCAGGGTAGCCATAAAAGAAAGACCAGCGAAGACCAGATATATACGTATTCAGAATACTGCACTACGCAACTGCGGTTACAACTCAGCATGAATACGATTGCCCTGCATTATTTATGTGGTGGAAACACAGCACGCCGGTGGCAATTAAGCCATGGACACATGGACGATATTCAGCAGAATACACAAGATCAAACGACGGCAGATGCTCGTTGATTCTGTAGCTGCTAAGTTCACACCTCCAGTGGCTGCTTCCTTCACTTGTCCTACAAAGGGTAAATATGTGAATGTGATTAGGAAGCTGTATGTTAAACGTACATAAACCTGATGCTTGTTCAAGTGTTTTAGCTCTCCATTCAAACTCGATTTTGCCACCATCCAATCTTTGTTGCGGTTTGTTCTGATCTTTGCTCGAAAGCTTATTTCCCAACTCTGGGAAGGTCTCCGTTAGGTTAGTAGTTGAGGGGTAGTTTGGCAAAGCTACAGAGAAGGCCAGGCTGACCTGACCGGTGGTGGATTGGCAGTTGGCGGGCAGCAGACCACCAGTAGTGCCTGGGCCCTGGGGTGGAGGACCAGTGGTGAAGAGGTCAGGATGGGTGCGAAGATGACAGTTGAGGCAGGAGGCGACAGTGAGGAGGCTGCCATGCAGGTAAGGTATGGTGGCAGCATAGTGGGTAGCGGAAGGAGCAAGGGAAGCCGCAGGAAGAAGCCATGGTACTTGCTGAGCACTTGAGTACCCGGTGGACAGATTCTAAACATAGCTGGATTAACAGAGTAGCTGGATTAACAGAGTAAGAGCAGAAGTGTCATAACTCACCACTTGGTATTGTTTCTCTTCTTTGTAATAGCGGTTGAACCCCAGAGTGTCCTTGATCTCCTGAAAAGATGGCAAGATGCTAGGTGGAGGTACACCGCCGTCTTTTATCGCAATTAAAGCATCCTGCATGTCATAGAGTTGTGTTATGAACAAGCACAGTTTTCTAGTCATCAGAATGGAACACCTCAGAAGTTGCAAGGTAACTAGATAGAAATTGTGGTTTGTTAGCACTAAGAAGATCTTTGAGAATTAGGGTATATTATCATTGTCCACTAAATATCCATTGTCGACCAATACAGTGCAAGGCGATGGATGAGGTGAATTGTGCATTGCTGTGAGTGGATGAAAGGGGAAAACTAAAATAACAGAAATGTTGCGTTAAAACTGACAAATAAAGGAATAATAACAATACAAAAGATCACAAGGCCTGCTATAGATAAGAATGCTAATATCAAGGTAGGTGCTTCCGGAAATCACAAATAAGAGATGATCGACTATGATTACTCAATAGACAGCTCTGGCCCTAACCTATATATTGTCATATATTCATAAACTACCTCCAATCCAAATTATGGGTCACTTTGGCTTTTCCTAAGATAAATTACTCTACCTTTCACCACGTATAACATCTATAATATTAGTTAAATGCACTATCAAGACACATTTCATGGTGATTTGTTGAAAATAATTTGATGTTGTAGATGTTAGTGCATTTTCTATAATCTTGGTCAAAGCTAGAGCAGTTTGACTTAGAACAAAGCTAATGTGAGCTATAATTTGGAACAGAGGAACTTAGAAAAATTGAAACGAAGGGAGTAGCAAATTACACTACTGTGAAAGTATGGTCAGTGGATATACCAAGTTTGCACATCCAATCAGCATATATTATTAAAAGATATTCATAGTCAAAGTTTAAGATATTTGTTTGCAAGCATTCAAAAATGCATGTTTGACTGGAGGGGTGACTTAGAAGATCTCTAGGTCAATCCAAACACCAAAAATATGTATTACTCCCTCCGAATCCCTTACAATTTGGGACGGAGCTGCATGCATGTGTCTGCGTGCACGTGTGGTTATTTAGTGAGGAGGTTAGCATGCATGCAGGATTAGAGAGCTCCTGTATGCACGTCTGTTTAATCGTGGCCATGTGGAGTGACACATGTTCAGGAGCTTGGAATAGGATTTTTTTTTGAGGAAACAGGAGGGGGTAAACCCCTACTGATTAAATATATATTAAGAAAATAAAAAAAGTTTGGAATAGGTGCCGGTGTACAGACGTATGCGAATGGTTTGCGTGGGGACAGTTTTTGGTAATAGAGTCTTAATGATTTAATGTTGATCCACATTCTATGCAAGTGGACTTTGGCAGGCACCCACCGACGTCCTTGCATCTCGCTGCAGAGCCCACCAGGTGCTAGTAGGCAACAACGCAGGAGCTTGCAAACTCCTGCCAAACAAGTAAGAATTGCATGAAGGCAACGCGGCAGCCTGCAAGCTTCTGCTTGCATGCTTATTCTCTCCGCACATGAAGACATTGAAAGGCAGCTTGTGTTTTAAGTTGATTTGGCACCATAGGAGGTCAGTGGGAGATTGTTGTTAGGGAAGATTGTGTGGGATCCGGAAATCTAGAAGACATCAATACTGTATCTTGTCAACAAGCTACTTTCACAACTTCAGTCTATAGCAGTTCAACACCTAGCTTATATTCGCTGGGGGGCAGAGAACTGCATTGGAGTTTCCAGCACAGATAAACACAATTTATAGTTAGTTAGTAGTCCTTTCCCAAGCTCAACAGATACTTTGTTTCCTGAGTAACTCATAATAAATAGACTTTATAAATCAATAAGTAGATGATTAAGGAAAGAGTGTGAAACTTATGGAGAAAATGACTGGAACATCCTATTCACATGATCCACCGATGAGGTATAACATAGGCATAGAGAATGTGTAGCCAGCTAAAAGTACAAGAAATCAGAATTAGATGCACCAAGGAAATGTAGTATCAGGAGGTAGCAAAAGGATCAATAATAATTATGATTTCTATGAGAAATTTGGCACTCGTAACCTCATCTTTGATCAAATATAAAGAAAAACTAGACTGCGAGGGCAGACTCCCCCAGTTTATCCCTAAGAAGGTATCAAGATTCAAACCCGGGACAGCAACAGGCCTTTCATCAACCTCCAGAGTTCAACGTTCTACCATTACTCCATGAGAAACTTTGGTATCTTTTATCAACACAGATAAAAAAAAAAACGAATAATGCTCATGCTTCATATAAGTAAGGAAACAAACCTGCATTGCACGCATTGATACTCCAACTAAGGATAAAGGATAAACTGCAAGCCTGAAACCAATAGCTTCGAGTTCAGCAGGGCTCAATATGGGAGTTTTACCGCCACCTTCTAACATGTTTGCCTGGAGAAGAGTGTAAATGTACTCATGGTTCATGTCAATGCTAGAGAGAGCAACAGCTTCAAGCAAATATTAAAAAGATCAGCTGGACTAGTCCTTGCTAACAAAATAGTGAGCAGTAAAAGTAATTTATACAGGCATGCTTTCCAATTCAGACTTGGGGAATATGAGAAAAGGGTAATGGTGTAAGCAAACCAGTTCATTCTACACCTAATCTCTACACTAAAGCTGAGTCCCAATGGAAACACAGTACAGCTAGGGAGATGAATCAAACCTTAACCAACAAAAGTGGATATGACCATGCATATAGCATTGGTTAACTTGACTACAAATCCTTCCCAAGTGTTTTTTCAATGACTGGTAATACAATTATTCACTTACTAAACTACATGACAATTACCATAAAAAAGGGTGGTAAATACTAATTTAGAGAAGATATGTTTTTGGGTATGTCCTTTTGCCACCCTAGCCAAATTCATTGGAAGCTTTAAAGGTAAGACAAACACTGACAGAAAATGAGGAGCGTTATATAAACTCGAATATGTATGAATACAGGAAAAAACCATAACCATTGGATGATTATCAGTCAACATGTAATTAGAAAAGCACCAAAACATAGAATTCGTCAAACCATCTTTGGAATTTCTGGTGCAACTGCACAAAATGCCTTCATCTCTTCAACTGAAGCAAGGGCATCGATAAACAGAACGTCGGCTCCAGCATCAGCAAACGCTTTTACTCTCCATAATGCTTCATCAAGAGAAATAGCTTGACGGGAATCTGTCCTTGCTACAATTACGATGTCAGAGCCACTTTCCTTCCTAGCATCTATAGCAGCTTTTATGTGCATGATGGCTTCCTCCCTTGATATGACCTTCCTTCCTTCAGTATGCCCACATGCTTTAGGTGCCACCTTAAAAATGTGAAATGCCAAATAAAATAATTAAGGACAAATGAAATAGAAAGATCTATTATGAAACTGAAAGTCTTCTGTCCATACTTTGACATAACCCAAATAAGCTAACTAAGCAAATATAATCAGAAATGTACAAGCACTGTATTATTGCATCCTACAAACATAGAATTTAACAAGTCAACTGCACAGTGCGCTACTGTTTTTTGTTGGCCAGCGGCAGGGTTTATCTGTCCAAAAGTATCAGGTAGGTCACAAGATTAAACACGTTACTGCAAACAGCGGGAGTTAAATATGACACAGATCACATGTGTTATGGAAGTTATTTCAATTAGTTAGGGATAATTGTGTTGCAACAGAACATATGCCATATGATTATATGATATGTGCTTTAACTCACCTAGATTTTTACTACAGTAAGTGCAACACAGTAATAACTCAATGGCTACATTGTTACGGAGTATAATAAAACAGAGATAATCTGGTTAACAGATTCAACAGTTTGAGATATATAATAGTTCCATTTTCATTAGACAAATCTAACATTTAGGAAGGTATTCAGTTTGAATATTTAAAGTAAGCTCATTTAAAATACGATAATGACAGTAGCAAAGCCAATCACTGGATTTAAGTCAAGACGATTTAGTTAAATTATTTAAGGCCAGCAGGCCACCAACATCTTTCCACAGCAACAGTTATTAAAAAAATATTTTATCTAGATTGAGCCTAACCGGTGATTCGTAAGTAACCACCAGCCCAGCAAGGGGGGAAAGGCTTCCAGAAAAAGAAAAGAAAAACACTGTAGGTCATACATTCGGGTAAATAGGTAATCTTTAAAAACATTCAAAGAAATTTTTTTGTGATTATTTGAATGCTGAAGCAATTATTGTTTGTGAGGAAACTAGATTTTGAAATATACACAAAATAGATAGTAAGCCAAGGCCAAACGAGCAACAAAAAGGGACCATTTTTTTAATAAAAATATTTCACTAGTCTCTGCCCCTCTCCGTGCATGCTCTTCCTTCTCATACACTCATACAGGCCAAATTCGTTCCCGCGCGCAGCCTATTTCACAACTAAAGCGTCCACCAGGCAATGCTCGGATGCCATACGAGTTCTAGCCGTGGCGAACCCGATGCCTAGGAAATTTTAGTGCCCAGGATGACTAGGGGGCACCATAAAAACCATGAGACCATAAGGTTTTGCAGTCGAGGCTGCTAGTTCAAATTAACCAAGAAACCATAAGGTTAATGCCAAGGCAAATTCTCTTATGAGTGTAATATTTCTTATTTGTTAGAACTATGGGCAGTGATCATCAGGACAAGTAGGAGCTGCTAATCTGTGAAGGATCAATCGTAATTGCTTGGACAACACACCTGATCCTCAAGCATAATTCCAGCAAAACCAGCATTAATATACCCTTTTATGGTTCTCTTGATGTTCATAGAGTTTCCATAACCATTATCTCCATCACCAATCACTGGGATTGATACGGCTTCATTGATCAGACGCCCTTGGTCTACCATCTCTCCATAGGAAATGAGGCCAACATCAGGCAAGCCAAGTCGTGCGGCAGAAACACAGAAACCTGAAAAGATATGAAAGCTCTAATGTGTGAGATGCCATGAGCACCTGAAAAGAGTTTCTTCTGGACAAGCACACAAGCAACAACAGAATAATTTCCATGGTAGCCCCAAACACAGATTGTGCGCTGTGACCGAAGAAATGCTAGCCACCTGAACTACATTCCACAGTTGTAATCAAACGGTTTCACCTTTTCACACTGGAACATTAAAACACCACTACAGCACCTCTAGCCCGAGACGGGATGGCTGTCGATGTGATATTGTTCCTCTTGCGGTTAACTTAGCATTTAGTTCAAATGATGCACGCAGTTTAATGCAATTTGAAATCCATATGATGAAGTTGTCAGCTTGTTTGGTTTTAGCAACAGATTAACGTGCAGTTCCTCCCCAGCCCATACAGATTATGTGTCCTCATCGGTAGAAAAACACACGAAATGAATTAGGATCTACTAGTAAATCTTGTACGATTGGCATCACACGGCGCGAAGCCAACCTATCAGTATCTGGACGCTCTCAAACAAGCAAGCTAAACCCCATCGCGAGGGTTTTACGACGACCGACACCGACAAAAACACGCGCGAGCGCAAAACAGATCACAACCAACCGCCGCCCGAGAGCGGCCGAGGGAGGGAGGGAAAGGCGCACGCACCGCCCATGAACCCAATGGGGAAGCCCGCGCGCTCGACGAGGCGCGCGCCGAGCGCGTCGAAGCAGCATGGCGCCTGGTGCGCGCCGGGCGTCGCGAGGATCCGGCGGAGCGCCGCGGCGGGGGACTCCCCCGGGCGGATGCCGCGGGAGGACTCGTCGGCGGAGAAGTAGGGGCAGCGCGCGGCCATCGCGGCGGGGGTCGGGGGGTGGGGGTGACTGGGCTCTCTGGGGGTGGCGGAGGACGGGAGGAGAGGGATGGGATGGGAAAGCCGGAAAGGGGAGTGTGTGGTGTGTTGGTAGGCGACGGTGACTGACTTGGCAGTCAACCTGCTAGTCAAGAGGGTTGGGTCCGGAATCATGTGGTTCACCAGACGTGCTCCCAAAATTTCCAAGACGGTGACTGACGCTTTGCAGCAAGGAGCTAGCGGAGTAAAGTTCAGCTTAGTTCTTAAACTTGTCTCGTAATCATGGTTTACAATTTCGTTTACTGTGGTTCGAAATTCGTTTTTACAAAAAAAACAACTTTTATAATTTTGAATTCTAAATCGGAAAACACCAAATTCCGGACCGAAATTCGTTTTCCGGTGAGTAGCGAAAACGGAAAAAAATATCAAAATTCGCTACTTTCTGAGCGAAATTGCGAATATCTCCAAAAATATTAACTCAGTGTTTTCCGAAGGCAAACCGGTTAAGAAGTCTTATTTTCAATCTCGTGCTACGAATCTAGGCTTCGAACTTGAAAAAAGGTTTGATTTACAACCCAACCACTCTCGAAGGAGGTTTCTAAGGCGGTTGCGCTGACGTGGTATGCGGGACCCACATGTCAGCGCATTTACTTTTTATTCTTTCTCAATGACATATGGGCCCCACTTGTCCTTCCCTTTCCATGTCATCATTTCCTGTCTCCCCTAATCTCCCTCCCCAAAGACTCCTTCCCCGACTGTCGGCCTTGCTCTGTCTACTTATCCTCCCTCGCCGGCCGTATTGAGCGGGAAACCGATAGGCGGTCGTCGGCACGACCAACACACGAGAGCTGGGAGATCTCATTGCCGCGGTCATCTCTCCTATGATGCGGCTCCGACCGGCCCCAAGTGATGGAGACGGTCCAAAATAAATGTGTCTTGGCGTGCCACCTGGCTTGACCTTCTAGCCAGGAAGGATACGGTGGTCGGAGAATCGTCCTACGGATGCACAGACAAAGCAATAAATATTAAATCCCCAGCCTTATCACTTGGATCGACTCACAATGTGACAATGGTTAGATCGATCGACTCACATCAGTCGATTGTCTTCTTGTGGGTTAGTAAAGAGAACGTAAAGCATAACAAGAAGATTGCAAACCTGTTTAAAGCATGATGATCTACCACCCTAGAGTGTGGAACATGCAAAAAAGTTCATCTAGAGCAAAAACACATCTAGGATATGTAAAACGGGGTGCCATGTGTATATCGATCTCTCGAGTTGTCGTATGCAAAAAAACCTGGCAGGTTTCGCCTTCTCCTCGGCATGCACCTTAGAGGGGCTGAGCCCTAGGCCCCCGCCGGCCTCCGCCGGCGGCCTCGTCGGCGCCCACGGTCCGCCGTCTGCCGCTGCTCGTACCTTCGCGGGGAGATGGTGCCTTTGAAGGGTGGTATTCCGCTCCGGCGAGGCCCCATGAAGCGTGAAGGGCATCGCTAGTCTCATTGCACCTGCTTCCTATTGCTGGCGCTGCAGCCCAACTCTGGTACGTCCTCTAGCAGCGGTGGTTTCTTGCCATCGCTCCTCCCTCTCACCCCTTCCCCCATAGATCTTCCAAAGCTGGACTTCTCTCATGGTTCCAAGTTCGTGAGAATGGTCGAGAGTAGTCTCAGACCTCACAAGGCTTCTGCCCGCTCGAATAGCTCCTTCTCTCATTGGGTGACTGTGGGAAGATGCAAGTTCAGATTGTCAGAGAGCTCAGTTAAACTCCTCCTTCAGTCAGTTATTGGGGATTTCCATTGCTCTTTTGGTGTTCTTGAGTTACAAGATCGGATTTTCAAATTTTAGTTCCTTCAAAAAGAGATTGGTTTTCTGATATACAAGATCAAGACTTTCTCCAATGATGTCTTCACAATTTTTTTCCATCTCTGGAATTCTGAGGGCTTAGGCAGAGCCAGACTTTCCAAGGCTATGGATGAGGGTAAATTCTTTGAATGGGTTACTGTCAAGTCCAAGAAGAAGAAGAGCTCCTCTCCTTCGTTTGTAGAAATTGTAAAAAATGGGCACCAGACCCCTCCTTCAGGAGCTAATCTTGTCCCGATCAAAAGAAAGTATGTCTTTGATCGTATTACTCCGGTTCTAACACTTGGTGTTCCTAGAAAACAAAATTTTTCTGGCTCTTCAAATTGGAAGTTTGGTATTAATTCCAGCAATCAAGTCGTAAATCCAGCAATTTTCTCAGGAAAGCAACCGCCATCTAGTGAGCCATACTGTAGTAGGTGTCTCTCCACCTATCATCATAGAAGAGCTTGCCGCTATGATATTAAATGTCATAAGTGCTTGACAAAAGGGCATATAGCTGCTAACTGCCCCAAGTTGACCAAAGCTACAACGTTATTATGGGTTCAGAAGCAAGATAGGAGCTCAGTGCCTGATCGAGCTGCAAATGGGCCACCAACTTTCAGCTCATTCTCTGAATATCACAAAAGCAAATCCATGGGCCGTAACCCATCGGTGCAAAGCCCAATAGAAGAAATGATAATAAATGTCCCATGGCCAAAAAGGCCCATTCCCAAAGATCAATTGAACAGAGGTGCCCCCTCGGTAACTGTTCAGAGCGACTCCTCGCCTTCTCTCGTCCTTGGTCTTGGACCCCTCGCCTCCCCCACCGTGCTCGCCGAGGCCGCTGAGGAGGCGGCCATGGCGTACCAAGCCTCCAACTCGGCACCCTTTGCTCCCAGAGGCATGACCTACATCAACGTTCCTGGGCGCAAGCAAGCTGTTCGTGCTGTCATGGCTCGGGCACCGGGAAGAAACGACGACGTTGCCATTGTCACCATCACACCAATGCCAAAAGTCCAGGTAACCTTCCACGCAATCCGGGAGGTCCTAGAAGAGTTTCTAGTTGTGCACAGAGGGATAGCTATTAGAGATATTCAGCCATGCCACCTTGGTCAAGCATATGTTCGGTTTGTGCATATCCATGATAGAGACCACCTGATTGAGAGAGGGTTACACCAGTTTGATGATGTGTTTATTAGCTTCGAGAGGCATAACAGAGGTAGAAATTGGAGAGCCATCAACTTCAATCAAGAATGTACTCTTATGCTACTAGGATTCCCTCTGGATTATAGGAAGCAGGAACATGTGGAAAGTTCCATCTGCTCCTTTGGCAGAGTTATATCCTGGGAGAATGATGAAGATCGTCTTGCTCGGATCATTGTCAGAGCCAGAGTCCTAGACCTAGAGGTTATTCCCACATTCATAGTGGTTACTGATGCTGAGGGCTTTGAGGGTGAATCATGGACTGTTCAATGCGAAATCCTACAGCAAGAGATGCTAGGAGCCCAAGCTCCAGATGAAGAGCCAGTTCCTAAGGAAAATGTTGATGGGCCGAATCCACCCTTTAATTTCTTTGGGTTTGGTCAGAAGGAAGCATGCCCTGTAGCCCCTAACCAAAATCAGAACAATGGTCAGAATAATGAGCAGCAGAACAATGACATCAACAATGCAAATGATCAAGATGTTAATGCTGCCAACTGGGATCTTTTGCCTGTCTTTCTCCCCCCAATTCTGTAAATCAACATCCCCCCTCAACCAATGATCCAGCAACAAGAAGTAGGTAATCAAAACATGGAGATCGACCTAAATGTAGCCATTGAAGACCCAGAAGAAATGTTGATTCACCCAGAGCCTGTTTTTCAGGGGGATCATGAAGATATTCCAGTCCAGATAAATGATGCCTTGATACAGATAAATGAACAGGAAGAAGATGCTCTAGTAGAAGAGCAATTCTGTGATGCCCCGGGCATCTCCAGAGCATTATCTTGTGCATGTTTTATTTAATTACCTCTCATAAGCATCATCTCATCTCATGTTAGTGTGCATTTGATTCATATGAACAAGCATGATGAAAATAGCTAAGTGATGCACTCAGTTTTGCATGAATGACGCTATACATGTGAGCATAACTTGAATCCTATGGAGTTTTAGGTGAAACTTTTTATACCAAACCTGTAGGTCTTGATGTAGTGAACAACTTTGTCAATTGGAGCTTGGATGTAAAATGGACTTAACTTAGTGTAAAGGGTCCTTTGGTGTCACCCAACAAACACACTCCAAATCTGAAATGTTTAGAATTCTTCATTTTTCTATAACCTACAATCCTTTTCATGCAAAGGTCCAATTGAGAAAGTTGTAGGCCATGAAATTGTGAACAACATTGTCAAAAAGGCTTTTGGGAGAAAATGGCTAGAAATAGGACGTTTGAATTTTCTAAGGAAAACAATTCTCTGTCCAAACTAAGGGCTGCTAGATAAATTCGAATTTAAATCATATTTAGACCCAGAATTTGAACTTGGTGATTTTGACAAATTTGTAGATCTTAAAGTTGTGAACATTTCATCCAATGGGCATATCTCCATAATCGGCTTCTAAATTTGCCAAAAACGCATTTTTTAGAGAGGGAGAAAACACACTCTTAATTGTGCTTCCTCTGAGTCACTGACGGGTGGGACCCACCCGTCAGAAACCCCTGCTCCCCTCAGGTTCTGGCCGCCACATGGCCGCCGGCGTACGGCCGGCGCACCCCGGCCACGGATCGAGCCTCTCTCTCCCTCCCCGGCCGCGGCTCTAAGTGGAGAGCGCTTCCATCTCAACGCTCTTTCCTCCCTTCGCCCGCACGCTCTGTTCTTCATTTTTCCTCCCCGCCCGCCATTGCCGGAGCGAGGTCGAGCTCGCTCCCGGCCGCCTCCGTCCTCTCCCGAGCCCAACCACCACCACACCGAGCTCTGCGCCCTCGACTCCACCACCCCGTCTAGACCTTGTCGCCCAAGACCCCTCCACTGCGGCGTATTGCACCGCCGAACCCCGCCGACCGAGAGCTCCCGTCGCCGGCTCTCCCCGCTGTCTCCCCCGTCGATTGAGGTAGCGGGTAAGCATCCTCGCATCCCCCTCTCTCTCCCCGACCATCCGCGGCGAGCCTCCGGGCTTTGCCTGGCCGTTCCGGCCGCGCGCCGTCAGTCCTCCCCCTCCCGGCGCGAGGAAGAAGAAGAGGGAGGAAGGAGACGGCGAGTTTCGCGGTCTAGCCCCTGGTGTTCTCTGTTTTTGCAAACCGGTCCACCGCACTGCTGTATGAGTCTTGTAGATCTCGCGTTCTAGCCCCTCAGATCTAAGGTTAATCACGAAGAAGTCCCTGGATCTACGATTTTACTTTTTATTCATTTAAAAATCAGCAGTAAACTTTAGAAAATCGTAGTATATCATAGAAAAATCCAAAAATAGCAAACTAAGTTGCATTGTAATCCTTGTAAATAGATCTATCTGTTGGGTCTGATGGTTGAGCAGGAAAAGACCTTTTTGCCCCTGATATTATGCATGCTTGATAAATCAATATAAATGGGAAATGTGGACTAAATGGTCTCCAAAAATTGTCAAACTTGGACAGCAGTGTTTTTAGGGTATATAGGCCCACTGTGATTTTTGGTAGCTCAAGTGTTCACTTTTAGTTACTGTTTTGCCCCTGCATGTGATTTTAGCATAAAAATAAATGTGGAAATGATAACCATATAAAAATTATGCTCTAAATGGTTTTACGCATTGTAAATGTGCTCCCTGTGGTATAAATAGCTCACTGTTTAAATGGGGTACTGTGCATGTCAAGTATAGTTGGTGTTTTGAAAATAATAAGTGCATGCATGTTTAACTTAATAAATAGGAAATGTGGTTTAAATGAGGGTCAAAAATTCTGAAATTTGGGCAGAGGCTTTGCTAGCATACCTAGGCTTAGTATAAAATTTGATAGCCCAAATGCTTACTGTTTATTTACTGTTTTACCCTTGCCTAGTAATTAAGCATATAATTAGCAAAAGAAAAGGGTTCTATATAAAAATAAGCTATATGGGGCTTTGTGGTATTTATTTGGGTTCTAGATGATGTAAGTAGCTCACCGCTGAAAACTTAAGGCTGTGCATATAAGGTTTGACCCTGTTTTGAAAATGGTAGACATAATGCTTATTTAAGTAAATAATAGGAAATATGGGACTAGTATATTTAATAAATGCCACAACGGTTCATATTATGAAACATAGGAGTATGTAAGTCTTAGTCTCTGATTTGGAATGCAATATAGGTCTTCACTACTGATTTAGAAATGAATGATAGGAATGGTAAGGTAGCTAGGTGGAAAATAGGTGCTTAAGTAGGCTTCGGTCGCTCCTCATGAATCGATGCTAACTCGTCACACACCCCCACGTTGTTATATGTGATATGCTAAGTTACCGTAGGTGATGGCTTGTACGATTTCGTAGTACTAAACAAGTTTCACTGCAAAAATGCATAACTTTACTCTATAAATCATGATTCCTTGCATCGCACTCGCATCATGAAGCAAGCATTGCATTAATACATGCTCCAATTGCACTATGTCATGCATGTAGATCCCGCGAGCGAAGGACACCCGCCGAACCAACCGATCGTAGAGGAGCCCGAGGAGGAGCTGCACCAAGAGCCGGAGGACCAGCAGCAGTGGCCCGACTTCGCTCAGCAGGCAGCTACTGACCATAGTGAGGAAGGTAGGTAGGACCATACTTAACCCAGCAAACAAATTATACTTGGTGATTACGCATATGCATTAGGAGTTGCTTGAAACCAGTTGCATTAGACTCCCTGGCCGCCCTGGCCCTAGCACCTACACATAGCGTTCGTAGAACGAGTATGCATAGAAATTGCTAGGTACGAGTAGACACGAGTGTGTGGACTCGTCGCGTAGGTGCTTTTCAAAGTTACAATAGATTACTATTAAGTCAATTATTACTGTTGCTCATGACTTAAATGGAGACTGGGCGGAGATTTATTTCAGTACTTACTCTTCTTAATGTTGCACTTTGGACTCCGCCCGAGTCGTATAAGGCCCGTCCGCTGTTCGTCTGCTGATCGGCATAACATTGCTAGAGTGCTTAACCGGAGAATGGGACCGGTGAAGTCTTATCTGGGTTTGTCTGAAGTTTTCGAGGCTCCGCCCATCCACTTGCTGGAGGCCGATGGGCCCAGGGGCGCTTGTACTCGAGGCAGGGCTGACCCAGGGCACTGTGGTATCGCTCCTGATGGGGCACAACCCGGGGGTTAGGTGAGGGCGCTTTGAATCTTGGGACAAGACAGGTGGAGATCGGGACTATATGTGGGAACGCGATGGTTAGTAAGCATATACCCTTGGCATCATAGTTATTCCCGGGAATTAAAATCGATTCGAATCGTTGATGCCTACCAGGTGTGGGAATGCCAATATCACTGTCGGCAACGTAGTAACTACTTAAACACTCTGTATCTAATACTCATGATTTTTGAATATCACATGTTTGAATTGAACTATTTACCTTACTGCAATTCACTATTATGTTGGTGGTTATATAAATGATGAAAACTTGTTAACTTATGTTACACACGACACTGTTTAAAACTAAAGGTTAAGGATCCACTTGCTAGTAAGCAGCTTCGCGTCAGACATAAGCCAAATCCATTAAGACCTACTGAGTAATTAGTACTCAGGGTTTGCCCCCATATTTTGAGCGCAGGTATGGAGTTCATGGTTTGCACTTGTGTTGGAGGTGGCGCACGCCCCCACTTAGGATGAATCGGCATGAGTGGCACAAGGGCAACATCGGTGGGCTCGATGTTGTTACTTCTAATGCAAATCTTTTGCGATATCATGGTGACCTCTGAACTTATCATTCCGCTGTGAGAAACTTTTGAACTTGCTACTTTATAACTCTATGTTGGACTTGTAATTTATTTGAAACCAGTTTGTAACTAAGTCTAATATTATGCTATTCAACTGCCTGTGATGATGTATCTGTTGTGGCTCCATCGTGGGTCAGATGTGTATGATGTCGGTTCCTCTGGGTAATGGTAACATCGGGGGTCAAATGACTCTCGACGGACGACCGGGTTTAGTTTGGTCTAAACACACTGCGGGCCAGAGGTGGCAGGTGTGCTTAGCCTGGATGAAATCGACGGTTCCGCCACAGCTGGTATCAGAGCCGATCATACACAGACAACAGACATGTCATCCAGTTTTGATTTGCAAACCTATTTTCGAAAACCCTTTTCGAAGTATTAGAAAAATGAGAGTATCGATATGCCCATATTAAGGATGTTAGTGTAATACCAGGTGACATCGCTAGCATTCTGACCTAGATAGAACTCATATGCATATTCGGCGCTTTGGGAAGCAACATTTCGGCCATAGCCATCCCCAGTACTGGTGGAGCGCTATTGGGATTTGCGGACTGTTGCGAACCCTGCATTCATGCCGATAGGGCAGAACTGTTTAAGGGGGGTGGTCACGCCATTGGAGTGTTTCGTGACTACTCTTCCTTCGACCAAAATTATAGCTAGATCCTGTTGGCCACCGTTTCTCTCCCCAGCAATTCCCCAGTACTGGAGGAACGTTGGGTGCGTTGGGAGAAATGGCGCCACTACGTCGTCCACCAGATGTAGCTTAAAGAAATTCGTGGATGCCACTTTTAGGGTTAGAGTGGTGATGTATGATGATGGTGATGATGTGGTATGAGCATGCATTTTTCTGCAGGTACACAAACTACGCGCGAAACTAAGATCGAGTAGAGACGACTAGTTGCATCAGAGAGTGCCGTGCATATGTGTCATCGAAATATCGCTAGCTATGTATGTGTATTGTATATATCTAGTGTGTGATGAGATGCCGAATAGGACGAGCCATGCATCATGTTTACTTTCATTATTCATATTTGGGGTCATTGCTAAAAGACGAATAAAGTAAATCGAAAGCTCAAAGATATCTTCTGCACACATCACCCCTTTAATCGTTGAATTATATGCAACGAATACCTATCACTGATTAAAAGTCTCTTATTTAAAACAGATGGCTAGGACCAAGCAAACCGCCCGCAAGGCCACCGGTGCGAGGGGACTTCGCTTGCAGCAGGGAAGGGCTGTTCCCCTCCCACCAGTGACCCACACCCCTCCCCAGCTTGAGAACGGGATGGTCCACACCCGTTGCTGTGAGGAGAACGGCCTCGCGCAGATCCTTTGTCGGGCTCTGCGTGAGATGAGGCGCAGACCGTGCCCCTTCTTCTCCGTGCAGACAGTGCACGCGGAGGGACACTACATGGCCAGTGTTGTCCTTCCCTCGAGCCACACCGCGGCCCGGCAGACGATCACTGTCTACGGGGCCAATGAGGAGGACGCTTACGACAAGGTCACCTTGGCAGCCATTACCTCACTCAGCTCCTCGGGTGCAGCAGGGATGTCTGTGCTGTGCTACCTCCCCACCGACAGCTACGACGACGAGTGGCTCCGTCGTCACAACATGCTGGAGGAGCGGATTGACACCAGTTAATGCCCTAGTGGAGGAATTCCCAATTGACATGTTAATAGACCACCAGGATGCCCAGCCTGAAGTGAACCTCGAAGACAATATTATCTAGATTGGCCGTGTTCAGCTTCATCAGGAGGTTTAGGTAGACCCTATGTTTGGATGCTGGAAGCTATACAGTGATGGTGCCTCACCCCTCAATCCAGATCACCATGCTATCTGGGAGAAGCTCTCCAAGCCCTCTGCAGAAAGCCAAATCACTGTGAAGATTCCTACCAGTTGGGCAACCTTCTTTTTTACTCTTCTGGCCAAACCTCAATTCTTCCCATGGGCAAAGAATTTTTTATCCTCTGAAGCTTGGAACTTCTTTACCCCAGGATCAAGCTCAATCCAGATCAATCTGCTCGAAGAATGCCCTAGTGCCCATGAGGTATCTGATCTGACAAACTAGGAGAACACCCAGAAGGCAAAAACTAAAAGTGTTTTTTTCATGAATGAAGAAAGGGTGCCTGATTATCTGCTTGAGTTAGCTGATGGTTCATCACCTTTTGTGACTCCAAATCCTCACACTTGCCTAGTAGAATCTGAGGTTAGAAGAAGTGACAGACTCAAGGGAAAAAGAAAAGGGTTAAGACTCCCGGTGCAAAGCTAGGGGATGCTTGGCTTGTAAAACCGACCCACCCATGCTCCAGACCTCGATTATCAGGAACTTGGGAGAAAAATTCTGCAAAATCAACCTAGAAGACCTCAGTGATTAGAGACTCAACCCCAAGAAAAAAGCAGACCCTGAAGGAAAGAAGCCTAGCAGCTCAAAGATCAAGAAGTCAAGCAACACACATGAAGATGATGAAGATGCAAGCTCGAAGAAAGCCAAGAAGTAAAATGCCCGGTCATGGTTGTGCCAGAAATTTTGCAGTTTCATCTGGCCAACCTATATTTGCTATGCATTCCCTTTTTTTATGCTTTTGGTCTTATGGCATGGTAGTTTCTATTAATGATGGGAACCTTTGCTTTATTCCTTGTCTTATTTTGGGGCAGACTTTGTGGTCGTGTACACTTGCTATGCATGATGTACTGGTTTATCTCCTTAATCTCTGGGCTATATAATGTCAAGCAAAAAATCCTGGAAGATTCTGTGCTGGAATGTGAGAGGCATGAGTGCCTCAAAAAAGTGGAACTCAATCAGAGATAAAATAGTGGAAACCAACTGTGATATCATATGCCTGCAAGAAAAAAAAGCAGAAATTGATCACCTCTTCATCAGAAATATCTGTCCAGTTACCTTTAACAAATTTGAATTTGTCCCCTCCATGGGAGCCTCAGGTGGAATGCTTGTAGCATGGAAAGGAAATCTTTTTGAGGGTGAACTGGTCTTTCACAACAACTTTGCTATGTCACTTGAATTCACCTCTTTGGTGAATGATGCATCGTGGCTTCTGACCAATATCTATGCACCATGCACAGCTGATGGTAAAAGAGAGTTCCTAGATTGGTTTGAAAACATCCATATGCCATTGGATCTGGAATGGATTATACTGGGTGACTTCAATCTGATTCGAAAACCACAAGATAGAAACAAGCCGGGAGGTGATGTCAATGATATGATGGCTTTCAATTCAAGCAATCAGCACACTTGGACTAATAGAACTGCCTTTGACAGGGAAACAATTCACCTGGTCGAATAAGCAAGATGACCCTCTCCTAGAGAGACTTGATTGGTTCTTTACAAACAATGCATGGACCCTAGCCTACCCAAACACCAGAGTGGAAACTCTAGTGATGGAAACCTCGGATCATTGCCCCTACTTGATCTCAATTGGAACTCAGATCCCTAATAGCAAGGTCTTTAGATTTGAGAACTATTTGATGCAACATGAAGAATTCCTTGCGGTGGTTCAGCATGCTTGGAGTATGCCTACCACTCAAACTGACAAAGCAAAAATCATCACAGGAAAATTCAAAAACCTGAGAAGAACCCTAAGAGCCTGGCAGAAACATCTCTCTAGCCTCAAAGAAGCATTAGCTAACATCAAATTAGTCATCTCTTTCTTGGAGATTCTAGAAGAATTCAGAGATTTGACCCTTTCAGAATGGAACTTCAGAGAAATCCTAAAAGGAAAATTGACATCTCTGTTAGAAATGCAGCGTACATATTGGAGACAAAGAGGTACAGTGAAATGGGTCAAACTGGGGGATGAGAACACAAGGTTCTTTCACTCTAACGCCACTTTTAATTACAGAAGAAACATGATAGCAAAATTAACAGATGAGCAAGGCATCACTCAGACCAGCCATGTGCAAAAAGCTAAAATCATCTGGAGAGCCTTCCAAGAAAGATTGGGCACCTCAGAACCTCCAATAATGAGATTTGACCTTGCAAATATTCTCCAGACCTCAGAAGCCCTCTCATGGTTGGATGACTTCTTCAGCAAGGAAGAAATTGACCAATCTATAAAGCATCTACCCAATGATAAGTCACCAGGTCCAGATGGATTCACTAACGAATTCTTAAAGAAATGTTGTCACATTATCTCAGATGACTTTTATAATCTCTTTGAAGCATTCCACTAGAATCAGATCTGTCTACAAAGTATCAATGGATCTTACATCACTCTCATCCCAAAAAAAGATGGTCCACTCTCAGTAAGTGACTTCAAGCCAATCTCACTTCTTAATGGTTCAATGAAGATGATCACAAAAATTCTAGCCAATAGATTACAAGAAGTCGTCCAAAATCTAGTGCACAGAAACCAGTATGGCTTTATCAGGTCAAGAACAATCCAAGATTGCCTAGCATGGGCCTTTGAGTACCTACACATATGTCATAAGTCCAAGAAAGAAATCATTATTCTAAAGCTTGACTTTGAGAAGACCTTTGACAGAATAGAGCATAATGCCATGATTCAGATCATGTAGCATAAAGGTTTTTCCAACACTTGGTTAAATTGGATGAGCAACATCTTCTCTACAAGGACTTCATCTGTGCTCTTGAATGGGACCCCAGGGAAAGTCTTTCACTACAAAAGGGGGGTGAGACAGGGCGGCCCTCTATCGCCCCTCCTCTTTGTCTTGGCAGCAGATCTACTACAATCACTTCTCAACAGAGCTAAAAACCTTGGGCTTCTGAATTTACCAACACCCATCAGATCTACGGAAGTTTTTCCCGTCCTCCAATATGCCGATGACACTTTGATAATCATGGAAGGTTGTCCAAGGCAGCTCATTTTCTTGAAAGCACTACTCAACTCTTTTGCTGAGTCAACAGGGTTAAGAGTTAACTATGACAAGTCCACGATGGTGCCTATCAATGTCTCAGAAGATCGCCTAAATTTACTGGCCAACACCTTCTCATGTAGCAAAGGATCTTTCCCTTTCACATACCTGGACTCCCATTGGGTCTCACAAAGCCAAGAGTGGAGGAATTCTTACCTTTGGTAACCAAGTGTGAGAGAAGGCTAGCAAGCACTTCCATGTTTCTTTCACAAGCAGGCCGGTTGCAGATAACAAAATTAGTCCTCACTGCTCTTCCAACCTTTCGGCTATGCACTTTCAGTATGCATGGTTCAATTTTGGAACATATAGATAAACTCAGAAAGCATTGTCTCTGGAGAGGGTCTGACCTTAATGCAAATCAGCCACCAAAAGCAGCTTGGACTCTTGTTGCAAAACCAAAAAAAATAGGGAGGGCTTGGAGTACTAGACCTAAAAACGCAGAACGAGGCCTTACTCCTAAAAAATTTACACAAGTTCTTCAACAAAATGGACATTCCTTGGGTTCATCTAGTGTGGCAGCAATACTATCAGCAACACCAAGTACCATCTCACAGGAAGAAAGGATCATTTTGGTGGAATGACATTTTGAAACTCCTTGATAAATTCAAATGCATTGCTAGGGCTATACCAGCAGATGGACGCAGCTGCCTCTTTTGGGATGACCTGTGGAACGATTCTATCCTTAGACACAAATGGCCAGAGCTACACTCTTTTGCAAGAAATGATAGAAGCACGCCTTTTCAAATCAAGCATACAGAAAACTTCTCTCTTCTCTTTCACTTGCCAATATCAATAGAAGCATACTCTCAGCTACAGCAATTCACAGGGCTAATGCAAAGCATCACACTAACAGAAGATTCAGATCAGTGGACTTATATTTGGGGGAACAAGAACTTCTCTTCCTCCAAGGCTTACAAACAGCTCATTGGGCACAGAGAAATTCCTGAGGTTTTCTGATGGCTCTGGAAATCATCCTGTCAACATAAGCATCAAGTGTTCTTCTGGCTTGCTTTGCATGACAAATTGAGTACCAGAGAAAGACTCAAGAGAAGGAAAATGGATCTAGCATCTTATAAATGTGAACTTTGTTCAGATAACATTGAAGAATCATGTCTGCATCTGTTCCTTCAGTGCAATTTTGCCAAAAGCTGCTGGGAGATCCTTAAGCTCCAAATAGATCAAAGATTGGGCCTCTCGCAAGCCATATCTAATCTCAAGCAGCAGATTTCACTCCGTTTCTTCATGGATGTTATAATTCTCATGTTCTGGGCCATATGGATGACAAGAAACAACAAGATCTTCAAAAGTATTAGCCCAGAAATGCAGAACTGCAAGCATATCTTCTTGTCACTAAGAGTAGTTATTCTCCAGGCATCAACCTTTGGCTCGAGCAGTCTGTTGTTTAATTTCCTTTGCTGTTTGTTGTTGCTCTTTTTTCTTTTTTCCCCTTCTCTTCTGTTTGTAAGTTTCTGGATTGGTTTTTTAATTTAATTTATTTTCAGTAGGGGCAAGCCCCCTCCTGTTTTGTCAAAAAAAGTTGTCGTATGCATTTGTTGTAGCGCACATCGTGGATTATAGTAACCAAATGAACAATATACACATAACCGCATGATACCGATTTATAACATGAAGCATAACAAGGAAGTGAATTGATAGCACGTGTGATAAACCATAAAAAACGCCACCGCCATGTATCCGATAAATGCTTTACTTTCTTAGCAGACCCAGACGACTCCGCTAGGACAGTGTGGCTCTTACATGGAGAAAATAACCCTGAGAAAGGGTGGTGATGCACCTAGAGTGGTTGTACATGATGCGCCAGATGAATTGACCTTCGAGGCAATCTCTTTCTTGGGCTGACAAAACAATCCAATTACAGATTAAAACTTTTGGTTTGCGTGTGCTCAGACTAGCTTTAGGAACATCAAGCAGACTTCATGGAATTACTAGGTCCGTGCCCGTGCATTGCCACGGGAACCACCAAAATTTCGATGCCACATATACCTCATGCATTGCCATGAAATAACAAACAATATCTAAACTTTAGAAATTCATCGTCGTTTTACCAAACAGGTTGTGTAGTACAAATTAAGACAAATCCCCATACATAGTCAATCCATCATAGATCAACATTCATGACACTCTCCTATGATCATGCCACTGCAGCTTGGTTATCTAGATCTCCCAAATTTCAAAGTACGCAAGTGTGGGATGTAACTTTGAAATTCCTTGAACTCTTGTGCCTTCGTTGCCTGCTGTCAAGATTTTCAACCAAGACGAGTGGCGTACGCTGAGCCCCATTAAGCTCCCTACTGGTCAAGATTGACTGATTGAGTCGATTTTCGTGCCCACTTTGGCCCTTTTTTCTCCAAACCTTCATGTTATTTTTAATTAAGCATAATCAAGCCATAATATTTGTGCTACAGTATCAGGCAGAAGGGTCCTTAAGCAACAATCAGTCATGCACAAGATTTTCAGTGAATAATACACTCAATAGTATATGTTCTATAGTATCAACAGAAGGTTACTTAAGCAACAATTAGTCATGCACGAGATCATCAGCAAATAACACACACGCACACACCGAGAAACGGTGCTTTGCATTGCACGGAAAAGGGCAAAATACGCTAACTTTGACAATATTGGGAGCCCATGACAGGGAAGTTTGCAAATTGTCGTGTTATTTTGAAATGGCAATGCAATGTACCATAAGCTAGCCTGAAGTTTAAAATATACAATAAAAAATTGCTTAGTTAAGAGAATCATCATGAAACAGTGACAATATCTCTTTTTTTTGCTTGGCAACTTCATTGTGCATGCAATTATTTTATCAATTTATAAACTTCAAACAACAAATTTGACACTCACTGCCTACAAATGCTCATGGCCATCCCAGTTTACAGTAATAATTTGACACCATTTGACTCTTCCATAATTTCCTAAAGCTAGATCACTCTAGTTAAGAATTTAAGATGTCAAGAAACAAGCTTCTACTGTTTTACACCAACGTTGTTTTATTACCATTAGTCGACGTCGTAATGCAAGCTAAAAGGAACATTTTTGTTACTGCCCCATCAATAAAAGCTCAATTGCAAGTACACATGCAGGCATAGTGCTTGTAGACAACTTTACAGATAGCCATCAGTAGCTGAATGCCCCATAATATCCTTTGCTTTTGCAAACGACTCACCCTAAACAACAAGGGAAATGGATTAATAATGACAAACTGCTTGTTTGAATAAAGGCATTGGGGCAGTTAAGTGCCTCAATCTCTAGTGAGATCATATGTTTCTGACATATTTCTTAGACAAAATAACAAAACGGAAACTGATTAAAGTGTTTTGCCCTTGTAATTTTTTTATACTTGGCATATGAGGTGTGGGTCATGGGTGCTCAGAAGTCAGAAGTTATCATTGTTATCAAAAAATAAATATATCACTGTTCAACTTCTCCTACTTGTCTCACATCGATTCCAAGCATTGACAATGTAAGCATTGCAGAGATGTACAAATATGTTTTATGATTGGGTTTGCTGGACAAAAATCACAGTGCATTATAAATTAACATCAAATCATGAAAGGGCATTACAGAAATGAAGAATAGATAGAGCATAGTGCATGTGTGAGGCTGGATGATATGGTTGTATGATCCAAATCCTGCAGGATCATCTTTCAGAAAAACACAAGAAAAATCTTAAGTTAGTGTCCTGTTGAGTAGTCAGCTAGTGTGCCATGAAGCATTGGATGAGAACTCAAGATAACATTAGCAGGCTCAGACTGGCAATAAAAAGTGTGATCCCTCCTCTGTAAGTGCCAAGAAAACTGTGAATGAAATGCATTGTTACGCTCTTCCTCTCAATATTTGGTTCCGCTAAATATATGATGTGCTTTTGATGTGCAGAAACTAACCCAAATGAGGCCCTTGACATGAATCTATGCCCAACAATTAATTTTGAACTAATAGCACATTCGAGCTGGCCATAATCCCTATATCATTCCACACGTGCCGGTGATTTAAACCAGGATAATTTCATTCTCTCGCTACAATTCAGACCGGAAAATTCAGATTGATAGCAGAGCATACATACATGTATGAGATTCCAAACATCCAGCACCAAAGCAATATGACTACTCTTTAGATAATTTCAAATCGCTATTAAATTATGTTACTCTTGGCCACCCATACAATGCACATATACCAGCAATTGCAATGAGAATAAATGACTAATCAGGAAAGAAAAAGGCAGAGATGTACTCGCGTCACCACAAGGAGCTCCTCCGCAAGACGGGACACCGCGGGCGGCTGAGTGTCGGGACGGCAGCGGCGCACGGGCTGCTGCCACACGTCCGGCACGATGGCGTAGGGGCGCTCGACGCAGGCTTCAGCAGCGACGCCAACACCAGAGGAGGAGGCGAGAGAGAGCCCGCACGACGGCGGTGGGAGCGGCGCAGGGCGGCAGTGCTGGCCGGCAGACGGGCCACGCGACGGCGGCGGGGGCAGGCTGGGCACACGGGCGAGGCTACGACGGCGTCGCGGTAGGCGGCGGCGGTGGGCGCAGGCAGGCCACACGGGCGATGTGACCGCGGTAGGCTTCGCGAGCGTAATCCGTGAACGCGTGCGGAGGTTTCTGAAGCGCGCGTGGGGCAGGGATGGCGGATGGGAACGGGGGTGTGGGGGAGCGGGGACGGCGGCGCGGGGTTGGGCAGGGCGATTCGCGGCGCGTGGACGGGGCAAGGGCACGGAGTGACGGACCACGCCCCACGGAGGTGTTAACGCCTACCTTACGTTACTGTTACGTGCTTAACAAGTGTGTGTCTATATATATATATATATTAGAGATTCCTAACACTGATGAAACTTTGATCACGCTGCGGATGCATAGAAAACGAGATCCATTTCTTTTTTTAGTACAGTTTTGCCAGGGCAATATGGTTTGGATCTGTGATAGGCGTCGATCTCATGCTTTGCCTTCTTTGAACCGTGGAGTCCACATATAGATTGGAACTATCTTGCAGCAAGGACAATCACATGTATTTTTTCTATCACGTGGTGTCTTTGGAAATCTCGTAATGATCACAGGTTGAACAAGATTAATTGGTCGCCGGCAAGAGTGCTTAGATATGGCCTCTAGCTAGGCAATCGAAGAAGAAATAATGCCTCATACGAATTCTCTAATCGTCCAAATTGCCAGCACTCAAACTTCACAAGGTATAATCAAGGCATATTTCATCGTAGGTACATGATGGCTCGGAAAATTCTTGTGATGATTCTATAGGAAGGGCGGAAGGCAACAACCTCTAATCCATAACGAGACTGGAATAGGAATGTTTATCCTTACCTCACCCTTCCACAGCCTTTCCTTACGCTACTTCTTGGTGCAAGGCTAGCTGCAGCTCTAAACTTGCAGGGGGTAAAGTTGCTCACAGATTGTGAAGTGCTGGCCAATGCAGTTAACAGGAGATCAATGCGCCACCACCCTAGTCATCGGTTGCTACGACCAATCCTCATTGAATTTGTAGGAATAACGGAAGGGATGCAACACCAACACTCGGTCAACAAGATTAGAAGGGACACAACACAAACAAGGTCGCTGATAAACTCACAAATAGGGATGCAAGCCGCAAGCGGGCATGTTACCGGGTTTGATGACAAACTATTTTTCTGTGGTTTCGCGGATATTTAGTTATATTGCTAGGCCAACGAGCAGTCCGTTTGCGTTCCTCCTCACAAAGCAGGCAAGACTAGCCGGGATTCCAAGTTCTTGCCTCTGCTCGTGTGAATCAATTGTGCATTTCACTCGCTGTAGTGTGCAACGGGCACTGCAAAAATTTTAAGGTTCTTTTTGAACGCAATAATTTCACGGAAGTACGAATTGCACGTGAAACGGTTTAAAAAACATAGGAAAAACCTAAGATTGGCGTCCAAGCCTTAATGAAACCTTCGTCCCCTACTTTGCTTATATATTATAATTAATGAAAGCTTTTAACTTAAAAAAGAAGGAAGGTAACCAGGTGTGTTCCATCCATCCATCCATGCAACCAAAAGCTGCAGCGCCATGCCATCTCATCCTCGAATCCGGTTTTCTTTTATCTCCGAAGCATCCAGTCGGCAGCGACGTGTCCTCGGCGGCCATACGTGCCCCGCCGCATGCGCGGACACGTACGCTCCGACCACCCACCCCCCAAAGAAGCCCAACACCATCTCGGCTTCTTCGATCGCGCGAACAGATAATTACACTCCCACGAACACCCTTCCTCTCACTCGCCGGCGTCGCCCGCAAACTCTCTGTTTCTGCTGCTCGATCTCTCGTCGTCGCGTTGCCTCGTCCTCACTCACTCGCATCACCAACGAGGAGAGCAGAGCAGCTACTAAGCTGACAGAGATGTCGGGGATCTCGCTGGCCGTGGCGCCGCGGTCGGACCCGGAGCACGGTTCTGAGCGCGAGCCGACGGCGATGCTGGGAGGCGTGATGGGGTCACTGCGCGTGATCGAGCTCCAGCTCGTGGCCTTCATCATGGTGTTCTCCGCCTCGGGTCTCGTCCCGCTCATCGACCTCGCCTTCCCCGTGGCCACCACGCTCTACCTCCTCGCCATCTCCCGCCTCGCCTTCCCGCCGCTGCACTCCAAGCTCGCCGCCGCCAGCTCCCCCGCCGCCGCGGCGGCCTCCCACCAGGAGATCTTCCGCGGCAGCAGGTAGTAACGCTACCTCTACCTCTTACGTTCTTGTTCCTGGAGGACCTAGCAGCCTACTAGCAGCTGACAAGCTGATACTACTGCACTGTGCTGTGCAGGCTGTTCCAGGTGTACGTGGTGGTGGGCACGACGGTGGGGCTGTTCCTGCCGCTGGCGCACGTGCTGGGCGGGTTCGCGCGCGGCGACGACGCGGCGGTGCGGTCGGCGACGCCGCACCTGTTCCTGCTGTCGTGCCAGATCCTGACGGAGAACGTGGTGGGGTCGCTGGGCGCCTTCTCGCCGCCGGTGCGGGCGCTGGTGCCGCTGCTCTACACCGTGCGCCGCGTCTTCGTCATCCTCGACTGGGCCTACGACGTCTGGGCCAACCGCGAGCTCCCGCCGCCGGCCGCCGCCGCCGCCGCGAGGGACGCCGCCTGGCTCTGGTTCGGCAGGGGCCTCGCCGCCGCCAACCTGCTCTACTTCTCCGCCAACCTCTTCGGCTTCCTCATCCCCAGGTTCCTGCCCCGCGCCTTCGAGAGGTACTTCCGCATGCGCGACGAGCTGTGCGCCAAGACGGCCGAAGACAAGCGCGCGCCCGCCGGCGGCGGCGGACACGTGACGGAGAAGCAGCAGCAGGAGCACGACGGCGACGATGCCGTCGTCGCCGGTGCGGCGGCCAAGTCGGTGGAGTCCAAGAAGGCGGACTGATGAGACGGTCGAGCTCGTGTTGGTCGATTCCGTAGACCACGTGGCTGATAATTTCTTCCTTCGTTTTTGTTTCTTTCAGAGGACCGGACCGACCGTTGTTAATATATCTGGTAGTACAGTACTATGTTGCTGTCATAGCTTTATGGCGACCGTGAATGTGAATCGTAGTGGAATGGAGATCGAATTACAGTTTCGACGAACAGTTGGCCATCGTTCGCCGTGGCTCCCAGCTGGGTTGGGACGTTGGGTTATCCGCTTTGTTCCAGCAAACAAAAATGCAGTAGCGTAGTGCTGTGAACGAGAAAAGCGTCACTCGTGTGTTCGAAGGGACACGGTGCAATCGAGGTTTTGACGTAATTATTGTGCAATATTGCTAAAAAATTTCAATAAATGAATTTATTTTGATTTACATATTTTTTGGTTGTTTTTTAGAGTTATAAGAAGTGTACATGCCGTGATTATGTTGATCATATTATTTTTTTCTTTGTATAAAAAAATAATTATTATATTATTCTCGGCCACACTAAACAAATGCAGATGTTCAAAAAGGAGAAAAAAAATGCATTGTTCATTTGACAAAACCAACCCGAACTGGCCTGCGGCCTGCACTGCGCCTCGCCCCAAGCGACCTGGCCCCCCCAAGGGACTTTGTCCGATCACCACCTGTCGATCTGTATTCGATGGCCAGAAATACTCACGCGTAGTCCGCCCCTCCCCCCCCCCCCCCACATTCCTTCCTCCGCAGTCGCCCTGCTTCCCGCTCCGCCCTCGCCGGCTCGTGCATCCACTCCTGGCGAGGTGTGCGGCCGTCGAGCGGCTAGCGCCGCCTTGACCCTCTTCCGTTGAGGGCCGGCGGCACGCGGCCTCGGGCCTCGGATCTCCCCCCGCCGCTCTCCTTCCTCATCCCCTTTCCCCGCCTCGATCCGCGCCTCCGCCGCTTCCGCCCGGCTCACGGCGACCGGATCCACGGTCCGCCAAGCGACCCAACCTCGATCCGCGCCACGGCCACTTCCGCCCGCGAGCCCCTACCGCCGCGGCCTCTTCCGCTGTGCCGGGTTGCCGCCTCCCCCCCTCACGTGGGTTGGTCCGGCTCCCTTGCCCACGCCGCCTCCTCCAGCCCAGGGGCGGCCGGGGTCGCCTCCTCCCGCGCCCACGCGCCTCCGGTCGTCGTCGCCAGGGGAGGTGGGCTATTTCTGATGTGTGGTATTGCGCATGTGGTTCTTGACGAGAACAAAAGGATGAGCAATGATTATGACCATGTTTCTTCATATATGTCTTTGCAATTTGGGAAAAAAATCAAATTATCTATGTATCTGTATGTATTAATGTATATGGAACTCATGTATTCGCTTTGTTGGGATGTGGTGTGATCTAAATGGGCTGAATCTTCGTGCCATTGGCTTGATGAAGGACGAGATATGGGCATGCGGTGGATTTGGGAAGGGGCTTCAGTGGGTAGGTGGGTTGGTTGGTGAAAAAAAACCACGAAAATTCTGATGTCAGGCCTCCCGGCCACAGCCTAAACGGGCGTTTCTGCCAGCTGAGAGTAAGGGTCTGCGTAACCAATCTAAAAGGACCGCTGGATTAAATATTTGATGGAGTCAGTGTTTAGATCTAACGGTGGGTAAATAGAGTGGGTATAAAACTGTTGGGTGAATATTGTTATTTTTTAACTCGCTTTTTTATAGGGTAGATAGATTACATGTGTTTACACCGTAACTACACTGTAATCACATGTGGTGGTATGTGTGACCAAATTTGTTTAGTATTTCCTCTGTCCAAAAAAATAAATCATCCTATGATTCAAAATTCGTCCCACAAAACAAGCCACTCTACCTCGTTTGGAAAGGGCATCATGGTGGGTCTCACCTCAACCAATGCATTTTCCGTCGGTGCTGACCGGTCATGCATTGTTGTCTTGCAATGTACGTTCCATTAATCACATCGCTCACCGCCACTGTGCAGCTCCAAAAGCAACGCTTTATGCATGCTTTTTGGACCAAAAGAATAGAGAAATTGTATCTATTTTGCACAAATAATTGGGATCGTTTGATTTTTTATATGAGGTGTCAGATTTCGAGTGATGTAATGCTTACCTGTCACCTGAATCTGCTGGCATATACAAATCGCATGTTCTGACGCCTGCGGTCAACCGAGCGACAGATTCTAATCAAACACACGCGTACCGAGTAGACAGACTTCTGTGAATCTGTGATGTCGGCCACCGGGCCCTCCGCCACCATCGTCGCCGGCCGACCTCGCACATCTCCTGCGCTGAGAGGGCCTGAGAGGGAGAGAAATACCCGGACGCAGGCAGGAAGCAATTCGCAATTTCCTACATCTACATTGGCCAACTTCTAGCTCGGTTTGGGACGCGCTGTCGAGCGCTCGCAAACGCGGTCAGCACCAGCAGATCTACCGTGACGGGAACTCGGGAATCCGCAGACCGCGGCACATTTGAGTGCGTGTTTGCAACTGCAGGGGGTCCATTTTCAGGCCCAACCCAAAGTTCTAGACGATCGCTTCCGTGTTAGTCCTACTATTACCGACTGATATAGCACACGGATGCTGCAGCTGTCAGCTTGTGAAGCCACCGACGTGTTGTTGCAGTGCGGTGGAGTAAAATACACCGGGGATTCTTAAAAAAAAATTAGCAAGGTGTCACGCAGATTTTCAAATTCAGGACCCTGGAAATCTGGATCCTAAACTTGTCGTCTAATTTTGGATCCTAAACTTATCGTCTAGTCCCAAAACCGGTATATTCTTTTTCTTCAAAGTTGGTTTAGACATGAGATACACATGAAGTCTGGAGCCTACATGCAACGTCCATATATCATCTTTCTTTCTCACTTATGACATTTAGGACCATGTACATAAGTAAAAAAAAAACACTTTTCCCTCTCCCTCTCTAGTAACCCACTCTCTGCACACCACTTCCTATTTGCCTCTATCCCCACCCACCCTCCACCTCAGTTGCTCTCCTCCTCCTCTCATGAATAAGCAGCTGCCCTCCACCTCAGCCGTTAGCCCTCCTCCATCGTGTAGTGACGACAAGGTGGGGATTGAACATGCCGCTAACATGTGTAGCGGCACGGAGGGCAACAACGACGGAAAGATGGAGAGTATGCAACAGCGGGCGGGCAGCGGTGGCGAGGAAAGATGAGGATGTGAGGTGGAGGGATACGGATGGAAACACAATTTCATATATAAAGTGGATTTTTTTCTCAGGCTATGTCGAAACGGGGTTTAAACAAAATGCAAGAAAAGGATGAGCGTTTCAAAATAGATGGACCTGAAAAAACTGGACTGGCCTTTTTTTCAGTATGATTCTTCTCAAAGCTTTAACTCCCTCATCCAGGTTCTAAATAAGACAACCATATAAGCATTTTGATCATCTCAGGGGGTGTTACCCAATGGTGAAATCCATTTCGTGATTTGGCAAAATTGAAACATCTAGCTTAACTAATAAGCTGGCTTTGTCAGGCTACCAATTTTGATTGCAAATTTTAAAAAACCTGATCTTAATTCGCAAGCCTTTCATGATTTGACACTGGTGCAAGCCTTTAAAAACCTAATTTCTGAAATCTCTCAACATTGTGATTTCAATCGAGTAGTAGAAAAGTGAATATATAATTTGAGGATTCAATGTCATGCTAACGATAAAATGACACTTTTATTCTCTGGAGTTTTCACACCCGTAGCCCCCGAAGGTGTCCCGTGTGAACGGGCACGCATGCACAAGCACCCTGTTCAAAATTCAAAGGTACCGCTGCCGCTGCCACACCCCCACCGCGCAACCGTAATGAACGTGGAGCCGATATATGCATGATCCAAGGAGTGGACATTTGGATGCCGTTTGTAGGATCCTAAGATACTTAAAGAGTAGTCCAGGAAAGAGGCTAATATTCAAGAGCCATGGCCACCTGAATGTGGAAGGGGTATTGTGATGCCGATTGGGCGAGTTGTCTTGATGATAGGAGATCAACTTCAGGCTATTGCATCTTTGTTGGAGGAAACTCAGTGTCATGGCGAAGCAAGAAGCAATCGGTTGTATTACGCTCAACTGTCGAAGCAGAATATAGAGCCATGTCCCTTGGGGTGAGTGAAATGTTGTGGGTACGGAATCTTTTGTCAGAGTTGAATGTGCTAAGAAAAAGGCCTTTAAGGATTTGGTGTGACAAAATGTCAGCTATAAATATTGCTTGTAATCCCTTCAACATGACATGACCTAGCATGTTGAGATAGATCGCTTCTTCATCAAGGAGAAATTAAATGATGGCGCGTTGGAGTTAAGTCATGTGAAATCAGATGGCCAACTAGCCGATTATTTAACAAAAGGTTTAGGAGTAAAAAAATGTAATTTAGCACTTAGCAAGATGTGAATGATAGATATCTACCATCCATCTTGAGGAGGAGTGTTGGGCCATGTGTACGTTCGACCCAGCCCATTTGTGTGTGTGTATAACCAGAAACAAGCAACAGATGAGATTATAGACTTTTCCGCCAAATTCGACACCGACCTTTTTTTACAGTATGATTCTTCTCAAAGCTTTAACTCCCTCATCCAGGTTCCACAACCATATAAGCATTTTGATCATCTCAAGGGAGTTACCCAATATATGGTAGAATCCATTTTGTGATTTTGCAAAATTGAAACATCTAGCTTAACTGATAATCTGGCTTGGCTTTGTTAGGCCACCGATTTTGATTGCAAAATTTAAAAACGGATCTCAATTCGCAAGCTTTTCAGGATTTGACGGCTGTACGTGCCATTGTCTCAGAGTAACCCTATGCATCGTTGTGAAGGCTCATGAATTGAGACCTAATTTCCGAAACCTCTCACCAAGTGGGGTTTTAATCCAACAGTAGAAAAGTGAATACGTGTGAACGGGCACGCAAGCACAAGCACCCCGTTCAAAATTCGAAGGTGCCACCCGCGCCGCCCCTACCACGCGCGCAACCGCATCGAACGTGAAGGTGCCACATGTGCGCTGCCGCATTTCTTCTCCAGCCGGTCTCCGGTCTCGCCCTCGTTCCGACCTGCACTATGGTGAGCATCTCCAGCCCGGCTCTGGCAGTTCGTTTCCATGCACTCACGTTCGTACGCGCGAGTGCCCGACCATGAGCACCTGCAGCACCGCCACGAGCACCCACTGTGTGCGCAGCCGCCCGCCTAGCTCCGATGGCCGCGGCCACCTGGTCCTGGATAGGTGGCTGCTGGACTTGGAACGGGACTGGGACGCCTACAAGACCGTCCGCCGCCCCGGTGCCCCGCGCCACCGCCGCAGCCGCTCGGCCGCCGCCGCCACGCCCTCCTCGGCCGTCACCGTCGCGGCGCCCGAGGGTCTCCTACTCTCCCTCCTCCAGCGCTCGCCTAGGAGGCTCGTCTGGTCACTCCAGCAGCCGACTAGCAGTGCCGAAAGCCACGCCGATGGCGCCGCCAAGGACAAGATCAACCAGCTGGGCGACGGTGCCCCAGCTGGTCCCAACGATGAAGAAGATGCCTCCAGCATCTGCTCTGTGGGAGGCGGGTATTCCTGTGGGCGTGGCGACCTCTTCGTCGTCGTCGTGCTCGTGCGAGTCGTGCTGCCCCTACCAGCGCGCCGCCCTCTGCTGCGGCTACTCGGGCAACTCGTCGTGCAACGGCGCCACCGCGCCCTCGTTTCCTTTGCCAGCGGGGGGCATCAATGGTGAATGTGCGAGGAAGATGTGTGAAGGGACGTGGTGGGTGTCCGGCAGGGTTTTGTGGATCTCCGCCATTGCTCTCCTGGTCGTGGGGATCGTCACCATGGCCATCTTGGAGGTTGGCGTGGACGAGGGCGGTGAGGAGTACCTTGTGCCCACATGATTAGTGGTTACTACCATGTCCGTGGGCAAATTGTAAGGTGAAAATTGAAATAATCTGTGATACTCCGTTTGGTTGTGGACTTGTAGTCGACTTCAGGTTGGTTCCTTTATTTTGTTTTCGAATTTCGGTCAGCCCTAGAATTTGTTGTGTCATGATGTGGTAATGTTCAAACCAAAAACTGCTATGTTCAGCAAAAGCTACGGAAACTGAACACTTTTGATGCTAGCGATTCCGGTTTAGCATTGTGAAGGAGAGAGTGATAAGGCTTTGCATCCTGAGCGTGTGCGGTGAACAATCTGTGGATTTTGTGTTGAATGATCTCGGGCTAGGTGAAGAGATGTCTTGACCGAGCCGGATCATGACTGGGGCACAAATTCAACCTCTGAGTTGTGGCTCCCTTTCACGCCGCACCGCTATAAATAGAGAATCAAGGCTGGCACGCGAACCAACGTTTGTCATGCCTCCTAAAACCTAGATTAGATCTACTTGGTGTGGGAGAGAAGAGAAGGCCTCGGCCACCTGTGTCAACCGCCGCTATGGATGACGAGAAAGCACGATGCGGCGATGCCCATGTGTTGGAAACCTGTTGACCCCACAACACTAGTCAAGCTCGCCGCCCCTGAGGTGAATAACCTCCTCTCATAACCCTCTCTCACCGTCACTCAAGATCCACACGTGACCACCCTTAGGTCTTGTTTGGATAAACATAATCCACGTGGATTGGAGGTGGAGTGGAGAGGTTTAGAGTGGAAATTAGTTCAAATTTCTCCTCAATCCCCACTAATCCACATGGATTGAAGAGTTTTAGCTAGTATCCAAACAAGACCTTAAGAACTCGCTAGTGGAAGGGGGATCCAAGGCACGAGGGGGCTGTTTGGATTCTTGTTTAGCTGTCCGCAACCGAGTTCAGGCGGCGCCTTATCTTCGGTGTGCAAATCCAGTGGCTCATCTCAGGCGAGTTGTGACGTGAAAAATACATATGTTGCTGTGGAATGGTTGAGGCGTGCCGCAAGTGAGCATGAAAACCAAACAGATGAGCTTGTTCTTGCAGGCGTGCCTTTTATGCGGCGAGGGATCACCAAACAGCCCCTCCACAACTAACATTCTGGTCATAGTGTTTCTGTTTGTTTGGCTTGCTACTGCTACTTAGTAAATTGTAAGCGGTTGAAAGATTGGCTTGCAATTTTTTGATGGTTCGTTTGGTAAGTGGTAACTTGATCTCAGCGACTCAGCCTCTTGCTGGGAATTCTAGCCACAAGATTCAACTACCTGTCTGATCGCGCGCTGAGCTAGGTGCTCGGGTTAGATTATGATTGAAAATCTGCTGACATTTTAAGTTGGGTTATACTGCTATTAGTTGTTAGCGTCATAGTCAAGCATTTAATTAAGCCAAACGATGAAATAGTAATAAATTGTTGGTTGCTGACATACTATGCATAAGCCCACAACAGCTGCTGGTTTCATTGGGGAGTAACCTCGCTCCACTGTTGGGTGTACTTGTGCAAGTAAATTCTGACGAATTCACCGAGTCTTTGGACTGTAGTATGAATGCATCGACTTCATCAGTAAATGATACTATGACGCTTAATCCTTGATAGTTCATCCAGAGAGTTGTGCACAAAAGATTTGCCAGGTGCTTTTTTCCCATGTCTGATCTGACTTTTCATTGATCAGGCAGGCCATTCACCCTGCTCCGTGCTCTCCTGAGGGATGCAGCCGTGGACCCGCCTCCAGCACCACCATGGGGGGTGATGCCGGCGGGCAGAGGAACAGTGGTCTCGTCTCTATCATGCGGGTCTTCAAGCGTTTGCTGGACGCTCTGCCTGTACAGCAGCAGGGGCTAGGTACGCTTTCCCCTTCAGTGCAGGAGGTGGAGAACATGCTGAACCTGATGCAGGCTGATGATGGTGACTATGAGGGGTTCTGCGGCCCTCTTCCGGCATCCCCAGTGTGCTGCGTGGACAACCTTGGCGGAGCCATGCTAGGGATCCTTTGGTGAACAAGCGAAGACAGGTGAACAGCCAGGAGGCGATCGACAACTCCATTAAGGCACTCTTCACCACCCCCGAACTGGCTGTCCTCGAACCGCCAAGGACGCAGGAACCTCCAGTGCAGGCCACGGAAAAAGGTGGCAGACGCTATCGCCGTCGCTTTTTCGACCTGTCCACGATACGCTGAAGTGCAAGAATCGCCACATCTCGTCCCATGTCTATTATGCAACGTGCACAACGCAACCTCCTGTCGCAAACTTGGCATCCTAGATGATAATGATGTGAAGCCTTTCGAGGCTGCTTTGAAGGAATTCATTGAGTTGTTCCAAGGGCCGCTGCCAAAAGACATGGTTGCTGCACTATCGGCCCTATTCAACCTAGATGCAGAGGACGCCAGAATCATTGACGAGGCACTGGTGGAGATTGCTGGTGTGGGCATTGTTGACATCCAGGAGGGCATCTTGGAGCTGCAGAACGAAGCTAGGGTTCAAGCAGCGAGTAGGCTGGTGCCTGCCTGATTTATGCCCGCAGGCTGCAGCTTTGGGTCTTTTCCCTCTTCCAATGAATCTTGAGCTTTTGTGCTAGAATGTGAGAGGGCTTAACCATCTTGCGCGTCGTGACAGCGTCCGAGAAACAATTGCCACCACCACTTGCCATTTAGCTTGCCTACAGGAGACCAAACTATTTTTTGTTGATCAGTGGTTGGCGGCTGATTTAGGGGGACAGAGTTTGGATCGTTTTTATTTTAAGCAGGCTGGTGGTTTAAGCGGCACCCGAGGAGGCACACTCCTTCTTTGGGACAGTGACTTCCTGGAGCTATCCATTTTTTCACAGGAGAGTACCACACTACGGTTGAAGTTATGCTTAAAGAAGCAAGTTCCACCTTTCTCCTATCCGTTGTGTATGGCCCTACAAGGAACAGCAGCAAGCTTTCATTCTTCAGAGAGATTAGAAGTCTAAAGCCTCGGAGGCCATGGTTAATACTCGGTGATCTTAGCTGCACTTACAAAGCGTGTGATAAAAATAACAGCCGCTTGGATCTCTAGCTTAATGAATCATTTTAGGCGAGCCTTGGACAGCTGCGATCTGAAAGAAATCCATTTGCAAAACAGAAAATTCACCTGGAGCAACGGCAGGCGGCATCCAACACTTGTTAGACTCGATAGATGCTTCTGCAATGCAGAATGGGAGGGCTTGTTCCTTAATCATGGACTTCATGCTTTGTCTTCCTCCCTCTCTGATCATTGTCCGCTTCTCCTTTCGAACCATTGCAGCCCGCGACGGCCTCGGTCCTTCAGATTCGAGAATTTCTGGACCAAACTGCCTGGCTTTATGTCAGTGGTTGAATCAGCTTGGAATGCACCGTCTGTGCATCATGAACCATTCCACAGACTTTACTTTAAATTGCAAAGCACTGCGCGTGTGCTCAGAGAATGGAGTTCTAAGTTAATTCCTGATGCCAGGATGCACCTACATATGGCCCTGGAGGTCATCTTGAGATTGGATTTGGCCCAAGAAAATAGGCAGCTATCTTCTGAGGAGTTAAGGCTGCACTGTAATTTGAAGAAACGTGTGCTCGGGCTTGCTGTGATTGAGCGGATGCGCAGGAAGCAAAACTCACGAATTAGTAACTTTAAATTTGGGGACTCCAATACTAAATTTTTCCACAGACAAGTGAATGCTAGGAGGCGTAAAAAATTCATACAACGGCTGAGAAAAGAGAGTGGATGGGCAGTTACTCACGACGACAAATCAAATGAGGTGCAGAATTTTTTTCGCAGCACCATGCAGCGTCCACCTACCAGGAAGGTGGATTTAAATTGGGACTCCTTTATTTTCCAACAGCATGACCTGTCCTCCCTTGAAATCCCCTTCTCGGAGCAAGAAATCAAGCGTGCTATTGAGCTTTTGCTAGGGGATAAGGCACCGGGACCTGATGGTTTCACGGGGTCTTTTTTCAAATCTTGTTGGGACATCATCAAGATAGATGTCATGGAAGCCATGCATGCTTTCTTCGACCTCCGTTGCCTCAACCTCCAGCTTATCAATTCAGCCAACATTATTCTTCTACCTGAAAAAAGAGGGGGCTGAGGTTGTGGGCGACTTCAGACCAATAAGCCTCATCCACTCCTTCATCAAGATTCTTACCAAGACACTTGCTCTTCGCCTAGCTCCACTTATGAATCAGATCGTCTCACCTTGCCAAAGTGCCTTTATCAAGAAGAGAAGCATCCAAGATAATTTTATGTATGTTCGAAGTGCGATAAGGCGCTACCAAAAGAAGAATACTCCCACCCTCTTCTTCAAACTTGACATTGCCAAAGCTTTTGACTCGGTCCGGTGGGAATATCTTCTCTCGCTATTGCAACGCATTGGCTTCCCACCACGCTGGAGGGACTGGATTGCTGTGGTACTGTGCTCCTCAAGCTCAAGGGTGTTCATCAACGGGGTCCCCAATCCACCCCTGCTTCATGGCCGTGGGCTGAGACAAGGGGATCCACTATCCCCGCTACTCTTCGTCCTCGCCATTGACCCATTGCAAAAGCTTTTGGAGATGGCAATGAGTTGGGACAGCTAAGCAAAATTCGAGGCCGTTCGCCTTGTCTCCGTCTCTCCCTCTATGCGGATGATGCAGCCTTGTTCATAGCGTTAAGGAAAGAAGAGGTGGATTCACTTGTAAAATTGCTAAACTTCTTTGGCGAGGCTTCGGGGCTGATGACCAACTTTCACAAGACCTGTCATCCCCATCCGCTGTAATGGCATTGATTTGGATGAAATGCTTGCTGATCTACCGGCCAAAAGGGCTGCGTTCCCTATTCGGTACCTTGGACTACCCTTGTCTGCCTCCGGGCTTCGGAAGATGGACTTCCAATTTTTAGTGGATAAAATGTCAAGCAAACTTAGTGGCTGGAATGGGAGACAGCTAACTGCAGCTAGCCGGTTAACCCTTGTCAATTCAGTTGTCACGTCGCAAGCTGTCTATCTTCTCTCTGCCTTACGTGCGCCTCAAAGCATCATGGAGTTCATTGACTCCAAGAGGAAGCAATTCCTGTGGGCTGCGTCTGAGAGACTCACCGGGGGCAAATGCAAAGTGAATTGGACCCGCTCGGCAAGGCCAAAAGAGTATGGAGGGCTAGGTATTCTTCATTTGAGCAAATTTGCTAGAGCCTTGCGTCTTCGTTGGCTTTGGCATGAATGGGTTTCGGTGGATAGATTGTGGGCAGCTTCGGAGCTCCCCTGTACACCTACGGACCGCATGTTGTTTGCGGCATCCACTTCGATCATGTTAGGCGACGGGACAAAAATATCATTTTGGGAGAGTGCATGGATCGGGGGGCATAGGCCAAGGGACTTAGCGCTGCACATTTTCAATATCTCTAGGAGAAAAAGCAGAACTGTTTGTGAGGCCTTGCAAAACAATACTTGGATCAAGGACCTCAACCTCCACGCAGACGATTTTTCAAGCCCAACACTTGGTGGAGTTCTGTAGCCTTTGGATTGAGTTGCAAAATGTGCAATTGCATCCGGAAACCGAGGACAGCATCTCATGGAAGTTTACTGTGGATCGTCACTATTCTGCACGTTCAGCCTATCAGGCACAATTCATTGGCTCTTTGCGTACAGACTTTGTTTAGCTTATCTGGAAAGTTTGGGCCCCACCAAAATGCAAATTCTTCAGTTGGTTGGCCATTCAGGGTAGAATCTGGACAGCAGATCGTTTGGCTGCTAGGGGATGGCCCCACAATGCTGTTTGCGCGCTTTGCGGACTAGTGATGGAATCAGGGTTACACCTTCTGGTGGAATGCTGCTTCACTAGGCGCTTATGGGAAGATGTCGCCCATTGGGTGGCGTTTGAAGATCTCAGACGAAGTAATTGGAGAAATAAGGACTCGGTGCCTCACTTGTGGGCTTCACTGGCTTCGCTTCCTGGTTGTGACAAGAAGGGATTGAGGAGCCTTATAATGTTGGTCAATTGGTCAATTTGGTGAGAAAGAAATGCGAGGATCTTCGATAATAAACACTCTAGCTGCCCTCAGGTCCTCACCATGATCAGGGACGAGGTTGCTTTGTGGGTGTGTGCGGGAGCCCAGCACTTGGCAGATCTTGTGGCCTCACTTTAGTGGCTGCCTTGCTTGGTGTTGTGTTTTCCTCCGCTTCTTTTTTTTGGGTTGTTGTTAAACTCGGCCCTTTTGGCCATCCTCTCCTTTTTAATATAGTGGGCAGCATCTCCTGCCAGTTCGTTTCAAAAAAAAAAGGGAGAATCAAAGAGGGTGGACAGCTGAGCTCTTGCTGCCTTTAACTCTGCTACCCTGCCTGACTACAGGAAGAAGCACCCTGTTAACTGCTATACTGATTACTGAATGTTGGATCTCGCCGTGCCAACTGCCAGAACCGATGCCGAAGAAAGCCTGAAACAGCAGCTTGTGTGGACGGCGGCACGGCGGCGTACGCCATCAGTCGCCGGACACTGCTGTACACATGCATTTAGGACGCTGGCCGTGCTCCTACTTCGCCATGAAGCAAGACAACAAACCGTAGTATATGCCGCGCAAGCATTGGCAAGATTAGGAGCCAGATTAACTATCAGGACAACTTCACTTTGTCGTATCATGGTATTAGTAGAATGGATGTTGCGTTTCAACCATGCAGAGCTTTCATGAAAGTGATTAACAGACAAAAGCTAAAGTCTCCGGTTGAGCGAGGATGCTCATTGCACTCTGATCTCCGTGCTTAAATTCCTGGCCATTCTATAATTGCAAGGCATGGTATGTATAGCCCGCCTTAGGCTAGTACAAACAACTGATGCCCATCTACTTTCCTCTCCGCCGCAGCCTTCAGATAGAAACACATAACCGCAGGATGGAATTTCGGGAAAGTTGTGACACTCAAGCAATCACTCAATGGGAGATGAAGAGATGAGCTCAGATGTCATAGCGATCATGCCAATAAGAATTCTACAGAAAATGCGCATGTAACAGCGTGTTCCGGCCGGCCACTCAGAGCCTACAATGCTATATATAAAGGGCCAGGGCCAGGGCCAGGGACGGAGGACACTTGCACTGGGCAGCAGAAGCTCCAGGTCCAGGGCTATTCTCTGAAGCAGATCAGGGCCGTCACTGGTAACTGGTAAGTATCTAGTACTTGTTCTCATAGAAAATCATTAAGACAGCATCAGTAATATGCATGTGTTTTCTAATGATCTGATCAGACTTGTTGTCTCTTTAATCTCATCAGCAAGCCGCGAGCGAGGCGAGGAGAATGGGAGGGAAGAAGAGGGTGGCGGCCAGCTTGCTGCTGGTCGTCCTGCTGCTGCTGCCCGGCGAGCTGCCGGGGATGTCCGCCCAGGCGCGAGTGATCGTCATCAAGCCACCGTTCAGCGTGTGCTACGACCCGTGCTACTCTGACTGCAGGGAGCACGACCAGCAGCCCAAGGTGGTCTGCCACCTCAGGTGCTGGTTGAGCTGCGCCGGCGCCCTCGCCCAACGCGACAGCCAGGAGGTGGCTGCTGCTGCTGATACCTCAGCGTTCGCCGGCGGCAGCGACGGCGCCTGCGGGAAGGAGAAGGGCTGCCTGATGGCTTCTGTCAGCTGCGGCACGGCGGCGACCGGCGGCAACAACGGTAAGAGGATGTAGTAGACGCGTGGATGCAGCTAGCTGCACTACTGTACCATTGGATTCGATTCGACACTACTGCTGGCTGGCTATACATGTATTTTAGCTCAATCTCTGCTGATCATCCGCGGCTCTTGCATTGCATCTCGGTACGTATCTATGGCGGCAGGACCGGCCGGCGCGGACGTTGCGGCTTGCCTCGATGGCGCTGCACCACCGGCGGCTACTACCGGAAACTGAAGGCCGAACGCGTCTGGGATGCTTGCTGTGGATGCGTACCTGCCGTGCTGCTCAGTGGACCATGAGTAATAATGCTTTGTGAATGTCAACCTGCTTTATATGGTTGTAACTAGTAGTAATCGGTAATTTCTGAACAATATTGGCTTTCTGCTTGGTACTCTGTAAACAGATCTGATCTGCCAGAGGATCTAGTTCCGGTGTGAAATCTTTATGTGCCAGAGTCAGGTTCCTGTTGTAGTCGTTGTCGTCTGCTATATACGAGTGACATTCCATATGATTCTATTTCCTAGGTAGTACATGATTGAAAATGTGGTCGTATATTAACGTTCAGTGACCTGGCGGTGAAGATGCGGCTTTTCCATATAATTAGGAGCCGGAGCTGAAAGATCTTTCTAATATTGCTGCTATACATATACTCCTATATCATTATATGATACTTGCAGTCTATCTCAACGACACTTCCATGAACATGAATAATGTTTTGTGAATGTGAGGCAGCTCTATATGCTGTAATCAATCGGTAATTACTGAACCAAGTTATTCTCTACTGAAGGAAAAATTATATGCGGAAATATCCATAATTGGTAATAACTGCAAAAGGCTGCTGCTGAATTCACACTTCACATTTGGCCTGGTAGAAGATTAGGAACACTAAACTTGGGACAACCATATATCTTCAATTCTGTTAGATATGTGAGTCCATCAAGTCCATCAAAGCATTGCAGATTAGGACAGCTCAACCTTAATGTCAGTAGTGATGGAAGATTTTGGGGCTCCACGGAAAGGCGCACAATGGACTCAGAAACAATCAATATGTTCTCCAAAGAAGGGTTGCAATTCATCAAATGGTACAGCAGCTCATCTCTGAACGCTCCTTTGACATGAATGATACAAAGTGATGGGAAGTGAACTGCAGTAGTCAGATTTGGACAATCTCGTAGTATCAGAACCTTAAGCAGTGGGAGGTCAGGAAGTCGAACCAAGCTGGTACATTGACCTATGTCCAGTCTTTCAAGCATTGGGAAAGCAGGAAATTCAGTTAAACAATTGCACTGACGTAAATCCAGTTTAATGAGCGAAGGAAGATAGGGAATCCTGACCAGACCTTTGCAATAGCGCAGTTTCAGTTGGGCTAAGGATGAAGAAAGTTCACATGGCAGGGATCTCAGTTCGGAGGCATGCTGAATACTGAGTGTGTGTAAGCAGGTAAATGCACCATCACCCACTCCAGACCACTGTAACCATCTAGGCATCCAGTCAAATTCCAAGGTCACCAGTGATTTAAATCCTCTTGTCCTGGGATTCAGGCTGCAAAATTCTGGTCCAATCCTTCCAATTCTAGACATCTCAGCAATCATCAGGTACTTCAAGGATGACAACTGACCAAGTGGTGGCATGCATTCAAATTCACAGTATTCCAACTTTATCATAGTTATCTTTGAAAAGGAAGTGTCACCTAACCAACTAGGATATCTACATGTCCTGCAAACTTCTATAGAAAGTTCAATGAGGCCACTATTTGGCCGCAAGCTCTCTAGTATTTCCTGATGAGATGCTGTATTTGGTACAGGCTCCTGGCCATGTTCGCAGTATTGCCAATCTCCATCAGGAAATGCCAAATTCAAAGCTTGGAGATGTTGTTTACTACACAAATTAGCTTCTTCTGCCTCATCAGCACTGGTCACATTATCTAATCCTTTCAAGCATAGCTTTCCACTTAGATTTTGCAAGTCCTTCAGGTCTCTCAGATTACAATGCCAATCACCTCTTTTAACAGTGATAACAGGCAACTTATGCAGATTAGTTAGGCGTCTGATTCCATTTGGAATGCATGCTGGTTTCAAGTTGCCAGACGTTGTCACATCTAAGGTCTGCAAGTTAAAGAGCCGGCATATGGATACAGGAAGCACTAACCCTCCAATGTTTCGAAGAACCAGATGACGTAGATGCTTCAAGTTACCCACTGAATCAGGTAAGGATGGTATTGAGAGTGAAACCCCATCCAAAACAATTGTACGTAACTGCTTGGAGTTTAAAAATAGCCCTTCAGATATTTCAATTGGACCACCAACCCCCTCCATTGAACTTATTATGACAGCCCTTAGAGCACTGGACCCATGAAAATGTTCTAATTTTGAAATTCCACGTCCATGGTAAGAATATGGATATATTCCAAACATCATTTGATATTTGAACCGGTGTACCATTCTCAAATCTAAGAAACTCTTCATCAGCAACACAGCATGCAAGGTCATGGGTAAGATCATGCATGGAATATGCATGATCATTGCATTGAATAAGAGACCGCTTAAGTAAATCAGAAAGATATAATCTTCCAGTTCTGTCCTTATCCCACACATTATCGGTGTGAAGAAGATCCAGTGACTTCCACAGGCAAATTAACTTATCTTGCTCAAAATGGTAATCTTTAGGAAACAATGATATGGCCATGAAACACCTTTTCAGGTGAACTGGCATCTGGCTGTAGCTCAGTTCCAGTGCTGAGAAAATGTCATTTTGTTGTGGATCCAAGTCCCACAAATCACTCTCCAAGACATCTTTCCATCTCTCCTCATTACTTTCATAACGCAACATGCCTCCCAGGGTCTTGATAGCAAGTGGCAAGCCTTTGCACCTTTCCACAATACCCTCACCAATCTGTATGAAACTTGCGTAAGCAGCAGGATCTTGACCTTCAAATGTAATCTGTTCAAATAATGACCAGCTAGCAGCAGAACTCAAGCAATTCAAGGAGTAGAAGGGCATTGTCTGTACAAGTCTTGCAACAGTCTTACTGCGAGTAGTAACAATAATCTTACAGAGTTTTGTAGCCATTAGTGGGGAACACAGAGAATCCCAGGGGGCCCTGTGCTCATTCCATACGTCATCTAATACCAGTAGAAGTTTCTTTCCCTCTATTTGCTCTATCAAATCTTCCTGAACATCATTCAACTCCAATACTTCCCGCTTCTGCTTCTAGAGTGAACTAATAATATTTCTCGTTATCTTCATGACATCAAATTGCTCAGACACACATATCCAAGCAAGTTTGTCAAAAGATTGGCGTACCCTGACCTCTGATCGTTGAACACCAATTGAGCTAGTGTTGTCTTGCCAAGTCCTCCCATGTCAACAATCGCCAGAACAGACATAGGCCTTACTTCTGATAACAACATTTTGATAACATTATTTTTGTCGACATCTCTCCCATGTATACTTGGCTCATGTACAATAGAACTAGTATAACGTTGCAACCTTTGGGTAGCAAGGTCAACCTGCTGGTCTCCATCATTATCAGTCATGCAAAGATCTTCATATTCCTTGACTATCTCATTGAGCCTTGCTCTAATTTCTTTTGCTCTTGCAGCTAAGCCATGTACAGCAGGTACCATATCAGCATCACCAAGGTAGTCATCGTTTACCTTGACAAAAAGAAAACGCTCTAGTGAATTAACTAAATAAAAAGGAATCTCATTTAAAAGGTTCAGTTTACCTAAAACGTCCACGTCATATGTGCCTTCCACGCTCCGTCTATCCTCACCTGCTGCATAGTGGACGCAAACATAAATCAGACCAGTGATCATGGTTCAGTGCACCTGCTTATGACTCCTGAATTCATGGGCATACATATAATCTGTACAATTTAGATCATTTTCTTCATTAAGTACGGGGTGCAATTTGGCTAAGCAAAGCATGAGACCTAAAAAAGTACTGCTTTTTTCTTCTGGCAAAAGCTAAGCAATATTTTTATGCTTAAGGCACCACTGCACTTTGCGTCTTCCCTCCGGGAAAACATATGGCCTCTGTCGAAAAACAGCGAAGGGATAGTTCGGATGGCCCGTGTTGGCATTTCATCGAATAGAACGTCGTGCACCGCGGAAGTACCAAGAAGTCGGCCGCCTTGATAAAAAAAAAAAAAAAAAGTCGGCCGCCACGTACCTCCCGCCTGACGCGCTTGAGGCGGACTGCCAGCGCCGTCGGCTCGAGGGCGGCCTCGTACTGGCACTCGCCGACCACGTCCTCCGCGTCGTAGGCCAGGGCTCGAAGCTCCCTGAGCCGGAGCCTAGCCGCCGCGGACGCGCGTGGCGGGGAGCTGTCATCGAGCGCCGCGCGGATCCGCCGCATCGTCCTCCCCAGCCGCACCAGCTCCTCCACGTCCGCGGCGCCCGCGCCCCCCTCGCCGTGCGGCGGCGCGGGGAGGAAGCCCGGGAGCAGCGAGGAGAACACCCCCATCGCACGCTCCAACGCCGCGGAAGCGACGACCCCCCACCGCCCTCGCCACCCCCGTCGCCTTCTCGACGCTGCGGCCGGCCGCCCTGTACGGCAGACGAGACGACGACGATGGAAGCGGGCCGTGGTCGTGGTCCGCGGCTGGCGATGTCCGTGACTATGACTGCGCGTGATCGTATCAGTGTACGGGGAGAGGGAAACGGAACGGAACAAGCGGGCATCAACTGATGAAGTCATGAAGCTGTGGTCAGAGTGGGAACAGAAGCATGGTCAACAAACAAACAGGAACAAAGGTCGCTCGCTCGAGTCTCGAAGACATCGCTCGCTGGCTAGTGTTTCGGTTAGTGGGCCAGAGTCGGTAAGAGCTTAGTACAAGACAAAAGTTATAAAAAACGGCGTGAAAAACACGATTTGCGCATTGTGTATGAAGTGAAAAAACAATGATTGCGCGTTGTATACATTATGAATGTACTGATGACTTTGGTCTAAATACAGGACGCTGCTAACGCGTGCGCAGAAAAACCCCGCCCGGCGTGCACACCTTTTTTTTGAGGAAAGTACTAATTAGTATTTTCGTTTTTAGCAGCTTTCCACCTGCCCCGCGCGCGACGAGTGCTTGACGCCTTTTTCTCTATCCTGCGCGCACTCCGGCGCACAGCCAAACTCTCTTTTTTAATCCACATAATAGACCAACTTGCCCCTCAAGGAAAAAACATCCCTATGCCTAGGAAAAAACATCTCATACTCCGATGAGATTTGATTCACTAAAACAAGAACACTGAGTAACCTTAAAAAATCCCAAGATCCAGAAACAAAAAAAAACGGATCTACTAAGTAGAACAAGAGAATAGAGCCCTCATGTCCCAGGTAAACTATCCACGTCAAGATCTTTCGGAGGCTATTATCTTCTATGAAAAAGCAAGAGTTGAATGGAAGAAAAAAAAAGTAACCTCCGATCAGTATTCTTGAGACATTACATTTTTCCTTCTTAGGAGAGGAAAAAGCATATTAGCCACTCCGTTATTCACTCTAAAACTACATGCAAAACCTAAATGACAGGATGTTTCTCTGCATCCCAATTTTATTCTGCTGCATGATGCAGTACCACGTCAAGTCTTCTGCATGTTTCTCAGGATGTTTGTGATGTCAAAATCAACTCAGCACGTCTATCTGCAAACTGAAAATCCCCCTCCGTGTCCAAATTCAAGCACGTTTGCATGTTTGGGGTCTGTAAAAAAAAAGCAAAAACGGTAAGGAAAGCAAAGGAAAAAGAAAGATGTTCAGTTGCACCATTACTTCAGTAATGGGGTTAATACATAACTTGGTGGTAGTAATTAAAATGCTTCCAGATATTCATCAATATGCTTAACAAAAAATGTAAAAATGCACAAACTAGATTTAGATGTAACGAAAATGGTGTTAATACAGAACAGGAATAAAAAACCTTGCTGGTAGTAATTAAAATGCTTCCAGATATTCATTAATATGTTTAACAAAAAATGAAAAATGGACAAAACTGAATTTGGATAAAACTAAATGGTGTTAATACAGAACAGGGGTAAAAAACACTTGTTGGTAGTAATTAAAATGCTTCGAGATATTCATTAATATGCTTAACAAAAAAAATGCAAAAATGCACAAAACTGAATTTGGATGTAACTAAATGGTGTTAGTACAGAATGGGAGTAAAAGCCTTTTTGGTGGTAATGAAAATATTGTAAACTTGATTCAGGATACATATGTTTACATGCTCTCAAGCTTTATATTTAGCATAGTGTTTATTTTCTTAATATGACTCATATGAGGCTTGTTTATATTTTTTCCATGTGCTTTTTCTGCCTACAATGTGCAGTGGTTGATATAGAAAAGGGATACAAGAAATAGACCTCAATCAACTTCCACCAGAAGCTTGTCACTTATCGGCTGATGAGTACAGAGATTTGAGCCCTCTTTTCTGCATATAGATGTTTGAAAGCAACACAAGCAATGATGGGATGCCTTTTACAGATTTTGTATGCCCTAATTTGCCTATATCTTCAGATCAACACCTTCCCCCACGGGATGCTACTGTTGATATACCAAATCCTACTACTGGTGGTGTTGATGCTACCCCCTGGTCCTGGTGGTCTTGAAGGTACAACTGTTGCCGATGGAAATGCTCATCAGGGTGATGGTGATGCAGGAAGTATCACTGCAGTATCTAGTAGCAATGTCATCACCAGATGACCCATATGTTGGCAAAACTTCTGAAATATTTGAGGAGACAAGACTTTTCTATAAAGATTATGCAAAGAAGCTTGGTTTCGAGATCAGAAATGCTACATCTCATAGGTCTGCAAGAACACAAGTGGTGGATAAAGTTTTGCTTGTGTGCAACAAAGAGTGCAAAGGTAAGAAGAGTAAGGGGGAAGGTGGACAAATAGTTGAACCAGCTGACTCTGGGCATATCAACTCTAGTGGCAGCGGATCAGATGTGCTAGAAGATGCAGTAAAAAGAAAAGCTCCCACATGCGCTAAAAGAAAAGGAGAGAAGTTGAAGTACACATGATGTAAGGCAAGAATGCAAGTCAAGTTTGATGGGATGAGATGGATTGTTACGAATTTTGTTGCAAATCACAACCATTCTTTGGTAGACAAACCCAACCTTGCCAAATTTTTAGAATCCCATGAATCCCAGCTGAGAAAGTCCAGTTCTTAACACTTTTGCATGAATGTAACATAGACACTGGTAGAATGATGCAGCTTATGTCAGAACTCTATGGATCTGTAAAGTTTGTGCCTTATCACAGAAAGCATGTCAGCAATTTAAGATCAGCTATAAGGTCTCATGAAGGCAATAGTGATATGTCACAGACAATTGCTTACTTCTATGAGATGCAAAAGGAAGAAGATCCTGAATTTTTCTTTAAGGCAAAACTAGATGCTGACGAAAAAGTAGAGAACATATTCTGGGTTGATGAAGGAGCTCGGGAGATATGTAAGAGATACAATGATTGTCTTTCATTTGACAGTACATATTTAACTAATAAATACAAAATGTCATTTGCTCCATTCATAGCTATAAACAGGCATGGGCTCAACCCTATGCCTCCTCTCTCCAAGCGCTCCAAGGGCCTCGTCCCGCACCATGGAAGTGGCACCAGATCGAACGGAGCCGGCGGCGCAGCTAGAGAGGACGAGGCTGGCGTGGGTGAGGCAAGGGAAGGAGGAGGCGCTGGTCCACCACGATGAGGAGATGCGATGGCGGGGGAGACGGCATAGGCAGGGAGCAGTAGTGGCACAGCAACGGCGGTGACAGCCGCAGAGGAGGAAGAAGACGGCACCGGCCCAGATCCAGCCCCGGAGGTGGCGGGCGACGGCAGTGGGGGCGGATCTGGCCCCTGAGGCGGCCATGGCGGAGCCAGCGCACGGGCGGCAGGGAAGAGAGGATGTGCTGTGTGCAAGGTGGTGGGGAGGAGGATGCCGTGGGAGGGAGGCGGCCGGCGTGGAGGGAGAGAGCGCGCGCGGAGGAGAGCGGCACGACGACGAGGGAGGCGGCCGGCGTGGGGAAGTGCCGGGCTCACCATGGCGGGGAGGAGGCGAGAGGGCCATGGCGGAGTGTGTGAGGTGAGAAAGAGGAGTGTGCGAGTGGCCAGGAGAGGGGAGAGTGGAGAGGTGAATATAAAATAATAAAAATGGGGTAGTTGGTATAGAGTTGAGATATGAAGTTGATACGAGCGTGAAAGATTGTCAACTGTATTTTAAAAACGTGATGACCACGATGGAATATTCCTTTTAGAGTTGAAATTTAGAGTTGTATGAGTGTGGATAGCAGTTGGCGTCTCTTAGCCTTTACATGTTTTACTCCGCAAGCGCACGGAGACCGCTGTAGCCTTTCACTCAGAGTATTCCGAGTATCGTAAATTTCCATAGGAAAGCGGTAGGCTCAAGAGTGTAATTGAATATACTCAAATCGAATAAACTGTAAACTTAGATAAATTATACCAACTAGCAGTACACAGGGGTAAACGTGATACAGTCAGGTGTATTGGTGGAGAGGTAAGTTTATCAAAGCTTTCCGTAGGAAGGTATAGTTGTCTGGGAGGGCAATGAGTGAGATAAAGTCACCAAACTCTTATCTAATCGGCTGCTAAGGTTATCCGTGTCTAATCAAGATATTCAAATAAATCTAATCGGCTGCTAAGGTTATCCGTGTCTAAATAAGATATTCAAATAAACATGGTCTTGCGTCGAGCGAAATTCTAGAGTCTCGAGGGTACCAGGGGAAGATAGTTGGTCCCGAAGGAGAGTCTAGCTAACACCTACGGGCCTCCCGAACGACAGGCTTGGACTACACAGGCACACCACACGCTGTCACCGAGTGGGGCTACCAAGCAAAGCTGCGTGGAGAGGATGGCACGCTATAAACGTGTTCAAGTGGAGCTTGAACAATGATAGATCGTCCTTGATCAGAGGAGAGGATCTAGCCAGAACCTAGCGTATAAGTCTAGGGTTGAGTTATAGCACCGGCAAGAATAACGAGAATTGAATAACTGGATAAAACACAACCTAAGCCTAGCAAGTGTGCAAACAAAGGTACACCACACTTGCAGGAGATAGTTAGAGTAAAATATAACTGAAATTATATTGAAGATAATCTGAATCCAAAGATACAAGGCTTTACCGCAGACTCGAAGATAACTCCGGAGACTCCGAGGCAAAGCTTGACTCAACTCTAACTCCCAGGACTATCCTAACTACTAAGAGAATAGTGTAGCACTCTAAGATAGAACATGAACTCAACTCCACTCCACACTTTACAAATGAGCTCTCGGGGTCTATTTATAGCCTAGAAAGTGAGAGGGGTATTTGTAGGTGTGCTAGGTCGGCAAAAGGGGTAGGTCGGTGGCCGGACGGCCAAGGTCGGTGGCCGGGCGGCCACCCTACATGGCCGGGCGGCCACTTGATACATCGCCTTTGATGATCCAACGCTTGATATTGCTCCCCTAGGTCGGTTGGCAGTTGAAACGGTTATTGCACGTGAAAATTGCTCCGAGGGATGGCCGGGCGGCCACGTGTCTTTCACCAATTTGATGCATGTTGTTCCCCTCGGATCCTTGACATCATCGATCCTTGTGCTAACATGTTTTGACCCTTGGATATATTGGATGCTCTCATGTATGGTTGGACTTTCACCACTTTGTGTTTGTTTGTACGTAGGATCGATGATGTGGCAACCTAGGCAGTTAGGAGGCCAGACCACACGGTGAGGTGGCTCTGCATGGCTGAGGGGTGGCCGGGCGGCCACACCCTATGGCCAGGCGGCCACCCTACATGGCTGGGCGGCCATGCCATTGCACTAATGTTGCTCATTCTTGGTTTTTGCTATATTTCCAACCATTTTGTGTGCATTTTAGTACCTGCATCCAAATATTCATGTATATCTTATGGAACTCATTGGTAGCCAGGTTAGTCCATCATTATTCACTTGTTTTGCTTCATTTGGTGGATAATTGACGGTTGATATCGTGAGATTACGAGCGTCAACAATAGCCTAAGTACCATAGTATGTTTCAGTTGTGTTCATGGACTGAGCCCATAGACCGAGGTCCCACGTGCAAGAGTGCTAGTCGTATATTCAATATTAATATTGTGCAGCTGATTAACACATCGTTGATGACCAGTAAATTTTATCAACCATACTATTTAATTCAATTACTATTTACCAAACACTTCTATTTATGCATTCCTATGTTTTTTCATTCCTCTGTTTTGCAACTATGTCCCTATTTTTTTTCTGTGTTTTTCTCATCTCTTGTGGTTTTAGTTCCTTCGTTCCAAACACGCCCTTGCGAAAGGCCGTCTTGTCTGACTCTCTCGAGTCCACAGGCATATTTGAATAGCCTTGTCCATCCCAGGAAATGTGTTGAATGAAATAGGTACCCTGTTCCCATCATTTTTGGTTTTTTACTGTCTAGAGTTACCTTAGCCCTGAGCCATGCTATTCTATGATATTGGGAAAATGGCAGTCTAACTACTTATTATCATTGTCTTGAAAGCTGGGCGCCTTTTGAATATGAGTGGGGCTCCTAGTCTAGGAGACGCCTTCGTGGAGCCAAACCGAAGGAAGGGCAAAGGGGCGAGGCCACACCCGACTTCGAATAGGAGGGGTCTTAGCTCTGGATCCTGCCTGCTTGCATAAATGAATGGCTCAAAAAGGGGTAGGCTTCTACTAAGCCTTTTTCACATATTGCGAGCAAAAGTGGTAAGCCGCCCTTCCAGGCAATCGCATATTTGGTAGTAGTCTCCGGGCCTGCTGTAGTCTTTCTTTCTTACTGTCTGTTGCCTCACTGTGCTATCCTGGTCGGTGCTATAAGCTAGTAGATGGTTCACTTCCCAAGTGAGATGCCTAGCCAACAAACTTGGCCTACTTCTCATAAACTTAAAAGTTAACATCTTGACCAGAATCCGAAGACCTAATTTATGACTAATTTTACGAGCATTGCATCCTCCTGGAATCCAGGAGAGATCTCTTCTGGTCAGCAAAAAGACTGAGCCGTGTTGATGCCATTGACTTGCCAGAGAAGAGTGAATTGCCCTTCTCCAAAGGATTCTCGCTCCTTGCTCGGGAATAGATAGGATGTCCCCCCTCGACAACATAGTGTAGTGATATTTGGGCTTGGGGATCGGCATGGCTTGTTAGTATACCATTTTAAACTGTGTGGCCTAAGCCTCTACATACAACACATGGTTTCATCACCCATCATCTATTATGCGTATTTCTACTGTCTATCTTCAGCCTAGATTTTTTTTCTAGGCCATCTATCTATATATGAGCATGTAGAGATGGTGAATTGGTGATCGTATTTATAAATTTGAATTATTTATTATGTTAAGTCATGTACTATCAAACTTGCTATGTAATATCTATAGTTATTCTTATCAGGTTGTGTAACATTGGCACTTGGCACATCGCGACATTGATGCGGTGAATGGAACAAACAAGCTGCCTGCTATGTACAAACAAGTGGAGTCGAAATTGCCACGTACAAACTTACAATCCAGCTATGTACTTTCTCCTAACAATACGAAAGCAGAAACAAAATAGCGCCTGCGTTGAATAGACAACCCGAAACATTGGCACGGGACAAGGGCGAAACCCCCCTATAGATTCTCTCTTGTCTTCCTGATGCTCGAATTGAAAAACATAGGAGCTGCTAATTTGTTTTTTAAGAGAAATAATACTCTCCTTTCTAAATTATAGTGGTTCTTCGTCCATATTCAAATATATTGATGAACCTAGTTCTGTTTAGATCAGCTAAAAATTAGCTAACTAGCACTACTAGATTACATATACCTATTAGATTATTTATTAGCTAGACATGTTTGAACCCAAATCAGCTAATTTTGTGTAACTAATAATCAGTTTGGTGTATCTAAATAGATTCTAGTCATATATATAGAGTACAAAACATTATTTATTTAGAATTGTTCCACATCAAGCGACTTAAACATGTTGTATCCGCCGGTCACTTTTTTCTTTACCATGCGATTGTGCGCCGACGAGTGTGATGTCGTGGGTTGCAGCATGTGCGTTGAGTTATCGGGCCTACCATTCGGCTATCAACTCATCTCTGTGTCTGGTTTTGTATGCGCATTATTTCGGCTTGATTCAATTGATCATGGTTCTGTCCTAGATTTGCAGGATCATTTTGTTTGTATTTGATATTGTCATTAGTGTGTTATCAGGTCAAAAAAGTCTATCCTTTGTTCCGGCTGTGTCATATGTGTCCATTAATCTATGGGTCTCGTGTCTTTTGTTTGAAATTACTACGTGTACCTAAAAAATTACCATTTGTTATTACATTGTAATTTTTTATTGTGTTTTATAAATTTTTAATCGGTTTAATGTACTTTCATGTAGCGGTGTAAATTGTGACAGATTCCACGACCGTCACACCCTTATCGCTCTGTTTCTCTGCACGGCCCTGTAAGTACAGTATTTTGTTAAGTACTACGTCTTCACAGCATGTTTCCAATAGGTCGCCGCAACCCGTAAGTAGTTGGCTTTTATGCGTCCCAAGCTTTTATACGCAACATCTGATGAGCAATTGAGGAACATCGAGGCGTCAACGCCGGCTATGGAGCTTTGCGTCTTCTTGGTGGCTCTCCTCATCTCTGTTCTTGCGGCTCTGCTCCTCACGCCGAACTGGCGCGGCGGCAACGCTGGCCAGCGGCGGCTGCCCCCGGGCCCGTGGCGGCTGCCGGTCATCGGCAGCCTCCACCACTTCTTGTTCCTCCGCAGCCGGCTCGCGCACCGGGCCATGGCGGACCTCGCGCGGCGGCACGGCGCGCCACTCATGTACCTCAAGCTCGGCGAGGTGGGGCTCGTCGTGGCCTCGTCCCGGGACGCGGCCCGGGAGGTCATGTGGGCACACGACGCCGCGTTCGCGTCGCGGCCGTGGATTCCCAGCATGCGGGCGCCCATGGAGCGGGGCACCGTGGGGCTGGTGTTCGCGCGCCACGGCCCGCTGTGGCGGCAGCTCCGCAGGGTGAGCGTCCAGGAGCTGCTCGGCGCCAGGCGAGTGCGCTCGTTCCGCAGGGTCCGGGAGGGCGAGGCCCGGCGCCTCGTGGCCGGCCTCGCCGCCGCCACGCCGGGCGAGGCCGTCAACGTCGGCGAGCGGGTCGCCGCGCTCACCACCGACGCCACGATGCGGGTGGTGATGGGCGACCGGTTCGAGCGCCGGGAGGAGTTCCTGCGGGCGATCGAGGAGGGCGGCAGGCTCATCGCGGGGCTCAACCTCGGCGACCTGTTCCCCTCGTCGAGGCTTGTGAAACTCTTCAGCAGGACGGCGGATCAGGTGATGGCGATCCATGAGAAGACCTTCGAGCTTATGGACTGCGCCGTGAGGCAGCACGAGGAGAGCCGAGCGGCGATGGCCTCCATGACGACGGAGGAAGACGGCGAGGACATTCTTGAGGTGCTGCTGAGGATACACAAGGAAGGCGGCCTCGAGGTGCCTCTCACCATGGACATCGTCAAAGCTGTCATTCTTGTAAGTAACTCTCTAGTGTTGGTACAACATATAGATGTGTTTTTACAAAATTATTTAAATTCCACACGCAGGACCTCTTCAGCGGAGGGAGTGATACGACGGCGACCACGATCGAATGGGCCATGTCAGAGCTCATGAGGAACCCAAGAGCAATGGAGAAAGCGCAAGCCGAGGTGCGCAGCCGGCTCCGAGGGAAGGCGGCGGTGACGGAGGACGACCTGCACGACCTGACGTACCTGAAGCTCGTCATCAAGGAGACCCTGCGGCTGCACCCGGCGCTGCCATTGCTGTTGCCAAGGGAGTGCACGGAGGACCGCAAGGTCATGGGCTACGACGTGCCCAAGGGCACTACGGTGCTGGTGAACGCGTGGGCGATCGGCAGGGACCCAGAGTCCTGGGATGACGACGCTCATGTGTTCTGGCCGGAGAGGTTCGAGGATGGCAAGGTCAACTTCAAGGGCACGGATTTTGAGTTCGTACCGTTCGGGGCTGGACGAAGGATGTGCCCCGGCGTGGCATTCGCGCACGCCATCGTGGAGCTTGTGCTCGCTTCCCTGCTCTACCACTTCGACTGGAAGCTCCCAGGCGGGATGGCGCCGAGCGAGCTGGACATGACGGAGAAGATGGGCATGACGGTCAGAAGGAAGAATGATCTTTTTCTGTACCCTATTGTTCGTGTGCCGCAAAAGATATAGCCAGCGTATGTGGCTATGCGCTTCTTCTGCGTCCCACTTGCATTGTTTGTGGGGGTAACTTGGCACTCACCAAAAGAACAGCATGTTTGTTTGATTGGAATCATAAAGCATCTACGAATATAATTTTATTTCAGTTCCTATATGGAATTTAATTAGTTGAATACGCAAAGGATCAACAACCATGTTGGGGAGTGGTCTAGAATGGCACGATTCTCCCATGTCAAAAGGCCCACCAAGGAATGCATCTAGTTGTAAATATTAATCCCGCGTTGAGACCCAATGCAACTACCCATTATCCCTCTCTTCAACTACCCATTATCCCTCTCTTCTTTAAGAGGAGACCAAGGGCAAAGGAGGAATCTATCTATTATCTTAATATGTGAGAGTTAAACAAAGTGACCACATACATTAATCGGGAAAAGGAAACCCCTCCACTGTTGGATTTTGTGAACATCTAACGAAAAATATAAATGAAAAAATTCCATCATTGTTACCAAATACAACTAGATATTTTCTAACTGATATATGAGCGTGCTCCTTATTTTCCATTGTACCACTTGATCAAGATATAGGATATGATAGTGCACAAGAAACAACCCCATCGAATAATAAAAATTAACATCACATTGTTATTTTGATATGCTATCTTGTACTTCATTGTTTAACCTTGCCGCCACTTGTAAATTATAAATGAAGTTTCACTAGAAAAGTTGACTTTAAGTACATAACATTTCTCTACTAATAACCATGTAAGAATAATTTACGTTGTGTAGGTTGTGAAGCTTACCATTGGTCTATTTTTTCAGAGGCAGACTGATTTTTTTTAAACACCTGTTGTAACAATATGCACGTATATGTCAAAAAAGATCACAACCACATTATTGATGCTCTCTACTAAATATAGTCAACCATCTTGCTCTGTCAGTTATAAACCTGCAAATAGCGTGGTGCGAGCGCTCCTCAGTTGGATCCATTGCTCCGTTACTGCTGAAGCCAGTTAAGGGTCGAATAGATCCATATACTAAGCAAGCATGCCAGATTGACTAGTGGGTAATCCTCTGAAGAATGGTAACCTGAATCATCCTACTGTCTTCATATATGACATCTCTCCACAGCTAAATATAATCACTAGACATTTAGCGAACAACCATATTCAGTTAGACATTCAGTAGACAGTAAGCACATTCCAGAGAGGAACCAGATAGACAACCATATATTCAATGAAATATGTAGCTCATTCTAATGGAATAACAAAAGATCATGCCATTTATCTTTTGTGATCTTGTAGGACCGCATAAGTGCAATTGATGGTACTCATGTGCTAGCTAGAGTGCCAGCTGGTGATGGCTGCAGTTGATTTTGACCTCAGATTTACCTATGTTCTAGCTGGGTGGGATGGATCTTCTAAACAGGTGAAAAGGAAGAGGACTGAGAAAACAGGCCTTATGTCAAACCTGACTAATGCTATGTGGGGTTTTGCTAGTGATGTTGCAGAGAGCAACCACTGTGGGGCTGCACCTGCGCTGTACAATGCAGTGATGAACTATCCTAATTTTAGCAGGGAGGCTCTCATGTTTGATCTTGGGCAGCTGACTCAGAACAAGGCTTTAGGACTCATGTTTGTCCAGATGACTGCAGCTGACAAAGGCCTTTGGCTTAGGACATTTCTGGCCAAAAAACTACTACCAGAGGTCAACACCAGCTACCAGCATAACACTTTTGGCTTTGCCCAGCCTACTCACCTAACCTTTCGATTCTAACTCTAATGGGTTGCTATTTCTAATCTAGGCATACAGACTCGTATTAGTATGCTATGTTGTGATATTCACCTGTTGTTTGTATACTAAGGCACATTTGACTTGTGTTGTCATGGTTGGATGCCTTGATGATGGCAATGGGATGGAACTCTATTTTATCAATGTGGCTGATTTTTTCTTTGCTCCTCATGCCTCTGACATATGCATATGATGATGGTGTTGTGAGCACTCAACTGGTACCTAACTGATGTTTTATTTGCTTTCTCTTATTTCCTAAATTGCTCTACTAATAATGATAGGTTCTCTTATTGGCATCTTGCCAATCCCTTCAAACAGACCCAATTCCTGTGAAGTGTTCTTGCAATCCTTTCTTTCGGTACTAAAGAAGTGTTCTATGCCATTGTATGATGTTTTACTCTGAGGCCATTTATTTGTTGGTTACCATTTGTGTTTCTTGGATGTAATCATGTTACCTGTTCTTTCATTTCACAACTTGTTGTGGTTACCTATGTGCCTGTGATGAATGACATGAACTGATGATGAAATGGAGCACACCCGGTATTTGTGTTACTACTTTATTTTGTTGTTCTACGTTGTTGTTGTTTTCTTTTACCTATCATTACTGGGTTGCACCTATTAAGTTGTCTTTGAATTCTGGGGAGCACCTATTTAAGCTGTCATCAAATCCTTGGTTTAAACTATTTACTATTGTCTCTTTGATTGTTTTTTTGGGTGGAGTGCTTCAGTACATCGAATAGTGATGATGTCATAACTATGAGGCAAATTGTACATACTAATTACCAACTGTTGTTGCTAGTTGACATACTTCCTTGTTGGTGAATTGTCAAGTAACAAGTGACAATATTCAAGAATATCTCATGAGATTGATGTAGTTGTAGTTTGGTTTGATGTAATTGACCTACTCATGTGCTTGAGCATGAGATGTAAGTTGACGTGGTTCATTAATTAATGCAATGATCTCTACATTATTCTATTTATCCTGTTTTTGAATCTTTAAAACATAATTGATGCATCTAAAACTCATTCCGATGACTTAGCAGAATTGTACCATGTAACTTGTACAATATTTTCAGTCGAACTTCTATCCATCTACAGCAAACGTCAACGACTTAGATGAATTGTGGACTCTCTCCAATTTCTGGCCAGTCCAACCAAACATCAAAATGAACCAGGACAACATGCTAGCCAATGGAACCAAACAAACTCTCCACCAAAATTGTCCACCTGGGCAACCTCAACCAAACAGACCCACGTTCCATCGCTCTGGACACCTCATCAGCAGCATGGCTAGGGTTGCTGGCCATGTGTATGTTGGGCCACCATACCAAACTAACCCATAGCCAGCGTATGTGGCTATCTGATGCCTCCTATTTGCATTGTTTGGCATAACTTGGTAGTTAGCGATAATCATTGAAATAACTAACAACACATTTGTTTCATTGGAATTGAAAAACATTCCACGAATATAATTTTATTTTAGTTTCAATTTGTGATTGAATTAATTGGATGCATAAAAGATCAACAACCATACATGTTGGGGAGTGGTCTAAAATGGCCCGATTCTCTCATGTAAAAAGGCCAACCAAGATACCCATCTAGTTGTAAATATTAATCCCACCTTGAGATCCAATGGAACTAACCATCCCTCTTCTATAAAAGGAGTCAAGGGCAAAGGAGGGGAATGGAATTTTGTTAAAGGTCATCCTATCTCATTCTTAGGTGACTTTCGACCTTCTTTCCATCCTCACCCTCTTTACACACACAACAGAATTAAGAGCATATTGACAACAACAATGTCTCCCCATCAATGTTTTAAATCATCTAATTGAACCTAGTCAACAAGGTCTCGATCAGTAATTAGTCGTGATTAGTCACCAATCAATCTCGATTAGTAGAGATTAGTCAAACAAACCGCATCAGACTATTATTTAATCAAATGATTTGAGAAGTCAAATATACATACCTCAATAGGTTTTTGTGTTAGTTTTGATTCCCAACATGATACTCATCACGAAGCGCCCAACCCACACTTTGGACAATATAGTAGAAAGCTGGTATCTCATGTCCACTAATCACGAAGCACCAAACCAACATTTTGGACGATATAGTGGAAAGCAGGTATCTCATGTCCATCCTTGTGCCCCTACTAATCACGAAACACCAAACCAACATTTTGGACGATATAGTGGAAAGCGGGTATCTCATGTCCATCCTTGTGCCCCTTGCAGTTATGGTAACGCAATCCAAGGGTTGTTCTTCAGATAATTTCATCCGCTTTGTCTCAATAAAATCCACGCTCTCCATGGCTCCAGTAATAGTGTATGCCCAGCATTCTAAAAAAATTCCCCTTGGTCCTAGACTTCAGTAACAATGCCTTATTTTGTCCAATCAACTAAAATGAGTAGTTTATCCACATCAATTATGGAAGTTATGCCAACGACATCTCATCCAAAACCAAGATCTTGTAGGGACTCCTGTAAGAGCTCACTGGACATGGAGAAATAAGTAAATAATTAATGAAAAGGAGTTATTAGCAAAATAAAATATATAAAAGCATAATCAAGTACTGATAAGCAAAATATTTCGCACCTTTCTCTAGAGAAAATGGGAAACCATGCACCTTCAAGCCATGTTGGCTCAAAAACTTGGAGCTGTAAGACTTCCGTAAGAGTCATAGCATGTTGCATACTTCATAATTGGATTTTGGAAAATGGGGGACCTGATCGATTTGTATACCATGAAGAATTAATGGAGGCAACTATATCCCGCTTAAACGATTTCCGTCAAGACACTATGCTAACACAGAGGTGGATGACTCGGATTAGGGATAGAATTGCATATAGAATGTCTAAAAATAGACATTTGGTTATTAGAGACAATGTGTAATGTTTTCCCTATTTTGGCTATTTGAGCTGTAAACATCTTTCAGACCAGTATGCTATTTTTTTAATAAATGAATTTGATGATGTATCTACTTCTACAATTATCAATTGTTATATTGTTCATGCTATTCATGGATTTTTTTTTTAGTGTTCAAGTGCAGGAGATGATAGGAAATAATATGATATGGCAGCCCTAGGAAGTGGAAGACCTCCTTCTATACTTCAAAGAGAAAATCCAAGTTTCAAGGAGGGCCCTTGTTCTAAGGGCCTGTTTGGGAGAGCTCCACTCCACGCTTTTCAGCTCCGCTCTAACTTTGACGAGCCAAACAGGGACAGTTCTGCAAACTCCAACTCTGAGAAAAACTTGGAGTTCGGGCCAACTCCAAGAAATTTCTGGAGCTCCCAAAATACTTTTTTTTGGAACCTAGGCATGCAGTTGAGGCAAAATTACCCACCTTTGCCACTGGTTACCGTGCCCGTACCGGTTCGTCTCTCTTGCGAAACAGAAACAGACCGACTCTTCTCTTCTTCCGCCCGGAGAAAATATCGGCAACGGTGGCACTGGATTGGATGCTAGCATGGGGCGAGGCTGACGCGAATCTCGGCTAGGGCGCCGCCGTGGGGCGCGCCATGGATCTCGTCCAAGGCGTCGTCACAGGGTGAGGGCACCGCAGAGCTTGACCAAGGTGCTGGTGTGGGGTGTCGATGCCGGGAAACTAGGCCAAGGCGCCGGGGCAGGGTGTGTCCAGGGCGACAATGATGGGCAAGGTGCGGCTAGGGCACTGGCGTAGGGCGCGGCCGCCGCGGAAGCTCTGCCAAGGCATCGGTGCGGGATGCGGCTAGGGTGACGACACGGGGCAAGGCCGACGCGAGGTGCGGCTAGGGCGCTGGAATGGGGCGCGGCCGCGGCGGAAGCTCCGCCAGGGCACCGTCGTCAGGCGGAGTGCGGCCAGGGCACCAGCGTGGAGCTCAGCCATGGCGCCGTCGTGAGCTTGTCTAGGGCGCCGCCATCTTGGAGCTCGGCCAAGGTGCACCCGCCGCTTGTCTAGGGCGAGGCTGCCGCGGGGCTTGTCTAGGGTGCCGCCACAGGGCGCGGTTGCCACAGGCTTGTCCAAGCATCACCACGGGGCTCGGCCAAGGCGTGGATGTTGCGACCCTCATCCAAAGAGCGACCGCAGGGTGCGGCCATGGCGCTGACTCCATGCTTGCCCACGTTGCGCCCATTGTGCTTGGTCCATCAATCATTGTCTGTGGCTGGCACAACAGCCCAACACCCTTCCGTAGTCAATTAATTCCTCAAGGGTACTTGTGGCAATTCACAAAAAACCAATACATTACAAAAACCGGAGTTCATTTGTAAGCCAAACACTTCTTCCATCCACTCCAACTCTCGGCCAGAGCTGCTCCATGATGAAGTTGAGGGAGTGGAGTTATAATGGTTGGAGCAGAGCTCTCCCAAACAGGCCCTTTACACATCATGAGGAGTGCACTCAAAGAATTAATGAGAAGTATGGAACACACTTCACAGTGAAACAAGTATACTACAAATACCACGAGCTAAAGGGAGAATGGAAGGTTATTTTGGAAGCAAAGTAAGCTAGTGGTGCAAGTTTCGATGATGGTTGTGAAGATGAAAGCTATAGGTATGCATGACTAAAATAGACTATTAGATTTCATTTTTACAAGCTTTTTAGTGTCATAACAAAACCATCAATTATTTTCTTTCTCTTGATGGCAAAACAATGACAAGAGGGGTAAGTACTATGATGTCCCAATTCCTTTCTATGATGATATGGAGTTTGTCTTCAGTGACAAACAAGCTACTGGAGAGTTTAGTGTGCTGCAAGCACCCTTTGAATCACCCACCAAAACATGAGGAAGATGATCCCATTGGCAACAGAAGGTCAACTCAAGAACAAGTGAATGCCGACATTGATCCTCCTCAACAGAAGGTCCTACCTCTGTTTGTCCTAAGTTTAAGTCCCAGGAGAAGGTGAACAAAGGTAAGCGACCGAAACAAGGTTTTTCGGTGGTTCAAGAAGTCACTGGTGCAATGAACAATATGTCAGCCATAATGCACTTCAATGATATTAATGACCCGAATGAGAGTGTCTACAAGGCCATTGACGAAATGCAGGAGTATCCTTTGTTAGTCTGGCTTGATTTGCAAACTTTCCTTGCTAAACATGCCAACATTGCTAATATGTTGAAGGGACGGCCCGAGAAAGCTATGAAGCAATGGGGGCACAGTGGGTTATGGGAAGGTATTACAGTAGTACTAGCAACTAAATAGTTTAAGCTTCTCATATAGCAGCAGTAAATAGTGACTGACTAGTATATGCTTCAATTAGTTAGTGGAAGCCTGGAGCAAGTCATCCGCGCACGGCAATATGTATATTGGTCGTATGAAACTATGTACGGCACCGGTATTTCAAATCTTTTGGGATTCATGTACAATGCATTATGCATTTTGGCCTGATGAAACTTCTATAAGCCATGCTGTGTATTTGGCCACATGGATATTCTATATGGCATAATCTGTATTTTGTCCGGATAGAACTATTTAGGATCATGTTGTGTATTTTTGCAAATTGTATGAAGTACAAAGCTTATTACTATTGCTGGATTTTGTTCTCCAAATGAGTAGCCACATCGTAAGTAATCATGTGACTGGTGGTGCCTGTATTGTCTAGGAATCCAAACAAATAGACCTAGAATCTTGCTAGCAAAAGCAAGTTTTTGTCAAACAAACCAAACAAGACCTTGCCCATTCTAGCAAAAGAACTAGACAAGTGCATGGCTGCAAATTGCCTTGCCAGGCATGCTAGTTTGTCAAACTGAGCAAGACAATAGCTGTCAAGGAATCTAAACATGCACATAGCCAGTGTATGTGGCTAGCTACTGCTGCCTCCTATTTGCATTCTTTGGGGGTAACTTGGTAGTTAGTGGTAATCACCAAAAGAACTACCGACATGTTTGTTCCATTGGAATTCAAAAGCAGTCCACGAATATAATTTTATTTTAGTTTCTATTTGGAATTGAATTAATTGGATGCGTAAAAGATCAACAACTATGTTGGGGAGTTGTCTACAATGGCCCGATCCTCTTATAATAAAACGCCCACCAAGAGAGGGATCTAGTTATAAATATTAATCCCACCTTGTGATCATATGGAACTCTCTTCTATAAAACGAGTCCAAGGGCAGAGGAGGGGGAACCTTCTTCTATAAAATAGAGTAGAAGGCAAAGGAGGAGGGGAATGGAATTTTGTAGGTCATCCTATCTCACGCTTTGTACACACAACAAAATTATGAGCATATAGACAATAAAATGTCTTTCCATAGCTAACACACCCCACTCTCCCCACCCAAACTAGAAACATGATATATAAAGACATATACTAGCAATTGCACTAAAAATGACATCACAACCACCATATAATATTATCACTACTGACGAATGGCACGACGAAAACACATGTATAAAATGTCCCATATAAAATATCTTTGGTTCAAAATGCATGTAACATGTAAGAAAATAGAACAATATTCGTAAAGTGTGAAGTGGTGATTTAAGCTTTTTAAACTTGCAAGGGGCACAATGCAGTATTCACGCACTATCTGTGTAACTTCATTCTTTTCTTTCTCATTATTTCATGTTTTCATTGTCGTGCATATATCATTGAAGACTATTTGGCACCAATCAATCTTAGGTATGTTTGCAACATCTTGGCTGAGTGCAACGTGATGGTTTGCGATCTTTCAACTAGCCTGGGGAACAACAAACGGTTGAACATGACTATGAAGAAACATTGCCATCAACAATTCTATCCTAAAGAGATCGAACATCTGATCCTTTGTGATTTTGAGCTCTTGCTTAAAACTTTCAGCAGCATGTAGCATCATTTACTTCCCTAGTCCAGCCGTCATGTGGCTGACCCCACCAGCACTAGGAAGTCCCACAATAAGGCGAACAACATCCTTGGTTACCTACAAATACTTGTCTAGACCTCCACGGATGTCATGTTATCCGGACGTGTGATCCATAATCCAAGCAAGAAGGGTGCAAGAAGGAGCGACACTCCAAAACATTGATCTTCATTCCAATAAACGCTACAAATCCCCACCTTGACATTAGTGCACGTTGCTCATAGCTTGTCCAGACCTCCACGGATGTCAGGTTATCTGGACATGTGGTCCATAATCCAAGCAAGAAGGGTGCAAGACTCCAAAACATTGATCTTCATTCCAATAAACGCTACAAATCCCCATCTTGACGTTAGTGCACATTGCTCATAGATCATGATCCACATCGTAAATAGAACTTCTCATGGACATCAGCCAGTAACATATATTCAGTTTCTTTTTAGTCTAGAAAAAACAAAAAAATTGTGTCATTTTAATGAAACAATTGTATAATAATGTGGCTAGCTAGAATATTTTGTGATATGCTTATCGTGTTAATAAAAAAATAAAATACGACTGCTAGGGAATATTCTATGATATGCTTATCATTTTGTATGCATAAAAAATAATGGTACAAGAATGGAACACAAAGTGGAGTATTGTGAAGGGACGTATGGCAAAAACAACTGTATCATAAAAACCTCTTTTCATATATAACTTCGTTTATGTCATATGAACCTGTTGCATCATTGGAAACATGTGATGATTCAGTGTAACAAAAAAGTGATGTAGTACTGTTATATATATGATTTGCACTGCAATGTTTTGTGCGCATTGCTTACTTTCTCTTCTCCCGAATCAGATATATGTCCTACCGATGAAGATCATTGATGACTGTGGGACTGTGCACGGCCTCCTCGTGGGTAGTTTCGGTGAGCCTGCACCAATGCATATGTGTGTCCTGCACTGCAATACGTTGAGATTCTCAACAACCATGTTTCTTGAAACCATTTTGTGTGGAAATTTAAATGGAGAGACCAAAACCAACCTAGAATCGGACCGAGCAGGCTATCGTGTCTGCTTGGTGACTTGTCTTTCCTATGGCATCCACACAATGTTTGGGTGGGGGACCGTTGCTTGAGAAGCTGCGGAGACGACCTCTTTGTAGCCAACTGCATCGGGTGAGGCACACTCGTCCGTTGGGGCATAAATTGTCCTCATCGTCGTTGTCGCTTGGGATAGGGTGAGGAGCTGACAAAGATACATCCGGGTGCTTACCGAGCGGGTCTTTTAGTGAGCATGGGTGCCAATTGTTGCATGTTGTCTTGTTGCGCAGCGGTGCAAGTGTCAGTTGTGGCTGAAGGGTTGCTCTTCGATGCTCCAGTCTGGATTTTATGGATGCGGCAGGGGCAAAGGTGGTCCATTGGCATTGGGGTCATATGGTGGCTTAGGAGTCCCCTTTCTGACGGTATTATGCAGCGGCGCCTCCGACGCGTCTCTCCCGGGGACATTAGAACATGATAGGACTGGCGTGTATCCTCCGGTGACCAGTGTGGGCGCATGAAACTCCTCCACATCGCTGGCGATAACCGGGGCGTCCATGTAGTCAGATGCATTGACCGCTGGAGCCGCAACAAGAGGAGCGGTTTGGTGGAATATCTGCCTCGGCTTGATTCGATTATAAATTTATAATCCGCTTCGGCTTCTTCAAAGGGTGGTCGACATCCTTCATTAGCCCTTGGCAAATAGGAGGCAATTTAGTGGCTACATTCAACATTATTGGGGATTCTTGCACTGCAAATGAAATGAGCAACAGAGTAAGAAGGGGGAGATACTTACTTAGCCAATGATTTCGCCAGGCGGCTATGCCCTCCAGCGGCGGATAGCGGTGACTTGGCGGGATGGAAGACAAAGAGGTAGGATAGGATAAAAGAGAATGAACTGGGGAGGAGGAAACACATGCGGTAGGACAGGATGAAGAGGTATGCACATGGGATTTGCACGGGAGAGGGGTATAGATGGCCAGACAGGCCGTGCCAAATAGGTCGAGCCTAGGCCACGTCCTAGGAACCGCGTGCAGGCCCGGTCCGATATGTTTATATAGGGCCTGATTGGTTAGGTGGGCGCTGGCTAGCAAAGCTCCCGTGAGCCTGGCCTGATTTCCCTCACGTATCCACGCATGCAGGCACAAGGCGCCGGAATGACTTGAATAGCACGCGCAGATGCAGGCTCAGCTCTTCGCATGCAGGCAACCGAACAAGCTCACAGTCACGGTCAATGCATGCCGTGAGCCTGGCTGCAGAAACCCAACCAACCAATCACGTCCATATTTTTCAATTAAATGTATGTCCATTGCAATACTACACCATGGACTAAACACCAAAGCAAGGAGGTTGGGTTGGAGACCTCTGGGTCTCGACCGGCACCGCCCTCGGGTCGTGTGGCGAGGGAGGACCTCTCGACCCGGTCGGTCATTGGTCGAGCCGCGCAGACGGTCGTATGACCCCAGGGTTAGGTGGCAGCTCGCAGGGATGCCGTGTTCTTGGGCTTCCCTTCCCAAGTGCGTTCGGTCTGCTATGGCTACCGGACCGTTGGAGGTACTCCTGATATGGGTACATATCACTTGCTCTTGTGATTAGTTGGACACCGCATCAAGAGGACACATAATCTGTACCTCAATCATCAGACTCCCTAAAGTTGGTTGTTGTCTGAGAAATTTTCTGATGGGTATGTTTTTGAACAATGACCGAGTGCCCTGTGTTAGAAAAAAAATGAAAGTGGTGTTACTATGGCTTCATTGTGAGGTGAATCTATCTGCAAACGTGGCACTTGTGACCGTTCAAGGGAAGATTTCTGTAGTTCTTGGGACTGTACTGATCGGTAGGAATTTTGGATTACTCTGTTTCAGATAAACCTAGCTCATGAGCTCCTCACTTTATCTTATGGCGCGCATAATGGAACTCCAGTGGCATAACCAGGTCGTGCATTAAATGATCAAACACTTTTTGCAGCATCAGCCTGCTATGCAGCTCAGCTCATGCAGCGCGGCGCGCGCTGGCACTGGCAGTGACAGAGACGGACAGTAGTGGCAGGCACGGTGCCAAATCAAGCTAGTCGATGAGGATGGGGCTGGAGGAGGTGTACCCGCCGGCCCGCTCCCGGATGGCCGGAGGGAATGTCCGCGCGGAGGACCTGCACCCTGAACACGACGCCCTCCGGCTTGCCGTCGACCAGCTCGAAGACGCAGCCGTCGCCGAGCCTGAGCCCGTTGTCCACCGCGAAGGCGCGCCACCCGGCCTCCAGGCGCTGGATCTGGCGCCCGCCCGTGAACCGCATCCCCCAGGACCGGCCGCGCCGCGTCACCGCCGCCGGCACCGTCGTCGCCGGCAGGAACGGCGCCAGCGACCTGGGCACCACCTGCGGACACCGACAGCCCAGCCATGCACGCACAAGATAAGGAGCTAGTGTAATCATGCAACAAGTCTCTCCTACGTTTCTTCAGGGTGAAATGGGAAGCGCGGACTAGAGTACCACTTGGAACGGCTGGTGGACATGGGACTTGCAGAGGATGCATGAGAAGTGGGGCTTGCCAAGAAGAGGGAGGACCCCGGGCTGCTGGTGCTGGACCCTCGTCTCCGCGGCGCACGGCGCCACCGCCGACATCGACGGCGGATCGGTGGCGCCGCCGCCGCCGTGTCCGGGGAATGAGTCCGCCCCAGATTTGCCCTTATTGAGAACTGCATTTGTTTCAGGCCATGCATGGTATTACTTGACGAAGGAATGCTCTGAATTTGCCGAAGAGTATGATCGAAAACAAACGCTGCAATAAGCAAGCAGAGAATGTACCAAGCACCCTGGCTGCTCTCAGGCAGGACACACGGTACCTGCAACAAGCGCTGCATGACTGCGGCTGGAGCGTCGAGGTTTGGGGTGCTCGAGTCGCTGGCCATCTGCTCTGCCTCGGCCGTGAAAATTACCTCACCAACCTCGAAGTGGAATCAGTGTCGGTGTCTCGGTTCCGCAGCACTACCATCGACTGGGGGCCGGGTGTCTCTGGGAGGAGGAACCGAGGAAGAGACGCAGTGACTGCACTGCTGCGCACTGCCGGACTGCAGGGCTCCTACTATTCTAGTGGATCACGAGATCACTGTGGCGGGATCCTTTTGCAACGGACCGTCATTCCCCATGGAAATCTGAGCGCCTGGGAACTTTCGCACCCCCAAAAGTGGCTTTGACGTCCACACCATTTTTGTTGAGAGGAATTCTCTGGAAGCAGCAAGGTTAATAGAAAAATAACCGAAGGTTCGATACTCTTCCCACGTCATTAAAAACCAACAATAAAACAATACATATAGTAAGTTTACTCTTAGATGATTTTAGATTGATTAAATTAAAGTCGAAAGTATTTAATGTTCGGAGAGAAAAATCAATTGGATTGGTTAGAGAAAGAAAAAACCAGCCTTAACTCCTGCAGCGGGCTAGAAGCAGGCTCTTTTTTCTCGTAATCTGCGCTGAGACTGGGCTCCTGATGAAGCACCCGCTTTCTTCTCTCCTGTGATCCCACCCTATCACATAGAATTTTGGTGACGTGGAACTGTTTGGAGCCCGCCTAGTCAGCGTTATTATATTTGCTCTTAGGCTAAATCCAAAGGCCCCCGACCCCGTCCATCCATCACATCACTATTTCAACTAACTTCACTGAGACAGTGCCGTAACAGTGCGTGAATCCCTATTTTGGGAGCACCGTTGGACTTAGCTTTAGCCCAGTTTGGACGGAGGTTAAAATTTAGCCTCATCACATCGAATGTTTGACGCTAGTCAGAAGTATTAAATATAGTTTAATTATAAAACTAATTATACAGGTGAGGACTAAACGGTGAGACGAATTTATTAAGCCTAATTAATCTATGATTAGCAAATATGATGCTACAGTAACCATGTGTTAATCATGGATTAATAAATTTGTCTCAGCGTTTAGTCTTCGTCTGTGTAATTAGTTTTATAATTAGACCATATTTAATACTTCTAACTAGCATCCAAATATCTGATGTAACGTAGGCTAAAATTTAGCTTCCGGATCAAAACACCCCGCGTGTTGGTTGGTATAACCTACCCCTCATTGTAGTCAAGTCCTAGATTTTTTTTCATTTAGTACGGATGCTAAGATTTTTCTGAAATTATCCAAAATATTTTAAGTGCAATGCTGATACCCATGGTAACTTTTCCAATCTCAAATTGGTTGGGCCAGTATCGCAGAGGCAAAGGTGGTAAAGGACCCTTACATTTTGTTTACAAATCTCAAGGATTACGGAAATGATTAAGGTCAGCATTGGATTGGATTTGGAAAAGATCATCCCAGTCGTGGTCCATTACCATCTGTATATAGATGTGACTGTCAAGGTATGGTTTGTGTACTTGCGTTCATAGGGTCAAACAGTACCGCATTTTTATTACTCATTTTTGTTTAAACCCCATGTATTCGGCACCGGTAATTCGAAATTATCCTTTTATTATGTTCGGCCTTCAACTCCATTCGGCAACAAAAACTTCAGTGCCTTCATCCCATATGTCGCTAGACAATCCGATGGGCATCTTCAGTCACCTTCTTAATCTGTTGTGCTAAATTATTACTCCGGTGAGGGTATCTCTGGTCAACAAAACTTTCAATCAATTAGGTATTATGGCCAAGGGATCGTTCAGTAAGTGCCTGTTTAGTAACATAGTTTTTAGATACTGTGGTTTTAAAATACTACAGTTTACAATTGTCATGGCCTAAATACTACAGTATTTAAAAACTTCAGTAAAATCGTAGTATCGTTAAAAACCGAGATCTATTTGCTTCCATCGGAAAACCGTATGAACCTCGCTCTGCACGCCGGCCACACCTCGGCGCCACACGCTCCTCGCGCTACGCGGCACAATAGCCCTACTCCCCGTGTCGGCGTCTCCCACCGCCGGCTGTCTCCCCCGCGCCGGCTGCCCCGCCTGCCCGCGTCGGCCCCGCTCCTGACGCCGACTGAGGAGCCGCGGCCGCCATAGGACGAGGAACGAGGACGGGGAGCGCGGGGCCTTGCGGAAGTCAATCTTGTGGGTAGGGGTGTAAATGGATATCCGAATCGACTGAACAAATTTAATTTTTTAAAAATAGATATAGAATGAATTTTGTGCTTATTTTTTATACATTTTAACAATCCATTATAAAAATATAAAAATATAAAATTGGATGAAAAAATTTATGCCTTATTTTCTTCCAATTTAGAACAAAGTTAAAAAGTATCCTTATCCGATCGTATTCGAATATGATTGTGTCTAAACTTATTTTAGCAAATATAAAATAGATTTTGGATCTATTTTTTATGGACTTTAACAACCTTAACACCAAAAATAATAATATAAATTTGGATGGAAAATTATGTCCTATTTGCTCACTATGGATGAAAAAAGACTGTCCGAATAATTATCCGATTACACCCCTACTTGTGGGCGACAGGCAGCCTTCTCGATGCTAGGCAGGCCCAACTCGTAGTTCTCGTGGTTGATGTCCATGGCCTGCAGCTCGATTTACAAAAAAATCGAGCTCGTAGTTCTCGCGGTTGATGTCCATGGCGAGGAGGGAGTAGCCGCTGTAGACGCCGATCTCCATGGTCTTCTTAGCGGTTGATGGGGGCAGGGCTGCTGGCCGCGCCGGCGATGACAGGCGTGTGCCGTGCCAGGGACCAAGGGCGGCCGCGCCAGAGGCCGGGGGCGGGGCTGCTGGCCGTGCCGGCGACGCCGGGCGCACGCTGCGCCAAAGGCCAGGGCGGGGCGAAGGGGTGCGGCTGCTGGCTGCCGGAGGCTGCAGCAAGGGTGACAGGTCGGTGAGGGAGGCTGGGGAACTGCCGAGCGTGTGAAAACTGGGCAAAACTTTGGTCCAGAGTTTAGTTTCAATACTGCAAAAATACTATGGTTTTAGATAAACCATGATTTTCAAAACTGTGTTTCTCACGTAGCTACCAAACACTTTTTTGACTCAATACTACAGTATTTCTCAATACCACGGTATTGCTTAAAAACTGCAAATATATTGTGCTTCTCCAACTTCACAATGCTAACTTCATCAACATTTGACTGGAATAATGAGGAAACTTTGGTCAGATATATTTGATTGCTCGATTGTTTCAAACTTTCATTGACTCTGTTGAATTTGCTTGTTACTTTGATCGGCTTAAGTGAATTGTTCTTATTTTTGCTTCCTTACGACTTACAAATATATAAGCAACATGTTTCACACACTTGTAGTCCTAACAACTTTGTTGTTACTTAATCATCAAAGCCACTTTAAGAACCATAACAACGAGGCAATTTTTTGCTACAATGGGCTGCCGCGTGGGGCGTGGCAACCTACTCCACTCGGTTTAGGAAATATATAGGTTTACGGGTTAGCCCACTTACGTCCCGATATGTCTTCTCTCTTTTGAAAGAATCCTAAAGCTAGAAGGCACATAAGCAAACCGCCTTTTTGAAACTATCAATGCACAAGTGGATAAAACTCGAAGGGTTACTACTATTGCCACTCGTTTAGATGTTATGTATTGGGGTTGTCATCCCTAAAATAGGTTAGGTGAGAGGGGGGGTCATTGGACAAGCAGTGAAGAAGGTTGCGATAACAGTAAGGTGGGAGGAATACCCATTGTTAGGTCATGGTGATAGTGGAGCTCTTGTTGGAATGATTAGCGGTGGTGGCGACGTGGGGGCGAGGACCAAAAGTGGGCTTTTAGTGCCAGGTCACCAAGGCTATAGTAATGCTTGATCACTTCTTGGAAGATACTGATTTTTTTAATTTTTTGCAAGAATAATTGTACCAATAAAAAGTATACTAGTGTCGTCAATTGAGATGGTGGGATTAAAACACCACCAAGTGAGCTGACAGAATTTGGAAAGACACAACTTCAGCCGGCATTTTATATCGGTAAGACATCTTCATACTTCTTTATGTGTGAGGTGAAATCAGACAAAATTCTATAAAAATCGTAAACCTATATACATTTGTATGGACATTATATCACTTATTTTTTAGCAATGAGGGTTTCAATAACAATACTATAAACTACAAAGCCATAGATCTGTAAAGATGTTATAGAAATCATTTTGAGATCTATATATATCTTTTATATGAATTTTATCTCCATTAGAGCTCATTTGAAGGTGTAAGTCAACAAGGCTCCTCACTGGTTTTGGTGTATTGAGTGACAACGAGATTAAAGATCTAACTTCTGTGAAGTGACTTGACATGTTTTCACAGGTTTATTAATTATGATCTAATGTGAAAGAATTGATTTCAAATGTATATATCTCATGATTAGGCATAGATGTTCACATATATTGAGGACAAAGGGATTTCATTGTATATTATTCATATGATGAGATTAATAGATCCTTATTGAATATCTATTGCTAAAGAAGGATATTAGGTCATGGATCATCTTTGTGTTAGATCTACTGATGGATCATCATTATGGCCATAATAATTGTTGTAGTTGCTCACTATGACTTGGATACTCATCTATTGGTCATTTTATCGTGTTCTAGTGAAAACGACTATCTCTAATGGATTGCATTGCCTAAGTGCCGGATATCTTTGATTTCTTTCTTAATGCATTTTGAGGCACTTGGCTATCATATCGTGAAAAATGACATATAATCCATTTCTTCCATATGGACGTCATTATATCAATTAGATTTTTCTCAAATAACAAGTGTCCGATGACAATGAAGCACCATTGCATATCAAAGCCAACTAATGATGATGATCAGGTATATTGAATGGTTAATAAGCAAATGTGCTCCGTCTACCAATGGAAGAGGTCTTCTAAATTGAAGTCCAACTTATTTAGCTCAAAGATGATTGCTCTAATGAGAACCTCAGCTTGGTTATCCCTCTCTACTGAAATCAATCAAAGCGGCATTGTTCATCAAGAAACAAGACTCAAGTAAAGATCAACTAGATTTATATTTTGATCTTAAGTATAGGTATGTCGTACTATCAAGGAGTCAACATGTGCTCTAGCTAAGTTTAGAGAGTGTTGAGCCATCTCATCTCTTGTGATGAATTTGACGCCGAGTGAGAGAGCTGTCTGTTCCTTTACTTGTGCTTAACTCTTAAGCTAGGCATATCTCTTATGGGCACAACCGCACAAACACCAACATCTTCTTATCTAGTGACCAAGGGTAAAATGCCTTAGTCCTCCTGGTGAACCAGTCTCCACCAGACTATCTGGTGTGGAGCAGTTTGAACTGCAATGGCTACTTGGCCTCCACTGGACTGTCCGGTGAAGGCCACCGGACTGTCCGGTGTGGTCTGACACAGTGCAACAGCTAGTTTTGTGGTGTTGGGTATTTATACCCTTCCACAACCTCTAATTGAGGTTGCTGCTTCCCTCTAACAACTGTATACATTCAGAGGCTAGAGAAACACTTCCCAACACTATCTTTATAAGATTGAGTTAGAATTGTAAGATTCTAGAGTTGGGATAGATCTTGTGAGATTGTGTGAGCTTGATAGAACAACTTAGCTTCTGAGCACAAGTTGGCTACGTATTTTCTAGCAAATGCTTTTGTTACTCTTAGAGGTCTCCTCTTATACGGCTAAAGCGTCCCAAAGGTCACTCGGCTTGTGGGTGGCACTCTTCTAGTTTGTATCACCTCGCTCTTCGGAAGCACTGCTAGTGAGTAGCCTCACCGTATCTTGGTGATTGGTGAGGGGAGATCGTGAGTTGAAAAAGACTCGAGCTCTTGGTGGACGCCTCAAGGGGGACGCTAGGGACACTCGCAGGTGTGTCCAAATCTCAAGAAATAAATCTTGTGTCTTATGTGCTGTGCCCTATTGGGAGCTTGCATCAAGCCTTGTGCTTGATTGCATTTTCTTACTTGTATTTACTTTGTGCTTCCACTATTATTCTTGTGTAAGTTTCCTTTGTGAGTGCAGGTGTGCAGAAGTTCAACATCACCAGAGAGACACTTGAGACTACATAGCTTAGCTCGATAAGTGTTCAATTGTGCATTACATTCTTGAGCTATCTCTTTGTGTGACGCCAGACTGTCGGTAGACTGCATCGGATTGCACCGGATTATCCGGTGTAGAGCTGACAGAATTATTTTAAGCGCTGATTTTCCAAATGAGCATATTCACCCTATCTAGGTGACACTAAAATCCTTTCAGAAGGGTTATGATTTTTTAAGATGTAACATGGGGAAAAAATAATAAAAAACACCAGATGCGGCAACGTTTTCAAATTCCACCAGCTCAGTTGTCAGTTTTTAAATCCCGCTAACTTAGCGATGATAGTGTATTTTTGTTTGGACAAATTTTTAGAAAACGAAATACAAATTCCATTGAATTTGCTATTGCAATTCGCCAATATAGTGAAAAGCCTTGTTGGCTTTAGGTCCAAGCGCAGCAAGCCCCGGACCCGGATGCTACGGCTGTGCGGCCCAGGCCCAGCGGCGTCGCCGCGGGAAAAGGAGCTCATTTTCCCGCCAAAGCGCCCCCAATTTTCTTTCTCCCGCCGCCCGCCCTCACCAACCCATCCCCGCAACATTCGACGCCAGAGCGCCGGCCGCCGACGCCGACTCCGAGCGGGCGAGGATCCTGTACCGCACTCCAGATCCGTAACCGCGCCACCTCCGAGGCGGCATGGAGATCGTGCGCTCCCAGCGACAGCTCGCGGCCGCCACCGGCAGCGGCGGCGCGGGGGCCCTGCCGACCTACCGGGCGGCGCCGCAGCTGGAGGTGCGGCTGGAGGAGTTTGAGCTCTTCGCCATCGACCGCCTCCGAGGTGCCGCCTCCGGCCTCTTTCCTAGCCAAATGCCTCGCGCGTGTTTTCCTTGGTTACTCCCTCAGATCTCGCTAACGGTTGGAGTGCGACGCATTTCGCTGCGCTGTGTTGGGCAGTTCTCAAAGGTATCTCGGATGGGCTCTCGCGGGGGAAGAGGCCGGAGGAGATGGAGAAACTGGTGAGAGATTCTCGCCTTCGCGTTTCATGATTTTTTAAATTTTTTGGAGCATGTACCTGGCTAAAATTTTGATTTTGAGCAAAAGGTGATTCTCAGTGAATTTTGGTCTGGGATATATCGTAGGATTTACGTCTCGGTCTGAGTTCAGTTTAGCAAGGAAAGAAAATAGAGGAAACCCTATTTTGCTCTTTCGGTACTATTCCCGATTTATTTTGACTATTTGAGATGGGCTTAGCTGTCATATAATTTTGTAGCTAGAATTGTTGCTTTCTTAGAATCACAATGAACTAATGAAGTTACTTGACATGGAGTTTTTGGAAACCCTAGTTTTGCACTACCATTATACTCTTGCAATAGTCCACATTTTGGTTTAAACAGAAATGCCTTGTTCTTTTTGTTTTGCACTTCAGGTTAGTGAATTGTGGAAGACACACATGAGACACCAGTATCCAGCAGAGACTTTGAACAAGGATATAATATCACACTTTGTGCTCCGCCTAGTCTACTGCAGAACGTAAGCTTAATATTCATATGTTTATATGTGGTACATATATTAGCACTTGTGGTTCTTTTGACCAGCACAATGAAAATGTGTATTTGATACATTACCCAGGGAAGAATTGCGAAAGTGGTTTCTCTCCATGGAGACTACACTTTTTCGGTATCGCTTTCGGCTTGAGAGTCCTGAATCACAGGTGATTTCCTATCCATTTACCGCAGAACTGGTAAAGAAAAATCCGAAAATAATACGCATTTATGCTTTAACTGTTGCTTGTTGCACATTATCTGTTTCAGAGGATGCTTATGACTGAGTTTCAACTGCCTTACAAAGCACTGCCCCATTCAGAGTTCGAGGTATAGACTGTGGCCACTCATACAGCTGCTAAAGAATTGGATCGTGATGCACTGGTGCTTAATAATTTAGAACTGCAGTGTATGGCATTTTCTTGTTTGCTTGATGAAGTAATGAAATGTTTGTGTTTTCATGTTTTAGGCTGTGAAAGACAAGTTGAGCCAAGTTGCACGTTCCATTGGTCAATCTGCAAATGGTATGCAACATTTCTTATGCCATTCTTTTCACTCATTTATTGCATATTGCTATTCCAACGGGATGTTATGATCAGTAACAGAATAAGATGCTTCTCTATCATTCATATTTCTGTTGATCATCTAAGAAGTCAACATAATGAAACAGCAGGTGTACCGTTGTGACTAAATGTTCATATTATTCCTAAAGGAAATATATTGTAACTGTATAGAACAGTAATTTGAAACTGCCACTATGCTAAACCTTGTCATCAATTTTCGTCTGTTCTTTTTTCTCAGACTAGAATGTTATTCCATTATCTGCATTCCTCTTCTTTCACTGAACCTAAGTTCATTTTATACCTTTTCATTTTTGGCAGTTGAGTCCGTGTTCTTCAAGGTGTGTGCATGTATTTGTTTTATCTCTTTATATTTGTTTCTGTTCAAGCTTTTGTTTTGTGCAAACAACAATTCCAAGTAAATCATAATGTAATCCGATTAAGGTACCTTTTGAAGAAGTTCCAGATCTTGTCGCCAGCCGTCGAGTATTTCTTTCAAAAGGCTATGCTTATGTGGCGATGAGCCAGGTTTGCTCCGAAGATAAGAATGAAAATCTCAATTATTGTTTTGGTTGGTGCTCTTTATGAACATACCTATTTGATTCCCTAGGTGGTTTCGCTAGTGGTTACTCAATTCCGCTGCAACATCTCAAAGGCCCTTGTTTTAACAAATAGGTAAATGGTTCATCAGTTTTGCTTTGATCAGTACCTATGCAACATGTTTTGGAAGCCTTCTTACTTAATTTGCTGTCAGAAATCTCTTGTGGATAGATACAGTACATATGCTATTTTGTTTGGAAACAATCTGTTCACATATGTTCTCGCCATAAAAAAGGAATCATACTTTTAAAAAGTTTTAGCTCTTGCTTTCTATAACATTTTTTAACAGAGTTGGCATAAATTTCTAAGCTGAGTGCTCAATAGTCACATTAAGTTATGATACATGTAACTGCTTAATGCACAGAAAATGGACAGCAACTATTAAGGAACAAGAAAAGGACAGGTTGACTCCTGTGAGTACCAGAGTACCGGTTCCCTACCTTTCTTTCAGAAACATTTTTAATATGTTATGTGACGCTTAACTTTTCTTATGACAGATTGTCGAAGCATTAAGCAATGCATATTTTGGACCTGATTACTCTCAGGTATCCTGTCGCAACTATGCATTTATGCTTTGATTTTCTGTTTTCCTCTAGTGCTGTTGCTGACTAAATTGGTTTACTGAACTACAATGTTTTACACAGCCAAAGGATGCCGCCGAAATGTCTTTGAAGGATATTGACCAACTGGCTAAAAGTTCTTTCCCTCTTTGTATGCGACATATGCTAGATAAGGTGAGGCACCTTAAATATTCTTATAGATATTCTTACTTTGTGGCCAGGCTGCTCACTGTTTCTTTCGTTTTGCAGCTAAGAGAAAACCACCATCTGAAGCATGGGGGTAGGATGCAGTTTGGTCTTTTTCTTAAGGTAATAGTTAAATGAATTAGACTAAAGCTTTGATCTAGAAGTACCTAAAATTATGTCACATTAAAGTACTTCTGAAAATTACGACCTAGGGTGCTGGACTTAAATTGGAGGATGCACTTGCATTTTGGAGAGCGGAATTTTCTCAAAAGGTACCTATCCTTTTCTAATGTAGCCATATATATCACGTCTTGCAAACATTTTATAGGAGTATCCCACTGCATCATTGCCCATATCACATTAGCAGTGCACGCTGGGCTAATATGACCAAAGAAATGCCAGTTAATTTTCCTTTGAACATGCAAATCATAACAATCTCAGTTTTCTGATTGATGTTGTATATTCATTGAATAAGGTTGGCTCTGAGCGGTTTGACAAGGAGTATGCCTATAGCATCAGGCATAATTATGGAAAAGAAGGAAAGCGCATAGTAAGACCCACCTGCTACACTTGTAACTTGAAATTGCACTGGAGTTATTACTTACTCTTACAAATGCTGCTTCAGGATTACAGTCCATATTCATGTCAAAAGATAATTTCTGCAACACCTAGTGTTGGAGATCACCATGGATGCCCATATCGACATTTTGGGTACAATCTCATCCTTAGTCTTCTATAGACAATTACGAATAGCTAAGTTCTTGATATTTAAATAGGTACTCCGAATTTTCTGTCAGCAGTATCAGTTTGTATCTAGATTACTACTGAACTTTGAGGTATAAGATTTCGTTTGAAAAGCAGAAATTTGAATGCAACAAGAGGCCTCCAACTTCCTATTTCTGATAAGAAAACTGCACCCAACAAAAAAACATAATATACAAAAAATAAGTAAAAGGAATTATGATCGAGAACGTTGTGTTTACTCATTAAGTTCACCTGCCCAGTTTGAACCAAATAGTACAATACTAAACTACTACCAAGCAGAGCAGTGAAACATGTTGCCATAATTCCTGCCAATATGGTTCATGCAGTCCCCTTGCTCATCCTTGTCCATGCCATAGTTTCTTCCTTTTTTGAAAGAATACAGTAGGGGAAACCCCTACTGTGAAATATATATAAAAATAGATAAAAAGATAAAACACGGGAGTAGCAGAGTAGGAAGACTACTCAACTACAAAGCAAGAAGAAGGAAGCTCTAGGGCCGTAGTTTTTTCCTTGATTATGGTCACAGCAGCAGCAGCATTCTGTTGTGAAGTCACTTCTCTTGCCGGGTTGGTGATGTTGCATGATAACTATAAAGCTACCATACCCTACTTTGTACCTGAATTTGCCCATGTATTTGCCTCTGTTTTACTGTATTTTCAGCGAAGAAAATTTGCGGGCAGCACTCAACAAAATGGGTATTAGTGGACATTCATTGGAAGAGATAATGGATAAAGTGAAGAACAGGCATTACCAGGTGCTGTACTTTGTTGCCATTATATTAACTGAGCAATACGGTATCCCTGAACTGAATAGTTTATCTGGCATAATGTATACAGCTAGCTTGCACGTTGACCTTCGAGGCCACACATGGTGTCTCTTGTGATTCTGGAATCAACCATCCAAACCAATATTTCTGTGAAAGCCAGAAAGTTCTGCGAGCTAAAGTAGGTGTATTACTTAATTATACAATTGACTGCTTTTCCTTAGTCTTTACTGTTTTTGTCAACATGAATTAAAGTTCCAATTTAACATCTGAGGTCAATGTACAGAACCAAACAGTGGAGAGGCAACCGGCGACCTAAATTGTATTGCTGTGCAGAAGGTGTCCTACTACAAGCTACCAGGTCTTGACACCACTCAGCTTTTCCTTTGCACTTTCTCCATTGTTAATCACAACTTATCCATAATTTGATGCATTGTTAATCACAACTTATCCATAATTTGCGATGATGAATAGCAGACACGCTGCACACCATTTGCTATTTACAGCATGTGATTCATACCTCCACTGAATTCCCTTTTGATTCCGACAGTTCTATTAGATATTTTCTTTCCCATGTTTTGTTGGAGCAGCCTCATATCCATTTTGTACAATTTGGTTTGTAGATGATTTCAAAATATTCAAGAATGCTGCTTTACTTATTTTATGTATTCTATTTTCCATTTTTCTCATCCAAGGTTGCCCATTGTTACTGAATTTGCTTATATCGAACGTGTACAATTGCGAATTTAAATGTGAGTGACCTAACCTAGTGCCCCTGGCAGTTTTTAGTTGCTGAAGGGCTGAATAAGGATCATTCTGGTTTGCTGGTAACAATAGTGTAATTTCTGGGAATCGAATTTCAGGCCAGTCCCAAACTCCGAATTGGAGTTTGTTTCTCATTTTATACGGTGCCACATAAGCAAAGTTGGCGACATGCCAAAACAGTTATGATCAGATAGAGGGGAGGGATACTATCCAGGTAAAACAAGGCATACACTTTTACCAAGACTATGGAATACATCATACTAACATTAGGGCAAGAGATTCCATTTCAACTGATTACCACCATTCATGTGCATTTCAATTAAATGTTATGGACAGTCTATGAAACAACAAAATTACACTGCATTGGATGGGGTTGTTTTATTCATCAACTCAAAGCACTCTGATGATGTGGTAGCCTTGGAAACAACAGAATAGAAATTTTCTTGGGCTTGGCCTTATCAAACATGGTACCTGTGGTTTGTAGCAGCACATGATAATCCATCACCTCAATTTTCATGCATGAACTTCCAGATTTTCTACACTATATGTACTGTAAGCCCACTAATTATTCCAATATTGCTGTCTTTTGTCATGCTGCAGGTCAGCGTTGAGACAACTCATACTTGATGCCAATTATGTGATGGTTACCGGCTGTTAATCTTTGATGCTTAGCTGGTATGCTGTTGCTGCCTGGAATTTCCAAACTTCAGCTGGTGGCTTGGTCTTTAAAAAAACTGCCCCTGCTGGCTGTCATACCAACAAGCGATGTTGCCATACTGTACTAGAAGTGTTACCTAATGCCACGAACAGCAGCAGTTCTAGGTGTGTACATGTAAAGCTAGAAGGAAACAAGACTGAATATTTTGAAGTTAATGTATGATCAGTTATGCTGTGCTGTTTTAGTTATTGTCAAACTTCTTTGCGTAGAAGAGAATTGCTTACTTCGATTTTGCCCGTGCATCAAGTCTCTGTAGCTATATACCGAAGCTGAAGAGTTGTCTCCCTACTCTGTTTTGCTTCCTTGGATCATTGCGTTTTAGTTTACGGCCTATTTATCATTATTATGTTATTAAGAGGGTCGTTGAAGAACAATTGGGCATGGAACAAACTACTAGGAATTATTAGTTTCTTACCCATTATGTGCCCTTTTCCTTGTTTGGAGGCAAAGCTACAGCTTTGACATTTATGCTTGATTGAAGATCAAGAAGAGTTAGTGTATTTTGATTTCGTGTAAAATTGGATTTTCTTTCTTTCAAATTGCTGGTGCCATCTTTGTTGAACAGTATGTCAGCAGAAGCAAATTCCTACTAAGATCTAGGGAAATGGATCTGTTTTCTTCAGCCAATCTTTGCAAGTTGACCATCAACGGTCTTTTTGTAGACATTGGAAAAATTTGTGCGCTTCGCGTGTCCTAGATTCCACTCTGGCTGTAATTTATCCTCATAAGAGGACTTGATGCCCCAGCCTACTAGGGTTCCCGTGCATGCTCAGTGTGTTAACACCAAACATTCTGTTCATCGTGTATTTATTTATACATTTGGTCATTTGTACATGGTAAAAAGTGCAAGTATCATTTGTGGCCAGGTCCTAATTATCCGCGGGGGTAGATTGCTATGGGCCTATGGTGATGCCGGTCACAACTCACTGCGGGTAGGAGATCTCGTCGTGCCAACCCTGGCCAGAACGAAGCACGACATATGTACAACCTTTGTAACTTTGTAGAGTGTACGAATTTTTTTTTATTAAGCAAGAGAAAGATATTACAAATACGGTTAGGTCACGGCTACCGCTTATCGATAATCAAGGAGATATCTTACAACTTGATCAACCTAAGCTGACAACCCTAGCACGCCGAACCAAGCAGCGGATCAGCATGCATTCATGCGATCACGGCCGTGGCTTGGCGACCTCTCCTAGGTCTAGCCGGATTCATCCCCGAAAAAAAACTCGGACATAGCATCACGATGCTCAGCCGTCAGAGGGCCGTGGTAGATGGAGTTGTACATCCTCACCGCGTCCTCCGATGGGCGAGCTATTGGGTCTCCATAACCAAGGCACTTCATGACATTCAGTTCGCCCCACTTTGCAACTGGTACCCTAGCCAGCTTCTGAGCCGCGATACGCTTGCTCCGCAGCGGAGGCTCGCTCACCTCTCGGGCGGGTTTTGGCACTGGCGTCGGCAGCAGCGATGAGATCTGCGTTTGGATAGATGCGAAGAACTCCTCAACCGCTGGCTCATCCAGTCGCCCAACACCCGGCTGTGCCTGTTCTGTCCCTGTCGCCACCTCGACAGCCGGAGAGCACATTATATCCGAGGTGAAAAACGGCTCGTCCACGACTTCAGCAGGCGTATCTCCGGTCGGAGAGCGCGCTGTGACCGAGGTCAACAGCGGCTCGTCCACTGGCGTCAATTGGAGCGTCAGCTGCCTCCGCCTCATCTAGCTTGGCACGGTGCGGTGACAACGTCCACTAGACCACACGAAGATAGCCCAGCCCTCACCCGTGCTTCAAGGCCCTGCCACGCTCTTTCTCGCTAGCCCAACTGGACCTCAAGAAGCATAGGGTCTGGCGACGGTTGGCTGTCCCGGCTCGTCATCGCACCAAGAATGGCACGGAGGAGGGGGTCCTCGTCTTCCACCGCCCTTGACGAGGCAGCAGTCGCAGCCTTGGAGCAGCAGCTTTGACCCTTGGCAGGTGTCACATGAACGCCTCCTGCATTTGAACAGCTTGACCGCTCGCCGACAGCCACGCGGGCCCCACCAGCAGCCGTGGTCAGACCCACATCGCCGACGCGTCTCACGCCGTCCGGAGTGGGGAGTGCCGCCTCCTCCATGTCGCGCCGTAACGAACCTCCTTTGATCACCTGCCACCCTCCATGACGGCCTCCGCGTTGGACCTCGGCCTCTTGCAGTCCCTGGCTAGATGATGGTAGCCATGGCAGTGGAGGCACCACTGGGGCAGCCTGCACATGGCCACCCTGTGCCTGTAGGAAAGGTAGTTAAAGCAACTTCCAGCGAGCTCCACCGGGATGCATCGCGCGGCTGCGGCAGCGGGCAGGGAACCCATCACCCGGACAGTGCGCCGCTCTCTCGAGGGGGAGGGGATGAGCCGCCAGCCGTCAGCGTACGGCGGGGAGGCCCTGGAACGGGAGCCAAGGTGGTGGTGAACAGGAAGCCGGCCGCCACAGCCATCATCAGCGGCAGCAGCGGCCACCAAGTCAGGAGCTTGCGGGGGATGGGCGACTGGGTCAGGAGCTCCCGTGCCGTGAGCGCCACCCCGTCGGCGACAACGGTCAGTACCCGCAACCGTCTCCGCGGCCAGACGCGACGGCAGCTCACCGACCAGTGACGGTCCAACCGAGGGCTCAACGCAATGCGGGGTGCCGAGGTGCACATCTCGGTAAGAGGAATGCCGCGAGAGGTCCCTCTCCGGGGAGGAATCATCATCTCCAAGATAGTCCTCCGACCAACGGAGAGCCTTGGACCGGCCCGCAAGGAAGAACGGCGTCACGTTAGGAGAAAGAGGGGTTGGGGTCTTACCAACGAACGTCGGCGCCGGAGTGGCAAGCAACGAAATCCTCAGGGAGGCACAGGCGGTGGCGGGAGGTGGGCTCGCGGGAGGCGAACTTGCAGGGCTATCCGTCCTCCCTCGTCCAGCGAGGCGCGTTGCAGCCGCTGAGATCTGCAGGGGAGGGGGAGATCCACGGCGGGGAGGTGGGGAGCCTCAGCGGGAGGGCGTCGTCGGGGACGGAGACCCCCAAGGCCGACGCGGACACTGACGGGGGAGCATGGATGGTCGCCGGCATCAAGGCGGCGGCAGGTGGGGAGATCCGCGGCGGGGAGGCGGGGAGCCAGTAGCCGGAGGGCGCCGTCGGGGGTGGAGACCGCTAAGGCCGAAGCGGGTGCCGGCGGGGGGGCTGGGATGGCCGCCAGCGCTGTGGCGGCGGCCGGTGGGTTAGGGTTGGGGGACATCGCCCGCCCGTCTAATTGCGCTTTGTTGTGTGTTGTATGAATATATTTGAATAAGCTCATCCTCAAGATCAAAGAACATAGAACCTCTAAAAGTTAAAATCGCATGTTAGTATCTCCGTAAAGGTGTGTTACTTACTAAAGATAATTTAGCTAAATGTAATTGGTAAAGAAATAAATCTTGTGTTTTTTGGCATGATGTTGAGACAATATATCACCTTTTTTCTTCGAGTGTCAGTTCACTAGAACAATTTGCTCTTTTTTTTTCATTATGCTCCTAATCTTACCAAACTGAATATTTGTGTTGGTCTTTGTGGCTTGTTAGAAATGATTTAGTTTTGAAAAGAAAAATTGTTACCCCCCTTATCTTTGTATCAGTCCATTAGAGTGTTCTTGGACTATTATTTAGAGAACAGATTTACAGGATCTTGTTATGGAGGCTTCGCGTTTGTTGACTTAGGTGGCTATAGATATCTTTTCCCGGTTGCATGAGTGACGGTCTAGTCTTATGCTTAAGTGCCACTGGAGAGGTATTTTTAAGCTATGTAGCTGTGTGTTCTCGGACAGAACCTGGATGATGTTTTTCACTGACTCTTGAAAGTTAATATATCTTCCTTTAAAAAAAAGTATCAGGCACCGCCGTCTGGATGTGGTGAAGCTCTAAATGGTTAGATTTTCATGCATGAATATTTTTGTTAGTGTGTGGTGCGTTCTAGAAATGTGATGAATGCCATAGAAGTAGTCCCGAGGCTGGCTGTAATTGGGAAACTGACAGGGTTTGAATCTTCCTAGGGCCAAAAAGTTTTATCCACTTGAATCTTGAATTCAAGTTAAAAACTTTTTTCAAGAACCCTATTCTGCAAACATATTTTAAAACTTCTGTCCATTTTATTTTGAAAACCTTTCGCTTTTGAAGTCCTCTATTCATAAAAGTGTTCTGGAACCCTGTTTTCAAAATTCCATTTTAATTTACTTTGAAAAACTTTTTCTTTATTATCTCATTCTAAACACGCGTGTATTGAAACCCTTGCATTTTTCACAACTCTATTTTAAACATATCTCAAAAGCCCTTTATACGAATTTGCAATTGCAAACATTCTTTTTCAGAACCTACTAGATGAGTAACCTAAGTGAGCGATTTTGTGATTTGATTTCCAGACGTGTCCTACAGTCATTACTTCTATAGGGGCTGGTATGGAAACCACTAACTACTATTCTACTAACAAGGTAGACGATCAGTTGGACCTCCCCTAGCAAATAAATATAATCATCCATGACAATCCATCTAAATGGACCATCAAATGAGGAACACAAATCTAACCTTTGGATCGGAGGCAGCAGCAAGGAGCTGATCCGGGCACACTCCAGCCATGGATCTAGACCGCCATGCGATGGCTGCCAGATAATTCATATAGATCATGGGAGTATACATATGCTGAAAGGAACGCGCTTGCGTGCGAATACCAGGCACCAGTACAAAATATGAGGTTGACTCAGGAGATAGCCTTAAGACCGTCACCGATCCACGTCGGACTAGATATGATGCCCAAGACCGTCATGGATCCAGGGCCGGCTGATGTAGAAAATGCCATTGTGTAGCCTCCTATGCTCGGCAATTATACCGTGTCCACATGCAAAGGCTACGAGCCAACTAATACCGCAAAACATTTTTATACACATTTTAGTTTCTCTAACCAAGTAACATAGATTAAATTATGGACTGATTGTGTGGAAATAGTGAGGAAGTTCTGTAATTTTGAAACACTGGTAAAACCGGCATGCTAGCATCCGGACGTCCAGAGGACCATCCGCGTGTCGCGCAGACGCAGCATCCATCGTCCGTTGAACATAACGAGCACCGTTAGTTAAAAAATAAAGCAAAGAACTCACTTGTTTTAACTCCCCTTACCGTTGTTCCCCATTCCCTTGGATCTCCCCTCCGGTGTGCAACTCATTGATCTCCCACGGACACACATCCGTTTTTCCAGAGAAATCATTTTACACCCGTATGTGTGTAGCACGCACATGAAAAGGGCAAGTCTGTTTGTAGCACACACATGAAAAGGGCAAAGATCGTAGTATAGCTTTGCAACACCATGCAAGAGCAGGTGAAACATCAAAAAATATATTTGTGAAACATTGGAGAAAAACATATGAAACATTTTTTTCTTGCTAATTGAAACGATAGGCCGCAGCATCCGAAAATCAACAATCGCAACATTTTAGATTTGTATTTACAACACCAAAAGAAAGATATCATAGCTTCTTACTGTTGGAACAATGATCATAAAAAACCATTGCAACAAACGAAATCAAATAACTCATCCCCCGACGTCGTCTCCCCTAAGGCGACACATGGGGGTGACCCCACCCCCAAACCCTAGCTCGTTCCAGGTGACGCCTTGCTCGGCCGCCGTTGCCATCGGCTGGTGGCGGCGGCGGCGGCCAGCGGTGCCGGTGCCTAAGCGTCTCATCGTGCTCCTTCCCTCCCGCTCCTTCCTCATGTTCTCTTCCCCGCCCCTCCCTCTCTGCGTCGACGCCACCATTGTCGCCGCCGTTGTCTGCCGTCGTGCTGGGCGCCGGCTGTCTTCGCCTCCCACCGGCCGGATCAGCCCCGCACGGGTGCCAGCCACTCCTGCCCTTGTCGGGCAGTCGCTGCTTTCGCCTCTCGCCGGCCTTCATGCCGAGCGTCGGCGGTGCCGTCTCTCATCGGTCATGTATTGTTCCTGGGTTAAAGCTTGTCGCTCCTTGGGTCGAAGATTGGCTCCCCTTTGCTTGGGTCGATGCTTTGCTCCCCGTTGCATCTCTGGTTGTTTGCCCTTGCTCGGATCGTTGCTTTGCTCCCTGTTGCATCTCTACTCTCTAGTGTTGTTGTTGGCGTGGTCATGCTGCGAAGGTGGAGCTTTCACTACAGTTCCAGTGTGCTTTTTTGGGTTCGTCGTGGCTGCTCGATGTACTGCTCAGCTGCGGGGTTGGAGGATTTGGGTTTGGCGAGCTAGCGAAAGCTCTGCTGATAGCGGCTTCGTCTTAGACACGGTTAACCCTGTTAAGGCGTTGAGGGCATTATTGTTGCCACCATAATCTCTTTTCTTGCGAAAGATTTGGCCGTTGGCGGGGTTTCGAGCTTCGTTACCCTTCTTGAAGGCACCATCATCTTTTCTCTCTGGTTTTATCAAGTAGTCCTAGGCCTATTTTACTTTGGCTTGTAGTGGGTCTGGCGGGCGTTAGTGTGTCGAGTGTCGAGAGGTTTCTCTCTTTATTTTTTCCTTTACAATGGTTCGTAAGCTTTTGGCTTATTAATTTCTATAGTTGTAATTTTGTACTTTTTTAATGCAAAGACGCTGACTTGTTTCACGTTGGGGGGAAAAAACTGTGCAAAGTAGCTCCAGCGATCGAACCTATTTTAAAACGTTTCTACGTGCGGATGGCTTAGAAATTGGAACCGTATATGGAAAATCCATATGGTTCGTTGGAGGTCCGGATGTAGAAACTGGTCTGCGGGCTTTGCAGCAGGTGCTGGCTTCCCGGCCGGTGGAAAATCCGATCCCGTGCGATTCACTCAGGATGAGTGAGCTTGTTTATGTTTTGGTACATATATTCTTTGTAACTCTGATTCTCTGGATTTCTCCCGACCCATAAAAATGTGATGTGGCCCTCTCTTATAGGAGCAAAGAGTGAAGTATATTTTACAACTCTGTACTTATCATGTTGTCTAAATTGCTTTCTTTAAGCGGCAACACCTGCGTGATCATCGTTCATCAGACGTGAAACATACATGACACATAGTATCATATAGTACGTACATGCAGGAAGTGCACATCATATACACACTGCATCACTCACTCAATTAGGATATACTTATAACTGTACGTATATATAAGCGCTGGATCTAACTAGCTGCGGCGCAGCGCCGTCATTAGCTAGTACATCCGCCAGTCGTCGGCCAAGCGCTCACGCCGGAGCCGCTCCTGCACCCTGGATATGTACAAGGCCGCGCGGCGGTCCACGTCGATGTCGCCGGGTGCCTCGCCGTTTCCGGCGGCCTCCATGGCGACCACGGTTGACGGCGGTGGCGACGGCATCGCCCACAGCGTGGTGGTGCTGGGCGGTTTCGCCTTGCTGACGGCCTGCTGGGCCGGCGGCGCGGCGGCGGGCGCCACCTGCGCCGGTTTCCGGTGGTAGAAGGGCATCGCCGCCTTGTGCTTGATGCCCCAGGCGTGCTTGTAGAAGCCGACGTCCATTGCGTGCACAAAGGTGCTGCCTGCTGATGTTAGGCTGTGTGTGTGTCAGTGTGTGTGCTGCGACAGGTGGTGTAGGCTGCAGGCATTACGGTTCCTGACTATTTATAGCAGTTTCTCTGCACTACACCTTGCAAATTGTCTGCACAACAACAAGCGTGCCACGTCTACCATGGAAATATGTGTCGCTCACAGAGTCGAGGCAGTAGTCGCGCGCCAGGCTCCATGGGAGGAAAAGTGTGCATGCAGGACATATTCTGAATCGTATTATTGATCTATATTCCATGTGCCAAGATGCTCCGATCTTCATACATATCCAGCAAGAAAAAAATTGTGAGGTGGAACAGGGAACTCTAAACGTAATATAGACTCTCCACATAAACAATAATTATCTCATCAACATCAACAATAATTAGCTCTTGGGGAAGCCTCTCGGCACATTATGTTGATCTCTTCAGGCCATCTATGCAGCTGATGATGTTTATGCATGGGTGGCTGACATGGTGGACCTGCCCTGTACGGCCATCGAAAAATATCGTTGCGCTGCAACTGTACATTCTGCCAAAAAGAATCAAGATCTTGTGAGTGTATATTGAAATGTCTAATATTCTCTTTAGTGTGCAGCTAGGTTCCTTTCCATGCCACATGCACTATATATATGAAGCTTTTTAGAGGCCATGTGCAAAGGTAGCATCGTGAACTATATTATTGGATCGAAATGTAGCAATGTACCATCTCTATCTCATAGTCAGTCTACTGGATAGCGGCCAAATTTCGCGAACCTAGCATATAGTGATATTTTTAGAGCAACAATATATCTACAGATTGAACTATACATATATATTATACTCCCTCCGTTCTTTTTCATTTGTCGCGGTTGACTTTTTTTTTTAAACTTCGATCCGTCGTCTTATTCAAAAAATTTGTGCAAATTTATAAAAAACACAAGTCATACTCAAACTACCCCTAACCATAAAACAAGTGACAACAAAATGAATGAAGAATAATGAAAATTTTTGAATAAAACGAAGGATCAAAGTTTTGAAAAAAAAGTCAACTGCGTCAAATAAAAAAGAATGCAGGGAGTATTTCATTTCAAAAAATTATATATATTATGCTAGTCACCACCTAGCAGCCTAATTCATATCTATCCAAACTAGTGTGAAGATCAACACAACCGACTATATATAACCCATTTTGGTTTAGATTCATAATCGGCAGTGCAATATATAATAATACTTCACTGATCCCTCCTTATTACGTAGGACCTACAATATATAACTGTGTTCTTCGAAATATATTCGATTGTATGGTCCCTGAATATATATTCACCTCTTGGTTTGCTTGATACTTACTCTAATATAGATTTGGATCAGCCATCCGTCTGATCAACAAGTGTCATGTCATATATCATGCTATGTTTTTTATCCATATCATATCGTACCTGTGCCTATAACTAATAATCACACTTACTCTAATTATGGAGTGTTATATATTTGGAGAGTGCAGAAAGAAGGTGCACATTTCGATAAGATTGATGTCCTTGTAGACAGAGAATAAAGGGAGCCGAGACTGATAGAGGCAGCTACTCAAGTCCATGGTCTTTCATGCCCAAAGGAAGCTCTAGACAAAAGAAGGGCATCATTCCTAAACAAACGTGGCATCTACCTCGTTGCAACTCTATCATCATTTCCGAATGTGCCAAAGTGGAGAATCCGGTAAAGGAAGAGCAAGCAAGTAGTGTTGCGTACTTGCATATCCTATATCCTTTATTGTTGGCGTGCCCATGCATGGTATATTTTTGAAGGCAGTTTGGATATATATGTACGTAGGTAATTGGTTCCACATGCTTGAATGAAGAACTTAGAATGAAATTTGAACTGGAAACCAGGAATTTGTTAGGTTCGCATGATCCTCCATCCAACACGCACATCCTGATTAAGTGATGAGACTTGAGAGTGGTCTGGATATGAGATGGACTATTAAAGATCTAAAAATTGCTCATGTTCTTTTTCATGTCCTAAAAATTGGCATAGTTATTGGCCTGTATGAACTATCAACACGCATGCATCGTCTGGCTACTCACCGCCGTGTGAGACAGCTCCTGCTGCAGCCCCTCACGTCCAGCCCGCGCGCCTTACCGCTGCCGGAAGAGTCCAGTGGAAGGCCGCGCGGTTGCCATGACGGCGGTGGCAGGGCTCTCCTCTGTTTTCCTCCTTCAATCTAGATTAGATCTATCTCTTCCTTCATTATTGGCGATTTCAATGGTGATAGATCTGCGCAGAACGACATGGAGCTGCCTCTGGAAAATTCTGTGTTTGTCCCAATCACTAATTGAAGGTATTTAGTGCCATCGGCATAGCGTGTGATACTTACATACCACTACACCACACGGTCACATGTGACTATATATGAGATTTTATTCTTTTATTTTAAGCATCGAGAAAGAGTTAATACAAGTTGTAAATGCTTTAAAATAGATTGGTATTGCGAACTTGTATTAAAAGATCTCCTTTAATACCGATTAGTCACACCAACCGATAATAAAGTATTTATATGTACAGTAGCAGGTCAATACCTCTGTAGGGGCTATGACCTTTCTAACCGGTATTAAATGTTTCATTGATACCGATTGTAACTTACACTGATACTGAATTATTGATTATTGGTACTGAAGGTCTTTTCCCTAGTAGTGAATGTTTTGAATAGCCAGCTAGGGCGCTCACTTCAAAGAGCGATTTGCATGATAATCCTTCCGTAGCGGTGACGGCTTCTAGCAATGGTGGAGATAATACGAGCTTGTGGTGGCTCTTGAACGTGTGTGCTGCTGTTTGAGCTCCATTGAGGACCTCGAGAGGGATGATGGTGTGGCTTGATTGCTCACTAGCTAGCGCAATTCTCCCTACTAATGATTTTCGTCCTTGCAGATGCTTAGATTCCCTAGTTGCGCATGGGGTGTAACCGGGTAAAAGCTGCGCTGGATCTTGTTTAGCGTGAGCACGACGGCGGCAATGCCCTATGGCATTATTCCCTCCTTAAAGGGATTATCATTGCGTGGTTCAATCATCTTTGCACCACCCTCCAAGGTGAAAACCTCATCCTTTCAGATAGGCGCAGCAGCAATGACCTGCATCACGTCCTTCATGAAGGCGCCTTTGTGAAGACATTCTGAGCATGAGATTCTTTTTGTGGGGATACTGCTTGGCATTTATGAAATAGGCTCGGGCAATTATCAGCTTAGGGACAGCAAGCGGATAGTAGATCTGGCTCCATCCCTTGAATCCGCTGTAACTGATAGAAAACCTGCTTAAAACGCTTTTTAAGTAGAAGCTGAGCCATTACCTGCTAGCATATCTCCCCACCAGGACTCCCCCCAAAGCAAAGCGAAACCCGTTCTTTAATTCAATACCTAGAGACCCGAAAGCTCCAGTCCAAGTTGAGGCGCAGTAGGAGGGATTTCTGTCACCATTATTTATGGACCACGTAAACATACTTTTTTAGTTTAGATTCTTATGCTGGACCTACAGCAGATATGTTTATTGTTCTGCTCAACTCTCGACATGTTTTCAGTCAAAAAAAAAAAAAAAAACTCTCGACATGTCCAAAAATTAATGTCATTTGGATCCTTATATATCTATCTGTGGTTGTATAAAGGTCTATTTCAGTGGTAGTTTGGTTTGGTAATCAGAGTTTCGACCAGCTATTGGAGGTCTTATTCACTGTGTTTGGATTTGGTTTAAGCTCAAGTGCCACTTAGACCTTTCTGGTACATGATGACTACTAGGATAGGGTCCGGTCAGAATTGATGTCTCAAAACAAAACGTGGAAGAACTATGCGTTGTAGTTGTAATTTCTTGTATTTTCTTTCCTTTGAGTTTACTAGGAATTTGCACATTGGTGTTTTGACTACATTATTTTTTTTCTTATGCATTTTCTGATGAGGGTAACTGAAGCCGGAACAATTTCATTGACTAAAAAAGCTATAGCAACGCAAGTATACTCGTCATCATGCAGGCAAAACTCCCAAAGATCTGTGTAACCCAATTTTATCTTCATATATATGGTCATCTCGTATCTCAAGTGATAAAAAACTAAATCTTATCTTTTATATCTAAAGTGCTACCCCACCCAACTACCCGCCATTTCTCAGCGGTAAGAAGAAGCCACGTCACTGGACCACTAGGACTCAGGAGGAGCCATGTCACCGGCCAGTAGGCATGTATTTATGTATTCTACTTATCTTGTGTGGCTATAACATTTATATATGTATGCAACTCTTTTTCATGATTGTAGTATTTTATTTATTAGTTGTCGCTCCATCTACATATTCCTATACACAATGCTACAAAAGTTCCTGTAGTAACGTGTAGGGTATCATCTAGCACTTTTATAAAATACAATCGTGGTATACAAATATTATTTTACACTTGTACGGACAATGTTACACCTTGGTTTTATATATATTGCAATGCACATCTGGTTTTACAGCAACGTGCGGTGCATACTTCTAGTAAAATTGACAAGAGTGTCTAGAAGGGGCCTGTAGAGAACCTGTACCCAAATATTGCATAAATTCAAGCATGCTAAAGTTTCTAAGATTTATTGTCTTCAAAAGAAGTTTTGCAACTAGAGCCAATCCTATCAAGCTCGTCTATCAAACTACTCTAGCAAAGCAAAGGAGCAATAAATATGTAAAATACGACAAGTAATGAGATATAAAAGATACTCCCTCCATTCATAATTGTAAGACAGAGACGTGGTTGATATTTTTCTAAAACTTTGATTGTTCATCTTATTCAAAAAAAATTCTAAACTTATTATTTATTTTATTGTTATTTGATTTATTATTAAATATAGTTTGAGTATGATTTATATTTTCAAACTTTTGAACTTAAAAAACGAAAGATTAACATTATGAAAAAAATCAACCGTGTCATACATTTATGAATAGAGGTAGCATTAGTATAAACTACCGGTGAAGACTATGGAATATTCCATAGTATGGGTGGTTTGAACCACCACTCCTAAATAATGTTGGAAAAAACTACAAAAGATATAATCCCAATCACATCAACCATGCACTTCTCTTCCCGGTGACCCGGTCACTTCGACATTGTTTTCATTTCAGATCTTGATCCATGCGTCCCCATACAAAAACCATGTTGCCATTCTAGATCATGCCAAAGGGTCCACAATCTTCTCGATGAACTCCTCAAGGCTCCAAGCGCACCAAGAGTACAACAAATTCCGAAGTTTGTTGGGTACACAAGTAAAAATAAGTCAAAGGATATATGACAGGAGGAGGTAACGATTTTGCTTGTTATTAACCATATATTTTGCCAGACAAAGATTGTCTTGGCCTTGAGCCCAAATATGTTTTTTTGTGTGCAAAATTTTGTAAGTGAAGTGGTTTTGCTGCTTATAACTCACATCATTGATTTTTCGTCAAAATAACAAGTCATATTGCTAAGTACTGTTGAAATTTATGGGTTTAGCCCAATATGTGTCCAATAAATTTAAAAATAGTGGTGTGGGTTAGTCTCATATGGTAAGTTGAGATGGAAGGAAGACAAGTTAAATACCAAGCCTCTTGTCCTTCTTTGAGTAGAAGAATGAGAGAGGAAGCTATATAGTCACACATGTGCGTATTCATATATTTTTTGCGTGACTTTTGTGAGGTACATTGAGCTTTTCTTAAAAGTGCGCTTTTTTCTAACAACTACATTGTGTTTTGGATCCGTTTTAAAATATGCAAGTGTAGGTACTCCTTCTATTTTTTTATTGAGAAAAATCCATTTCACAACCTTGTACTATTCAAGTCGTTTGAGTTTCAACCCTGAACTACAAACTGGACATCCAGCACCTTGAACAATAAAAAACCGAACAAACTTGGACCTTTAGCTGGTTTTGAAAGCGGTTTTCTATTTTTTGAAAGAAGAAAATCTTATTTATACTATAAAATTCATAATTTATTTATTTTAAATTATAAATAATATAAAATATATACCAAAATGTTGCTAAAAATATAATCTATACAATTGTGATCTATTTGGAGTCATTTTATATTTTTACATTTATACGTCTATGATTTTTTTTGCTCAAATAAAACACGAGAAATATAAACAAATAAATTCTAAGTAACCATGAGCAAAGAATTATGATATAGACTATAGTTTCAGAAAAAGTATGGTATAAATTTTATCTTTTCTAATTTAAAATTGATTAATTATAAATTTATAGTGAAAAAATAAACTATTATTATTTCTTAAAAATAGAAAACAACCTTGAAAACCAACTAAAGGTCCAACTTTGTCCCGTTTCTAATAGGTCTAGGTGCTTGATATCTAGTTTTATAATCCATGATTAAAACTCGGACGATTGGATAGTTTAAGGTTGTGAAATGGTTTTTTTTTCTTTTTCTTATTTGACGCGATTGAATTTTTTCAAAACTTTGATCCTTTATCTTATTATAAAATTTCATATCATTATATTTTATTCTATTATTACTTTTTTTATCATTAGAGATAATTTGAATATGACATACGTTTTTATATATTTGCATACATTTTTTGAATAAGACGAAGGATTAAAGGTTTGAAAAAAAACAGCCGCATCAAATAAAAAAGAACGGGGAGATTACTTATTAATTTAAGCACTGAAAATGTGAGCCAAAATTAAGCAATAAAACCAAAATCGGTGTAGGATACTTGGATCATTCATGTGTTTGGTAAAAGCTTGCTTCAAAACCGCCATGATCAACAGATGAAGACACACAAAGGTACTGCAAAAGCTAAATTCTGGTATTTTTCAGTCGTAAAAATCACATGAATATTAGCATTGTTATTGTCCCTCTCTTGCAAGAAACTATTGTTTACGTTTCTTGATTTTCCTAGACCCTCTACCGAGTACTATAGCCCTGTTTGTTTTCGCTTTTCTGTGAATCGATTATCTGGACCACAGACTTTTCTAAGAATCCACTTTCTGTAGAATCTAAGTGGGCAAAATCAAAGCGTTTGGCAACCTTAGATTATGGAGAAAGAAGAGGGGCGTGGAGGACGATCGGCCCGGCGTCGTGGACGAGGTGGCCGGCACCGCGGAGGCCACCTGGGGGCACGGAGGCGACCCAAGGAGGCGGAGTAGGCGGCCCGGCGGGCGGCGCCTCTGCTCCTCCTTGGCGGCGGAGGAGGCGGACAGGCGCGCCTCCGGAGGCAGCCAGCGAGGGTGGACCGGCCGACGGCATGGAGGAGAGGGATGGGGCCTGCTGGGTGACGGCTGCAGCTCCTCCCCACCGCCGAGAAGGCCGCACCTTCAGGGGAGGTCGGCGGCGGCTGCGGGTCGAGGAAGAGCGTGGGGATACGGTGGCTGCAGCTCTTCCCCGTTGCGCCCGTACCTCGTCCCCACCGCGCGGCGGCTGCTGCAGCTCGTCCCCGCCGCCGTGAAGGCTGCGCCTGCAGTGGAGGCCGCCAGCGGCTGTGGGTCGAGGGAGAGTGCGGGGAGGTCGCGGCTGTAGCTCGTAGGCGGAGACTGAGGAGCGCCGGCGGAGGCGGAGAGTGTGGGGGAGCTAGCGGGGGAGCGCTGGCAGAGGTGGAGAGCTGTGGGGGAGTGTCGGCGGCGGCGGCAGGCGAGGTCTTCGTGGTCGGGAAAGCGAGAATCAGGACGGCGTTGGATGAAAGGGTGGGTGCGGGCTGCGTACGAGAGAATCCGAATTTGTACCGGAGGTATGATTCTTGGAGAAATTTGACTCACCAAATAATCAAAGCGTTTGGATGGGATTCTTCGCTTTTTTGGCTAGAATCGCCAAATAAGCGGAAACAAACAGGGCACTCATCTTGCGTTTTTGTTGATCAAGGCATTTGCTGGGATGAGGAAACGCTGCAGGAGCCATCAATTTACCTGGGCATTTGTTTTTCTTTAAACCCAGTATTAATTGCTGCTAGTAATTAGTACTAGTACTAGTACAGTACGTACTGAGTTACGTTACCACTAATTATCCATGTAACCTTGGAGCTAGTACTGTCTCTGCGGTCTTGGTTGTTTGTTGTTCGTTAATTAGCTTATTTTTAAGCTAGCTATCCCAAACAAACAAAAAAGGAAGAAAAGAGGGAGTACATTTTTTCTGTCAGGATCTGCGCCGATGCAGTTGATCCGGTCCTGAAGGAGAAAGCGTAGATGCACTGCATGCGTACGTTACTCGTAGTATTGCACTAACTTGGACAGGGCGCTCTTGAAGAGAAGTATATCTGTATATCCAGAGAGTTTCCCAGGATATGCTCACTCAAAGTCACATCCCTTTTGCGCGTTGACACTTTAATCCGGGCGTGGGTAGATGCTGGAGACCTCTCTACCTAGTGCACAGATGCTTTGAGAGGTCAATGCAGCTGGGGCTGGCTGCCTCATTAGTTCAGAACTTAAGCAAAGTGAGGATGCAGCAGGCCAATGGGTAAGCCTGAAGAAAAGGCCAGTTGCTTGTGAAAGGCACCCAGCTTTACTTGGTGACCTGTGATGGCATTCAGATAAAATGGGGTGTTGTATTGTTATCAGATGTACAAGTAATTGAGTAAACAGATATACAAAGTTGCATATGATCCTGTGATGATCAGACGTGCGTGCGTGTGTGTTGGGTGGGTGCTTAATGGAAGTAGAAATATCCCTGATGAGCTAGTACTGAAAATCATGAGAGGAACACAAAGGAAAGGAGATTAAAAGATCATTGAAAAATGGCCTGTAGGGGGAAAAAAAAAAGGAAAACTATTGTGTCTGAGCCCAGGTTCGAACTGGGGACCTTTAGTGTGTGAGACTAACGTGATAACCAACTACACCACCCAGACGATGTATCGGGTTTCTGAACTAAACAAATTTAACATATAAATTGTGGGCCATGTCACACGAGCACACCCCCGTCTCTTTCGTTGGCGTCGGATGCCAATCGTGGGAGTTGAGAAGAACGAGTGCGCACGCCATTTCCGATTCGGTGGAGGGCGTCGGGCCGAGCTCTCGCGCTCGCGCATCTACACTAATCGCCGCCCAGGACACGGGCACCAACCAAGCACACGGTTGAAGGGACGAGGATGAGATCCAAGCTCGATCCATGGAAGAATTAAGCATAAGCGCGACCGATCGACACTGACACACGGCAGGATGATAATAATAATTAATCAAAGACGATTGCTTGTCGCCATGGATGTGGCAGCAGACAACTCGACGACGCACGCACGCACGGCATGAACGGGAAGAGAAGAACACAGATCTTGGATCCGGACCCACGCCTACTATCCCAAGTCCAACCCGGTGGGTGGGTGGCTGGCTGGCTGGCTAGCCGGCGTAGACGTGGATCCCGACGGCGACGAGGAAGATGGTGATGAGCGCGAAGTAGAGGACGGCGTGGACGATGATGGCGACGCCGCTGGTGTGCATGGATCCGAACTCCGCCACCCTGCCGCGCCCCGGCAGCGTGCAGAGCAGCCCCGGCGTGAGCACCACGAACAGCACCGTCGCCACGATCACCGGGCCCCAGTCCGCCATGCTCCCTTTCCTGGAACTCTCTCTCTCTCCGTCTCCCTCGCAGCCTTGCGCGGCGCTGCTCTGCTGCCTGCCAGTGCGGTGACTGCCCAGGCACCCACGCATTTTTAGAGGAAAATAAAAGCGTGGCGGGGCCCGCGCGCGCACTTCCGAACCGCGTTTCGCGTGTGGTTGGTGACTTGGTGGGCAGCCAAGGAAGGGATCCAGCATCCAGCATTCCAGCCTTTGCTGCCTTTTTTTTTTTTTTTTTTTTTTGAGGATAGCCGTTGCTTGCACACTGGAGTAATGGGCTTGGGCCGTTCGCAGGTCCAACAGGGTTTTGTACACCGGCACCGGCAGCCGTCGACCTCCTCTTTTCTTTTCTTTTCCTTTCTTTTCTTTTCCTTTCAAAAAAGAGAGAGGGTGAGCAGAGCAGACAGCAGAGGGGATGAGACTGCAAGTGCAAGTGCAAGCGCAGTCAGATGCAAATAATAATATGCAATACCCCGGTCCAGCTGCAACACTCCTTTCCTCCCTCATCGCCTCAATCCTTCTCCTCATCTCAATTGTCGCTATCACCATCGACGTGTCCCCTTCCTCAATGAATCTCTCTCTCTCTTTTTCGCTCCATTATTATTGCCCCTTTCCCTCTGCTTCCTCCCTGATGCGAGAGTGACTGCTGCCACATCCACACGCAGCACTGATATACAGGCATAGCGTGTAGCGAGTGACGACCTGGAAGGCAGGCAGGCAGAGGCAGGGGAGGCGTCCTTTCTAGTCTAGCAGCTGATCTGATCACATCGCACGAGGGAGGAGAGGGAGAGGCCAGCCGCAGCACAGACAGCCGCCAGGATGCTGGACTGGGCGCCGGTGGTGGTGGGCGTGGCGCTCTTCGTCCTCCTCTCGCCGGGCCTGCTCATCGAGCTCCCCGGCACGCACCGCTGGGTCGACTTCGGCAGCCTCCGCGTCACCGGCAAGTCCGCCACCGTCCACGCCATCATCTTCTTCGCCCTCTTCGCCGTCCTCACCATCCCCTGCAAACTCCACATCTACAGCTAGCTATATATATAGCTAGGTAGATATACAGGCGCCTAGCTGCCCGTTTCTGGTCCCACCGCGGTTCACCTGCGCCCAGTGTCCGGTTATGTATGCGTGTGGCTAAGGCCTAAACTGTTATCTGTCTTTATTGTCTACGGTATGTTGAGAAGTTTTTTTTCAGTAGCTTCAGCCTAAGACTAAGTGGGCGTTTACGGTACAAATTGATAATTAGCGTTACTATAGACAGAAAAGTAAATAGTTGGATTAGTGATAGACATTTTTTTTCAGTCCGCTGGAACAGTCTAAATTGATCGACGGTGTGGGTTCAACTTGTTTTTTGGGTGTCTGTGTGTTCGTCGTTCGGTGCGTGTGTTACTTCATGCAGTAACTATTACATCAGCGCCGATCCTCATGTTTTGGCGCCCAGGATGAGACTGAAATCAGATCATCTAATAATATAAATACTGAAATTGTTGAGAAATTACACCAGAAACGTATTAAATTACGAAAGTAAATCAGACAAAGCATGTAACGTGCTACACCGAATGAACAGAATAAAAATCTCGCAAACCCGATTACCTGTCGGTAGCTAGAGCTGAAATTTTGTATCGATGGCGTTGACGATGATTGTGTCGCGAATGACGCGGGTGTTGTGGACAGCACGATGAAGAAGATGACGGAGAAGTCGCCGACGATGACCTCCGACAGCGAAAGCATATGGACGGCGAGCAGTCGCGTGACATGCTTCCCAAAAACCTTATCCGCCACTCCCGGTGCAGGATCCCAAAGGCGAAGGGTTCCAAGACCTACTCTTAGGACCGCAGATGCACGTAAGTGCTCGGGACAGAGAAGGCTACGATGGCGGCACGGTAACGAGAGGTGGCAAAACTCTAGGTTTTCTGGTGTGTGTGTTTGGCGACGCTGGCAGGCTGTTTACATATAGACCCATGATCGGATCGCATGTCGTGATCACCATCTTGATTGGATAAGAACTCCGAAACTTACGGCACAAGTCACCAAAATAAAAACACTCCCGCTATCAGTGTTTAATACCGGCAATGCACCACGGGATGCTTTTAATGGCGTCTAGATCGACTGTAGCTCCATGGTTCGCGTGAAACGCGATAGGAAACATGATTTATACATATTCGGGTCGCGAGATGCTAATACCCTACGTCCTGTTTGTGGCAAATTGTATTCCTCTGAGTTCTCGATATTACAATGAGGACGCGGCTAGCCAGAGGTTTGGTATGCGATAACGAGATCTTCGAGGGAGAGAGATGTCCTCGGGAGGGGTCTCTAGCCCGCCTTATATAGTCTGGCTTGGCTTGGATTACAAGTTGGTTTCCTTCTCCTAGACAAGTTTATGTTACAATTGACCGCATAGAGTCCACGATCTCCTTTCCTACCCGACAAAGAAGTCCTTGTCTTGCACGCCAAGGTGTTCGGCATCTCGGACCCAAGTCAACTGGTCGTCCCATGTAGAGAATACGCTTCATGAGGACCCAGGAGATATGAATCCCCCACAACCCCCCGAGCTTCAAGTTGACTTGAGCAACAATTGGCTTGAAGACCCAAACTTTTCTCTTCTGAGTGTCTTGCCTTTGTAGTCGGCGTGGCACGCAGCACGCAACCCCCCGAGTCGACGAAGGAATCGGCGAGGCGCGTAGCGGCGTATCCTTCCGAGTTAACGAAAGAGTCGGCGAGGCGGGCGGCAGCCCAGCCCCTGAGTTGACGAAGGAGTCGGCGAGGCGGGCGGCAGCCTAGCTTCCCGAGTCAACGAAAGAGTCGGTGAGGAGGGCGGCAGCCTAGCTCCCCGAGTCGACGAAGGAGTCGGCGAGGTGGGCGGCAGCCCAACTCCCCCGAGTTGACGAAGCAGCGAGTCGGCAAAGGAGTCAGCGAGGCGGACAGCAGCCCAGCTCCCCGAGTCGATGAAGTAGTGACAGTCAGGCGGGCAACAGCCCAGCCCCCGAGTCAACGAAGTAGCAAGTCGGTCAGGCGGGCAGCAACCCAGCCCCCGAGCTAATGAAGTGATGAGTCGGCAAGGGGAGCAACAGCCCAGCCTTCGAGTCGACGAAGCAGTGAGTCGGTCAGGCGGACAACAGCCTAGCCTCCGAGTCGACGAAGGAGTCGGCGAGACGGGCAGCAGCCCAGCCCCTGAGCTGACGAAGGAGTCAACGAGGCGGGCAACGGCCCAACCGTAAAGTCGTGAAATAGCTCTTGTATTATGCAGCAGCCGAGTATGAGTTCCGAGTTGCACAGAGTATGATTTTTGAAGGTCCAAAAACTGAATGTCACGAGGGTTTAGATAGCTAGGACGGTCAACCGCGTGACCGCGTCAGCCTCTTTGGATATAAGTATGAAAACTGAATTTATGAGACTGAATATGGGCACGTAGGAGCAATGCCTTTCTAGTTTTGAGTACATGGTTCGAGTCTTTGAGGATGACTCGGCGCAGGCCAAACTGAACATGCGATGTGCGTAATGCACGGTATGAATGAATAGAAATAATTTGAGTAATACGAAACCCCGATTGATCCAGAAATAATCTAAGTGATCCAAAGTAACGTGACTGATTCAGAAATAATGATGCTAAAATAATATGAGTAGTCGAGTAATCCTAAAATAATATAGATAATTCGGAAATAATTATCCTGAAATAATATTAATGATCCGATATCCCGAGTGATCTAAGTGATCCGGTATCCTAGGTGATCAGAAATAATCCGAGTGATCCGAAATCCCCGGTGATCCAAAAATAATATAGATATTCCGAGTGATCTAAATAATTGATCCAACAGTTCGGATATTTCAGAAATAATTCAATTGTGGTCCTAATAGCTCGGGTGATTCAGAAATAATATGAATCATCCATAGCCCGGATAATCAAGAAATAATTCAATCAGTATAAGACATTATAGGAGACCACTTGATTGAATGACTCACTGCAGTGTTGATGGCACTTCGCCTTTCAAGTGGAAATCAGAGATATTCAATGATAACACACTGTTTTGGTACGTTGCGAATGGTTATACCAACATGAAATATTTTCCTAAAATAGTAATAAAAAAATCTAAGTAGTATATTTTGCAAAGAGAATGCTCAAATATAAATAATATCCAAGCGACCAGATAAACCAGTCAGATCAACAGAAAATTAATCAGCATAATTAAATACATAATTTAAATATTAAAACCACTTAGTTGTACATAGAGCAGTTGAGCGTGTCGCCGACTTGTTAGGGTCTGAGTCCGAGTTATCGACTGCTGCTTAATTTGTTTTTAACTTGACTCCAACAGTCGATGCTGCTGACCAGTGGGATCTTGAACCCGAGTGGTTAAATCTCAAATAAGGAACTATTGCTGGTCGGGTAGATAGTTGACCACACGTCACGTGAGAATTATCGCTAACACTGTCTTCAACGGACCGTCTATTCAGATTGTCTATCACTATTCTAACTATTCATCTTTTTATCTATAATAACATTACAGTGTAAAACAGTACTATAATCAATCCATATAAACACTCCGCTGGAGACACGCTGAACCAAAAACAATTGGTACACCGGTCTTCTTCCTTCACGTGAGAGCTCTCCGTTATTTAATTGGACATTGCCTCTGGCCAGATAGAACGCATGCACGCAGCCATGCATAACCATGATGATTGCTCGAGTGGCTAGGAGATCAGCACCAGGCAGCATCGGTTTGGCCTCCGAGGCGGACAGTGACTTTGGCAATTGCTGCCTCCGTACAATCAGGCTCGGTCGGGATTCCGAGCCGGACTGCGCTCTGCCTTGTTTGTTGTTTCCATCTGAACATGCCCTGTGCCAAGCTGATTGACCAGATATGGCTAGATTCATCTACGGACTCGTGCCAAACTTGAAAGCTTTGCCAGGGTGTCCTTGCAGGTTAGTTCCTGATTCTTGAGCTCCGGTGCAGCGTGCGATGGCATCGATCCGAGGTGAAGATGCACATCATCATGTGTTCAACGAACTTCTAGAGAGATTGTTGCTATATACAGTAGATGGAGTGCTGAAGGCGCTATCGACGGCGCCAATTTCTGGCGCCGAATTTGCTGACGTCGATCGACCGTAGGCTAGCCTGATGTCGACGTAGAAATCCCTACCTAGCGCGCCAACTGTCGGTGTTTAGTACCGACAATGCACCACGGGATGTTTTTAATGGCGTCTAGATCGACTGTAGCTCCATGGTTCGCGTGAAACACGACAGCAAACAAGATTTATACAGATTCGGGCCGCGAGATGCGTAATACCCTATGTCTTGTTTGTGACGAATTGTATTGCTCTGAGTTCTCGAGATTATAAAGAGGGCGCTGGCTAGCCAGAGGTTTGGTATGTGATGACGAGATCTCGAGAGAGAGATATCCTTAGGAGGGGCCTTAGCCCGCCTTATATAGTTCGGCGTGTCTTGGGTTACAAGTTGTTTTTTTTCTTCCTAAATGGTTTAGGTTACAACTGACCCCATAGAGTCTGTGATCTCCTTTCCTACCCAACTAAGAAGTCCTTGTCTTGCACGCCAAAATGTTCGGCACCTCGGGCCCAAGTCAATTGGTCGTCCCACGTAGAGAATACGCTTCACGAGGACCCAGGGGATATCTATCCCCCACACCTGCAGGGTCAGGAACCGGATTTCGGCGGACCATTCACGCATGTGTCACGAGCGCACAGACTCTTCCTTCTGCCCTTGCACCATGATTCAGTGTGAGAGGAGAGCCTCCACTTTTAAGTACATGCTCCTCCCCTTGCACTAACAAGGTGTGACTAAGAGTTTCATCACTCCGCTTGCACACACGTGGGCCTTTGAGATTTTCTAGAAATTAATATATGGGCTAAGCCCGTATGTTCAACAATCCCCCACTAGATCTCAAGTGCCCATTTAGAGATTTGTCGCTACTTGTTACTGTTTATATACTAGTGTTTTGACAGAGACAGTGAAATTAAACTTCTGCCTATAGCTTCAAGTTACGCTCATTCACAACTTGAACAATGGGGTACGTCTTGAATTGCAAGTTTTGTGAGACCAAGTTTCACTTAAAGTCATAACTAATACCTAGCTGCCACCAGTCCCCTCCGTGGGTAGAGCATGTGCGCCGTATTTCTTGGTCTCTTCTTCACAAACTTACTAGACTACGGCGTTTTACAGCTGAGCTCATATATGTGTGTTCTTTCAAGAATGCTCTGTAGGACAGTATCTTCACTTAATCAAAGCCAACAGAAACACATTAAGGCATAACGCCATCCTTGCCTTACATCTTTTGAGAATGTTGTATCTTCACATAGGGAGGGTCCGATGTTACTCTTCTCAGTTCACCAATAGCCTGTTTTTACCCAGAACTTAATTCACGAGATCTCTGATCACAAAGGTAGGGTTACCACTATGGCAACTCATACGGGTCTCATACTCATCTCTCTTGATGCAATTTCTATCATAGTATATGATAGTCCCTTCGTAAAGCCATCTGCCAGGCCACACTTATTACTCCGAAGTTTCTCATCTTCCTGACAGACTTAACTCATCTTCTAACATATCTTAATCACTTCGCATTATCTTTAGAACTGTTCACATTAGCAATCACAGTTTGATTGTCAGAATTCATAAGAATAGCCGATATTGATTTTTCAACCACCGATAAGTCTATCAAGAGCTCACGCAGCCAATATGTTTCTACCGTAGTTGTATCTAAATCAGTTAGTTCTACCTCCATGGTTGACCTCGTCAAAATGGTCTTTTGCAAGATCTCCATGACACGGCACTGCCACCAATTGTGAACACACCACTGGTAAAATAAAGCTCATCAACCACACTTATCCAATTCAAATCACTATATCCCTCAAACATAGCAGGGTGCCCTAAATTGCAAAATCCATAACACATTGTTCCACTCAAATAGCACATAACCCTTTAAAGTGCATGCCAATGATCTAAACTTGGGTTGGACATGAACCTACTCAGTTTGCTCATAGCAAATGAGATGTTGGGTCTGTAGCACTAGAGAGATATATGAGTGAACCAATAATCTGAGAGTATTTCAATTGGTTGACACCAATTCTCCTGTTCTTTCTCAATGTCACATTAGGATCATAAGGAGTGAGAGAAGGATTGTTGTGTATATAGCCGAGTTGACTTAAGACCTTCTAGTGGGTTTGAGAAAGAGTAATCCCACTTTCATCCTTTATCAGCTTTATGTTTAGAATCACATCAACTTCTCCGAGATCTTTCATATCAAACTTGTCTGATAAAAAGACTTGAGTTCATTGATCACATTAATGTTTGTCCCAAAGATCAATACGTCATCGACATAAAGGCACAATAACTCCTTTCCCCCACAATAGCGATAGTATACACATCCTTTCGCTTCATTAACGGCAAAACCCGCTAATGTTAAGGTGGTGTCGAACTTCTCACGCCATTGCTTAGGTGCTTGTTTCAGGCCGTACGAAGATTTCAACAATTTACACACTTTGCTTTCTTGACCCTTTACTACAAACTCATCACATATCAGTCTAATTCTTATAGATCTTCTCATCCAACTTCAAGTCCATTTGATGAACGAGAAGATCATATGAGGCAGCCAAGGAAAGAAGTACTTGAATAGTAGTCATTATAGCAAGAGATGAATAAGTATGAGAAAAATCTCCGCCCTCTTTTTGGGTATAACCCTTGGCCACAAGATAAGCCTAGTACTTCTTAGTAGTACCATCACGCCTAAGCTTTTTGTTGAATACCCACTTACAGCCCACATGTTTATAACCATAGGACCATTTAGGTAACTCCCAAGTTCCATTGGAAAGAATCGAGTCCTCATCTGAACAGATTTTTTCCAATTATCTACATCTATAGATGCAAACACTTTACTAATAGACATAGGAGTATCATACACAAGGCACACAATGAAATCATTAATAAAAGATTTTTCAACCCTTTGTCTCTTGCTTTTTCTTGGAGCTTCATTGTCATCCTCCTCTAAGATTACCTCATGCGGTAGTTCGTGAAACTCAGTTTATGAAGTAAGTTCAAGAATTATCTCAGAAGAAAAACTAGAAATGTTATGCATATCTTTCATCAGAAATATGTTCTCAAAGAATGTATCGTCATGAGACTCCATAATAGTATCAACATACATATCGGTCACATCATATTTCACTACTAAAAATCCATAGGCAATTCTCCGCTGAGCATATCCTAGAAAGACACAATCCACCGTCTTAGGTCTAAGTTTGCACTTCTTGTTAATAGAAACATTAACTTTCACCAAACATCTCGAGGTAGGCAGGTAAGAAAGTGTGGTTTTCTCCCAATCCACTCCTTGTAAGGAGTTTTGTTTTTATTTCTGTTAGGTACTCTATTCAAAATGTGAGACAAAGTCAATATAACCTCTTGTTGGCTTGAGCACAGGAGGTGGACGTTGCATCGGCCGGTCTCGCTACCGATTTAGGAGCTTGTTGTCATCGAAAACCGGTGGGCGATCGTCCGGTAGCCAAACACATGATGAGCCGAGAGATCTCGCTGCCGCTACGGTCGTCTCTCCTAGGGCAGCTCCGATCGGCTCTGAGCAAAGCCGATCAACGGTGGTTCAAGCGTGCCACCCGACTTAGACCCTCCAGCCAGGGAGGTTGCGGTGGTCGGAGGATCGCCCTGCAGATACACAGACAAGAAAACGGGTGTAAAATCTTAGCCGACCGTGTGGATCGGCCTCAGGCCTCCAAGTGGATCGGCTCATACGAGCCGATCGCCTTCTTGCTGTAGATTGGGTTAGTATATCAATAAAGCAAAAGCAAGAAGATAAACCCTACTTAAAGCATGATCTAGATGACGCGACTCCCCTAGGTTGACATCCGCTACACGCATAACTAGATAGGTCTAACCACACGCATAACATAGACCGAAACCCCCAAGGCAGTTCACCTAAGAAAGAACATACAATCTAAAACATGTAAAGCAGGGTGCCAAGCGCACATCGATCTCTCGAGTTGCCATGTACACATGTTGCGACGCATGTCGTGAAATGTAACAACCGAATAAGCTGTGTACGCTTGTCTGCATGTTACCGATCTAATGACATGAAGCATAAACAAGATGATAGATCGATAACATGCAAGATAACTGATGTATCCCGCGCCAAGCAGAGCTTGGAGCGAGATTCATCGGGATAACTAGCGAATCTCGCAATCTGCGAAGCTTAGTACGAGACTCACCGAGGTAACTAGCAAATCTTGCCATAAAAAACACTTGAGTACAAGGTTCACTATGGATCTGGTAAGCCCTTCGCTGCCCTAGCCGACCCAGATGACTCTGCTAGGGTAGCATGGCGCTTAACTGGAGAGAATAACCCTAGGAGCCAGGGGTGGCGATGCGCTGAGAGTTGATGTGACGAAACATTGTTGCTAGAGAACAATGTCTGCGTCTTTATTCATGAAAAACAAATACATATTTATAGTCGGGAGACTTACCCTCAAGGCAAACTCTTTCATAAAGATAGACTCAAACTCTTTTCTAAACTAATAGATTATAACTTAATAAATCCAGGACTCTATTACTAGGTAACTGATATAGACTCTCCCTTGCATCAGTCCAAATCCTCACGAGGCTCTTAAATATCAGCCAAAACCTGCCGTGATAATCGAGACAGATTCTGGTCGTCATATTGTTTCGGCAATTCCCGTCGACTTCGAGCGTATTTGGTCATGATTCTTGTTGGGTTGGAAAGCTTATCTCCTTAGCTTCCCATCCATACATAGAACACCCAAAACGGAGTCCGTATGTAGCATGAGCACCCTTTTTTCGTGTGGCCTACTTCTGCAGTCCGAACTAGTCTCGTTAATAAATTGGGCTTCAACGTGGATTAGGCCTGCGACTTCATCTTGGCTTGAGCCTTGGGTACACAATTATCATCATATTTGGCCAAACTTATAATATAAGCCTGGCCAAATGGATTCTTTCACCGCGGGCTTCTTCTAGCATTTTGATCTATTGGTCTTGGTCAAAATCTCCTGGCAACAGAGCTCCAAGCCCACACGTCAATGACCGGCAACTACTGCAGCGGAGCCTGATCTCGGTCCGGTGATCCAAGATGTCAACAAGATGGGACCCTCAATCGAAGGCCCTGATCATCGACCCTGTTCAAGCCCATTACACTATGCTCACCAGAGGGCTCAAAGTGGGTGCCAAAAACACTGTTACGCACTCTACGTATATAGTAGAAAGAGTTTGAAATATGGACAATTGGATGGACTTTCTGGTGAGAATGGTCTCACGAGAACCCTCCTAATCCAACCAATCATCTTCTTCGCACAAGTTGCCAACACACCGACAGTGTATGTATAAAAAAAATCTTATTGTGTACTTGGTACATGTCGCTATTGTTTTTGGAGCGAGCATGTGGTGTTTGGATTCGGGGGCTAAAATTTTAGCCGCGTCAAATCGGATGTTTGGATTCTAATTAGTAGTATTAAATATAGTCTGATTATAAAACGAATTACACAGATGAGGACTAAACGACGAGACGAATTTATTAATCCTAATTAATCTATAATTAGCAAATGTGATGCTACAGTAACTATTCGTTAATCATAGATTAATTAAGCTTACTAAATTCGTCTCATCGTTTAGTCCTCGTTTGTGTAATTAGACTATATTTAATACTTCTAATTAACGTCCAAACATCCGATGCGACGGGGCTAAAATTTTAGCCCCCGGATCCAAACACCCCTTAGACCATCTCCAACTGGTTCTCCAAATGTGTTGTGTATCTCCTATTCCAACCACTTCTCTATCTGTCTACAAGCGGTACAGCGTATAGTCAGCTTATTTAGCACCTATTAAAGGCAGCCTAAATCGTGTAAATGTTTGTCTTTTAATTGCATTTGAAACGATGGGATTTGGGTTGAAGCGGTCGCTCGCTCCCTCCGCTTCTCTTCTCCGGGCCATCGTTTTGTACGACAGCATGCCCTCAACCGCCTCCGCCCTCCGGCCTCTCCTATCCGCCTTTCTTTTTTTCTTTCCATTTGCTCTCTCCACCGCGAGCTCGCTCACCGGAACCAGAGATGGCAACGGGTACGTACCCGCTGGATAGTACCACCCCATATCCGCATCCGCGAAACAAAGTTGTACCGGTGAAAAAACTCGTACCCGCTCGCGGGTAAAGGATATTGCCCGTACCCACACCTGAGCGGGTAATTATACCCACCGGTAACCCACACCCGTTAAGCACCCGACAAACATTACCACATCAGCCCATTACCAAATACCAATTAAACACGCCTCAGTTAATCTATAATTGCACAATAAAATATTAGCTCATCGGAAATCGCCGATACAAATTATTATTAACAAGTCATGAATCCAGCCAAGCAGTCACTACTCACCAGTGCACCACGGGTAGAAAACAAAAGTTCATCACACAGGGGCAGAAAAGGCACGCAAGCCTTGGTTGCTGTGGCCGCCGCAGGCTGTGGCTTGCCATTGTAGATCTGGACGACTTTTGCCTTGACCGCACGCACAGATGGAGGAGTTAACCAGTGCCGGTGCATGGAAATGAAGCGAGGGAGGTGGGTCTCTGTTGCAGCTTGCCTGCATTCTTGCGAAGGAGTGAGCGACCTCACTCGTGGAGTTGCGGTCGCATTCACTGGGCATTCACTGGTTGCGACTACCAGCTGGATCCCGGCCTCTCGCTCGCTCCCTTCGTAGTTCACACGTACCCGCGGAGCTGCCGCTCAATTGCGTTGCCCAGCGCGTGTCCATCCTCGCCCGGTCAAGCAACTGCAACCACCAAGACTTGGGAGCCCGGGAGGCGTTATAGAGCCCCGGGAGTTGGATTCGAAGAAGCGGCGATCTCCCCTACGGTCTTTGGGCGAGCAACTGAGCAAATACAGAAAGCGCTCTGGCGTCCACGGTAAGGGCCTAAGGGGAAATGAAATCCATTCTATCCCTTCTCATTTTCGCCTTTTCGTTCTGCTTGTTTCATGTTTTAGATTGCAATTTCATTGCAGAAATGTTTCTTAAAAAAATAACTTGGGCAAATCTGGTCGGAGTGCACAGGAATCTTGAGCTTTATAGTGTCACCCTTGGTTCCTTTGCTTGGAACGTTCTGGACAGATCGACTGAAAGTCAATACGCGATTTATTTCGAGGAATACATTTGTTGTACAAGCGTCCCCACTCTCCGATTATTGGCAGCGTAAAAAATTACTCTGCAATCAAGCCTGAGCATGTTCTGGGGGCCTACCGGATCATGGAAAAATCAGTTCCCACAGTGGTTCGCCACGTGAGATGTCCAAAGTGCCTCAGTGTTCTTCTGGAACCCCCCAACGTAGTAGTCTACCGATGCGGCGGATGTGGCACTCATCTCCGAGGTAATCTTAGGTTTCGCTCTTGTTTCTGCTGCTAGCATTTGGTGGTTTGGTCACTGTTAGATTTCTGATGGACTCCCTTGTGCTTATTATACAGCAAAAAACCGCACCCACAGCATAGCAGAAGTGGCCGATGCTTCTTCCTCTTCAAGCAGTGTCTTCGGCAGCATCACTGATGCCACAGTGAACAGTGACCAAGAAACTGAAACTACAACAAACAGTGGCCAAGAAACTGAAACTGCAGCAAACAATGGCCAAGAAACTGACATTAGAAGGAGAAGCCGACGCGAGTGCGTTGAGGCTGTGTTGGCGAGATATTTTGATTCTAACCAAGTGTTACCGATCGAGGAATGGGGACACGATCAGAGTGCCAATCAGGGAGTCCCTGACAACTCTAAAACTCTCAAGCAAGGTGATGCAGGTGAAACAGCAGCGCAACAGCAGTCCAGCGATTGTGGAGAACCTGCACCAATATCAGCTCAAGCAAAGGCAGTGGATGAGCTGAAGGGCTGCCTCTCTGAAATTTTAAGCAAGTTCCCTAAGCCGAATCCTCGTCTTCCCAAGCAAGAAGGCTACTATATGTCTGTCACAGCCATGGCCTCAGGCCTCGCTACCAGAGCTCGCCATGCTTCTGCTGGTACCGTGGACCACCGTGGGAGTACAGCTCGTCTTTTCATGACCAGAGAACAAGAGCCATCTGCGCCACAGAAGCAACTGGCAGCCAAGGACGAGGCCAAGTGGTGTCTGCCACCCCGCTACCAGTGCCGACCGGTCCTGAAGGGCGCACCATTCATCATCTGCTCCAGCTGCTACGAACTACTCCAGATACCAGTTGGCTTCACCATCTCCACCCAAACAGTGCGCAAGTTGCGGTGTGGCTCCTGTTCGGAAGTCCTCACCTATGCCTACAGAGATCCGGCCAGGAAGAGTGCTAACCTAGTGACACTGATCGAGAGCAAGGGACATGATCAGAATGCTAACTGGGGAGCCTCTGGCAACTCTAAAGACCGCGATGCAGAGCGCACTGGTACATCTCCGTGTGTCAGTGTCCACTTACCCAAAGGAAGCAAAGATTTTACTTCTGAATTGCATAATAAGACGAAGTACAGCAAAAGCGATACTGAATTACCTAACGCTACAAGAATGCACCATTCAGTTGAATCAGCAGCGCAACTGCAGTCGAGCGATCTCGAAGAACCTGGACCAAAATCACTTCTTCGAGGTAATTTCAGGTTTCACTGTGTTTTTTTGCTAGTGTTTGGTTGTTTGGTCACCGTTAGATTTCTGATACTCTTGTAAAAATCCACAACGGTATGACATAAGTGGCCACTGATTGTTCCCCTTCAAGGAGTGGACTGCCTCCTCAGAGCAGGCAGCTTGACTCTATTCATGTCGCAGGTACTTGGAATAGGCCTTCCAATTTCGTACTACAAATATGCAATTATCTTATTATTATTACTGCTCCCTCTGTTTTTCTATTTGTCATATGTATTTTAGTCAAAAGTGAACTAGCTAATGACAAATATTCAAGAAAGGAGATAGCAGTAACTAGCATATTAAGTTATATTATAGCCTATGAACTCGTATGGACTGCAATCTTAAGAGTAACTAGCATACTATAATTGCTTGCTTTGCACATTCTATATCTTTGTTCATGTTCTAATACAATGACCATATAGATACTTCATAACAATCTCTATTTGGTTGCCTGTGATACATTTACCCAGTATTCTATATATTTTTTTCTATCCATATTCATAGTTCTTTCATTTGCATCACACATATGTATGTCTTCTATATATGTATAAGACACCTGAGCTTGAGTAATGTCAGCTCTTGTTGTAAACAACTGGTCATGATGCCATGGATGTTGGTTTTGGCTTTCAGATTTTTAATGCTACAATTATTTTATTTGCATATTAAGTTGAAACTCGAGTGCTTATTATACCTTTTATTTAGAAGTATTTGATTGTATTTTATTAAAAATGTAGATTCTAGATTTTAAAACACACTCTTATGTTACTAGGAGGCATCAACAATATCTTTAGCTTGCACCATGGCACTTAAGATGCTGAATTCTCTCTATTAAAAATATATTTGTAGTAGTTTATTTTGTAAAAAACAAACTATAAATACAATATATTATAATGTTTTAGCCAAAATAACGCTACCAAAAATTCACAGCCAAGGCCATTGAGGGGTATAAAATATAAATAGCCTCCAGCCCCCTCCGCCACTCAAATGAGCCATTGGAAAAAATTGCTGCAAAAAGTCATTGGCCAATGTTAAGAATTTTGCCATCATTGGCTAACCGTTGACACACAACTCCCAAGTCCCAACTAGTTGTTATACTCCAACAGCTACTTCAAATACACAGACATATTTGACCAATGCCCACATCGGAGTAACCGGTAAGTGTATTTCTTCACTTGGTCGAGCTATTGACTTTGTGGTGAATTGCACCAATGTGTCGACCGACATTATTGATTAAGCAGTTTGTATAGGAAATATTGATCAATTGTTTCTCTCTTGTTTTCTATCTATTGATTACACCGACCCGAGCTGTATATATATAGGTACATGCGAGGGTATTCAAATCTAGTTTGTCTCTAAGACTCTATTTCTATTTTCTAGTACTATGACTATCTATGTCTAGGTTTTATATACGACTCTATCTCTACTTATAACATTCCCCCAGCCATAGCGGAAGTGAAGCGGATGATCTCTACACTTCAAGGACTTACCTCTCACCTTGAGTTGGCTCAACTCCCTCCGGGCATAGCCACTCTCAAGGTCTTCATCCTCCAGTCTTTGAGCTGGTCCAACTCCCTTAGGCATAACCACACTCGAGGACGTCCGTTGAACAATCACTCATCACTCTAGGACCCAGTACACCTTGACCTTATAACTTGGGATGAAAGGAATACATGCTAACTTCTTTTTTTATGCTCAAGTAATGTTCTAGCTTGTGGCCTTATCAGCACATTTTCATACAAAAGCAGCATGATGTTATGTGTCCAAATTAAGTCACTAATAGTTTCATACTCCTTCCTTTCTAAAATATTTCACACACTTAACATGGACTATGATTTTGGTCCATTCATCTTATTCAAAAATTTAATACAAAATATACAAAAACATAAGTCAGACTTGAAGAACAATTTGATGATAGAACAACGCACAACAAAGTAAATGGTGTTTGCACGACTTGTTTTGAATAAAATGATTAATTATATGTTGTGTCATAAGTCATTGATGTCAAATATTTAAGAACGTAGCTAATATCTTTAACAATGTGTTTTTTTTTACTTCCTTGTTCAGGTGGTAACCAATTAAAACAAATTCGACTATATGGATCACATAATACATTGCCGCCGCCAAAAGATGTGTTGCACTCAAGTTCAGATTTGCCAATATATTCTACATTTCAGGTGCGAATGCGCGATTGATCTTTTCTATGGAACACATGACACCAGTGTGCGAAGTTGTAAAACAATCTATATATGATGGTGTTTTAATAGCTGTTTATGTGAAGCTGTATGCTAGCCTCCTAGTAAGCAGGATACCAATGAAGTGTTCCACCTTAGCACTTTGACACTTAACTGTCACTAGTCTTTTTAGGGGCTTTAGAGTTTCTGTGAACGATAAAGTGTTATCCACTTGGTACACGTTGAGTCATTAATGTAAAACTTATTACTGCCATATACCATGTTGCCCAAGGAGACTAGTTTTACTACAGAGGGAAGTAAAGAGAAATATACGTCCCCTACAAATGAAAAGACTCCACTAATAATCTTATTGGAGGGTGTCCACATGTTGTGATTCCTTACTCTAAGATAAGCATCTAGCAAGAATTGATAACAAGAGCAAGTTTAAATGTAAATACTTCTAAATAGAAAATTCCTTTTCTTTAACAAGTTACTGAATGAAAGAGAACTGATATTGTTAAGAGACCTTGTCGCTAGTCCCCCAAATGGTAAACCGGCGATTGCATTGCAGCAATGTAATGCAAAAAACCAGCCATTTATTCTTTTTTATTCAAAAGCATTTAAAAATGGGTAAATCAGTGATATTCTGCAGTAAGTCAGCTGGTGATATACAAATATCTTCTATGATTTTTAGTCTACTAGCTATGACAAAGCAACAGCTTGGCAAGGGAAACTTGTGGTGCTTCAAACCCTAGCGGCCAGGGCGCTCGCCCAACCCTAACTCCCTAAGCAAAGAAGATAGATAATGATGGCTAGTTTTTCTTTTGAAATAGCTTCATAATAATTTCTATTTTACATATTTTTCTTCGAATTTTTCATATTTTGTTCACAATTTTTAATTTCAAATGATATTTTTGAAAGTATCACCTATTAGGCCTTATCACATGTTGGTATGGCGATAAATCGCCAGTAATGACGGTGATTTTTAAAACCATTTTTATGCAAAATAACTACTAGTAGGTAATTTGGCTCACTTTTGTTTAACCTAAAGTTATATTTATGTCAAGTTTTCATTTCATGAGCACAGAGAAACATATGCAATTCATGTCTAGCACCATGTCTAGGTTAACCGGTACCAAATGTATACAGGTGGAGGAAACACATTCTACACCCTTTAAGGATGTAATGGCTTGGTTTGCCATGGGAAAACAAAGACGAAAAGGACTTAACCATACTTGTATGCAGCAGGTATTTGTATTTTTTACCAGCAGGTTCACCACTACAATAATTGTAGTATGTTCCCCCCTTTTTTTGTCGGTTGCTTTGATATATGCCTTATCTATTTTAGGCTGGTCATAAAATCGTTGGCAGAGATGATATTAGACAAAAGATTATGGAAAAGGTGTTGTCGGGCAGAAATGGTGGAAGCAATTGTACTAGTATTTGCATAAATGGTGGAAGTGGTCTTGGCAAGACTTCACTGCTCCGTGTACTTTACAATGACCAAGAATTGATGGATGCTTTTGATGAAAGAATATGGATACAGATACCTGATAAATTAGACATAGTGATGTTGTTTAGGAAGATTATTGGGTTTTCCACGAATGACCATTGCAGCATTATGAACACCGATCTCCTTCAAGAACTGGTTATGGAGGAAATCAAAGATAAGAAATTCTTGCTTTTCTTGGATGATGCAGACACAGAAGACCAACAATTTTGGAATAGCGCATATGAATTTCTTAATGCCGGTGCCAAAGGAAGTGTTGTTATCATGGCTACCAGGACTTGTGACATTGCTGCTCTTAGAGATGTAACACATGTCTATTCCTTAAATCCTTTGTCTCTAGAAAACAATCTAACGATTTTCCAACAACATTCTGATGTGGGAACTGATATCCAGAGCAATCCTAATTTGACGATGATTGCTAAGAGGTTCATTTCCATGTTTGGAGCTAATCCACTGAACTTGAAGGCGATCTGTGGTCTTCTGTGCCACGCAGACACTATTTCGTTAGACAAGCATAAGTTTGAAGGAAGTGACGTCACGCCTTTACAACTCTGCCATGATGTTTTACCAATCCATCTGAAGAGGTGCATTGCATTCTGTTCCTTGTTCCCAAGAGGTTACGTCTTTGATAAACATCACATGGTAATTCAATGGATATCTCATGGGTGTGTTTGGCCAGTTCAGGGTTGTGATCCTGAAGATGTTGGGATTGAATATTTCAATGAGCTTATGTGCAGGTCCTTCTTTCAGTATTCACCCATTCACAATGATAAAGATGACAAGTTTGTGATGCATGAGCTCGTGTACAAGGTGGTAGAGTCTGCCTCTGGTGACGAATATTTCAAGTTTGAAGATCCCATGTGCAGCATACCTGAAAATATTCTTCATTTGTCGGTCGTTTCCTCTCAATTTGAGACTGTTGAACTGATGCAGCAAACAGAAGAGTTGAAAGATCTGCAGACATTTCTGGCGGTGCAACCTGAGGGGAAACTGAGCAGCATTTCTTTCCCTAGATTAAACCTGGTTGGTTTGGACGATTTCCTTCTGAAATTCACATCCCTGGAGATGCTGGATTTGAGCCACACTGACGTAGAATTCTTTCCAGGGTCCATTGTTGATCTGAGAAACCTGCAGTACTTATCTGTCAACAACACAAAAATCAGGGCTCTTCCATCTGGGCTCTGCAGCCTCATAAATCTGCAGACACTGGAAGCGAGGCATTGCCGCTTCCTCACTGAGTTACCTGGAGACACAAAGAAGCTGGCTAAGCTGCGGCATCTTGACGTGACGAAAGAACTGGATCGCGTGCACCTGCCACATGGAGTTGGACAGCTGACTGAACTCCGGACACTGCCGGTCTTCCACGCCAGCAGTGACTCATCACACTGCTCTATCAGTGAGCTGGGAAGCCTGCACAATCTGAGGGGTTGCCTTTGGCTTTCAGGACTCGAGAGTGTCAAAGCTGGCAGCAAGGCCCAGGAGGCCAACCTGAAGGATAAACATCGCCTCCAAGATTTGACGCTGCAGTGGCATGATGGTGGTGGCGTTGATGGCGACGAAGCAGGCTGTGTGGTGGCTGAGCAGGTCCTTGAAAGCCTACAGCCGCACGCCGACCTCCGAGAGCTCGCCATTAGAGGCTACGAGGGCAGCACATTTCCTGGTTGGATGCAGCAACCATCTTCCCTGCCCAGCCTGGTCTCGCTCACACTCGACGGCTGCTGCAACTGCACCCAGTTCCCCGCCATGATCGCCCATCTGCCATCGCTCAAGTTCCTGAGCGTACGCAAGATGTACGACGTGCAGCGGCTAATAAGCAGGGACATACATGGCCTGATCAAGTTCCCATCTCTGGAGCTGCTAAACCTGTGGGAGATGTACGGCCTAGAGGAGCTGTTCGAAGCATCACAGGGGGACTGCCCTCGCCTTCGCAAGGTGTGCATCAGTCGGTGCCCGGACCTGAAGAGGCTGCCCTGCACCCCTTCCGTGACGGAGCTGGTCCTCCACTGCTGCCACAAGCTCCCTGACATCCCAGGGCTTCTGAATCTGGCGTCGCTGAAGATTGAAGGTTTCCACGGCGTGAGGTCGTTCAGCCTGCCAGCGCCCACAGCGCTGCCGGTGCTGAGGAAGCTGGAGATCAGGTCTTGCAAGTTGCTGTCGTCGGTGGACGGCCTGTCGGCGCTGACCACCGTTCGGAGGCTTAAGATCGCAGGGTGCCCCAAGCTCGTTTTGCCGCCGTCAATTAGTGGCCTGGCGGCCTGAAGCTGAAGGAAATTTGCCGGTGCTCGGTTCCAAAGATCAGTGCCGGCCGTGTTTGGTTCCATGTAGATTTTGAGGATTCAGGCATTTGATAGAATGTGGATAGTAGATTATGTGAATCATTGAATGTGTCTCGTTTCTTGGATTTGGATTGTGTAAGTTTGGTTGAATATCTATTTCTGCACAATGCCGCAGCTGTATGCAGAATCGTCTTTTCCTCTGACAAGTCCCTCCAGCCAGTGTCTCCGATCAGTTGGTGAATGGCATAAAATCGACATCAGTATCTGGTGCTATTTGGATCCTGTGTAAGTATTTTATCATCCACCTGATTCTCAAAATCTGCGGCCTGCCTAGTATGCGACGACTTTCTGGCACTGCTCATTGAGCAACTTATGTGAAATGTTCCAAGTTCAAATCGTGCATGGGTGACACTGCACTTCACATGTCTTCTAGTAAGTTCTAACTGACTGCTACTTGCAAAAGGTAGCAGCAATATGAGCAAAAGAAGGGCACGTGGTGACTCCCAGCATCTGCGGTACTGATCCTATAACCAAGACACACCAACCATGGTAACGCTTTATTTTACACCTAATCTAAGGCTACAATTATCAGGACTCACATGGCAATCACATCACTCACTTGGCATCTCGCTCCCACTAAGCTTAGCTATGCAGGAGGTCAAAAACAATGGGATGAGAGGACGCGGCACGGCGTCCTAAAGGAAAGGAGCACGTTTTGTTCATGCGCGCGGACGGAATCCGGTTGTCGGCGAGTGCGGGGGGCATGTGAAGCGAAGAACACATGCTGACACGCACCAGCACGGCAGCAGCGTGCACAAAGATTTGAAATGTTATTCCCCATGGCAGTATATGGCACATGCTTCCTCCCTCCTCCCTGACTTTGCGCTAGTGGTGCGTGGTTGTACATGCAGCAGCACTGCCGTTGTGGTGCCATGCATGATCCAACCATGCACCCAGGGGGGCATGAAGGTCGTCATCAAGGTATCTTTGTGCTTTGGAAATAGACATGCATATATATGTATGCGGTTTTGGTCTTTCAAATTAAAGCATGTTCGGATCTAAGTAGAGGATTACTTTTCTTTCACAAGGCGTATGCACACATTAAATTGTCTTTTTTTTTCTTTCCAAGATACATATGAATGATTAAATATGGGTATGTATGTCATATCTCACCACCACTAATCTGTATTAAAATCATAATATTGCAACCTAATAGGGACGCCAGTATTATCTGCGCAATAGCATAGTTGGATAACTTAGATGCAAATTTATGAGAGTTATTTATGTTTATCTTTCATAATTGCTGGGCTTAGTACTTTACATGTATATTTTACGTAATTTTTTAATGGAATATGTGAGCAATTTTTAGAAATAGAGTAGAATAATACACTTGATAATGATCTATCAAACTAATAGCTAGGGTGTTTCTGATTCTGAGGATTTTTATAACTTATTTTTATACACATTTTCTCTAATTTATAGTGGATACATTAGGCACATAACTATGGGAACCATGCAATAGATTCTTAATTATCTTTTATATATAAAATGGATCCTCCACTGTAAGATTTCCTAGCTTCTCATGAAGCTGCATCAGTATAAGGCCCACTAGCCACTAAGATTCTATTAATATCTCCCATGGACTAACAACACTCGTGCATGCATTTAAGAGAAGACACAATATATATACACATATTTTATTTCATGATAATAATTTATTTACCATTTCTTACTCTATGGATCTTATTGCTATTCATAGTATATGATCCATATCAATTTTATAGCAATTGATAATTTATTGTAGTTGGAATAAATGATTAAAATGATGCTTCGAAAGACTATTTTGACATCCTAATACCTCTTATGGGGACAAAAAGCTACGAAAGTCGAAAAGGTCGAAGTGTCGATGAGCATAAAAATTGAGAAACAGAAAAAACATAGAATCATTATGAAAATAAACGTCATTATATAGCATATTTATTGCAAAAGGACAAATCACGTTGTTAGTTGCGGTCCACAACAAGTGATCACTGATTAAGGGGTAGCACTCTCTCATCAGCAATCATATTGTTGACAATATAGTACCTCCTTCTTCCATACGAAATTAGGAGTATTTTAATTTGTTAGGCCAAGTTAGCAATAATTTCTCTAATATTCAGAACATAAAGTGGCATCATTATAGTCGTATCTAAAATTCTTGCTTTTAATTATTATGCAACATAAATTATAAATACTCCGTAGTGATAGAGTAATTTCCGGTCAAAGTCTTCTCTGAACGGCGATTTCAAACGGATGGACTATGGAGTATCGGTCCAGGGCAAGTTATTCCTTAAATGCACAGCAGCAGTACTAATAACACAACAGGTCCGATGTGAACATTCAACTTCAGGTCCTGTTCTAGTACTGGTGAAACAGAAAATAAACTCCCTGGTAGGCCGCAGCATATCCATGAGCCAAAGCATTCGAACGACACAAATTGGATCCACCGCCATGCCGACAGTGACATACGTACCGAGATGCATCGATAATTATACAAAAAGCTAACTCCAGCAGATCGTCTATTTTACTTTTATATTCATTATTTTAACTATTTCTCTCTATAAATATTGTCGTTACAGTGTCATTTTGTACTATACACGACCGTTTACGTGATCTGCTGGACTCAGTCTTACGGAGTCAGCCCATGCAATTTGCATAGTCTTTTCCTATTTATTTTTATGTTCAATTCTTTGGTTGTACAGCAACCAGCAACATTACACAGCAGCCCAATTGACTCGACTGTAGTAGTAATCGCTAGAGACAAGCTCTTTGGCGTGCAACTACTTCAGCTGTCCATGTTCAGGTTTGCTCCAAACAGTGCCTCTATTTTGGATATAAAAATTAAATGTTGCACTGTTCTGTACTATAAACATAATGAATATTAGTTAGAATAGTGATGGAATAAGAGAACCCTTGGAGACAGCCTTGGATACCCGGGATACACTCAGTTTGCTAGGTCCATTGTCGTCGAATGGTGGATCTTCGAAAATCTAAGCTATTGATTCGTACTTCTACTCCCCGTGTTTCAAATCATGGGCCGTTCGACTTTTTAGACATAAACTTTGACCACTTATTTTATTAAAAATATATTATTATTTCTTGTTTTTATAGTGGTCTAGTTTATCATATAATATACTTTAAATATGATTTAACAATTTTCATATTTTAATAATTTTTTAAATTAGATAAGTGGTCAAATTAAGTATAAAAATCAAACAATCTATAGTTTGGCTACTTAATTTAGGTTACGGTCATTTGAATCCAAATTTTGCTCTATCGTACATTACATTCAGTTTCAAGTTTTCAAAAAGTTAAGGGTACCTTCAGATATGCTAAAACTTAGTTACTAATTATTATCTATTATTGGAAAAAAGAGAGAAGCACGATTGAAAGAAATAAAGTTCGGTAATGAACGCACTAAATTCTTTTCGTGCCATGGCAATAGCAAGCTCACTGAAGGGACCTCATTTCTCAACTACAAGATACAGATGCGATACAACCATTTATCATGAAGGGAAAACAGCTTTGTCTAGAGCACTTACAAGAAAAAACTATGGGGTGACAAAAAAAATCAAACATTTTTCTTATCTGGGTGGACTAATTAATAGCTCCGTAGACCTTTAACCACTTGTTTAGCCATTCAGGATTGAAAAAATTGACAAGATTTTCAAAAATACAAATTATTTATGAGGAAATTACTATAAGCTCTCCTTGGATTTCTTTGACGATAACCTCAGTTTTTTTTAAAGGGCACATAATATTATTAAGAAAGCGAGCACATTGCAAAGAAAGCAATGGTGGATCCAACCTGCTGATGCTGAAGAAACTGAGGACGGATAATAGCTTGTTTGGATGTAAGAGTTTTGAAAAGGATTGGAAGAGAATATAATGCGCTAGTCAAATTTGAATAGGCAAAGATTCAATCCACACCAATCTCCTCCAATACTCTTGCATCCAAACAACGCCCAAAGAGAATTGCGAGCGGAGGCACTGTGGAACAGAACTAACCAATCCACACCCAATCCATTCGAGTCTTCACCGATAAAAGCCAGATCCATTTTGGGGAATGGCGATGACACCATGAATGGAGGAGCGATTGAGCAAATCCGTGTGGGGTGAAGGTGAAGTGGGGTGGGAATGAAAGGATTTACTCGGGTGGTGGAAAAGGATGCAGCTGAGATGACGATAAGGATAAATAATAGTACGATCTTACTGTTATTATTACTAATTAGAGATTTATTTTAGAGTTTTCACATTAAGATAAATCTTAAATTTTTTTTCTAAAAATCAGAAACATCCGACCGTCCATCACGCAGATCTAATAATAATAGCGATTAAATGTATTATATTTTCTAGAAAATTACCCACTATTTCATATGAAAGAAAAAAAATAAAAAAACCCCTAAATTTATATAAAAATTACCCACCATGCCATTGTGAAATATGAATTAAAGTAACCCCCTAAATTTGCATAAAAATTACCCATCATACCATTATAAGATATGAATTAAATAAATCTCTAAATTCGCATATAAATTAGCCACCACGCTATTATAAAAAATAAATTAAAATAAATCCTAGATCTGCATATAAATCACCAAATATGCCATCATGAAAGATAAATTAAATAATTTCTAAATTTGTATATAAAGTACCCACAATGTCATTAGAAAAGATGAAATATATATATCATAAAATTCTAATATGTGCGAGAGCACGGATTGACGAACTAGTCAATGTCATTAAGAAAAACGAAATTAAAATGATCAGCATATTACTGGATTAAATCTATATTTCATAAAAGTCCAACCCTCGCAAGGGTTGATGAACTAGTTAACTATTTTAGTGAGACATGCCATGGCTTGGCAGCAACCGGAAATGGCCACCATAGCAAGAACGCAGCGGCGGCAGGGCTTCTCCACCCAAACCGCTTCAATCTGAGAGATGACAAGAGCACAAAGGAAAAAAACAAACTAATAGCTAAGAAACTAAAAGGGACCAGCCCTTCTACACTCCGCTGCTGGCAAAGACGCCAAGACACAAAGGAGGGGGCTAGAGAGATACCGGAGCGTCCAAATGGATTGCATATAGTACAATCGATACTGTAGCAACACTGTAGCACTACTATATACAGAGAGATGGATAGTCAGAATAGTGAGAGGCAATCCTTTTAGTTAGTCCGTTTGAGACGGTCTAAGCTCGGAGAAGGAAAAAGACTGGCACCTGACCAAGCTCTCAAACTCTCACTTCTATGCTGTATACCAGTGTAGCTGAGCCACAAGGATGAGGAAAAGCTACAATAACCTCAGTTTGGAATGCATAAACAACTCTATAACATTGATCATATTGCCGCCAAAGCCGAGATGATATAGGATTGTTGTATGATCAGCCGATAGGCTTAATGGGCCACCCGCTCAAAGACGATTTTATTGTTTCAATTGGTCCAATGGGCTGTGTATCCTTAGATAGACACAGTTTTAGGGTTTGTTTTAGCTAGATGAACATGTCGTTGAAATCTCTAGAGTATAAATATGTATTATTTACTCGTGAATAAACATGGCGACATATATTCCTAGCAGGGCTGTGTCTCGCCATCAAACTCGGCACATCGTCACCCTGTTCTAGGGTTTTCAAAGTAAGCATCATGCTGCCTTAATGTTCTCTCTCATAGATTGTGTTAGGGCTATCTGGTGTCTTACGTTTACCATGGTAGATCTTGTATTAAGCGTTGTTGTCGGTAAGATCTACCTAGTTATCTCGCATGCTATTGATCTACTATCTCGTTTATGCTTTGCGCTGTAGATCGGTAACATTTGGCTAGGTGTACATAGCTCACCTAGTTGCTACAATCCACGATATGCGCTACAACATATGTATACATCAAATCGAGAGATCGATATACACCTGGCATCTTGATTTACATGTCCTAGACGTGTTTTTTTTTCTAGATGAACTTCTTTGGAGGTTCACTAATCTAGGGCAGCAGATCGTCTAGATCATGCTTTAATCAGGTTTATAATCTTCTTATCATATTTTATATTTATTTATACTAACTCATAAGAAGGCAATCGGCTGATGTGAGCTAATCGGTCAAGCCATCGGGAGCCAATCCAAGCGATATGGCTATAATTTAATGTTTGTTTGCTTTGTTGTGTATGGCGATCCTCCGACCACATAGCATCCTCCCTGGCTAGAAGGTCAAGCTGGGTGGCATGCCTGAAAACCTTCCCGCCAGACCATCTCCATCACTCGAGGGCGGTCGGAGTCGTGTTACAGGAGAGGCAACCGCAGCAGTAGCGAGATCTTCCGGCTCCTAGTGTGTTGGCTGTAAGATGACTGCCCGCCGGCTTCCCGCGACGAGAGATCCTAAAGGTTAATAGCCTTTACATTTAATACCAATATATCTATTGGATAATAGCCTCAAAACCACTGACAAAGCTTCTTGTCAAATGACTACATGCATTTATATTACAATTAGTTCACCGAAATCGATATGGCTTCATCAGAACTAGAACCATTTGTTGCCATCGGATTTTGATCAAGTCTAGTTGCACCAAAAAATGTCAGAAGAAGCTCATGGTTAAGGAACCCACTTGGCCAACCTTTAGGGTGGCAATTTCCTCATTGGGGACGGGGATCCGTGGGGATCCGCCCCGATTTTCATGGGGACAGGGGGAGTTTTTCCCCGTGGGGGAGACGGGGCGGGGCCGCGATTTATTGATGGGGCGGGGATGGGGAATGATTTGGACCCGCAGGGACTCATGGAGCCCCAAATCTCAAGTAATCATCCATACCATCTAGCACTTATGTAGCCCATTAAGCAGCCCAACAAACTAACTCTGAGGCAGCCCACAACGCTACACCAATTCCATTCATTTAGACGAAGGAACCATGCCACGCCGCCACCTCTCGGCAACTCCGTTGCGGCACCCTCTTCGGCCTCCCTCTCTCTGACTCCTGCCTCCGCGCTCCGCACCGCACACGACGCTGTAGGTCCAGGGCGGAGAGGTAACCAAGGCCCTGGGACATGCAGTCGCCCATGGTGGAGACCTCTGCGTGGCTCAGGGAGAAGCCGGCGTACCTAAAGTGGGAGAACGTCGAGTTCCTGCTACTTCGCACGCAAAGCTACTTTCTCTCCATGTCGTGTGTGTCCGCCCTTCTTCTCCATTGTCGGCGCGGTTCTCCCTGAGCAGCAGACCTACAGGTACCGCATCCACTCTTCCCCTCCAGCACAGCTTTGCTTCCTATCTACCTCCGTGTCTGCCTTCCCCTTCAGGGCCAATGTGATTCTCCTTTGCAGCAGCCCCGTGGAGCCCCAATGGGGATGGGGGATCTGCCGGAGCAGGGACGGGGGGTAGTTTCCACCCTGTTTAGCATTTCGGGGCTAGGGCGGGGAATGCTTTTCGGGGATTGGGGCGGGGATGGGGAGTAGTTCCCCGGCCTCCACCTATCTCGTTGCCACTTTGAGCCATCCTTATATCATAAGTTTGGCCAAATATGACGATAAGTGTGTGCCCAAGGCTCAAACCAAGATGAAGTCACGAGCCTAATCCATGTTGAAGCCTAGTTTATTCGCCAGACTGGTTCTTACTGCAGGAGTAGGCTATACTAAAACGGATGTCCATGCCACATACAGACTCCGTTTGGGGTGTTCGACCTACGGATATAAAGCTAAAGAAATAAGCTTTCCAGCGCAACTACAATCATGTCTAGGTACAATCGGAGTCGACGGGAATTGCCCAAACATTTGGACATCCAAAATCTGCCACAAATCTACGGTAGGTCTTGGCTGATATTTGGAAGCCTCGTGAAGATATAGACCGATGGAAGGAAGAGTCCAAATCACGCTATCTAGTTGTAGAGTTTTAGATTTACTATTGAGTTGTAATCTATTAGTTTAGAAAAGAGTTTGTGTCTATCTTTATTTAGGAAAGGGTTTGGCTTAAGGGTCAAGTCCCCGGACTATAATTATGTAACCAAGCACAACATGTACATTATCATCCAATGATCAACACAACTACTCTCGGCGCATCGCCACCCCTTCTCAGGGTTATTCTCTCCAAGTAAGCGCCACACATCCCAAGCGAGATTGTCTGAGTCTGCTAGGGCAGCAAAGCGTTTATTGGATCCATAGCGGACCCTATACTGAAGTATTTTTATAGCAAGGTTGGCTAGTTATCCCACGTGGTATTGAACTACTACCTCATTTGCCTCATGTTATAGATCGATTTCATACGGCTAGGTGTATATCGCTCACCCAGTTGCTACAATCCACGAGTGCACAACAACACATGCATACAACAATTTGAGAGATCGATATACACCTAGCACCCTGCTTTACATGTCCTAGGTGTATTTTCTTCTTTGGAGGTTCACCAATATAGGGTAGTAGATTGTCTAGATCATACTTTAAGCAGGTTTGCAATCTTTTTGTCGCCTTTTATATACATATATCTTTACCATCCACAAGAAAGCAATCAGCTTAAGTAAGCCTATCTACATAACCATTGTAAGCCGATCCAAGCGATCGGGTTAGGATTTTATATTTTATTTCTTTGTTTTGTATATGTAGGGCGATTCACAGACCATCACATCTTTCCTGGCTAGAAGGTCAAGCCAGGTGACACGCCCCAGACTCACCTTTTGTGGATGGCCTCCATAGGTCGGAGCTAGTCGGAGCCACATCACAGGAGAGGCGACTATAGTAGCAGCAAGATCTCCTGAGTCCCCATGTGTTGGCAGCTTGACAACCACCCGCCGATTTCATGTGACAACACCATTCAAGACTGCTTAGGCTAAAATTTTAAATATATTCGCCAATGTCACAATGAGCGAAAAATAACTAGTCATTATCAATCTAGATTTAAAAAAATGTTTGATACAGTTGAGCGTATTGCTATCGTTGAAGCGATGCAAGCATTCAATTTTCCAAAAAATGGAATGGCAATCTAGATTTAAAAAAACATTTGATACAATTGAGTGCATTGCTATTGTTGAAGCGATGTAAGCATTCAATTTTCCAGAAAAATGGAATGGCTAGATAAAACAACTCATCTCTTCTAGAACAACCCATCAATGTGGAGCCGAATAAATTTACCATCCTCTCAAATACTTTTGATTGTATTGCTAGAAGTATGAGTAGCACATATCTAGGTCTATTAATGGGAACAACCAAGTAAAGATTCCAAGATTTTAATTGCCGTCATGTCCAGAATCAAAAGGAAACTCTCAACATGCTTACCTTTTCTTTCTTACTTAGGTATGCTTGACTGCTTGAGATGTCAACAACTCCACCCCGATCACCACTTTTGTAATGTGTTCAATCAAGTTCCCACTTAGTTGAATTGATATCATCGACAAGGTTTGGAAACAATATCATTGAAGAGGAAATGATATTAATAAAAAAAGGGGGAACCTAGTAGCTCGGCCTATGGTAATAAATCCTAGAAGTAAATGAGGTCTTGGAGTGTTAAATCTAAGATTCTAGAACGATTCCTTTCTCCTCAATTAGCTCCACATGTTCTATTTCAAGCAAGACATTTCTAGGTAAATTTAGTTTGGGATAAATACTATTGCAACAAGGTTCTTCATATCTTACGACAAGTCAGATCCTTCTAGTGGAAGGACATTGTGAGACCAAATGTAATTTGTAGAAGCATAACAAGATGTATGAATAACTTTTCTTTACTAGGATGAAATGTAATTTGTAGAAGCATAACAAGATGCATGAATAACTTTTCTTTACTAGGATGATCTATAAGCAAGAAGCATATTCTAGAAACCTAATCCATCGTACCTTCTCCTATTCTAGAAATGCTAGTGCCTTGGCCAAAGAATTTTTGGATTTGATAGATCTCTTGGATATATTTATTTGCTCTTCCACCCTTAGACTAGGCTTGTGAAGAATTAAAACAACTTTGGATAAAGCTCATTTCATGAACTATGATGACTAGGCAAATGATAACTGGACTTCCAATTAGGGAAGCCACATATCTATGCTTCAAACAAGCTCTATCTATGCTCCTGTATTTAGAAATTATGAAATTCCTATGTCTATTTCTTAGGTTTCAAAATAACAATGCACATAAAACATCAAATTCTTCATTTGTCTACTGTTAGTTGATCGGGTCAACTTAGGAAATCTGTTATAAAGAGGAAAAGAGAAGACATTTAATAATGTGCAAACCAATGTGTTTTCGTGCCCTCTGTAATAGTCTTAGTTGAAGAAGATAATGGTCATCTTTTATTTGACTATCCTTTTTCCATTATGTGCTGGAATACTCTTGGTCTTAATTGCACCCGAAATACTAGCGTTCACCATACACTAAAGAAAAAGACCCATCCTCTGTTAGAATACTCTTGGTATTATTAATTAGACCTGAAATGTTGAATTTCATTATAGACTAAAGAAACACAAGATAAGCTCCATCCTCTATCTTACTTCTTGATGGAGATAATCATGATTGTTTCCTATGAAACCTAAAATCATGGAATGATAGAATGTTTGAAGGATCTCAACACATTAGAGCTGTTCGGACCATAAGAGATTCGAAGTTCACATGGATCTCCATGACACATACAGTGAAAGAAACAAATAGGTCTAGTATTATTTCCTAGCTTGACTCCATGAGGTAAGGTGTATTTTTTGATTACTCTAGACTTCTTTTGTTAAATTATTCCCCCCTAAAAAACTAGTAGATGCTACTCCTTCCGTTCAAAATTGTAAGGGGTTCTACTCCTTTTTTTATCCATCTATATTCATATGGATATTAATGAATCTACATACATATTGAATACACATACATTGAATGATGAATGAATCTAGTAGTGATCCAGAACCCTTACAATTTTGGACGGAAGGAGTATCAACTAGCTTCAACCAGTTAATAGGTGCTAATATATAATACATTTAGAAGCCAATCTATTAGGTGGACTTGGATCTGGACCAATTAATTTTCAGCGGCTAATAATCAGTGAGGTAGATCAAAGGTACATTGTCTATGAATATTTTAACGTGTGTGGGCATATTGCAGCCTCTTAAACACGTACGTCTTTCGATCTACCACCAAACCATAATCTGAACACAATATTTCAAAGCAACACATTTGATGGTTTTGAAAAGCTACACTTCCATCTACCATGTCTTCAACAAACATGTACGGAAATGGTGTGGAATGTAGACATCACCATCGCCCATCGTCATCCTCCTATGCTACTACTAATGCCCTGGACCATCAAATCGGTAGCACTTGCCCCTCCATGTCACGCTCAAGCGCACTGCGCAGCAGACACCACGTTTGTAATGTGAACGGCTATTAGGGTTATCACATCTATGAACCTTTATCGTATTCACCTAGTCTAAGGTTTTTTTTAGAACGCAGGAATTTTTTTCAATCCTACGTTTTTCCTATTTATTGAACGGTTTCCTATGATTTTTTTGTACAATTCCGTTGAAATTCTTGCGTTCAAAATGAGCCCTAAATATATATGGTTTTTAACGGCGCACACAACACTAAAAGTGAGTTCACTACAGTAAACACAATTTGTCAACGTACAATTTAAAAAATGTACATTTTTTCTCCTTCTCCAAGTCCCCATTGCAAAATAGTGGACACATACATAATTAACTTCTATCATATTCTTAATCCTTACAAATTTAGCACAAGGCTTTCTTAAAGGTAAAAATACAGAGGCCAATCTAGGGGAAATGGTCGCAAAAGTGAGTACCACCTGTACTCCACATAATATCGATTCACCCATACGGTAAATGCATCTAAAATGATGACCAGAAATTTAATAATTATAAACACTCGAATCTCAGTAAGATGCGCAGTGACCGCTTGGCGGCAATTTACCTAACCCTCTTCCGGGAAAGAACAAAAAATAGCTTTCGCAATAATATGTGAAAGAGTGACCAATCCTACTCAGAAAATGATTTCCTCGCATCATCCCTCCTCGAAGTCAAATCAAATAATTACAAATAAACAAAACCAGTGGAACCAAAGTGAAAAAAGGCAGATAGGAAAAAGAAAAAGTATTGTTCAAACTTCAAAGGCAGTTTCCTGGCAATTTGAAAATGACATGTGCACCAGCACACTAATATTCTATTGCAATTTTTAAATAAAGATATTTATTGCAATTGTTTATCGGCCACCGGCAAAACGCTGTCAATACTAAAATTCTGTGGATGAACAAGGGGACAAATGCCCAGTCACTGTCTTGGATTGAGAAGCGACTCACAACTGCCCTCGCACTATTTCATGGTACCGTCTCTCTCCTTCTCACCCTGATGTACACCTTGTCTGCGCCGGCATCATCTGTGGACTGTGGGAGCAGGAACAGGAAGAGTTCTTGTGGCCAGGCCATCTCCTTCACCCTGCAACAAAGTACCTGTGGCTTTAACTCTTGTTCGTTAGCGGCTGCTTTCGGAGCTTCTGTTGGTAGCCGGGGGGACCTTTTTCTTGCGGGTGTTCCTCTGCCCCATCCTTCCATGGGAGCTTGGAAGCTGCTGGATCTCTGCAAGTGACCATGAGCCAGAGTGAGTGTTTTCCTTTTGATTTCTCATCGTTTATCTGGTGATTCTTGATTGGCGGGCAAGGCCTCATCTTTGCTTCCTGCGAGTTGACCTGGGCACCTGGGTGGGGCGACCAGCGGGTTCTTGGCTGTGGGCTCTTCATTCCTTCTGATACTCTTAGCAGGATGTGGTTGGTATCAAGTTTGCGTGGGAAATTTGTGCCTGGGTTGTTTCTTTCACCTGGAACTCGGATTTGTGTGCCCTTATGTTTCCCAGTGATAGATGGAATAGAGCTTTTGTCAGACTCTTTTCGAGCGAGAAGAGAACTAAATTTTCCGATGAGGTGAGAGTCAAGATTTGTTTTCCCAGTTTGGAGCTGCAACTCGTCTTCCATTCAGTCAACTCGGGCTCGAATTCGTCGTTTAGCTTTTGGTACAACTACAACGAATGGGATTTTTGTACAAGCTTTCGGAAGCGTAAAGATTCCCTTTTTTTACAGGAGTGCTCTTTTTACAGGGTTCTCTTGTGTTAAGTTCTCACTGGCCTCATTTTGCTCCATGTAAAGGTGCAAATCTTGGCAAGGTTTATGGCTTATGTTGGTGTTTTGGGCCCCCTCCTGAGCCGCACATTTCTTAGACGAGCTTAACGAATTGTGATTTTTATTTTCATAACTTTATACAATCTCCTTGCATTGATGAGAGAATGGTTTCTTCAATAATCATAACCATGATGAGATTCACGTTAGTGTTTACTTTATTAATTATTGCCCTATGGGATTTAGTACATAATTAGATAATAGCATGCTTTTGGCGTTGCCTAGACTTATCCTTCGGTGCTTCTCTGGTTGTAGGTTTCGACATCAACGTGCTTCGTGAAGAAGCAAGGAGTAGGTGGTTGAAGCCTTCTGAGGTCTACTATATCTTGCAGAATCACGAGAGGTTCCCGATCACCCATGAGGCACCAAAGAAGCCACCTAGTATAGCACATGCTACTTAATTAGAGGAATTTCATCTTACCTGTACATTGCATAGATCCGTTAACAGCATTTTTCTTTGTTATACAGGTGGTTCCCTATTCCTTTACAATCGACGTGTGAATCGCTATTTCCGGAGAGATGGCCACACATGGCGGAGGAAGAAGGATGGAAGAACTGTCGGGGAGGCTCATGAACGCTTGAAGGTTTATTTTGGAAGGCTCAGTATATATTATAGAACTAAAGAATTCCAGTTGTTTTCAATCTTTTTTGTCTTCATAATCTAGTTCAAAGGTGGTTGGTAAACTTTTATGCTGTCAATATCACAATACACACATTTCAGGAAAATCACTTTGTTATCCCGTCGAGACTTTTGGGAGGGTGCTTCTGTAAGAGATTGAATATGCCAATCAATTTTCATGCCAAACTCATCAATTACATTACATTTAATTGAGTCCTGTCACAAATTTGTTAGGATCGATATTGGAGAAAATGGATATCAGTGCACACATGTTTGGTTACTGTATATTGATCTATTGGTCTATTGGTCTACTGTATATTGGTTACTGTATTTGTAGTTGATATAGCTTTATCAAGCCTCCTTTTTTGAATTTCAGAAGAGACATCACCCCATATTTAGGTAATGTGGTTTGAGTATACATTATATCCATCTTAATTTCCTTAAGAGCCTGTCCAACTGACCTTTACATGTACTGATGGCTTTACAAACAGCATTACAAGTTTTTCTATCCAAAAACTGTTTCAGTGTATGTTGTCTTGTCTTATCAATCAATGTTTATTTTGGAGTTTTGTGTTTTGACAGTGAAGACTAAAAAGATAAAAACTATATTGTAAGCGTGGGAGACTAGGAGTATCTTTGACAATAAGTTTGTGATTATGATGTTTCATTAATAGATGTTATAAGTAAATAAAGTATCTTATCATAATATCATCAAAGCTACTCATAAATGTTGGAGTATGTGTATGCAGCCCATATAATGGCCCATGTAGGCCCATGTACACTAGACTATTTACCCCACCCACTAGGGTTTGGGAGGAATCAATCCAATCATTTTAGCATGGTATCAGACTAGGGCATACCTTCCTCTCTCTCTCCCTCGCCCAGCCGCAGCAGGCAGGCGCTGCCGCCGCCGCCAAGCCATGGCCGGCAGCCAGCAGCCACCGCCGCCGCCGCCTCCCTCCTCCTCCTCCTTCCCTCCCCTCTCCTACTCCGCGGCTCTCACCCGCTCCACTGCCTCCTCCGCGCCGCCGCCAGCCTCCTCTGCCTCCTCCGCGCCGCCGCCGGGCTACCTCGCACCGCCAGCCTCCTCCATGGCCGCCGTCGTGCCGCCGCCGGGCCACTCCGCGCCGCCCTCTGCGCCGCCAGCCTCCTCCATGGCCGCCGCCGCCGCAGCCGAGGCTACCGCTGCCCAGGCTGCCGTGCGCCGCGCGGACGAGCGCGAGGCGGCCCTCCAGGCCGCCGTGGCCGCCGCCGCCCAGGACGGCGCGCGGGCCTCCTTGCTCCCGCCCCACGCCGGCGCAGGGTGGAGCGTGGCTCCCCTGCGCCCGCAGGCCTCGCTGCCCAGCCTCTGGGCCTGACCGGGCTGGGGCTCCACGGGCCTTGGCGCGGTCTGGGGCCCCTTCGGCTCCGTGTACACCGTCGTGCCGTCCTCGTCTCCGTCCTTCGTCGCCATCGGGGACCCTCCGGCCACCGATCCGCCGCTGGCCGACGTCCACGCCTCCGTTCCGGGACTGACCGCCCTTCTACAGGCCACCACTGGCTCTGCTGGGGGCGGGGGTCAGGTCTTCCACGAGCCCTCCGCCGGCGCTGCACTGGCTGCCGCCCTCCGTGCTGCCAAGACTGAGGCCGCGGCGGCTTAGGAGCGTGCCCGCGCGGCCGCTCTTACTTGGGAGCGTGAGCGCGCCGAGGCGGATGCCCTTGCTCGTCGTGTCGCCGAGGCGGAGCGCTTCCTCTCCGGCGCCCCCGAGCTGCAGCCTCACCAGGACAGTGCTGAGGGTGGGGCCAGCTCTTCCCACCAGGCTCAGCCCTCCCCCTCGGTGCACCCAGCCCGACCCTGCCGACCCAGTGGTTGCCCAGCTTCACCTCCAGGCGGCGGGGGACCAGAACATCCGAGCCCTGGTTCCGGTCGTCCTTGACCCGGGATCTACCTCCTTCAGCCGCTGGCGGGACTTGGTCCTCCTCACACTCCGCCGCTACACCCTCGACGACCACGTACTCCTCGACTCCTCCGCCGCGGATCAGGACCCAGGCGTGGCAGCGCCTCGACAGCATCGTCGTGTCCTGGATCTTTGAGACCCTCTCCCTAGATCTCCAGGACATCGTTCGCGCTCCCGGGGGCACCGCGCGACAGACTTGGCAGGCTCTCGAGGGCCAGTTCCTTGGCAATGCCGAGGCTCGTGCTCTTCAGGTCGATGCGGCCTTCCGCACCTTCGAGCAGGGGGACCTCTCCATTGGTGAGTACTGCCGGCGGATGAAGGGCACGGCGGATGCTCTTCGTGATCTTGGCTGGCCGGTGGAGGACCGTTTCTTGGTTCTCAACATCGTGCGTGGCCTCAACGACACCTACGGCCATCTGAAGACCTGGATCTCCAAGCAGAAGCCGTTCCCCTCCTTCCTGCAGCTATGGGACGACCTGGTTCTCGACGAGATCACCAGGGGCTTCTCCAAGGGGTCCTCCTCCACCAGTCCTCGTCGCTGCCCCACCGGCCGCTCCTGCTGCTCCTCCGGCTACTGCCGCTCCTCCAGCACCCTCCCTTCTCGGCGCTCCTCCCCCCGGACAGAGTGGTGGTGGGGGGCCGCGGTGGACGTCGTCGGCGGAGTGGCCGCGGTAGTACCGCTCGTGGGAGTACACCGACGCCTGCTCCCACCCCTGCTGCTGCTGGTGCCCCCTGGCCATCCTTCTCCAACCCATGGTCAGGGCGCATCTCGATGTGGCCTTTCCAGGCCCCAGGGGGGGTCCTCGCGCTCAGCACCCGCCGTCGGCCATGTTCGCTGGTGTTGCTCCTTCTCCACCACCGGCGGCCTGGGTCCCACCCACTCAGCCTCCTCCTCCGGCCTGGCCTGCTGGATGGGACCAGGATGCGTTGGCTCGCTCTTTCAGCACCATGGGGCTGACACCGCCAGTGGGATACCGAGTGGATTGCTGACTCAGGTGCCTCCTACCACACCACCCCGACCGCTGGTATACTCTCTTCTGTCCGACCTCCACCTTCTTCTTGCCCTTCTTCCATCATGGTCGGCAATGGGTCTTGTCTTCCTGTCACCTCCGTGGGGGATGCGGGCAATCTTGGTTCTTTTCGTCTTCCCAATGTTCTTGTTGCTCCCCATATGGTCCATAATCTCCTTTCCATTCGCCAATTTACAACTGACAATTCTTGTACGGTCGAATTTGACTCTTCTGGTCTTACTGTGAAGGATTTGGCTTCCCGGCGTCCACTTCTCCGATGTGATAGCGCGGGACCCCTTTACACCCTCCGACTTCCACCTTCCGCTGCCTCGCCTTCGACTTCTTCTCCGTCAGCTGCTTTCGTTGCCACCACCTCGTCTTCTACTTGGCACCGCCGCCTTGGTCACCCAGGCCGCGACAGTTTTGGCTCAGCTCAGTCGTAGTGCAGATCTGCCTTGTACTCAAGCCCCTAATGAGCATTTTTGTCATGCGTGCCAGTTAGGGCGTCATGTTAGACTTCCTTTTTCTACCTCCACTTCTCATGCAGATCGCTTGTTTGATCTTGTACACTGTGATATGTGGACATCCCCTGTACTCAGTATTTCTGGTTATAAGTACTATTTGGTGGTGGTTGATGATTTCTCCCATTATTCTTGGACTTTCCCTTTGCGTTTCAAATCTGAGACGTTCTCCACGTTGTCCCACTTCTTTGCCTCGGTGTCCACTCAGTTTGGCCTCACCATCAAGGCCGTCCAGTGTGACAGCGGGCGTGAGTTCGATAACAATGCCTCCCGCTCTTTCTTCCTCACTCGCGGTATCCAGTTGCGCATGTCCTGCCCCTACACCTCTGCTCAGAACGGCAAGGCTGAGCGCATGATTCGCACCACTAACGATATCATGCGCACCCTTCTGTTCCAGGCTTCTCTCCCCGCTCGCTTCTGGGCGGAGAGTCTTCGCACAGCCACCTACTTGCTCAACCGTCTCCCTTCCACTGCCTCCCCGGCTCCCACCCCTCACCACGCTCTCTTCGGTACTCCTCCTCGCTACGATCACCTTCGTGTCTTCGGGTGTGCGTGTTACCCTAACACCTCCGCCACTGCTCCTCACAAGCTGGCGCCCCACTCGACTCGGTGTGTGTTTCTTGGTTACTCTCCTGACCACAAGGGGTACCGTTGCTTTGACCTTGCGTCTCGACGGGTCCTGATCTCCCGACACGTCGTGTTCGATGAGTCGGATTTTCCTTTCTTCTCCAGCACCACCCCAGCCTCCGACCTAGAGTTGGAGCCCTCTTTCCCACTGACCAGGTGGTTCAGCCACCCTTGTCTGAGTGTTCTGCAGGTCCTCCGCCGGTGTGCCTCCCTGATGCGCCGGCCCCGTTTCCGGTGGTCCCTGCTGCGCCACGCGTGGCCCCGGAGTCCCCTGCGGCGCCCCGCGCGGCCCGGGAGTCCCCTGCCGCGCCACGTGCGGGCCCGGAGGCCCCCTCGTCCTCTGTTGCGCCACGCGCGGCCCCGGAGGCCCCGTCGTCCCCCGCCGGGCCACGTGCGGCCCCCGTGCCTCCCCTGCGCTATGCGCAGCCCGTGCGTGTCTACCAGCGGCGCACGGTGGTCTCCCCTGCTCCGATGCCGCCGCTGCCGGTGTCTCCTGTGCCGGCCCCGTCTTCGTCACCGCCTGCTGGGCCGTCGGAGCCGCCTCGCCACCCTCGCCTTGCCGCCCGTGTCGAGTCGACGGTGTACCACCCGCCTATTCTCGAGCGGGATCCTCGTCACCTACATCCCATGGTGACACGGCGGGCGGTTGGTGTTCTTCGGCCCGCGGCCCTCTCGACTGCTGCCGCGGAGCCGGGGATCTCTCCTGTACCCTTCTCCGTTCGTGGTGCCCTGGCGGACCCTCACTGGCGCCGTGCGATGGAAGAGGAGTATGCGGCTCTCCTTGCCAACCAGACGTGGGATCTGGTGCCACCCCCGCCTGGTGGCAATGTGGTCACTGGCAAGTGGATCTGGACGCACAAGCGGCGAGCTGATGGCACTCTGGATCGCTACAAGGCTCGTTGGGTTCTCCGGGGCTTCACCCAGCGCCCTGGTGTGGACTACGATGAGACCTTCAGCCCAGTGGTGAAGCCCGCTACAATGCGCACGGTCCTCTCGCTGGCTCTCTCTCGTTCGTGGTCTGTGCACCAGCTGGACGTCAAGAATGCCTTCCTTCATGGCACCTTGACTGAGACCGTCTAGTGCAGTCAGCCGGCGGGTTTCGTGGATCCCGCTCGCTCAGATATGGTCTGCCGGCTCAACAAGTCTCTCTATGGCTTGAAGCAGGCTCCTCGGGCTTGGTACTCTCGGTTTGCCACGTTCTTGGTCACTTTGGGCTTCACTGAGGCCAAATCAGACACCTCCTGTTTGTCTATCGGTATGGCGATGAGATGGCCTATCTGCTGCTATATGTTGATGACATCGTTCTCACAGCCTCTAGTCAGCACTTGCTTCAGCGGATCATCACCTCCCTGCAGCAGGAGTTTGCTATGAAGGACCTTGGCGTGCTCCACCACTTCTTGGGTGTCACAGTTGAGCCCCGTCCTTCTGGCCTTCTCCTCCACCAGCGGTAGTACACTCTTGACATTCTGGAGCGAGCAGGGATGACGGACTGTAACCCCTGTTCCACCTCGGTTGACAGTCAGGCCAAGCTCTCAGAGGATGCGGGCCCTCCTGTTGCTGATCCTACTGCCTACCGTAGCCTTGCTGGTGCTCTGCAGTATCTCACCTTCACCAGGCCGGACATCACATATGCAGTTCAGCAGGTCTGTCTTCATATGCATGATCCTCGGGAGCCGCACCTCACTGCCCTGAAGCGTCTCCTTCGCTACCTTCGAGACACTGTGGACTACGGCCTTCTTCTTCGCCAGTCTCCCTCCACCGAGCTTGTCGTCTACACCGACGCTGACTGGGCCGGGTGTCTGGACACTCGTCGGTCCACGTCCGGCTACGCTGTCTTCCTGGGCGGCAACCTTGTCTCTTGGTCGTCCAAGCGGCAGCCGGTCGTCTCTCGCTCCAGTGCTGAGGCCGAGTACCGGGCTGTCGCCAACGGCGTGGCAGAGGCTTCCTGGCTCCGGCAGCTCCTGGCTGAGCTTCACAGCCCACTCGCCAAGAGCACGCTCGTCTACTGCGACAACGTTAGTGCGGTGTACCTCTCCACCAACCCGGTCCAGCACCAGCAGACTAAGCACGTGGAAATCGACCTGCACTTCGTCCGCGACAGGGTCGCCATCGGTGATGTTCGCGTTCTACACGTCCCGACCACCTCCCAGTTTGCCGACATCTTCACCAAGGGTCTACCCTCTGCGATCTTCTCCGAGTTCCGCTCCAGCCTCAACATCACTCGTGGCTAGAGTTGCGTCTACGGGGGGGTGTTACCCTGTGTGTGTACTTTCTTTCTTGGCCAGTCTCTAACTCCGCTGCGCTGGAAATTCAGACTGCGGGGGGGTGTTGGAGTATGTGTATGCAGCCCATATAATGGCCCATGTGGGCCCATGTGCACTAGATTATTTACCCCACCCACTAGGGTTTGGGAGAAATCAATCCAATCATTTTAGCAATAAACATGTATAATTCCATAGGTATATATTACAAGATTATATTTCTAAATAGTACCCCAATCCATCTCAAGATATGTGTATCAATTTTTTCTCTTAGTGCGATAATAATTCCTCTAAGTTTTGTTAAATATTACTGTAACAGCTAAATTGCCAAAGTAGATATTTGATTGATCTATACCTTAAGGATCAGGTCTTATCGAATCAAGGGTGCAGTTGTTTTTCTTCTCTCTTTATTAATATGCGATTCAGAGGAATTAAGACTCATGGGAATTTATAGGACTCAGAGTAAAGGAGTTGCCTTTATCTCACTAGCTTGTTATGTATCGTATCATAAAGTTTGGATTTTGGAAGTGTATTCTTGATCATTATCGTCTTTCTCGTATCTGACATTTTCTCACCATCGCAGGTTGGAAATATCGATGCTCTGAGTTGCTATTATGCTCATGGTGAGCAAAATCCATGTTTCCAGAGGCGGTGTTTCTGGATGTTGGAACCGTAAGATTGTCTATCCATTCAGTTACTTCAAAATCTGTGAAATTGCTATCTATGGATCACCAAAGTTGTATGCGACCATTGGTGTCACAATTACTGTATAATTTGTACTTCTATAGCATATATTTTAACTGTTTGCGAACATCTATCTGGGAGAAAAAAATAGTGGTTACAACTTTCAAACTTTATTTTATTTTGCAGTGCATATGAACATATTGTGCTGGTACAATATAGAGAGGTGGCTGAGGTATGTAATATTAACATTCCATGTTATACTTTTGCATACTATTCAGGTCTTGTTTGACATGATCATCAACTCTGCAAATAAATACTGACAGGACTGTTGACTTATTGAGTTATCATCACACAAATTGCCACTTGCAAGAATGAGATTACGCTTTTCATATTTTATCCTTGGGCAATTGCAGAGAAATTTTCTTGCTATTCGAAATCAAATTGTTAAAATTTGAAAATAAATTTTGAATAAATTGGTAATCTCAAACACCCATAAAATAGGAGATGCTTTTGTTTTATTATTATTTTAATACATGAACTCTTTCCATAGCTAATGATGAGTGAAAACTCATTTCTTTCTATTCCCACTCCCAGGGCAGATATTATTCATCGCAACTGTCCAATGGGCCAGCAGAATCTCTTTCATCCTTGGGATACACAACCACCGTCTATGGAAACCAATACCACAGCTCCCCTTCTGGAACCAGTGAGGGCAGTGACATCCATCAGAGCTATTCGAGTTTGAGTTCTGTAACTGAAGTAAGTTCCAGTTCTGGTAACAAAGAGTACAACAAAGATGGTGGTGGCTTGCTAAGCATAACAGAACTTGGACACACTTGTCTGAACCAAAATCAGACAGATAATGGTAACCTGAAAAATAAATCTGGGCTTAATATGGCTTTGAAGAAGATAGCTGAGCAGTTAAGTTTGGGTGAAGATGATGATGATGACTATATCTACTCAAATGAAGCTCAGCCTTTGGGCTTTGCTACAAATATAGAGGCCGCAGGTAAGAATGATAATCACATAAACAACATACTAGAAAACGTTTTCACACATTGCTGCATTTTCTTTTAGGCTCATTGGAGGTAAAATTCAAAAAACAAACGCACGCCAGTTGTACAAAGAGAATTTATAAAAAGTATGGCATGTTTACAGGCTTGACATGTAGAATTTAGGAAGCCTTTATAATATCTAACTTTGGTGAAAGGGGAAAATAGTGTTAAACTTTTGTACTAGATTTTTTCCTCGATATATCAGAACTAGGATGGAGTCAACTTTTTGTGTAGTTAAGTTTCTTTTCCTTTTCCCTATGGGGCCTATTGCAACCTGTCCTGTGATAGTATGATTTACTGAGGCAAAATTGTTTCTGTTGTTTGATTATTTCTATCCATATAATTTTTTTGGCAAACCAGTGTGAGCTTTCATGTTGAGCACATGCCTCCCAATATAGTTGAAATCTTTCCATCCATTCATCTGTGTAGAAAAAAAATTGTTTTGACATTTCGTTACATGCAAATTTCTTGTTGATGACCAAGTAGTTTGCCAACTTGTGTCCTTTTTGGCACACATCGTTGCAAAGCATCATGCTGTTAGGTATCAAACTAACTGATAGTTCAGTATCAACCTCTAGTCATCCTTGTAGCATGGAGTCTCTGGAATCACTGCAATCGTGCCCAGCCTAAATACATCTGTGCAGTTTACTGAATGCAGCTTTGGGGCCTGGCTGGGGCTAGAGAACTTTCTTTTCTCCTCGCCCTGGAGCCAATGATGGTTAGCTGTGCAGTATACAGCTGTGCAGTTTACTGAATGCAGTTTAAGGTAGAGGGTCTGGTTTGTCTAGAGTGAGAAGCAGCTAAGTTTTTCTATCTCTAACGTGGTGTGTGTTGTCTGTAAAGTTTAGTACAATGATACGCAGTTTTCCTGCGTGTTCGGGAAAAAACTGACAGTTCAGTATTTGTTAACAAAGTCAGTTTGCTGCCTTGTTCAGGTGACAACCAAGTAAAACAGATACAACCAGAAGGAACGGAAAAAGGTTTAGTAAGGAATATAGCACCATCATGGGAAGATGTGCTGCACTGCAGTTCAGGTTTGACAGCTCCATCTATATACCAGGTGAGAAAATTGTAACTTAAGATTCTTCTTCTTTGTGGAATACACAATTTACACCCATGCATGTGGAGTTCTGAAAACAATCTATGGTAGTCTTCTGAATGATTCTTACAGGGGATGCCTTGGAAGTGTTCCTCCTTCAATATTTTTGGCATTTTAACTTTCTACTCTTTGAACATTTGAAATTAACATGCATTTAATATTTATAACATATTTGGTGTTTGAACATAATCTTTATGCTACAACATAGTACATTTAAATGAATGCACTTAAATTTCTTGTTCCTCTCCTTGTCAAATTATAACCCTTGTGTTCATAAATCTCTTTATACGCTAGTACAATCACTGAAGTGTGTAACATCTTACATTTTTGCACAACAGTCGGATGTCCAGTATCAACAAAACTCAGAATATCATCCACCAGGACGCCTGGACAGCAGTGATTTGCGCATACAACTTTCTGCTGCCAAAAGGTTTCTTTTAGGACCAGAAGCCACGATTGACTCACCAGCTTCGAACTTTGTGCTGAGAAATGAAGTGAACAGCATAACTGATACTATTTCAGCTCATGACAGTAGATTTGACAGCTCCCTGATTCCAGATTGGAAAACAGAAACAGGGTTTGCATTTCAAAGCAATTATCAGGGATCTGAGATAACAGAGTTATTGTTTAACCATAGTCAGTTTGAACCCTACTCCAGAGAAGAAACAAGACTTACCTTAGGACTGACGAAGCAGTTTAACATTCGTGAGATCTCTCCAGAGTGGGCATTCTCCTATGAGATCACTAAGGTAAATCGTGAAGTTTAGCTTTCTTTTTACACCGTAACACCAACTATTCTCATTTGCAAATTCCCCTCTCGCCATCTCATCTCTTCAGGTCATCATTACGGGAGATTTTCTATGTGATCCATCGAATTTATGTTGGTCTGTGATGTTTGGTGACAGCGAGGTACCTGTTGAAATAGTTCAGCCAGGTGTTCTCCGCTGCCACACACCACTGCGCAGCACTGGAAAGCTCAGAGTCTGCATTACTTCAGGGAACAGAGAAGTTTGCAGCGAATTCAAAGACTTTGAGTTCCGCTCAAAGCCAACCTCTTCTAGTTTCACAGACCTTGCACCATCTTCTAGACCCCAGAAATCTAGTGAAGAGTTATTAATTCTTGCAAATTTTGCTAAAATGCTTTTGTCTGGGAATGGAAGGTCTGAAGTTCCAGATGGTGATCCGCAATCTGGAATTTGTCCAAAACTAAAGCTGAATGAAGAGCTCTGGGATAGGTTGATTCACGAGCTCAAAGAAGGGTGTGAAAATACATTAAGTGCAGTTGATCAGATTTTGGAGGAACTGCTGAAAAGTAAATTTCAACAGTGGTTAACTGTGAAGTTCAAAGGGTTCGATGGAGCAGCTTCTCTGTCCAAGCATGAGCAGGGTATTATACACTTAGTCTCTGCCCTAGGTTACGAGTGGGCACTGTCTTCAGTTCTCAGTGCTGGTGTTGGTCTAAATTTTCGTGATTCAAATGGGTGGACTGCACTTCATTGGGCTGCTTATTTTGGGAGGTAATCAAATTCTATATTGTATAGATGGTAACTTCTATTTTTTTCTTGCTACATTTTCTGCATAGAAAATTTTCATGGACAGAATACAACCTTTTGTTCACTGAAGAAATGATTTTCCTACTGTGGGTTTTGTTGTGTACCATCGTGCTTTTAACTTGGTACTAACCAATTGCCAATTGAGAAAAATCTAGAGCCGCATAAGATACGAGAAAATTTATAGCGTTTGAAGTTAACCGTAACCATTCATTGGCCTAGATCTAATGGTTAAAACATAGAAAGAATCTATTAGGAGGAACTTAAAGTTGTAGACCGGAACTAAATACAAATACTTGTAGGCTAGGAACTTAAATTTTGTGGCCCGCAAATAAATTATAAAGGGTATAATCGTATTTTTACATCAGCATCTGATTTATATTGTACTAATTATATCACTGTGTGCACTGCCCTTCACCGGCCTACGGCCACTATCCGTCGTGCTGCTCTGGAGCTCGCTGCGCCGTCCCTGTCCATGGTCAACTGCCCCAGCCCCCATCCCATCCCGTTGCCGTCGATCGCGGCAGGTATAGGGCAGCCGCCCATGACGGGCTCCTTCAAGGCTATGGCGACAAAGAACACGAAGGCTGCGGAGCTGTGAAGGGAGGAGCAGTGGCGCAACCGCGCAAGAGAAACCTATCAAGATTGAGGTGCTCCCGTCACCAAGGCTTACATTCTCCACTGCGGGTACGCGTGAAGAGCCTCTGGACGATGCAGTTGACGAGCAGCTCATCGGTGCCAGGAACGCAGAGCGGTGCGCACGGTGAAGATGAGGTCATGTGGAATGTTGTTCGCCTGTTCACTTGGCCTTGACATAACTAATGGTCCTACGTGTGGACGGAGCGAGGGTAGCAGTGAGCCCCTCACCAGCAGACAGCGGCAGCCTGCCCTTCACACACGGCTGGCGGCTGCGCTCGGTGTTGGGCTGTGCAGGAGATCCGAGGAAACTGGAACAACGATTGGTTCAGCCCGTGCCTCCGTGCGATCTGAGTACTGACTACTGATTCAGCGTTCTAAAAAAAATACTAAAGTATCCTATTTTGCAACAGACCATAATTAATCTTCTATGTCCTTACGTCAACGACTCAGATCAACACAGCAGGGAGGAACCAGAGGTTCCGCCCAAGCACTGGAACAAACCTCATAAAATACATATGTTCCTATAATCGAAAAGGGAAGGGCAGCCCGGCCCATGTGCTCCGGTCGGACCCACTTGGGATCTATTGTACGCAGTCTTTCCTTATATTTTTGCAAGAGCTTGTTTCCACAACTTGAACCCATGAGCTTTACCACAAGGCAGCAGCTTTATCACTGCACCAAGGCTCCCCTTCCCAAATTTGAAGTATTTTGTCAACAAGCTGTTTTATATTGGTAATATTAAGTAGTTTGTGGTACCTTGCCAGCTTTCTAGCTAGGTAATGCCTCCAGCAGTCAGTGCATATGGTCGTTCATGTACATGTTGCATAGCCAGATAGTTATTGCAACAGGTCATGAATGTGGATATCCAGAGGGGAGCCTAGATATAGATGTGCAAATGAGGCAATGCAAAATAAGGATACACTGGCTGCTGGAAATGGTCAATAGCCAATTGAAGAACCTGGAAATAGTAGCAATAACAGTTGTCTTACAGTAGATAAAAGATCTGCATGTTCATTTACAATGTGTTTTGGACTAGTACTAGAGTCAATTGTTCAAAGTGGTACATATCAACATAGTTCTTGTAAATGGTAATATTCCATTACAGTTGTTGTTCTTTTGAATTCAAGTGTTGGCACATCTTGATATTGATTGGCTTCGAACTAGCAAGCTAACTAACATGTCCATTTTATTTCAGGGAAAAGATGGTCGCTGCACTTCTTGCTGCTGGTGCATCAGCGACAGCAGTCACCGATCCTACTGCACAAGATCCAGTTGGTAAAACAGCAGCTTTCCTGGCTTCGGAACGAGGGCATACAGGACTTGCAGGCTATCTTTCAGAAGTGTCGCTAACTAGCTATCTTGCATCACTCACTATTGAAGAAAGTGATGGTTCAAAAGGATCAGCTGAGGTTGAAGCAGAGAGGGCTGTGGAAAGCATATCTCAGAGGAACGCCCAATTACATGGTGGTACAGAAGATGAACTCTCAATGAAAGACTCTTTGGCAGCAGTGAGAAATGCAGCTCAAGCAGCAGCTCGCATCCAGAATGCTTTCCGTGCCTTTTCTTTCAGGAAGAGACAGCAGAAGACTGCTCGATTTAGGGATGAATATGGAATGACCCAAGAGGATATAGATGAACTTGCAGCTGTATCAAGGTCGTACCACCAAGCGCATGCTTCGGGTGGCCAGTTTTATGATAAAGCAGCTGTTTCAATTCAGAAGAAATATAAAGGCTGGAAAGGGCGCAGACATTTTCTAAACATGAGAAGAAATGCAGTTAAAATACAGGTAAGGGGGTTTTATTTGATAGCCTCCTTCAAGTTAAATTCGTTATTAAAAAGGGTTGAATTCCTGGGCAAGTAAATATTCATGATATCCGGCAAGTTAATTTGTGTTTTGCTCACTCTAAAGGTCTTCCCTTTACAGGCTCATGTAAGAGGCCATCAAGTGAGAAAGAAATACAGAACAATTGTGAGCACTGTCAGTGTGCTAGAGAAGGTGATACTCAGGTGGCGACGGAAAGGACATGGCCTTCGTGGTTTCCGAGCTGAGCAGCAACCAATGATTGAAGCAGTAGAGGAAGATGACGAGGAAGACGATGACTTTGCTGATGATGAAGCGGTTAAGATCTTCCGTCGGCAGAAGGTTGATCAAGCTGTAAAAGAGGCTGTGTCAAGAGTGTTGTCGATGGTAGACTCTACTGAAGCAAGGATGCAGTATCGTCGAATGCTTGAAGAATTTCGCCAGGCAACTGTAAGAAGTTAATGAGCTAAGGAAGTTAAACAAATTTCTCATAATATGTCGTGTTGCCCAAGGAAACTTGTTCATAGTACTTGAAAGAAAATTGAGGGACTTGCTCTAGTCAAAACTGCAGAAGATTGAAGCATTATTCTCTTTTTGAGGTGGCATGTACAATAACAATAGGTTAATCAGTTTCAATCACAATGCAATACACCTGTTACAGAATCCGCACCCGTACTAGTTAAAAGCAATTAGAGCCATCCTGAACTGCCATTAGAGCACATATATGTTTACCCTCTTTTTCTCATTTCAAGTCTCCATGTTGTGACTAATCAGATGCTTGTTATGGATGCAGGCAGAATTGGGTGGATCACATGAAGTAACGTCAATATTTGACAGTGAGTTATTAGGGATCAACAACTTTATGTAAGGAGCATTCGGTTTCGAGAGCTGCCAGCAATGATATAACGTAAGTATGTAGGAAATGGGTTCAGCTTGCTACTAACTAGGACCTGATGGTGGTCTGTCTGCACAGTGTTTACGAAATGGGTTGTTGTAGACTGCTGCTTCTATGTAATTTAATTCTCGGAATTATTTGGGAGTGGTAGTTCTATGAACACTCTATTTAGGTGTCTGTAACTTTAAGCAATGTTTTTTTATGAACAGTTGGCTTGGGCCTGTCTGAAAAATCAGTTTCTCGACGAATGTATATGCATTGTACTTCATACTGCTGTTGAAACTAATACAGCGTGCCACTCATATGACGTTCGGGATGTAACAATCCAACATCTCACTGACGTGTTTGCATGGTTACTGAGCTGACTTTTGAGTTTTGACTAGTTAGTTCATAGTAGTTGTCCACGGATTGTATAAAAACGACAGATTAAAACTGAATTGATTAATTCGAGAAGTGCAATAAGATTATATTGAGTTACTACTTACTATATGCCTTGCAAAATGCAACTGACTGCGGGGACCCATATTGCATTCTTTCTTCACTTGCAGTTAACTGATAACGTACATTGCATATGAAGCCAATTCCATGGTTGGTTTTTCTTTGTATCTAGGTTGTATCCTTGAAGACTTGAACACATCCTCGCGCCTGCTGAACTAATATGTTTCTTTATTTTTTTTCTCTTCCTTTCTGTTGTTAATAGCTCTCGTTGAAATTCAATTCTAACTACTCCCAACTTGCTTAGGACTAAAAGACTTCATTGTTCCTCTTGCTGTAAAGTTACATACTAGATCGCTGCAGATAAGGATATGCCAAACAGTACAGGAATCCTCTCTCAGATGAAAAATCCCATAATAAGTTTTTTTATAAAAAAAAAACATATCTACTATCATGTCCAAAATAAAATTCGTGTCCAACATACTACACATCCTATCCACATTCGCATGGATAACTGATCCATACTTATCGATGCTCAGACACACTTTTAGTTCCAACTTCCAAGAGAGGAAATCGTTAGCTGTTTTTGTGCAACCCTGTCATGTCCCATCTAATTTTCCCTTCTAGTGGCCAGCTACTCATCATGCACAACATTGCCTTTACGGCTTTACCAGACGTCCAGCTGCAGTCTCTCTGCCTATGACACTTCACACTGAGCAAGGGCTCTGCCACATTGATATGTCAGTAATTAGGTCACGGAGCTGATCCATTAGGAGCTTCACTTGCTTGTTTTTGCTTTCAATTTCCTGCATTAGATCTCAATGTTAGGAAGATTTGCATCACCTGTGAAATGTCTATTAAACTAGTATAACAAAAAAGTGTCAGAAGTTGTCAAGAACAGTTTTCTTTTGGCGTAATGAAAGATAAGCTACTATAGATGAAATTCGAAACTAAATTAAAAGCCCAGCACATGATTGTACTCATCAAATCACGATAATGACTGAGAAAACACTGGGGGGATTTTAGGAACCAGAGATGCGATAGAAAAGTCCAGGAAAAAAGTCCTGGTGCATTAAAAAACAAAAACGTTAGTAAATAAACCACCCAAACTCCAAAGTACACCGCTGCAAGCACTAACACAAATCTTATTACACTTCCATATACAGACAAGGATAAAAATCAGTATACTCCACACTATGTTATAAAATAGAAGACACGAGGACTTATTGCCTGAACCCAACAAGGAAACATGGCATGTATTGCAAAGCAAGCAGAAAAAATGCAATATAATACACATGAGCAGTTTCCAGAATAAATTTGTCCAAACAACTTTTTGAAAAATCAAATAGAATTCACACAGCTGTCCAAACTTTGGAAGGAATATAGTAAAGTAGATAGATTAAAGTTACTAGACCATGTACAAACCAGACAACTAGTACCTTTCTCAATGCAGAAGCATGCTCTTCTAATCTCTCAATCTCAGCAGGATCAGCTTCAGATTGTGTTGATCCCATGTCCTGAAAAAGTGCAACATCATCACAGGAACGCAACAAATTTCTTACCAATCAAAACATGCATGATCGTAGAGAAACCATATGCAGGGAGGATGGGGTGAACAAGTTACAAGTTAGATCAATTTCAGCTAGAATTGGCAAACAAATTTTATGTGGAATAGTATGGGAGGAAAAACCAGGCTTGACCGATTGGGATAAAGCTTCTTTCCACTGAGATAAAGAAAAATGTATATCTATGTGAAAGATAAACTCCAATTAACCAAAATCCATGTTCTTTCCTATTTACCGGCCAATTATGTCCTAATAATTAGAGAAGTCCATACAGTAATCATGTGGCTTCGATAAAACAGGGAAAACAAATGAACAATGTTCTGTCTAGCCAGACAAGATTGTTTTACGAAGAGACAGACATACTAATTTCTGTCATAGTGCCACATACTTCATGAGTTAACATCAATATTTCATCTTTATAATTGTGCCACCAAGTGATCAGCCATTTCAGGAATCTATGGCACGGGAATCTGTCAGCTGCGTCCATACCTATGAGCATTATTACAGGTGTCGTTGACAATTGACATTGCAAACATCTAAAATCAGTCTCGTAATGCGATTATTTTTGGGTCCATACATGACAATCCCCTCATTTTATACCAGAAGGGTCATCTTTGCTCACAAACCTATATATAAACCTAAAAGGTTCGAAGTTTCTCGCAAAAGCGCTAGGGGCAGAGAGGGGCATAATAGAGCTCATTGCGCCCTCACCTGAGCGCAGGACGACACGGCAGTGATGGAGTTCCGCAGCGCCGACACGGCGGACTTGTACCGGTGCCTCGCCTCGTCGAGCGACCCACCGGGGCCGGGCGCGCCCCCCGTGTCAGCGGCGTCGGAATCTGCAGAGTGTGGCGGCGGCGGGGTAGCGGAGTGGTGGTGCTGGGACCCTGCGGCAGCGGCGGCGGCGGAGACGGAGGAGGAGGACCAGAGACCGGCGTTGCAGAGCTCGTCGTTCATGGAGACGAGGATCTGGAACGCAGCAGCGATGGTCTCCTCCAGGTGCCGCTGCCCCTCCGCCGCAAGCTCCTGCCGCCGCCGCGCCGCATCGGAGGCCATTGGCCGCACTAGCCGGAAACCTAGCTCGCCGCCGCCGCCGGTGTACTGCTACTGCTCTTCTCAGCTCAGTCGTAGCAGCGTCAGCCAACTTCACTGCGAAACCAGCGATGGGCCGGGCCGGGCCTCCGTTGTGTGACGTCAGAGCGCTTCTCCAGCCACGCAAAGTACTCTCCATGGGCCTGGCCGGGTCAGTCTGTTCAATCTACAAGTCTGGTTTGTATCTTCATCCACATGTACCACATCTTATCTGAAAGCATTTTTCATCTACTAGTAAAAATGCACGTACGTCCCGCACGTAGGCAAAAAACTAAATCCTCTTACCAGAGCATGTCTGGCAGATGAAGAAGGCAGCTGCATGCTGATAAGAATGCATGTGCGTTACTACGGGTGAATATCATACTTTTGCTTGTGTGTTGCTTCATGCAAATATCATATCTTTGGCGAACAATGTAGTCGATTCCATTTTTTTAGTGTATGTATGTCATATACTTGGATTCCTATTGAAAAGTATTTAATTGATGATATTTTTGTATTTATTGATAGCATATTTTAAAAGAAGTGAACGGTAAAGTTTCGCTTTAAAGATCTTGTTGAAAATCTTTAGTTATATTTTTTCAACGGAGGGAGTAATTTGTTTTTTCAACATGTACATGTCATATCCTAACAAAATTAAAAACATGCAAGCTGAAAGCATGAAAGATAATTATTTTTTAGCAATTTTCAATTGGTCATAAACCCTAAGGTAGTATTTGGTTAGGTAGCAACGTTTTGGTTGAAGGGATATAAGGCCACGAAATTCCACGGAACGATGCAAGTGCAGTGCAGCGCTCCAATCGAACACACTGCAGTTCCTGGTATCTGTCCTCCATCCGAATGAGTTCGCTCCTTTTGGATCTTTTTCCTTTTGGCTGGTGTGTGAGCATTTGCTATGTTGTGCTCCGATGTTCATGGCCGATGTTTATTAGCAGGTTTATTTTAAATAGCAAAGACGATTTGATATTAAGCTACTTCATATTTGATTCGATTGTATCCTAAGGTTTGAATTTGTGTTGGGCCATCATACATCTAACACATATTCCTACTAAACTATTAACGATTATTGGGCCTGATCCCCTCGAGGGCGGGAACTTGTGAAGCGTGGATACGATGGACTCCGCCATCGATACAGTTGACTCAGTGCAAGAAGTCTACCCATGTAAACTCGCTTGTAATAGATGTGTACTTTGTAGCGTTCTTTAATCTTCTTTTGCAACGCCTTTGCTTTCAATGTTGCATCATCTATAAGGAAGTCTTTCACCTTCTCACAGACCCAATGCTTAGTTGCATTCTTCACCTTCTTTTCCCTTCTTGTGCTATAACAATCATGACCAAAAGGATTCTTTCTTACCTACCAAAGGGTAACATGTGCAATTAATCACCAACGACTCACAAAAAGATACGTTCACATAAAGATACGTACAGAATGACAACAATGGAAGATAAATTACCACAACACTGCTTCGGTCCATCGTTGTAGAAGCATAAATCCTCCATGGGCACTTATCTACATGTTTCCTTGAACAATAGGCTCTGAACCTATGTGGTCCACTCTTTGCTGTCTTGAATTCAAATTTACATTTGATTGCATGCATGCAAAGAGCGAGTTTGAACTCTTTCAAATTAGGATAAGTATTGCATTCTATCACTGGAGGATCTTCTTTGTCATAATCAACATTTGGGATGTGTGTTGCCTCATGACCAACCAATTCCTCATCTTCCTCTAACTCATCCTCATCGTCATCGTCATCACCATTCTCACTTTCATCCTCTGAATCATCCTCAAAAACATAATCCTTATCATTTCCTTTATCAGAACATACAACTAAAGGAAGAGCATTAGTTGGTACATTCTCCAAGTACAAACCCTCCTCATCAACACCAACACGTTCATTATCACTAAATGGATTTCTGTGATAGTTATCATCATCTAGCTCATCATTGTTATCTTGCTGCAATTGCTCATCAAAAGTCCATTCAGTGATGAGCTCATATGGCTCAAATGCATTGCAATAACCCATGAACATGGTGACAACCTTAGTATTACTATGCTTTTCAAACATCAACATAAGATCTTGGTCAGATTTGACTTCTGAAATTTTTTTCATTACCTCATCATAGTACTGAACATGTGGGACTTCCAAATAACCAGTAGGACATGGCTTTGTAATTGATTCAACAAGATCCTTACTATTTGTCAAGCATGCATCAACTACCTCCTCAAGCAACACATATCTGATATCCTTTCTGGTATGTTTTCGATTGCCAAGCATTTTAATTTGTAACATGTAACTACTATTCTGATCCATCCTGAGTGAAAACAACAATCAAACTTTAACAACAATCATACATGCTCCTACTTTGAAATGTCGAGTTGTACTCACCTATTGCAGGGCTCAATACGGGGTTCGGTCTGCGATGATGTACTGGAATTTCCCTCCCATGTGCGGCCTGTTGCTGCCTTCCATGCGCACATAGTAGCGATATGGCCTCCATCTCGAGTGGACGCTGCTACCGCATTCGTCAAAGCCTCTATGGTGCCTGTGCCAATGCCCGCCTCGTCTTGGCTCATGGAGGCCTCCTTCTCCAGGAGTCCGACCGCCTATAGCCCGTCAAGAGCGTCGACAGCGCCCGCCAGGCCCGCAACGCCGAGCTCCCGGGGCGCAACAGCCTCAACGGCGCTTACCCAGGGCGTGGAGGCCTCGCTGGCGCTCACCGGAGGCATGGAGGCATCGGCGGCGCTTGCAAGGGGCTTGCCCGCGTGGATCCTGCCTTGACCGAGTGCCAGCCACGCTGCGGCCTGGGTCGTGGCCACCCGGCGCGCGGTCGCCTCGGCGGCGCTATCCTGGGCCGCGGCCGCCTCAGTGCTGGCTGCGCCTGAGTGTCCCGCCCCATCCTCGGCGGCGCCCACGCAGCTCACCCTCATGCCCCACGCCGGGAGCGGCCTCGATCGCGTGGTCGTCCGGCGCACCGCCTAGAGGCTCCATCTCGATCTAGGGTTTCTCTGTTCTCCTCTTTTGAATCGGGCCAGAGGTGTGGATAAGGCTGACTAGTTAAGGGTAAAACGGGCCATCTACTCTATGAGCTAACGGAAGTCTCGACGGAATGGACGGAAAGCCCAAATAAAGAACCAAAACTTTCACCTGAGGCCAAATAGGGAAGATCTAAACTTTTGAGGCCAAATAAGGAACCATAACTTTCAAATGGGCCATATAAGGAATTTTCTCAAACTGCAACCCAAAGGAAACTAATGCTGAAACTAAGCTATAAAGGGTTCACTTTAGCTACCAAGGATGGAAAGCCTTCATAAGGGGCTCGACCACCCGCTACCTGGCATGTACTCACCAAGCAAAAAAAATAGGATCCCGACCAAGGCAGGGCTAAGGGCATGTTTGGTTGCCACCCTGAGCTAGGCAACAATGCCTAGGCAAGCATCTAGACCCCACGCATATAAAATCTAATGCATAGGATCTTTGCCTATGTCAGGCGGGTTTGTCAGGTTGAAAAGCAAACAACCCCTGAGTATTGGATACCAAACCGTCGAAGGCAACAGAAAGTCTCCCTAGTATACACGCATCCCTCCTAAGGCAAATTCCGACCCGATCCAACCTAAAGGAATGCCCTCTGAATGCAGTTGATGATGTCCACGATCCATGGGGAGAGCCCAATTGCAATACCAATGTAAATTGAGATGGACCAGGGGGTCTACATGAGCATGGGTCTTCCTCCAAATATCTACAGGAGTGAAATACATGAGCGGTCCTCAAACTCGGCAAGGTATATCACTTAGGTCCCCTGAACTTAGAAAACCAAACATTCGAGTCCCTAAAGTTGGCTAATGTGTCATGTCCCAGAACCGCTTTGACCATGCATTGACTATAGTTTTTACTAGTGCGGCCACATGTCATGTCCACATACCTTCTATCTTCCTCATATATAACATGTGAGGCCCATTTGTAAGTAAAATATTTTTTTATTTTTTGTCCATCAGTCTTTAGCCCTCTCTTCATCCCTCTATCATCCTCCTTTGCCGCCGGTAACGACTGTGAGACAACATGAGTAGTGGAGGTGAGCGTGTCCAGTGGCAGCAAAACGGGTGTGGGCAGTGAGACCGGCAGATGCAGGCAATGCTAGAAGGAGCGGTGGTGAGGCGAGCATAGGCAAGTAAAGGCAAAAAAGGAGGCATAAAGGTGGGTGACAACAGAGTGGAGGTGAGGCTGGCATGGGAGGTAACTGAGAAGGGCTGACACAAAGGATATCCAGCAACAATTGGTGACAGGAGTGGGATGACAATGGAAGAGAGGACAGCGGTGAATAAAAAATAAAAAAAATAATTATTTTAGTTACAATGGACCCCACAAGTCATATATGAGGGAGAAAGAGGATATATTGACATGATATGTGGGCCTCATTGGTAAAAACCATGGTCAACACATGGTCAAAGCAGTTTGGGACCTAGATGGCACACTAGCCAACTCTAGGGACTCGAATTTTTGATTTTCCTGAGCTTAAGGACCTAAGTGATACACCTTGTCAAGTTTGAGAACCGCCCAACGCCTGTGTTCTTCACTTTGTCTATAGGGAAGGTGTCTACCATGCAAGCAAGGAGGAGGTCCTAGGAGAGATGGACATCCTAGTCAAAACAACGGTTAGGGAAAAGCTAACTCTTGGAGATGTTAGTCACCGACCATGTAGCATCCACGAAGAAATCGAGGATCTCCTTCAAAACCATGAGGTCTACCATAGTATCCGCGTAGTACATATGGCAGGGGCATGGCTACCATGATATGTTTAGACATAGACTCGAAGCAGTTGTGCAGGTTCCACCACATCAGCCTAAACAGCCAAAACATAGCTCACCTTGCGGCCGTATCCTATTCCTATCCTTTGAAGCGGACAGCCAGTGCCAGCCTTGAGGGGGATCGGACGGTGTGGCCGATCCAAGAGCCCTCAGGTCAAGGGCCCACTCCATATATACAAATAATACTACTAGTATAAAATTATTCTATTTAGTATATATAATGAACATTTAGTGTGTAGGGTTAGAAGAATTTAGTATTATATTGTTTTCTTCTTAACTTTTTAGTGAAATTGAATGGGTGATTTCACTGGCACATCATTACTCACTAGCTATAATAATTATTGACACACGGAATGAATCATCATATCAAAATTAATGTGATGAACCCATAATGGATCAGCTAATTTAGAATGAAGTAACTTCGGAAACTTTAAACAATCTGTTAGGTGGGACAATGGCGCAAGACCCCTCAGTGCCAAAAGATCGCTCGGAAGCATACACAACTTATTAAGATTATGAATTTTTAGAAGAATCGCATTGGGTTTTTATTGGTAACATTTATACTACAACCGTTCTCAAATATTTATCGCCGGCTAGTTTAATTTTAAATAAAAAGCGACAAATAAAAAAAACGGAAAAATACTAGCAAGGGCCTCTGTTTAAAATCTCGTTTCGGGTCCCTAAAATCTCAGGGCCGCCATGGTGGACAGCTAAACTATACAGAAACTACAAATAAAGTGGCGAAATTTGGGTGCATACCACGTTTGTTTTTGTTATTAGATTAGAAACATGTTTAAGGGCCTGCCAAAGTAAAATAAACCTACGCGTGCTAACTGCTACACAACAATGCAAGTTAAATACTGCAACGCGACTCCCCTGATTTTTAAATTGTCCAAACACGATCTCAATCTTTCGTTGTTCCTTTTTTTATTCCAAAATTGCTGATGCACGCGATGAGCACTATCTTGTACGCCTTTCTGTTCTGGTTTTAGAATTGAGAAGAACTTAAAAACTGGTGTGGGGCGACGCGAGAGGGGAATCAGAGATGGACAGGTTAGCGACAACCAGATAATGATCCGGGATCTTTTCTTATTTCTCGTTTAACTTTAATTTTGACGAGAACATATTTTAGGGGCGAACTGGTCATTCCCTACCAAAACTAGAGAAATTTAATTTCAGATAAAGCTAAATTGACCCATCCTTTGGAATAGAGAAACTTAAAATGTGCAAGATTTTCTTTTCTTTTGCCTTATCGTAATAATATATTTCATCCATTAAGATAATTTAAGCTAGATGAGAAATGATTAGTGTAACCTGGTTAAATCCTGCTCTTTTATCAACACTACAGTAAAAGGGGTTTCTGAAATAATCAGAAACTCTGATCCACCCATAAGATTGGACTCACCAAAGTCGCCCAAACATCCGTCCATCACACTGTTATACACTGTACACGCATTTTACACAGGAGTTTAAAAATATGGACAGTAGAACATACTGTCTGATGAGAATAGCCTAATGCCATATATACAAGGCCAGAGAAAGTACCGTTTTTCTTTGTTTGAGACTTTGGGTGGCATCTTTGCTCTGCCCATATTTCAGCCATGGAGCCACTACAGAGAGTGAGAGACTTTGGTTTCACAATTTGAGCCTCTCGGCCGAGTGCATGGTGGCTCGCTGCTTGGCTCCATCATATCGGGAGTCTCGCCCCCAGCTCCACCGTTCCCTCTCTTGTTTTTAACAAAAAGCTACCACAGCAGCCTCTTCTAACAAATTAAAGCAGGCGGCAGGCAGGCTCTCACTCCCATGGGGAAGGTCGCGGAGAGGTTGAGGGCCTTCTCCAGGAACCGATGGCTGGTGTTCGTGGCCTCCATGTGGGTGCAGTCCATGGCCGGCACCGGGTACCTCTTCGGCGCCATCTCGCCGGTGCTGAAGTCCACCCTCGGCTACAACCAGCGGCAGGTGGCCGCGCTCGCCGTCGCCAAGAACCTCGGGGGTTACGTCGGCATCGTCGCCGGCACGCTCTCGGCCACTCTGCCGGCGTGGGCGATGTTGCTCATGGGCGCGCTGCAGAACTTTATCGGCTACGGCTGGCTCTGGCTCGTCGTCGCCGGGCAGGCTCCGGCGCAGCCCCTCTCCATGGTGAGCCACTGAGCCTCTCATAGTCTCATGTATATTCCATAGTACTACATGCTTAAATATTTGAGATGCTACTATGCTAGTTACTTGAAAACTTCAAATATTCAAAGAGAGGTACTAGTTACAAACATATATCGACCGTCGTTCTCGATGGGTTGCTAGCAGGATTTACATTTTTTGGGGATAAAAGTTCACCCCAACGCACGGAATTTCAAACCAAATTCAAATTCAAACAAATCCAAAATCTGATAAATACTGACATTGCGTAGTGCCCAAGAAGCTCGGGAACAAGGAGCCAATGAGTGATGGTGCAGTACGAGGTAAGAGTGGGGCTGCGAGGTACCCAATCGTTGCTCCGGCAGAGGTTGGCAGAAACGATTTAAAGTTAGAAAACGACTTGGATGGGTTAGACAGTTAGAAAAAGCCTTTTGGACCAGTTTGGCACGATTTCTTAAAATTTCAGATTTGTATTGTTTTTCTTTTCTCCTCACCAAAAATGGAAAAATTTCAGAATTTTTATCAAAATTGTAAACCCTGGTTGCTAGTTCTTTGAGATGAAATCGGGATTTTTTCCAAAAAAATGTATTTTGTCACAAGCAATTGTATACTATAGTATTTCTGAACCATAGTATTTTTTGGAGTATGAAAAATTCCACTCCAAGCTAATATTTTCATGTCCTGCCTAGCTTCTTATATGTTTCCACAATTCCACTAAAATACAATGGTTTTGTATATTTTTCAAAAAAGTTCTAAGAAATAACATAGTTTTAGTGGAGCTATAAAACCATCGTATTGTCACGACAAATATAAACTATGGTAGTATTTTTAAGAAACTAAGATTCTAAACAGGACCTAGGATTGCTAAAAGCCCAGCCCCGTGCACGTACGAGGAGCTTGTTAAGCGACAAAGTTCTTAATCTTAATGTGCTCAAAATGGTTAATTCAAGAGTGCTGCCTCTTGGGCCGAAAAATCATAGACCGCACTTCAAAACTATGCTTACAGCTGGAGATGATTGGATGGGCTACAATATAATACTATCTACTTTTGTTCCAAATTATAAAGGGTCTTAGATCTCTACTAAATTTATTCATTACTGTATGTATGTTTGTTCAGTATATATCTAGATTCATCAACATCTATTTTAACGTGGATGGATAAAAAAGGTTAAAACCCCTTACAATTTAGGACGGATGGAGTAAATTATAGAGATTCTATTGCCTGTCAGGTAATCAAGAATGGTATACATAGTCTGTTTGCTTGGTTTGCATACACAGTTTGTATGGTGCTACACATTATACATGTATACATTAATAAGTTATAGTATTATCTTATTTTATTTATTACCAACTAAGATTCTAAATGAATTAGAAAAGGTAAATAAATATATAGCCATCCATCATGTATCTTCTAATTAACAATAATAATCATTAGCTCTATTCTATCTTTTAAGAGATTACCACAATGCCATTATGAAAGATGAACTACTATACTAAAGTAACCTCTAAGTTTACATATACCCCCTTCGTCCACAAAAGAACGAAATTCTGATTTTTGTCCTAAGTCAAACCATCGTGATTTTAACCAAGTTTCTACTACAGAATACTAAGACTTATGATACAAATTAGTAGCATTAGATTTATGTTGAAATATATTTTTGTTGAAATATATTTTCATATTATAAACATTTGATATCATAAATGTTCCTATATTTCTATATAAATCAGTTAAACTTAGGATGGTTTGACTTAGGCAAAGGCAGAATTTGATTTTTTAATGGATGAAGGGAGTAAAATACTCATAATACCATTATAAAAAGTAAATAAAAACAACTCATAACTTTATATATAAATTACTCATATCCTTTATTAAAGATAATTTTTATGAAAGAGAAAAAAATTAACTAAGCTCATCGGAGCAGATGAAAATATTAAGTAAATGCGTGAGTATTCTATATTTCTATTAGAGTATAAGCATATGAGAGATTGGAATAGTTGTGAATCTCAAATATATAAATTTCTAAAGTGTATATCTGTTAGCAGTACTGGCCCGTACAGAAGCACATGTTTGATGTACTAGTTATATTAACTACGTTATAAGTGGGTATTTACAGTGTGTTGTTTAATTAGAAGAGTACACGTCAAAAATAAATAGACAAAAATGGTAGACTCACATGGACTTCTCATAATTAAAGTTGAGTTTTTGAGTAATGAGCAAAATTGGGAGCCTTTAACATCTGCTTGTGTTCATTTCACCATTTAAGTTCCACATTCGACTGAATGAACCAAAGATATGGAACATCTTTGACTAGTTATTTGGTTTCATTTGCGGCAGCTAATATATATCTCTTCATTTTTTTATTATCCAGATATGTATTCTTATATTTGTCGGAAACAACAGCGCGACATACTTCAACACCATTTCGCTCGTTACATGCGTCCAGAACTTCCCAAGGAGCAGGGGTCCTATGGTGGGCATCCTGAAAGGATTTCTTGGCCTAACCAGCGCTATTCTGGTACAAGTTTACACAGTAATACACACAACAGATGAGGCTTGGCTTGTCTTCATGGTTGCTGTTGGTCCTGCAATGATTGCCATTGCCTTGATGTTCGTTATCAGGCCCGTTGGAGGTCACCTGCAGGTGCGTCCATCTGACAATAACAGCTTCATGTTCATCTACAGCATCTGCTTTCTCCTCGCCTCGTATCTTGCCAGTGTCAATCTAGTCCAAGATTTACTGGAGCTGAGTGACAACGTTGTCGTTTTCCTCACCGTGGTTCTGTTCGTCCTTCTTATTTCGCCGATCTTGATCCCTGTGACCTTGACGTTGAAAGCTGAAGATCCAAGTGAAGAGGCTCTCCTGTCTGAACCATTGTTGATGGGAGAGGGAGGAACTTCACAAGAAGAGGAAGATCAACAAAGTGAGGTAGAAGATAAGTCTAAGAACATTGATTCATTGTCTCCATCTGAAAGGAGGAACAGGAGGCCATACCTGGGGGAGGACTTCACCATGATGGAGGCACTGGTGAAGCCTGAGTTTTGGCTTATTTGGGTGTCATTTTTGCTTGGGTCAGGATCTGGGCTGACAGTGATGGACAATCTGGGTCAGATGAGCCAGGCTGTTGGATTCAAAGATGTTCATATATTTGTGTCGTTGACGAGCATATGGAACTTCCTTGGTCGTGTTGGAGGTGGCTACTTCTCTGAGATCATTGTCAGGTCAGGTGTCAGTACTAAGCTATGCACGTTAAGATTTTTCTACCATATACTTTCAGTGAGACGATAATTAAGGGTTTCTATTATTGGTTTAAAATCAGAAACTTCAACAAAAATTCAAATGTTTTCCTTCTTTTCATCTTCTGTTTACACCCTCTGTGCATTTGTTGTGATCCTGATCAGTTGTTCTTTTAATCAGGGACCATGTATACCCAAGGCACGCAGCACTGGCAGTTGCTCAGATCCTGATTGCTGCTGCACATTTCCTCTTTGCTATGGCTTGGCCAGGAACTATGTATATTGGGACCTTCCTAGTTGGACTCGGATATGGAGCTCATTGGGCAATTGTGCCGCCTGCTATCTCTGAACTTTTCGGCATAAAACACTTTGGTGCGATGTACAATTTTCTGACTCTAGCGAACCCCATGGGATCACTCATCTTCTCAGGCCTTATTACCAGTGCCCTGTATGATTACGAAGCTGAGAAACAAGCTCACCAACGCAAGGTCACCGGGTTGCCATCTCTAAAATTGCTTCACACGGCAGGTGTCCTTGCTGATGAACCACTAAAGTGTGAAGGTGCTGTTTGCTTCTTTGTCAGCTCACTGATTATGTCGGTGTTGTGCGTTATTGGAGCCGTCTTGAGCCTCATCATTGTTTACAGGACCAAACGGGTTTATGCTCATCTATATCGGTCTGTCTGCAAATGAATTTTTCATTCATAGAAATAAAACTATAGAAGATGCCAAATCCTTATGCTGCAGTTGGCATTTATTTTGCGTATATGAATGCATACACATAATGCTAAGTTTCTCTGTCAATTGTAAATTGTTTCAGAGATTACAATCCTATTGTATGAACAGCTATTCCTGTCTCCTCTTTACCGCTGTCGTGCATCAGATAAGGTCTGTTTGGTTGTTGGGCTTAGCGAAGCCACCCTACCTCCCCTAGGTAGGCCATCTTTAGTCAGGCTGTGTTAGTACAATCAGTTGTGTTTGGTTGCATTTCCTAGATGGCCCATCTTAGTTTGGCACATGTTTGGTTGTCTGTTTTGGCCCTTTGGCTCCTCGTAGCCGTGTTTGGTTGGCCCAGCTTTGCCCATGGGCAAGTGTTGCTGTGCTGAAATTTATCTAAGTCCCTAGGGACAACTGAATATGTTGTTCACATGCATTCAATATCTATGTTTCCATAAGCACACAATAACAGAGAATTGATACAATATTCGCTTAATCACTGCAGTTAGTAACCGTTAACAGCTTACAGTTAAGGAGTATTTCCATTACACAACATTTAGCTCAAATTGCGAAATACAATAGGACTAGAATTACACAGAACTGCACTGCTATAATCATATCCTTCAAGAGTCAGCTACGTCCAATGACCTTTCCTTCCACCTCGCATGCACCAGATTGTTTTGAAGTACCAAAATAAAGTGCAAATGCATGTAAAGCTGCTTCCTCTGTTTCATATTTTTGGAAAGTTGAATGTTTGAAGCCTGAGATTTGGTCATTGCATGTTGGCCAGTCCTTGTACACCCCTGCCTTACGACCTCGAAATACTACATACCAAGGCATACCTGTGATGAAATCAAATGAAATTTTTTATGGGTTTGTTGGCCTCAGAATGCTAACAACATCATCACATGAATCTCTGGAGCACTCTAGTATGTAAAGAAAACAGTTTTGCATGGAACAAAAACACTCAGATGGCAGGACAGAATTGGACAGCCAATGAAACAACAGCCATCAAGAACAACAGGGCTAGTGAAAACAACAGACCTCAAGAACAACACATCAACAGGAATACTGACAGATGAGTGCTCCATGGTTTCATCAGTTTGTTGTCATTCATCACAGGCACATAAACATATCACAGGCAGCGAATATCCTTCATCACAGCCTCTTAACAGTGCACATATCCAACACAGTTGAAACAAATAAAACCGACAACATGTAAAGAGACAAATTGAGTTCCATCTCAATATCACCATTCAACCAGCAAATCACATCACAAGTCAGCTGTGCTTTAAATGTCTGTAAGCACAAGGAGCATACAAATAATGTCTGTATGTCAGCATTTCACCTGACGAAGCTACTACTATTACTTACAAAAGAATGATTCTATAGAAGAATCAAGTTGTTCTGCCACTTAGACATGAGAGGTGGAGGAAGGATTATGCACAATTTCTATCAGAATGGGTTGTGCCCTCCACCAATGGACAGAAATAGGTGAATCAGACTTGTGTAGTCAAAAAGTTAGGCCGGTCAGCTTGAACTCCCTACAAGTGATAGTTTTTGGCTAAGTAGGTCCTCAGCCAAAGATCCTTATCATCTGTAGTCATTTCCACAAACAGCAGCCCTGTTGCTTTGTTCTGACCCAGGTGCCCCAAAGCAACCATAAGTGCTTCCCTAGAAAAACCAGGACAGCCCATCACAGCAGTGTATAAACCTGGGACAGCCTCACTGACAGCAGCAGCAAAACCCCTAATGGCTTCAGTCATACTAGACATGAGAGATGCCTCCTCATCTGGCACTCTCTTCCTCTTCCTCTGCTTGGAACTCTCACCCTTAGCCTTGGGCTCAACTACCTTGATGTCCTCCTCTTGGGTAGGGGTTTCCTCAGCATCCAACTCAATGGTTTCAATTTCTGTAGGAATCTCAAGAGGTTCATTGGATCCCATTGCATACCTACCAGTTGCTACCCCACCGCCAAATATGGTTTCCATGGGTTAGTAGTGCACAATAGGGGTGTTCAGCAGTTCAGCATCTTTGGGATGGTCCTACAGGTAGGGCATTCAAGAAACAAATCAATCCTAGCAACTCTTATTAAAAGGAAGCAGATGACACACAATACTCCACAAATTCCAAACCTTGCAATGGCCATTGTAGTGTTCCTGATCTAGAGTGATCGTGAAGTTAGTGTCATCCCATAGTGCACCACTCAGCTTCTCAAGGTTAGAGATCTTAACCCACTTACTCCTCCATTTCCTCAGGTGGCTATACACTTGGTTGCCACTAAAAGGCACCCCTACAAATTCAGAGAGGGCTCTCTTCATTCTGAGAAGGTCTATGCACTTTGTGTCATCAGAGTCGTAGATGAACCTTAGGTTGTTCAGCCTAATTTCATCCCTCTCTGCCAGTGGAGCATACGAAATACGGTGTCGAGCAAGGCACCTACTGTAGAAACGTGCATACATCCACGCAGCCAAGACAACTACTACTGATGCAGCCCGACGAACTAGACGACGGCGTTCAGCAGTTGAATCCATTCTATACGGCAGTAGAAAGGGCACATTAGAGAAGAGAAAACATCAAGGATATAGACCAGCCACTGCACCTAGTCTGTGTGTACAAGCACGGCTGCGACAAAACTGATTTGCGCCACCCAGTGCTATTTCTTACACAGTTGCAACATGATATCATCATCGACCATGGTAGCTACGCTCAGAATAAACATACACAATCACTGACCATTCAACCCTAACTCATGATATCAGTGCACAAACGTATAAAAGAGTCATAAAACAAAAATGCTATCATAAAGACGCTGTAGATCTAACAAATCATTGCACAAATGAAGCAACAGTCTTAAATACGTGGTAGATCTGCTAAATCAGAGTACAAAAGTAAGCAACAAGCTGAAGTACACGGTAGATCTATGAAATCAGAGCACAAAAGTAAGCAACAAGCTGAAGTACGTTGTAGATATACGAAATCAGAGCATAAAATTAAATAACAGTTCCTAATACGCTGTAGATCTAAGCAATCAGTGCACAAGAACGTGCGACAATCTTAAATACATAGTAGATCTATGCACAGAACCAAGAAAAAGGCATGAGATTTGTAACAAGTACAGGCCATTCGCGAAAAAAATAAGGAACAACACAAAGAACAATCACGAACTGCGAGGTCAGAACTTAGATCGACTGGTAAAATTACCAAATTAAAGGAATGGTACCTCAACACAGATGATTCACAGCAACCGCAAGGTCAGAGGAAAGATAGGGTGAGGAAGGGAGAAGGATACCTGCGACGACGGACCGCGCGGGGCTTGCCGGCGGCAAGCTCGAGCATTGGGGAAAGAGGAACTTGGGAGGAGGCCGACAATGAGAGGGAGAGGACGGGAGCAAGGCGACAGCGAGGGAAGGGGAGTGACGGCGTGAGTGGGACTGAGGGAAACCCTAGCTTGGGGACGCGGGGAAGCGAATGGTGGCCAACTTAAGCCAGGCGGGGAGGCCGGCTGCGCGAATCGGGCCAGGCCAGAATAGAACGGCAGATTCCGGCGTTCTCCTGGAGCCTGGCTTAGGGGTTCGAGTTGCACTAGCAGGGCCTGGTCCCAGGGGCGGCCCAAGTAACCAAACAGACCAGGTTGACCTATTCTAGCCTAGTTGGGAGCCTGAGCGGGCTACCAAACAGACCCATAGTCACTGTGAAACACTACTTGGTCTCTGAATTATGAGTTCTGACACTTATAATCATCTACTGATGGCGCTTCATCTGTAGCTTTCCTTGTTTGCAATTTGCATGATTGTATTCACAATGATTCTGCCGATTTAAAGGCTGAAAAGTAAATCAGATAACTGCAGTAGTTTCTTCGTCACAATATATATGATGTTGTTACCAGGATATGTTACCTTCTTCATAGCTTTTCTCTATTCCATGCTGAAGAGTTGTGGCAACATAGCCTCAAGAGTCGGGACTCTAGCAGTTTGCATTCAGCTCATGGCTATTACTACTTCCATTATATTCTTGAACGAATGAAGTTCCCGACAGCATGAATGAACTAGAAACTGTTATACCAAGTTGGTCGAAACGTCATAAAAAAAGAAAATATGAAGAGGATACTAATTCGCAGCTGTGTGTATCCCAAATGTAGGAGGAATAATAGTGGACTCAAAAGTCAAAACGGCAAGATTCTGGCCGAGATTATCAGTTAGGACTTGGTGCACTTTCAATTTTCTCCAAAGAGAAATTCAGAGATGACCTCTAAACTTGTTTGGAAGCATCTATGTCCAGATTATTAGAACTTACGTAAGTAGTAGTAGCTCATGAGACTTTATCCTCAGGCGATACAAACGGGCTTGACCCAATTTGCTAGCCTAATTGGTATGTCATCATTTTTCCACATGGCTTTAGTTGCGTTAGTTACCATCTGGGCATAGCTAAGGATCTAAAACTAATTCGAGTTCATCCAACTATTCTCGAATTAATTAGGGGCATTTGTGAAAGTCCGAGCCAACCCCGACATAAAGTTTATAATAACTAGTCCATCAACCCATGTAAGAGTTTTAGAAGATACAGATTTAATCCTTAGTAATTTTAGATGTGATTATTTTAGTTCATAGTTTGTAATGGCATTTTGGATAATTTATAAACAAATTTTAAAAATATTTTAATTCATCTTTTATGATGGCATGCTGGGTAATTTATATAAAGATTTAGTGCTTATTCTAATTCATCTTTTACAATGGCATGCTGAGTAATTTATATGGAAATTTACGGAGTGGTTTGATTCATATTTTGTAATAGCATGGTGGGCAATTTTTAAATAAATTTAGGAGGTTATTTTATCTTCATCTTTCATAATGTAATTGTCGGTAATTTTTTTTAAAAATATAATAGATATAATGGCTACTATTATTAGAGATACATGATGGGCGGCTACATGTTTCTAGTTTCTGTGAGAATATCTAATATTTATCTTTTTTCTATCGCGTCTGGTGAGGATTAACTAGAATCAATAATAGTAAGATAGGTCTTATCCGGTACCATCAAGGTACTCTAGCCCAAGTTTTCCCTGGCCCTATTGGACTTTTGTACTGAGTAATGCCTAGGATACGTTGTGAGCTTCAATGAACATAGGTCTGGTGGGCCACGACTCGTGGATAGCAAGGAACTAACCAGATTCTACTGCACTAGTCCAACAAAAATTTTACAACCATTCTAGCTCAACTTTTGGTCTATAAAATTTGGGCGCTGAACTAAGCAGGCCTGATATGCACATCTTCTTCATGGGAGCAGCAAAACAAGGTATATGTGTAAACCCAGCTCTATATTAATAGTAACATTTTTGTGCCTTTTTTCCCTTTTCAAACAGCTATATTTATAAATCTGGAGTACATCAACTGGCTTAATTCTAGCGCATCTTCAGTTCTAGGCTGCTTCTGGTGGGTAATGTCATCTACTTTGTGAAATCCTGAAATAGCCCAAAGATATTGATTCATCAGCTTTTATTTTTTGAATGCTAGTGCCATAGAACTGAATAGCAGTGAGTAAAACTACGCATCCATATTTTTAATTTCTTGGAATGTGTGCTTATGGAAATAGTCGTATATGCACTGTGTTTAAGCTGTCAACTTGATTTGATAATATGTAAAGCCCCAGGTTGCAGCTGAGCGCACGAGTGGGCGCCAGAAATAAAGGCAAAAGAGCAAGCGAATAATTTTCAGCCAACTCCAGATACACGAGATGCAGATAAATATTAGACTTGTTGAGAGGTACCTTTTGTAGCAGTTTTGAGTTTTATTGTATTGTACCTGATCATGACACGATCGATGTAACTGTTATTTGAATCAATATACTAAAGCTCGCCAAGTCGCCATAATGACTTTCCCTTAAAAATAAGAAATAAAGAAAATGTCTACTGGAATAAGAGAAGGCTAATGTACATTCAACGTGAAAAGTAGCAACTTTAGGCTGGAAGGAACACCTTTAGGCTGGACCTGGATGCCTTCTCATCTCTATTATTTTATATAAGTTGCTGACTTTTTTGACTATTGAAAAAAAAATTCTTCCTCTGCACACCGCCTCCACCCCGCCTCACCGCCTCCTCCTCGCGCACCGCGGGAGAAGCACCACGCCGGCCCTCCGCCAGAGAAGCGCCACCGCCTCCTTTTCCTCCACCTCCTCCGCAGGGCTGCACCGCTCATGGGTTGGGTGGATCCGGCAGCTGTGATGCCCCTGGCATTTCAAAGACCCTAACATACGATTTCACCTATGATATTGATAATTTATGACTTAATCATGTTTAGAGAGGAACAGGAACTAGGTGAAAAATTTACTAAGGAAAAGAATTTCTATTCGAATATACAAAACCTTGCATTGTTTGGTTGAGTAATTTAAAATCCACAAGCTTTTATGCAAAACACCAAATACAAAAGTTCAAGTTCATGAAATATTCATCTACTTTACTGTGGTGATCGTTGACGGTACTTAAGCACGCCAAACCTTATACTGCAAGCGCACAGTATCGTGGTAGCTTTTTCCCAGGATGAGTATCTTGGGTTTTGTCAATCCAAAAATAATTACGCTTAGGCTATTATTAATCTAATATTAACTTAATTACTAGTTAGTTCTAATAGATCTAAACAACCTTAAAAAGGGATTAAAGATACTCTAATTATACTTCTAATTATGCTCTAAATGTACTCTGATTACGATCTAAAAGAAATCTAAACTATAACATAAAATGATAGAACAAGTATTAAGCTATAAACGAGATAGATATGATTTAAACATAGCGACAGGATCCACAAGAGATATGAGACAAACAACTTATGCACTAAGAACCACCTTGAAACAAGATCTATCATTAAACAAAGATTAAGCATGATCATGAATGTCAAATGTTTACTCGAACCTTTCTTCAGCCCTACTGTCACTAGAACCAATTAATCAATGAACCAGTAAACCCCAACCATCTCTAAGCATGAGTAGATTCAATCAACTAATTAAAGTAAAAAGATGTACTAAAAAAACATGAAAACGTTTAACTCTGACCAAATAATCATGTTGGAATTAAGCATTACAAAGCTATGGATCATAGACCATGCATAAACAAGAAGCTAAGTCTAAAAGACGAACTTTGTTGATCAAATCATCAAGGCTTTATCAAAGTAACATAAGAAGTACGAGAAATTACTCGAGATACATCATGAACTTGAAGCATAGTCGTCGGGATGAACTCGACGAAGAACATGTCGAAAGATGAACTCGAGAAACCCTCGGGAGGGCCCTGGTCGGCCGAGCCAGACCCCTAGGGGTCGGCCGACCACCAGGCCTCCTGCCTCCTCTTGCTTTCTCCTTTCGCCGAGATGTCCTTCTCGCCGAGTAGAACGCCTTTGGTCCCCGAACTTTGCCCAATACTCTCGACTTACAACAATGAATTGGTGGTAAATAATGATGCCCCTCCCTTTGAGAGGCCATATATTTATACTCCGGAGAGTTCCCTATACATGGAATCTAATAGGTCGGTTCTAAGAGTCCTAAGGCACATAAAACACCTATTTCTAAGTATATACAAGCATCTAGAAGAGTCTCGGTCGTCCACATCTTCCCTCGCTTGGAGATGAAATCATTGTCCTAGTCCTTCCCGAAATCAGCTTTCCATATTCTGCAGCTTTTAGTATTTCTACCCTAACTCCCTCATCCGAAGTCCAAATAATGCAAACTATGACTCTAAATTGTAGAGCTCGAAGAGATCTACAACTTTGGTATTCAAACTTTCTTCATTTGACGTAGTTAAGGTCTCCAAATTAGGCCCGCAAGGTGCTACTATCCTGAATTCCAAGAATATCTCGAGATTTAATTAGAGTTTGGATTGGACTCTTGATAAACCTTTCTTATCTTCGTATTCTTCATACTCAAGCAATCTTTATCCTCCGAAACATTCTCCATAATGGGCTTGGGCATTCTTTTAGGCTTTAATTGCTCTTCTTTAATTAATCATCTCACCTCCCTAGACTTGTAGCATAAATCCTTTCTTCGAGAAATCCTTAAATTATATCAATTATACCCTATTTTCCTGCAAAAATCAATATTGCACAAAAACAAAGAGTATTCTCAAAAATGGGGTTATTTGTTAGCAAAACAAGACTAAATTAAAAGATTAACTCTTGAAAAGATATAAAATTATATAAAAATAGAGCATAATTTTAGTCGAAATCTTGCTTCAACGGTGACCATCTTCAAAGTCAAACGATAAGAGGTCCAAAAGTTTGCATCAAACTCAGTCAAAGGTTTATTTTAAAAAGGTGGCAAAGATGTCTTGACCAAATTTGATTCAGAAATTAATTTGATTTGATTGTATCACTTCAAAATCTTTCTTTCTACAAAATGAAATTAAGCTTATCACATTTTAAATGTATCTTACCTTGAAGTGATTGGACTTCATTTGATACTTCAAAAGATGAATACAAGAAAGACTACATAAATTAAAAACTGATGTTTGACCAAACCTTTGAACATGATTGTGCTTGTATTTTAAAATTTATTGTGATATTGACCAAACTTTCTATAACAAATATGTAGAAGAGTATGGTTTAAACAACTTTGGTAATTTGTGTTGTTACATGCACAAAAATCTGAATAGGGTTTTGGGTTTATTTTTGTTAAACTGTATAATCCGCCTAAACTTGTCATGCCTAGTAAATTCAAATTTCTATGAAACAAAAGTCCTTGTCATGCAAATTTTTATATATGAAAATGATAGATAATACAAAATGGAACAATATTAATATAATATTGGTATCATAAAATGGACTTTTGGAATTCTTAAGTTTGCAATGAACTCTGGTCAAACCTGAGGTCAACAAATTAAATCCAAATTTAAACCAAAAACTTCAACAGAACATGGTATTGACGTTTATAGAAAAGTTGTAAAGAGGGAGATTTAGAACATTTATTGTGTTTCAAGATTCTCCTAAAACGGCTTATAAGTGGTCCAAAAATACGAATTTTAAACATGTCTTCGGCTGGTCAAACTGTCCTTTTCCATTTTCAGCATTTTCGTTTTTCTTTAGTCTCCATGACTTGTGGGTCGCACCCGTCGGGCCGCCGACAGGGTTGGACGGCGCACTGGTCGTGGGCCCCGCAATCCACCATCTCCATGAAACCAGTTCACCGAATTGGAAAGTGATCCACTTCATGGTGGCACCTGTCATTGACTCTTGGTCCACGGACTGCGTTCACGACGCGCCCCCTCCCTTCTCTCCTCTCTCCCTCGCATACACGCGGCAGGCTTGACCTGCCCACGCTGCGCCATGGCTGCTAGCCTGGCCACAAGTGGAGCAGCAGCTCCCTCACCATAGTCCCTTCGGGGTGAAGCAAGCGCCGGCCTCCTACTCTCACACGCAGAGTGCGGCCGCCATTGACGGTCGAGCTTCAAGCTTGCTGCATCACCGTCCCTCCATCCACCGAGCACACCGTCACCACCTTGCCTCCCTCCATCAATACCCTAGGAGCGAGATGTTTTCCACCTCTCTAACCCCTCCTCCCCGAACCACAACATTGTGCCACCTGCCATGGCCACCATAGCAAGTTCGATTCCACCTTCATCGGCCAACCTTCAATGTCTCTTCTGCCTCAAAGTCTTCCTCAATGGGCTCACCGTGGCCACGCGAGTCTCGTGCGCGTCCAGTCCGACGCTCCCCGTCAGCCATGGCGTGGATCCGCGTCCGGCGCCGCCATGGCCGCGCGAGTCTCATGCGCGTCCCGTCCGACGCTCCCCATCATCCATGGCGTGGATCCAAGAGACCACGACCATGCCGCTGTCGCTCACAAGTCACACCGATCGCCGTCGATTCACGCCACGTTCTTTAGCGATTCTGGAATCCTCTCGCGTTCAATCATCACTGTTTTCGTGAATCGCTATATTGTAGGACTCAGATCGGGGGTATCCGGTTCATTGTCGAGGGGGACACCTTCCTAGACCTTATCCACCGCTGCCCACTATTGATGGTCATTATTTCACCATTTCGACCGTTAATTCCTCGGTGAATAAATGGGGTATAGCTAAAGTTCAATGCATTATTTACCTAACACTGATGAATTCCATGAGTTTTGGTGGTTTTCGATGTATCACAGGAAGAAGCTCATATTCCGTGCAAAACATTATTTGGAGCAAGAGAGAATTTACGCATAAAAGGGCTTGAGAATGATTAGCAAATATCATAACTACAAAGTATCTCAAATGCCCTCAAGGACTACACCATTGCGAAGATCTCGTCGAGATAATCAAAACTAGAGTTTTGGTTCACCCAATTTGGAGTCCGGATGCAAAAGTTATGACCGTCGCAAGATTGACAACGCTAAGGGAGACATGGAGCTATTGAAAAAAGAAAGAAAGAAGAATGATAGCTCCATGCACTCAAATGCTTCAAAGTTGCAAGAGGGGATTCATCAAGTAAGGAGTTTTAATCCATAAACCATATCCACCCACAAAACCAATCCACTGTTCTTTGATCGGCATGAGAAGTATCACAAACTTCGTTAGGACCAATCTTTGACTTAGCAATATACATCACATAGTAAGCCAAGTTTATCCCAACCTTGAGACCCACATAAGCCTTTTAGTTGATAGGGAAAAGTTTGGCCTATGGCCTGGTGAGGAAAACTCAAAGCCACTTGAGCGATCGAGGGTACCCTTTGAGGAACTTGAGCTTTACTTTCAAAATTTTCAAAACCCTATGAGCATGAAACTTGAAAGGAAATAGAGTTTGGTGACACTCTGCTGAGATTGTTCCATCTCTCAACCGCCGAAGACTAGGTAAGGAAAGCCAGAAGCCCCACAGGTATGGATAAAAAGGTTGGGGTACACTTATGCCAGTTCGTCCAATCATAAAGGGTATAGTGTTGGTTTGTACACTTAATATTTGCAGGACATTGACATTGATGCAACTCCTAATCTACCGAGCCTAAGTCTTGGCTTTGCTCGAGGATGAGCAAAAGTTCAAGCTTGAGGGGGTGTTGACGATCGTTATTTCACCATTTCGACCGCCAATTCCTTGGTGAATAAATGGGGTATAGCTAAAGTTCAATGCATTATTTACCTAACACTGACGAATTCCATGAGTTTTGGTGGTTTTCGATGTATCACGGGGAGAAGCTCATATTCCGTGCAAAACATCATTTGGAGCAAGAGAGAATTTACGCATAAAAGGGCTTGAGAATGATTAGCAAATATCATAACTACAAAGTATCTCAAATGCCCTCAAGGGCTACAACATTGTGAAGATCTCGTCGAGATAATCAAAATAGAGTTTTGGTTCACCCAATTTGGAGTCCGGATGCAAAAGTTATGACTGTCGCAAGATTGACAACGCTGAGAGAGATGGTCGGGAGACCCTGACTTAGGTCGGGCGACCAAAGCCATGGCCGGCCGACCATGCACTCTCCCAAAATGCCTCATCCTTCATCTTATTCATCCAAGGAAGTCACCAAGAGCCCAAAGACACATGGAGGAACAAGCCCAAGTCGAATCCAACGTGGGAAGGCCATCACATGGGCCAAGTAGTGGCTGAAAAGCTAGAACGATGGCCGGCCGACCTTGGGCTTGGTCGGCCGACCTTGGTCTTGGTCGGCCGACCACCCCAAAATGCTGCCAGGCCCATTACTTGGCCTGCATGGTCACCACGTTGGACGCTCGGACATGTTCAACACGTGTATCAATGGTTACCGACTTCTAGAGGCCATCCCAAGCGTTGATTGATCAAGTCGGTGCATCGGACGGTCGGCCGACCACGGGGATGGTCGGCCGACCATGGGACTTGGTTGGCCGACCTCCGTGATGGTCGGCCGACCAGCCACGTGGCCGCCCGGCCCACCGACTTGCTGCTCCCACCGACCTTCTTCGTTCTATAAATTGAGGGGCACTCCCCCACTCCAAAATGTACCATTCCCATGTGAACTCTCTCTCCCTCTCTAGGAGGCACCCTACGAGTGGTGCCTCTGCTCTAAAAGTAGTGTTTGGTTAGGAGTTAGAGGTAGGGCTCCGTCGTTCCGGAGCCGTCTTCAGGAGTTCAGTATGAGTTTTTCTTGTATCTTTATTTTCCTGTAAGACTTGAGATATTTAATGCATTATCTTTCTTTACTTTTGTGAGCGTTTACTTTACTTTTGCTTTCAGTATTATTCATGCCTTAGCATAGTAATGTCTTTTAGACTATAGTTAGAGTTGCTCTGACAGGTAATGAATATTTAGTTTGTCATGCTTATAGATTCCTCATATGCTCTTTATAGCGCTTGACTATACAGTTGTGTGTGCTTCTATCTGGGATACCAGTAGAAGTAGTGCCTGCAAGCATAGACGTGGTGTCTACAATTGTGGTCACCTTGGTTTCGCAAGTGATTAGACCCCACGCAGTTTTGGGTAGTCGGTGTGCATGTAGACTAGGCACACTCGGCTTTGGTAGGTCCTCCTGGTGACAGCGGGAGTGTACCCTGTGTAGTCCACCCCCGTCGTTCGGGTCGCTTGTAGCCGCATAGCTGAGTTACTGCAACACCCGCCTTTCTCGTCTGGGTTATCAGCACTCTGGTGCTCGGAAGTGGTTAGCAGGCTCGATGGCGAAGTAAGTATCCCAGACAACTAGATAAATCATTACCTCAGTCAAAACAACATGTTGGTCTAGCTTAGTGTATTTGGCTCACTATAGTATAGAAAGTCCTCATCAGGAATCCGAGCTCTCACCTCGTTGTCCTCCTATCTTTACCTGCTTTCTTGCCAACAGTGCTTGGCTTGTATCCCATGGTGCTTGGTGTCAATCGTTCCTAGCTATCGGTTGATGTGAAAGAGTAGTAACAACTGGATGAATGGTAGTTTGACATCTCTATCTCAATGCTTCCCTGTGGATAAATACGATACCTTGGAATACTCCCGGGTGAAAGGCTACAGCGGTCTCCGTACGCTTGCGGAGTAAAATCCGGTATGCTAAGAGCCGCCAACACCGACCTCCCCATGCCGCTGGCAGAGCCCCGCCTTTCCTCCCCTGTGTGTTGAACCAGAGGAAGAAAGAAGGTAGAAGAAGGCGTGGTTTTGAGGAAAGACCCTTTATGTTTTCATTTTTGCGCGCTCAGTTTATTTACTATACACCGAGTCATGGAAATCTTGTATGCAGGCCCCTAGAAGTTAGGGTTAATTGTGGATCTGTCACTTAAATAGAGGGGTGATGGTTAAATCATGTTTAGTTAGGTTTAAAATTTCAAAATCCGTAAACACTCACAACAAAGCAATAAAAATGTCAAAATAGTTTTGTTTGAAAGATAAAAATGAGGTCTATACGTTGCTGGTATCTTTGACGCATGAAATGACTATTTTGCCCCTGCTTGTGTACATGCATTGTTTTAGTTTAGTTAGCGAAAGTGGGTCAAATGAGCTTCAAAAATTATGAAATCTGGGTTTTGTGTTACTATGTATGTGCATGTCATTTAGAGTATTTTATGAATACGGGGACGCATGCTAAAAGTTGAGCAAATAAATCCATAGAAATTATGTTGTACTCATTTGGTCCAATGAAGGCTATAAAGAAAATTCCATGTGCTTTGCTTGCTGTTGCTATATGATTCAAAAATGGTAGATGATATGGTGATTTAAACAATAAAATAGAAAAATGTTATTAAGTGTGTTACAAAAATTCCACCAAAATTCATATAGACTTGTTACTGTAAAAAATATGCTCATGTGTTTTTTTTCATGCATTTTGGTTGCTGTTTTATTCAGGGGCCTACAAGTAGTTACTTAGATAGGCTTAAAAAATGAAGAGATTAAAATGAGGATGCTAATGTGCTCAAATTAACTTATGATTTCTCTTGAACACTCGTCTTGATACATTTAGTTTGCTATACTAACATGAAACACACACTTTTTGCATAAATCTTGTAGTTGGATAACTAAACAGCTAGTAGTAACTGAAATATTGAAAACGTACTTCCTTCTTTGTTAAGGTACTTAGGTTGGGCCGACGCCTAAGGGGAGTCATTTAGGATTTCCGAAATTAAGGTCCTCTAAAATTATTACAACTACTAAGCAAAACATATGCAAGATAAAACTAGCTATGTGCACTAAGGTTTTGCTAAGTATTGCTAACTCTACCGTGGTCAAGTCTTGCAATCGAATTCCACCTAGAAACTAACCTATCAAGCTAATCTAGAAATATGAGCACACAATTGCAAGAATATAAATGCAGAAACTAAAAAAAATGTGTAGAGATATGCAAACTCCCGTAGACGATGACGAAGGCACACGAAGAAGATGCAGAGATTTTTCCCAAGGTTCAAGGAGGCCAATGTGCCTCTACCCCCTAATCCTCGTTTGGCACCCCTCGCATCGTGTAGTCCTCAAAGGAATACGGCCTCGCCCACGCAAAGGTGAAGGATGGAAAAGTGACCTTCGCAAAGGTCAAGCAACCCGGTCGAATCTCTGGATATCCCCGATACACACCCACTCGTGCCCTTCTCTCGCGTAGTCCGAGTCTTGCCCATGCAAGGGTAGAGTTGTCGAGGGTATTGGGGTCTTCCGCGGGCCTTCTCACATAGCCACCCCACCATCTCCACTAAAGAAGCTTTTGACCAACGTGCCGAAGGCCTTCCTCCCTCTCACAAGTAAGGTAGCGGCCACTCCACACTCCGAAAGGTCACGCAAGACTTACAAGCTCCGCACTTACAAAGGTAAATGTGCACGCAGGCACATGTAATAGACAAATATGCCTAAGCAAAGATGTAACTAAGCACTGACTATGCCGGGATGTGTCTAGTTAGCTCTTGTGATGGTTGGCCTCACAAAATATGTCTAAGGGATGTGGAAAATGTATCTTAGCACTACAATGAGCTCAAGCGTCAACAACCATAGTGCGGAGGCAGGCCAAGGGGGTATAGATAGCCGAAGCCTCAAAACTACCTGTTCGAAGCAATCTTCACTTTTCTGCACGACGACCGGACCGTCCGATGGTACACCACCGAATTATCCAATGTGTGTAATTGGCTAGTCGTTGAGTCGATTGTTGGACTTCGAATTTGACCATTGGAGACCACCGGACTGTTCAGTGCTGCACCATTGGACCGTCTGGTGCGTGTTGGAGCTTGGGTCTTCAAGTTGATGTAGCTTCTGTCTAGAACATCTGGTGGTTCACTGGACCATCCGGTGGTGGACCACCAAACCGTCCAGTGCGTGTAAATGTCAGGACGCGCTCGCTCCTTCTTCCACTGCCTATAACGTCCGACGATAGACCACCGGACCATCTGGTGGGTGCAAAGTGCACCGGGTCTTGAATCTTCAACTACGAGCTTCTTCTACTTGCTAGACCGTCCAGTGCGGGAACACCATGTCATGCATACCACTTGCATCTTGATGGAGTCTTGGGTCTTGTCTTGTGCTCTTTAAGCCCTCTTTTGAGGTGTTTGTACCCAAGTCCATCCTTGGACCCTAGAACTTATACAAATGGACTTGCACATAAATTAGTCCCAATGGTACATGTTGTCACCTCAACCACTAAAATCACATTAGGAAAATAAACACAAGGCCTAGGGACCATTTTCCTTACAGTACTTATAATAGCTTCCACATGTCATGGTTAATCATCATAAGAGTTTAAACTTAATACCATGCTGCATGCTTTCTTTATTATTAACATAAGTGTTTGTTTGCTTTATGTGCACAACAATACTCCTTGCTTAAGTAGTTATCATTTACCTTTCTATCTATACTTGAAATGGTTGTTGATCCTCATGCATCTCATGTACTCCATCATGCATATCATTCATATAAGAGTCGTGGTCGAAGAAGATGGCACATAGACACATCAAGCAACAGTGATTTAGAAAACCAACTAAGACCCAAGTACCACCTAGAGGCCCCTGAAGTGGTATTTGGAAGGAGGAGCTGTCCAAGTGATCAAGGGGTTGCTTGGGGTAAAGCCTCACAACCCAGCAAACTAACATTAGATTAGTTTGTTCAACTCATTTGAAAAGCAAAGGTAGGCCTCTTAGGCATCTACACCTACTTAGAGAGTCTCACCACCCTTTATTTGTATGTGCATTTACGTTTAGGAGTTGTTTGAAACCCCACCTGCATAAATCCTGCTATCCTAAGTAGTATGAATATGTCAAAGTCTATGCTTAGCCCTGCTTAGATGGTAGAAGTTGAGTGAAGATATTCACTCGCGAGATGATAGGGTTCAAACATGTTTACAAAAATTTTAATCCGAAAGCTATATGATATGATGTGATGGAAATATGAGACCAGGCGGGGCATAAGTTTACTTTTTGGGCGTGCGTTGTTGTACTATTCGGCTCTGTCCAAGTCATTTAAGGTCCGTCTATTGTTCGCTGCTGATCCGCATAATATTGCTAGAATGCTTGTCCGGGATGTGGAACCGGTAAAGTCTTTCTTAGGATCGTCCGAAGCACAGAGACACGTTCTTGCTCATTGGTAGATGGAGGTTGGCTTGGGGGAGCTTTGATCTCATGATAGGGATATCGAGATGTCGGTAGGTTCGTCGTGGGGGCACAACCCTAGAGTCAGTGGGAGTGAATTGAACTTGGGATAAGACAGGTTAAGATTGGGCTATATGTAGGAATGCAATGGCTAGTGAGCATATACCCCTAGCATTGTAGCTATTCTTAGGAATTAAAAATCGATTCAAACCGCTAATGTTCACTAGGTGTGAGAATGCCAATATCATTGACGGGCAGCGTAGTAATAACTTAAATATATTATTTATTTAATCATGCTTTTCAATTTACATGCTTGGGCTTGTATGGTTACATTTCTACAATTTATCCTATGTTGATATATGTGTTGAAATATTGCGATATATGAATGATAAATCAAAATGATAATTATGTTAGATCAATTATGCTCATGCTTTATAAATGAATAAAACTTGAAAGTAAGGACTCACTTTTAGAAAGCTTACACGGGTTAGAGTCAAGTCCACAGAAAGCCTTGCATCCTCTCAAATGTGTCGGGATGATACCACCCACGGGTAAATCCTATGAGTACCCCACGTACTCATCCTTTGTTGTTGATATTTTTTTTAGGTACATGTAAGTTTGTGATCGAGTATGACAACGGTGGGGTCGATGTCATGCCTTGATGTTTTACTTTTGTTGCATATTTGCATCTATATAATGCTATGTTTTCTGCTGTGAGTTATTTTGAAGCTCCATTTCAATATGATTGTACATCACATTGAGCAAAGGCTTTTGTAATAAATCAATCTATGTTTGTATGAAATGACGGGTTATTGTAATTGTTGTGGCTCCTTCAAGGGCTTAATGTGTATGATGTCGGTATCCCTAGGTGATGGTTACATTGAGTACCATTTGGGGTAGCTCGACGGACGATCGGGTTTAGTTCGGTCTAAGTGCACTGCGAGCCATGTGGTGGAAGTGTACTTAGCTCAGATTAAATCGGCAGTTTCGGCACAATGGCTAGGGGGCGGGGGCGGCGTGGATCCAAGGCCTTCCTGTGTGCAGCGCCTGTGGATCCACCATGACTGCTGTCAGATCCGCCATGGCTGCGCCTCCTTCCCGTCGATCCACCATGGCTGCCGCCGAATTTGCACCGGCCATGGAGGAGAGGAAGAGGCGGCCCCATTCCCCATGTTCTCTCCCTCCCTACCGATGACCTCTTTCTCTATCACGCGGCGGCCTCCATGGATCCAAGATCCAAGGGCCTCATCGCCTCCTCCATCGGTTGTGGCGCCCCTACAATCGCCGCGTGGGTGGAAGCCTCTGCCTCATAGCATGAATGAGGCTTAGTGGCCATGCTAGAGGAGAGAGTGAGGAGATAGGGGCGCCCGTACAACGCTTGGAATAGGGTGAGAGAAGGTGTTACCCCATGGTATCGCTTCAAGGGTTTGCAACCCTACATCCAACTGCATTCGGATACAGGATTCCCCACTGCAGACAACCTTATAAAGCACCCTTTCTTGGGATTGGAACTCTTTTCCAGTTACAGGACCTCCCTTTTTATAGGCACTCATATTGACTTAAAGTACAAAGACCAATTTCCCATTCATATACATAACAAATTCGAGGAGTATTGAAGGGCAAAATGGATATTCATCGACTTCTTTACAACTCATGCTTATGTGTCACTTCCATGACTCATCGAGGCCTTCGCCCCGGCCTTTGAACTTCCCGCTCCATGCCTGACTTTGGCCAAGGCTCTAGTGCGTTGACTCTCGCTCGAGCCTCTAAACGTCCGCTCAGGCACCAAGATCTTCGCTCCGGCTTTTGGACCTTCGCACCAGTGCTTGGACCTCCATCCTGGTGCTTGGACCTTCGCTCTGAAGTCCATAGCTTGGTGTTAAAAAAAATCAAACGATCTATAGATTGGGACGAGTAAGTCAAACTTGTGTAAAAAAAAATCAAACGATCTATGAATTGGGACGGAGGAAAGTAGTTATTAACAACTTGTTCATCTGATGTGTAAGCCATGTTGCAGCTAATATAAACGCGGGACGTACCATGAGAAAAATGCCAAAGCAAAACAAGAATAATTTAGTTCCAATCCCATGAGTCATGACAGGCCGACTAGAAGAAGATAATGTACAATAACAATCCAGTGTTGAAGTGAATGACCTAACAGTCTGGATTAATCCATTTCCATGTTTCGTCACCGATTTTTTGTTTCTGCCGTAGTAAACACGCATGACACCTCCCAAATTCCCAACCTCTGTAACGCCAGGGCAACATCCTTCGCACCCGCTCTCCCATTGCTCCCAAGCTCTTTGGCAGAAGCGTGCGTGGTGGCCATGACCTTCCACACTATTTTTTTATATCTTTGTTTCATAAAATAAGTCATTCTAATTTTGTTCTATGTCAATAGAAATTTTACCAAACTTATATAGAAAGCTTATAAATATCTGCGATACCAAATGGGTATTGTTCGATTGCCTATTTATTAGTGTCATAGAACTTGACACTTTTCTCGACAAATTTGGTAACATTTTATAAAGGTTAACTTATAATAAAACTAAAGTGACTTGTTTTGGGGACTAAGGGAGTACGTAGCTAGTTTTCATCTTGATGTAAATATGCTGCAAAGGTTTAACATTAATAAGAGCTTCCGTTATTACAAAAAAATGCAGTAATACTCCCATGGGGCTGTACTGGATGTTTGCTGCCCTTTGAGTGTTTGATGCAGCGAATGAAACACAATCATGTGATTATGCGTGGCATCGTACTCAGAATAATGCCAAGTCGTGGTTACCACCAGCACTGGTTCGTGTCATCGTCGTCATCCACACACGACCTGCCTCCTGCTGTTTTCTGATGGGCACACGGTCATAATCTGGGTATATGAAGTGCACGCAACACTTTGTGTCATGTTAGCTGTATTATTTGACCTCGCTCCAATCTGATGCTGAATGGACATCGTTTTAGAATGCGTGCCGTCGTGTCTCAAAACATTCGGCCACTGATGTACTCAAGATAGATAGGATTTGACACGCCAAAAATGGTACTACTACGTAAATATAAACTAGCTAATAAATCTTTATACGAAACAAAAAAAACTTATTAATACGATTCCATGTTAGTTTAGTTAAAATATGCAGGTTAATAAGGGGGAAATTAAAGGGAATGATGAAGTCGGCACTTTCGTGCATACTCCTACAATCGATTTACATATACGTATATAAGAGCCCAACTTGCAGTCAATCCATCATTTGCTTACTAATCCAGCTCGCGGAGCTTTTCTTCCAGGATTAGCTAGCATTGGCAAGCATATGGTTTAGCTCCGATCCTTGCAAACAATCGGAAAGCCAACAGCCTCTCTCCTTTGCCGAATCACCACCACCACCACCATTCCAGAGTAAAGTCCATATAGCGGCTAGCCCGACGACGACGATGGGGACGATGGCGGACGCCCTGAGGGCCTTCTCCACGAACCGATGGCTGGTGTTCGTGGCGGCCATGTGGGTGCAGTCCATGGCCGGCACCACCTACATCTTCGGCGCCATCTCGCCGGTGCTCAAGGCCAGGCTCGCCTACGACCAGCGGCAGCTCGCCGCGCTCGGCGTCGCCAAGAACGTTGGGGGCTGCCTCGGCCTCCTCGCCGGAGCGCTCTCCACGACGCAGCCGGCGTGGCTGCTGCTCGTCATCGGCGCGGCGCAGAACTTCGTCGGCTACGGCGCGCTCTGGCTCATCATCACCGGCCAGGCGCCGGCGCTGCCCCTCTGGATGGTAAGTTCTGACTTCTGAGAGCTCGTTATTCGCCAATATTCGATATTCGATATAGATATAACCGGCTGTTTGTATGAGGAAACGGATTATTATATGACGCCAGCCTATTGGCTCGTGCTGTTATTATATAGATAGACTAAAATAATATTAGAAAAGTATTAAAGTTTTATAATAAACGTAACACATAGAATTATTTTTCTTTACACACTCTCTCCATATTCATCTCTAACGCAATATCCATAAAAATATTGTAGTTGCGATAAATTGTCAATCATGGTAGGACCTCAGTCCTCCGCGTCGCTCTCCCTAGGCGACGTGCTCCACCGCCTCACGGCGGCACCCACCAACGGGTAATCCCTGCGTCCTCTCCCCCTCTTCCCTCCGCTGCCCTCGCACCCCTCACGCCCTCGTTGCCGTCGTTCTTCTTACTCGCCAGTGAGCTGAGCTACCGTCGCCAGATCCGGTCTCTTGAGAGGCAAATCTACTCGTCTCCAGGCTGCTGCCACTGGATCTAGCCTCCTAGGTGGCAGATCCGCTGGTGCCCAGAGCTGCTGCCTATCGCCGTTGTCGTTGCTTTTGCCGTTTCTGTAGTCGTGCTTGGGCAGTGGTCTCGAGGCTTAGTTGGTTTCCAAGTGAAGTGTGCTCTACACACTGCGTGCTCTTCTTGGTAATGTTGTGGTCTCTCATTGCTTGCTTGTTCTTTTATTGTCGGTAAGGTTCTCTATTGTTGGGGGTGCTGGGTGCTGCGTTGTTATGGGCGAAAGCTTTACCGTCAACTGGTACTAACATTAGCGTGAGCATTGCTTCCTTGTTAGAGGCATTGTCTTAGTCACTGTGCCATTTCTCCGAGTGAAAACTCGGTCTGGGCGGTCGATGGCACCATCTTGGATGCTGTTCTCTTCTCGAAGATCGACGTCGGATTTGTTCACAAACAAAAAGACTCCACTCGACTAACCAGACCTTAAAGGAAAAAAGGTCCCAAAGAAAAAGAACAACAAACTAAACCGAAACCAGAGGAAACATGACAATTGGATTATGAGCCGTGGAAGTGTATTTTTTTTTCTAATTTTGCTTTTACCTCCAGAAGCATATCATTTTCTCAAAGAATGTCCATTTTTTTTAGCCCGTCCTGCTTGTCAACAATAAATGCCCGTCAAATTTTATTCCGCTCTTGTGGACAGGACGGGGGTTGCGCTTGCGTCTTCGCTTGCAAATTGCAACCGGAAGACTTGTCCTTCCTCCATCCACCGTCCTGTTCTGAATCTGCATTCGTTCCCCATCGCCTCGCAATTAAGCCTCCGCCTCCGAGGGAGCGGTCCTCAAGCTCTGTCTCCGGCCAAGGACGATGGGGAAGGCCGGGGGCCGGGCTGCGAGGGCGCTGTGGACGAACCGGTGGCTGGTGTTCGTGGCGGCGCTGTGGATGCAGTCCATGGCCGGCACGACGTACGTGTTCGGCGCCATCTCGCCGGTGCTCAAGGCCCGGCTGGGCTACAACCAGCGGCAGGTGGCGGCGCTCGGCGTCGCCAAGAACGTCGGCGGCTGCCTCGGCCTCCTCGCCGGCGCGCTCTCGGCGTCGTGGCCCGCGTGGGCGCTGCTCGCCATCGGCGCGGCGCAGAACCTGGTCGGGTACGGCGCGCTCTGGCTCGTCGCCGACGGCCGCGCGCCGGCGCTGCCCCTCTGGCTGGTACGGTGAGCCCAGAACATGCCTGGATGGACGGATTACCACTGCTCCTTGATACTAGTAGTACATAGAAATAGGATCAGAATCTTTTGCACCGGATCTTAATTACACTATGGTGTTTGGGCGGTGGGAAACGAAGAAGGGTGGAATAGAGATAATAAGATTGGAAAGATACAGCCTCCTTTTCCATTAAAATTTTTATCCCACCCCGTTCCCCGTCCTAATCCAAACAGCACCACTAGAAATATCATACTCGCCAATTTTAATCTATCACAGTTGAAGAAGACGAAGCCGACATGGGTGAGACCAGTTAATAGCTACACGTCACCTTCAAGTCTTTAGTGAAGTGTTTAGAGAATTAGGAGTGTTTAGATATATCGACTAAAAATTAATTATTAAAAATTAGCTATAAAACATCTCAACACCTCTACTCGTAGATTGTGCTTTAGCTAAAAATTAGCTACAGATTACTGGCTAATGATTAGCCAGTTGGGTGTATCAAACAACCTCTCAGTGACACTGTGTCCTGAGAGGAGAGTTCAACCAATGGCTAATCACGGCTGGAGGCGGTTAAAAATAGTTTCGTGGAACCCATGCCACAGCGACCGAGAAGAGCACCAAAAAAAAAGAGGAAATTCTACCCGGGCCCACACGGCAGTGACTCAAAAGCGATCCGCCGACCGCGTCCTCCTCTTTCTTGGCCATGGATCGATCTACCCTGTGTGGCCTCTGCTGCGACCCCTGCTCCACTGCATCTCGCCTCCACGCGCGCGCCTTCCTCTCCCGCGGCTGCCTCCGCCGCCCCAGGCCTCAGCTCGGCAGCGCCGCCACTGCCGCTGCGCGGATGAGGAGCGCCGCCGCTTGGGACCGATGCAAGGCTCCGATTCGGCCGTCGGGGGCCTCCGTCCGGTTCGGCCGTGCCTCGGTTTCCAGACGCCGACTCCGCCGCACCAGCACTGGCGTTCTCCTTTTTTTTCCCCCTATTTGGCTCCATTTATTATGAGTGCATTATATGATTATATCATTATATGCCAAGGGAGCAACCGTGGTGAATTTTCCCAGCCATCCCATCATCCAACAGCCACCGTTTGGCAGAAAGTTGCGAGTTGGCACCTGCACCTGGTCTCCCCTCTTACTTTCTGAAGGAAAGAGATTAAATGTATTTCATGAATCTGCATGCCAACTTGCCAAGCGATGGACAAACCTCAAAGATTATCATTTTGCTGTGGATGGTCACTGTGCTTATTCATCAGCATTTGCCTGTTTTCAAAGCAACCGAGAATGACACTGTGCCTTCATGTCTGCTTCCCTTAACTTATTCTTATTACTGCTTGCCTTCCTCTTATTTCATGCATTTTCCTGGTACTGTCGTTTTGGTTTGATTCTTAGAGAAATGATTATAACTTACAATGTAACGGAATTGGAAAAATAACATCCTCAAACACTGAAGTGCGTATGATGTACAATCACTTATACATCCACCTGCCGGCCACGACTCCCACTCATGTGAAGAAAATGGCAACCCTTTAGGATTTCAACACTTGAATACTTGTTCTGCTGTTCCTTTATTGACCCCCCCCCCCCCCCCCCCCCGTCTTTAAATGAACGAAACAAAAGTATGGAACTTTATTACTTATTTGGTTTATTTTCTGTGGCTCACATATGTGATACCTCATTGTTTTACTTTCCAGATGTGTGTTGTGATCTTTGTCGGAACAAATGGGCAGACATACTTCATCACGGCTTCACTAGTTACAAGCATCCAGAATTTCCCAAAGAGCAGGGGCCCTACAGTGGGCATCCTCAAAGGATTTATGGGCCTAACAAGCGCCATTCTAACACAAGTTTACACATTGATGCACACGGGAGACCAGGCTATGCTTATCCTCATGGTTGCTGTTGGTCCATCACTCGTTGCCATTGGCCTGATGTTTGTTATTAGACCCGTTGGAGGTCACAGGCAGGTACGGCCATCCGACAAGAACAGCTTCATGTTCATCTACACTGTTTGCTTGCTCCTCGCCTTGTACCTTGTTGGTACCATGCTAGTCCAAGATTTCCTGCATCCAAGTTATGATGTGGTTGTTCTTCTCACTGTGGTTCTTTTCGTCCTTCTTATTTCACCAATCGTGATCCCTGTGATCCTGTCGTTAACGCCTGGAAAAGCTGAACATCTGACGGAAGATGCTCTCCTGTCTGAACCGTTGACAGGAGAGGCAAGCACTTCACAACAAAAGGAGGATCAGCCAGAGATCATTTTAAGTGAGGTGGAAGAGGAGAAGCCTAAGGACACTGATTCATTACCACCATCTGAAAGGAGGAAGAGGATTGCAGAATTGCAGGCCAAGTTAGTGCAAGCAGCCGCGAGGGGTGGGGTTAGAATCAAAAGGAGGCCACACCGAGGAGACAACTTCACCCTGATGCAGGCACTTGTCAAGGCTGATTTTTGGCTTATTTGGCTATCACTTTTGCTTGGGTCAGGATCAGGCCTGACAGTGATCGACAACCTGGGTCAGATGAGCCAGTCCATTGGTTACGAAAATCCGCATATCTTCGTTTCATTGATGAGCATATGGAACTTCCTTGGTCGGGTTGGAGGTGGTTACTTTTCTGAGATCATTGTCAGGTATCAACACTAAGCTATCTACCATTCACTTTAGTCCCAGGAATAAGGCTCGATATTGCTGTTCTTTTTTCCCCATTTTTTTAATTTAGGTAGACTCTTTTAACTTCCATTCAGATTTCAATCTAGGATACATGTGCATTTTGACTAATGGAGTTTACTCTCCTAAATGATCTGCAATAGCAGTGCTTGTAGACAACTAGCAAATTTCTTGTACTATTTTCAGCTTATCTGTTATATATTACTTCCTTCGTTCCAAATCGTAAGAGGTCTTAGCCCTCATTTTGTCCGTCTATGTTCAAATGGATGTTGATTAATCTAGACACATACAAAACACATATATTCAAAGGCTAGAACCCCTTGCAATTTGAAACGGAGTATGTACTTACTTAGACTTAGTTCCTACGCACATTTCAAGTTTTGGAACCTATGTTTATATCTGTTCTCATCCTGACTGGCGATTCTTTTAATCAGGGAGCGTACATATCCAAGGCACATAGCGCTGTTAATTGCTCAGATTGTGATGGCTGCTGGCCATTTCCTCTTTGCTATGGCTTGGCCTGGGACTATATACATTGCGAGCTTGCTTGTTGGACTCGGATATGGGGCTCACTGGGCTATTGTACCAGCAGCTGTGTCTGAACTTTTTGGTGTAAAACACTTCGGTGCGATGTACAATTTTCTCATACTAGCAAACCCTACAGGATCGCTCTTCTTTTCAGGCCTAATTGTCAGTGTTCTCTATGACCATGAAGCTGAGAAACAAATTCACCAACATAATATGTCAGCATTGTTGCCTCCGCGGTTGCTCCACAACATGGGCTTTCTTGCAGACGAAGCACTGAAGTGTGAAGGGTCTGCTTGCTTCTTTGCCAGCTCCCTGATTATGTCAGCGTTCTGTGTTGTTGCAGCCGGCTTGAGCCTCCTTGTCGTTCACAGGACCAAACAAGTCTACACTCGCCTCTATAGTTCTGTCCGGACTTGAGAATCTCCGTGGACAGAAAAGCTTCAAATCCTCCTATTCTGTGCTCCGTATATTCTTGCATGCCTATGCACACAGATAAGTTTATCAGTAAATTCAAAAATCTTTTCAGAGCTTGTATTGTAAAAACAGCTGTCCCAAAGTGAAAATTTATGTGACTTGGACTATGGATTCTGACGCTGGCTGACCTGGAAAGATTTCTTTTTTCTATTTTGGGGGCATCTTGCAAAAGGATTACTTGTATGTTCATCATCTACAGAGGACACTTCGGCTGTAGCATTCCTTGTAGTGCAAGATTTTACTCTTTATGATGATTCTGCCAAAGCTGAAAGGTTAAGCTGGCGTTCGTTGTAGTTTCTTCCTCTATATGAACTGTTACCGGTAAATGCTTACTCGTGCATAGCTTCCCTTTTGAGTCATTAAATTTTTTAAACGTGTGCTCCAAAGTGGAACGTAACATCGCAGGCATGTTCTCTTGAGCTTCGACTGAGCAGAGAGATGAGCTTTCGTGGATGCCAGATCCAATCAAAATTTCAAAGTCAAGTCATTTTATTTAGTGCGGAAGCTGCAACAAGTTATGTTGCAGAGACATGGCATGCTGGAAGTGGTGCGCATGGTGTAAACAAGTGCAGACTTTGTGTGGCTGATGGTGAGATCCACTGATAGCACTCGTTGTGTACTCTGCAATCACAATTGCAGACACAATCACGCCCTCAATTGAACCGGTCATATATACGCCGTGACACTTTGTCAACTTGATCCTTGTCACTGTGCAAAAGGCAAAGAAAATATGCTGTATTTATCATCAGCCTTGTAAAGCGTACTAATTACTTAATTGACAGGCTAGAGCAAGAAAATATCAAAATATCGTTGTCGGCCCGAAAAGGACACGACAAGAAAAAAGAATTGAAAACCCCGCCGGCCATAATTTGTTCTATCTCATTTCCTGGCCGATGTTTACTGTATTTTGTAATCAGCGTCGCTACCCTACGCGGTGATCTTTTGTAGCTTCTTTATGTAGCGGAAAGAGTCACGTGGGTCTGCATTTTAATCAGCATCAAATCGTTTCGGATCGGACAGTTGATTTCTGTCATTTGGACGCCCATGACTCCATGGGATATCTAATAATTTCAACTCATGCAGTCTTAGCATTTTTAATTTTTTTTGTCACGAAGATCATGCCGATTCTTTTCGATATTAGGAGGATAGGGACATGGGGTCATCATATAGCCACATTAAAACAACTTATTATGTTTTTTCTTCGGGAGTGGATTTTTTTTCATTCCCTTTCAGACGGCACATGTTGCCGGGACAATTTTGACTAAAAACCGCATAATTACATTAATTTATTTTGGGAAAGACAGAAAGTCCACTTTATAATTATATATTATCAGAGCCTTCGGATTTTTTATTTTGAACTACGAAATTGGGAAGTCTGGTTCCCCAATTATCTAAAACCAGACAAAAGACACCCCAACCTCGTTGGAAGCGGGGTTTAAGTGTTGATTTTATATTTTTAAAAATAAAAGAATATTTTTATCTCTAAAAATTCATAGATTATGGAAAACCAAGGGTGCAACCGTACAGTTTTGTAGAAAAAGCATGGTACAAGCTTCTTTTTTTATTTTGAAATAAAAAACAAGGTATGAATGTTTGGACACTAAACAAGATTTTATTATCTCTAAAAAACCCACTAATACCACTTTCAACTATTGTGGTTGTCTTTTGTCCGGTTTTGGATTGTTTAGGGACCCAGGCTACCTAGTTTTCTCGTTAGTTTTTGTTCTTCTTCATATAGAAATCTCTAAGGTCAATGTAAGTGCAACTAGCACATGTGGTTTTCTATGATTGATGACAAATCACATAAAGTTCTAATAATGTTTGCTATAGTGTGTGTAGGTGAAACATTTGATATATCACAAGTCATACGATTCATTAGACTTCCTATGAAGTCCAAAGGCATAGGGTGCTTGAATTAAAAAGAGAGTAAAAAACTCTATATAAATAGGCCTAGCCTAGAGGAACACATGTAGTCACTACACATGCTATGCTATGGGCAAATATTGCAATATAGAAGGAGCACTCTTTTATAAAAAACATACACAACCAGATGATTTTGTCAAATTAAGAAAACAAGAAATTAAGCAAGGAACATTGCTTGGATATAAAACTTGAAGTTAATAATATCTTTTTTGGGGCTTAGCTGTCCTCTTTCTGAAAGGTCACATGTTAGCTCTTCTCAAAAGACTGAAAACGGTGGAGGCAAAAAAATTGGACAAGGAAGCAGCCTGGCTGCAATTTGGTGACAGCCAAAACACCCTCATTGACGATCTCTCCTTTTTCTATAGCTGTTGACATGGGCAACTAAAATTAAACTAGAAAATACCAGTTAACCTAAACCCATAACACGGTAGAGTAGATTTGTTGAGATGGATTGATTGTATCAGATCTTTAAGACAGGGCTCAACTAGCATGCAGATATCATAAGATAGAACAAATCAAATTGTAATTTACAATTAGCCATGGCAGCAAATGGCGCTTGGTTCAAAGAATCACCATATCGTCCTAAAGTCGATTTGACCAGCAAGTGATAATCTAGTTGTTAGCCCCTAGAGTTGACTCCGTGACCCCAAGGATCCACACACACCTTTGTTATATTATTATATATAGTTATATTTTTAGTGTATATGTTTCACAGAATTTAAATTTAGTACTACTACACATAATTATAATTTTTAGAAAGTACTTTTGAAATATGCAGCCAATAACAGAAATAGTCTTAAAAATTACTACCTCAATTTGAACTAACAAATGCCATATATATATATATATATATATATATATATATATATATATATATATATATATATATATATATATTATTTATTTATTTATTTAGAGAGAATTTTGACAGACAGTCCTTGAACTTGTCATGTCATATATATATTGAGAGAATTTCACATACGGTCCTTTTGTACGGAGATTTTTATCTAGGTCCTATTACTTAAAAAATACACGTTTAAGTCATTAAATTTGTCCTGAGGTTTCATCTAAATCATTGAACTTGTCCCGAGATTTCATCTAGATCCCGATACTCTTAAAATGTACATTTAAATCCTTAAACTTGTTGTAAGGTTTCATCTAGGTCTTTAAGTTTGCTAATATATTTCATACATGTCCAAATTTTCATTACTCATGCTAAACTCCATCTCGCTCCTTCATATGCCACTCTTTGCCCCCCGCATCCCCTTATCGCCGATCTCTCTTGTCGTGGTACCCTCTCGCATGCTCGTCGCTGCTTGTCTCCGTGCCCATTTTCTCGTGGCCCATCGCTCGCCCTGCACGTGTTCTAATGGCTATTGCCGCCTCCTTGTCACGCTACTGCATCTACCCTCGCCACGACGGCGGTGGAGATATGGGCGTGCGACGGAGCGCGTGCAAGGCTGTTGATTAGGGTAGCAGCACGACAAGGGCAGCTGCAGCAGCGTGGAGTGGGAGGTAGGGTGGGCAGCAACAGCGTACAACGAGCGACGGCGTGAAGTGGGCCAAACTTGGTTGGCACACACAATCACCTGAGGGGTCGTTGGTGGAAGTGAAAACTGACGGCCTCTGTTGCACACACAATATCTGGAGGATTCAGCATCGCGTGGACCGAGACCGGCACTTCCCCTGGTCAAGTTTCATCAATCACCCGCCGGTTCAGCAGGGGACGTCCTGTCCTGCGCTTCTTCATTCCTAGCTTTCTTTTCCGGACTTTTAGGAAGAGTTCAAGCCTGTAAAGCTCTCTACTTTCCAACCTTCGCCCATCTCTGTGCCGATTGTTTACATTTGATCATCAGAGCCCACTCTTTTCCAGGTGATTAATCCTGCTAAAGCAGTCCAGTTCTGTCCTGCAGCTCTTGCCTGTCGGAGCAGCATTATTTAGCTCTGTCCGCAGACAAGTGTCTATTCCTTGCTTCGCGCAATCGAAGGCCGCCTCCTCCTGATCTCAGCTCAGTGTCAAATCCGCACCGTTTCCATCCATTTTTCCGATTTCCAAGGTGTTCCTCAAGCTCTAGGATCGACGCCTGGTCCCAGTTCCAGCGCCAAAGTCAAATCTTTGCGGGTGATTCCGCGGCCATGGCCAGTCCGGTGGGGAAGCTCGGGGACAGGCTCCGGGCCTTCTCCACGAACCGGTGGCTGGTGTTCGTCGCCGCAATGTGGCTGCAGTCCATGGCCGGCATCGGATACCTCTTCGGCACCATCTCTCCGGTGCTCAAGGCCGCGCTGGGCTACAACCAGCGCCAGGTGGCCGCGCTCGGCGTCGCCAAGGACCTCGGCGACTGCGTCGGTTTCCTCGCCGGCACGCTCTCGGCCCTGCTGCCGTCGTGGGCGATGCTGCTCATCGGCGCGGCGCAGAACTTTCTCGGCTACGGTTGGCTCTGGCTCATCGTCACCAGGCAGGCGCCGGCGCTGCCCCTCTGGATGGTGAGTTCGTCTTGCTTTTTTAATGGAAGTGAATCCATTGGACGATTCATTGCTTGTTCATGCTATCAACGGCAGAGTTGTTCGTTTTGGTTTTTTCGTAGAGGAGTTATTCAAGATGTTAATGCTACTTTCAATGTTCTTGGTCATGAACCTGAAGATTATAGGAGTTAAAATTATAGCACAAGTTGTCAATTTGCTGGCTGACAGATTGTTCTGTTCCCCATCGACAAAACTCGAATCTGTTTGTATCTTGTTCTGAACTGTTTTTTTATTTTTTATGGAATTTCAAGAAGGTGGGCCTAAGATGTGATCTTATGATTAAAATTAAACTATAGCTGGATTGAATCAGCTGATGTTGCGTGGAGGCTAGATTGTAGATCAGATCAAGCGTAATGATAACTTTTCTAAGCACGTTTACTTCTGAAATTGACCAAACAAATCACATGAGTGTACTGCTGGATAATTGAGGGTATCTTCCTTTTTAGTGTTCATATATAGGTTGTCTTTATCACTTATATTGGGCCATGTGCATTGCGTTTCGAATTTTAAACAGTGGTGGGACCAGTTACGATGTACTGACAGCAACTGGCTGCTACCTTTTCTCAATTTCGAATCGTTATTAAATCAAGAAATTGTGCCATGGATTTTTTTTCTTTGAATTAAGAACTAGGGAGTTTCTATGTTGTTGATATTGCAAAAACTTTCCCATTCTCCTTCTGCTTAGTTGTCAAAATAGCCAAGTTTAACTTCCTGAAGCTAGCCTTGTGTGTCCTCAATTTGTGCTAGCCTCATTTATTTCAGTTGGGTTTGGAACTGTAATGTTGAATGGTTAAGTGCAAAACTCATGCAGAGGCCAAAGTAAAATTTCCGTCTTCTAAAAAAAAGCCATGTGTGTCCATCCATGGTGTAATAATGTGGGGAATCAATTATGGTATTTTTAGGAACTTCATTAAGAAAGCTATCACTTTAATAAAGTAGGAATCTACGTAGAGTACGCAAGGTAAATGACAAAAGGCTGAGATTATATTATTGTGTGAAAATGGTAATACTTGTGCCGCATATAGTACCAGAATTCAATATATTTTATTTTTTAGACAAAAGGCTCATCGTCCGCTTTTTATTGAAAGCCACAATTCAATATATTTTTACGAATATGCACATAACCTAGCAGATCACAGAAAACTGTGTGCAAGATCACTGATTGTGCAGTGGATGACTGGATGGTATCAACGAGTAAACAATTGACTTGTACATAAAAAAATCATGTGTCAGTTGGCAACTAGAAATGATGCAAGTCATTTTTGCTAAAGCTGGATCATTTTCCACATTTTACTATCATCGTAGATATCTAAATCTATCTACTTTTGCATTGCACATATTCATTTTTGTGTATATAGCAGCACGGGCTTCTCAAAATAAAATTGAAACAAATCCCATTGCTATCCACATACCAAATTATATGGAAAACATGATGAATTTTTCTACTCTCTGGTAGCAATATTAGGAAACTGTGTAGTTATATCACATCATTTTCTGTAGCTAATGTGCAAAGTTTCACTGTTTCTTGTTCAGATGTGTGTTCTTATCTTTGTTGGAACAAACGGTGAGACATACTTCAACACAACTGCACTTGTTACATGCATCCAGAACTTCCCAAAGAGCAGAGGTCCAACAGTGGGCATTATGAAAGGATTTGCGGGCCTTAGCACTGCAATCTTGACACAACTGTATGCTGTATTGCACACACCAGACCATGCAACACTTGTCTTCATGGTTGCAGTAGGTCCTTCATTGGTTGCTATTGGTCTGATGTTTATTATTAGGCCTGTCGGAGGTCACCGCCAGGTGCGTCCATCCGACAAGAACAGCTTCTTGTTCATCTACACTATCTGCTTGCTTCTGGCCTCGTATCTTGTCGGTGTCATGCTAGTCCAAAATTTCATGCAAGTGAGTGAAGATGTGGTTGCTTTTCTCACTGTGATTTTACTCATACTTCTTATTCTACCGATTGCAATCCCTGTGACCTTGACACTATCATCAAAAAAACAACATGCAATCGAAGAATCTCTCCTTTCTGAGCCGTTGAAAGGAGAGACAAGCACTTCACAAGAGAAAGAGGATCAACCAGAGGTCATTTTAAGTGAGGTGGAAGAGGAGAAGCCTAAGGACATTGATTCATTACCTCCATCAGAACGGAGAAAAAGGATTGCGGAGTTGCAGAACAAGTTAGTGCAAGCTGCAGCAAGGGGTGGTGTTAGAATACGGAGGCAACCACACCGAGGGGAAAACTTCACCCTGATGCAGGCATTGGTGAAGGCAGATTTTTGGCTTATTTGGTTGTCGCTCCTACTTGGATCAGGATCAGGGCTGACAGTGATCGACAATCTGGGTCAGATGAGCCAGGCTGTTGGGTTCAAAGATGCACATATTTTTGTGTCATTGATTAGCATATGGAATTTTCTTGGTCGTATTGGAGGTGGCTACTTCTCTGAGATTATTGTCAGGTATCAACACTGAGCCATCCAAGACTGTTTTAATGGGAAAAAAGGTCTTCTATTGTGTTTTGCATCATAATTTTCTCACTACAGATGAAAAAAATCCATTTTTTTTTAAGTCTAGGTGGATGCGCTTTACCTCCACTCGATTTTTCTGGCCACCTGTATGTTAACATTAGAGGTTTTCTCAACAGTGGAAGTTATTTTAGATAAATTGCAATTTTTTCTACTACTTTCAGTTATTTAGTTCACACTATAACTATCATTTAGCTTTGATAAAGCTTGAATTTTTCCTTTGTGTATATCAAGTTTCAGAAATGTTAATATCTTGATTGCATGTCCTTCTAATCAGGGAACACACATACCCAAGGCACATAGCACTGGCAGCTGCTCAGATCCTGATGGCGGCTGGGCATTTCCTATTCGCAATGGCATGGCCTGGGACTATGTACATTGCAACCTTCCTGGTTGGACTTGGATATGGTGCTCATTGGGCTATTGTACCAGCTGCTGTTTCTGAACTTTTTGGTGTAAAACACTTTGGTGCAATGTACAATTTTCTCACAGTTGCAAACCCCACAGGATCACTCGTCTTCTCAGGCCTTATTGCTAGCAATTTATATGATTATGAAGCTGAGAAACAAGCACGGCACCATCAGATCACAGCATTGCCATCTCCAAGATTGATTCACAGCATCGGTTTTCTTGCAGATGGACCACTGAAGTGTGAAGGGGCTGTCTGCTTCTTAGTCAGCTCACTGATTATGTCAGCGTTCTGTGTTGTTGGAGCTGGCTTAAGCCTCGTGGTTGTTCACAGAACCAAACGGGTTTATACTCATCTCTATCGTTCCATCCGCACATGAAACTTCAATGGATAGGAGGTGACAAACCCTCCCCTTGTGTTCCATATACCATATTCTTTGCATGTATGTGTCATATGCATACAAAATTGAAGTCTGCCTGTATATTCTCAAATCGTTTCAGAGGTTGTACTGCATGAACTGCTGTCCCCAAGTAGAAATTTATGTGCCTGAAGTTTTGGATAGCCAGGCTGTAGTTGATTGTTGGACCATGAATTCTGTAATAAAGAGTTTTTACCAAGACAATTTTTATGTATATTCATCACCGACTCAACTGTAATTTTTCCCTTACATGGATAATCGAATCTTCTATGATTCCGTCAAAGCTAAAAGCTTGAGTTGTCTCATATTTTCTCTCTTGCAATGTATCAACTTGTAACAGTAATTCTTTTACTTCCTGCATAGCTTTCCTGTATGCTTTTCTAGATGAACTGTACTTTCTAACAACAACCTGAAGAGACAAGAATCAGGAATTGAGCTGAAAGACTGTTGCATTGAGCATCAGTTTGGACTACAAAGCACTTTCATTCTTGTCAAATGAATCTGGGATATACACAATAGGCATACCTCCTCTCCTTGTTGCCGTGTCCTTTGCCGAAGTGCAACAGTAACCTGAGAAACATCTCTACTTGTCATATACTCTCACTGCAAAATGATGCTACCTATCCTTTTTTTTCCTCAAGCTCCTGAATGTAACACATGTACCTTACTACGCTAGTGATCTTTTTTTTTCTTGTGAGGGTATCTAGGTGGTCTTCCTATTATTCAGCTGAAGGATCGATCGTTATCCAGCTGCTGTCCATTTTCTGTTTAGAATCTTAACTAGTTGGGCGACTGTGAATTGTAATTGGCCAACAGCTGATTCATCCTCTGGCCAATAACTGAATGTTTGAACTGGACGAGGAGAACCTATTTGCTCAGTTGTATTTCTATGCACTTGGGTTACTCACATTTTTCAATGGTAAGTTTGGCCTTTGGGTGCACAGTTCTCGTCAGCATTCTTTGCAGCTCCCAACTCTCCAAGTTAATTTCGTAGGGCCAGCAAGATCCATCTTGCTGCTGCAGGCCTGTTGTAAGGCTGTAACAGCAACAGCACATGATTACAGTCCTCACCAGCTGTTCCGTTCTACTAGGTTCTGTTGTGTCCAGCTACTTCTCAAGTGTGACACTAATATTAATTAACGTTCTGAAGATCTTCAGGCTGCACTTGTGTTCTTCCAGATCGTCTGCTGTGTGAGTTGGAGCAGCTTCACCTCAAGGCTGTAGCTCATGTGGCAAACACTCTTCCTTTACTGTACTTTGCAAGCTCAAACAATCCGTATAATCACATCACATATGAACAGTTGAAGGATCACTCTGTTTGTGAATTGATGTTACACTGATGGAAGGAATGTGAGCAGTCTTAGTACTAGCCCTAGATATTTTGTGCTACTACAGTTTTATTTTGTTATTGTATTTCCTTTTCAGATACCAGTACAGAAAGAAAAACAAAAGGTGCTGGTGAGTGATGATGTAGAGAGGGGATGCTTAAAGACTAGTAACAAGGGGAGTGGGTCCCACATTTGGGAAAAAAGGGGTTCTCGCACACAGGCATGTACACAAGGTATCTTCTCCGGTGGAGGAAAAAAAATTAGGGGTAAGAGAGGAGTGAGAGGAACCTTTTTGTGGCTGGTGGTTGTGATTTTAACCCTAAGCATTATTGCATGGGAAATTCCTGAAATGTCCCCGGCATTTGGTTGTTCCAACACCAGAACTCGGTTACCCCCACTGATATGGTTTTACAGAAATAGCCCCCTAATAAAGTGCCTCGTACACGCGTATACGACTAGTATATCTCATACCTGTACGCAAGCAATTTACCTCATGAATGTCTTTTTGTGTTGCAGTGATGTGGGGCCCACCTGGAGGACATTAGAGCCATTTCCCATATGAAGTGCCCCTGTGCTGACCTCAAATCTCCAGCTAAAATCAGTAGTAATCAATCTCTTAATCCACAAATTAAATTCAGCAACCATCTCCATTGCTTCTTTTTTTTCTGTGGAAAGAAAGGACTTTCCCTGGAAGAAAAGAAAAACTGAAATCCCAAGAAAGCCCCTGAGTTAGGGCTGAACCCGGTGTCTGGGTCTGCACTATTACCGGATTTAATTTGGGGCGCCCAACAGGGGCAAAGTTTGAAACTTTTGGAGCAAACAAAAAAAAAAACAGAGCTGGAATAATTTATTTCCCTTTTTACAGGACACACATGACCGGACCTACTCGTTTTCTACTCCTACTGCAGCAGCAGCTACATGACCCTTCTCAGCACATTGCCATTGTGTATTGCAAAATTTTGGAGGCTTTGACTAAAAAAGCTTCGTTTTTTCGAGCTTCCTCCTCCCCCTGAAATAAAATTCGGGGGCCCCAAAATTCGCAGTTTTGGGGGCGCTCGTGGCCTCCACTCCGCCCGAATTCGCGGGCCTCCCGGAGCCGATCCCGCCGGGTAAGTCCCCAGTCGATTCCTCTCGCTGCCAGCTTCCGGTTGAGGTGCGCCTCGCCGCCGGCCGCGGCCTGACGCGGCAGATCTGGCGGGCGCCTAGGGTTTGGGTCCGGCCAGCGGGGAGTTCCCGATTCGTGGCCTCTGGGGTCGGTGGCGCGGCTGGGTTGGTTTCTTGGCGCTGCGGATCAAGCGGATCGAGCCGTTTCTTGGCTCGATTCGAGCTGGGTCTGGACTCTGGAGGGGTGCTCGTGAGGTTGTTTGAACGTGCCTCCTGGCGGCTTGGTTTGTTCATTTCGCTTGGCCTTTTGAGCTGTTGCTGCCGGTGGGCTTCGAGATTTTGTAGATTTGGGAGCGAATCTTTTTGTTCCATTTGCTGCTTTGAAAGACCCAATTTTTGCCGTGGGTGTTGCTGGGGGAGTTGCTTGAGCTTCGGTTCTTGATCTGCTTAGCTTAGCAGCTGCAGATCAAGGATGAAACTTGGAGTTAAGATGCTCGGGGGTTCGAATTTAGTGAATTGAATCTCAGTGGCGCGTAGTGGTCCGATGTGGGGACATGCTTTGTCTGAGCTGAAGTTAATACTGTGCAATGTCAGTTCATGAAAGGGAGCTATTGATAGTATGATTTAAGTGAAGGGCTCACTCCTAGTTTGCTTTGGATCCGGAAATTATTATATGTGCTCAAGCGAGGTAGATTCGTTTTTTACCTTTTATGGGCCCACTTCAGTGATTGTTTACATGCTCGCTGGTTCCTCGCTTCAGTGGATCACCATGTTTTGCAGTATGCTGTCACATCGCGTGTCCTTTTGTTTTGATTTTATTGTTGAGATTTCTAACCTGACTGTACTTCACTGCAGGCCAAGAGGATGAAGATTTCACTGCTCTCTGAGTTTCAATGAAGAGTAGTGCATGCTTAATCTTGTCCAGTTATTGATCTTGGGCTTTGCTGCTCCCACTCAAATTAATCTATTGGCCAATCAAACCCAGAGGGGCAGATGGGTGACGAGTACAATATGGACGAGGCCCTGAAAGCCAAAAATGTTGCTGAGAGCAAGTTTCATGCTCGTGACATCAGGGGTGCGCGGAAGTATGCAATCAAGGCCCAGAATCTCTGCCCATCACTCGAAGGCATATTGCAGATGGTCTCAACGCTTGAAGTTCATCTTGCAGCCGAGTCCAAGATTGATGGAGAGAGTGATTGGTACCGGATATTGTCTCTAACCGCATTTGCAGATGAAGAGGAGGTGAAGAAGCAGTACAGGAAGCTAGCTCTGCTGCTACACCCTGATAAGAACAAGTCAGTTGGTGCTGAGGAGGCCTTCAAACTAATCTCTGAAGCATGGAGTGTGTTGTCGGATAATAGCAGGAAGGTGCTTTATGATGAGAAACGGAGAAATCATTCTGCTGTCAATGTAACCAATGGCATTTATACTTATGATAAGAAGGCAAACAAGAGAGCTCGAAAGAATGCCGCTGCTGCTGCAGCTGCTGCCGCTGCCGCCGCAGCTGCAGCTGAAGCTACTACTCGGCCTGTTGGGGTTGATACATTCTGGACATCTTGCAACCGCTGCCGGATGCAGTATGAGTACTTGCGTGTTTATCTTAATCATAACCTCCTGTGCCCAAACTGCCATCATGCATTCATGGCAGTGGAGACTGGTTTCCCTTGCAATGGAAGCAGTTCGTCATTCTCCTGGTCAACCAAGCAGCAGCCACAGCAGAACCACAATACCACCAAGAATTCATATGGCTCAACAAGCAGGACTTCTAGCATTCCAGGGACAGGGCATGGGGCGTACCAGCAAGATAATACTTATGAGTCCTACAACAACCAAAGCTTCCAGTGGAATCAGTACTCCAAGACAGCACCTACAGCTGGTACTAATGCTTATTCTACACAGACCCTTGATAAGCAGAGAAGGAAGCATGATGAGAGCTACAGCTACAACTATTCAGCAAGTGGCAACACATATGTCCATGAGAAACCTGCTTCGAGGCGTGGTCGCTTCTCAAAACGGAGAAGGCACACTTATGATGCTTACACTGCTGTGGATTATGGTGGGGATAACAAAGAAACAGTTGCTGCAAGCACAGAACCTACTGCTGCTTTCACTGATGTGGGACGGGTTAATGGTACTTCAGTTGAAAGGTTCAGGTCTGCTGTGAGTGGTAGAAGAGCTAATATTCTGGGTGAGATTACCCAGATTGATACGCGAAGTCTACTTCTTGAGAAAGCCAAGGAAACACTCCGTGAAAAATTGCAAGAGTTGAACATTGCATCGTCTTCACGATTTCTGGAGAGAAGAAGATCGGAAGGAAAGTTACATCCTTGTGACAACAGCATAAAGGTCAACGGTGTCCTCTCTGACAAACCTGGCAAGGGAGTCAAGCTATGCAGCTCAAGAAGCCTGGACATTCAAGTGCCAACTACTGATGACAAGAATCCAGAGCAGCGTCGTGTACCTGTGTCAATTGATGTCCCAGACCCTGACTTCCATGATTTTGATAAAGATAGAACAGAGAGGGCTTTTGATAGCGATCAAGTATGGGCTACATATGACAGCGAGGATGGCATGCCTCGCCTATATGTAATGGTGCAGAAAGTTCTTTCAATGAGGCCTTTCCGAATCCGCATGAGTTTCCTCAACTCCAAGTCAAATATTGAACTGGCACCTATAAATTGGGTTGCCTCTGGTTTCCAAAAGACATGTGGTGATTTCAGAGTTGGGAGATATCAGGTCACCGAAACGGTCAACATATTTTCACACAAAGTCAGCTGGACTAAAGGTCCCCGTGGGATCATCAGGATTGTTCCCCAGAAAGGGGATACATGGGCTTTGTACCGCAACTGGTCTCCTGATTGGAATGAGCTTACACCTGATGATGTGATATATAAGTATGAGATAGTAGAAGTCACTGATGATTTCACCGAGGAGCAAGGGCTGACTGTGATCCCATTGCTGAAGGTTGCCGGGTTCAAAGCTGTCTTCCATAGACACATGGACCCCAAGGAGGTCAGGAGGATACCAAAGGAAGAGCTGTTCCGGTTCTCACATCGTGTTCCTTCTCGTCTTCTGACCGGTGAAGAAGGCAACAATGCCCCAAAAGGTTGCCATGAGCTGGACCCTGCTGCAACTCCAGTGGACCTTCTTAAGGTTATCACAGAGGTGAAGGAAGATGTGGCGGCACAGACTGCTAAATAGAAGGGGGGCGACTCTGAAAACTGAAGATATCTAGCTGGGTGTCTGAATGATCAGATCATACTTAGTTAATGACAGCATGCCAGCTCCCGATGGTCTCCAAAGCTCTACTACGTCATCTTATTTTTGGCTGATGACTTGGACAATACTGCCAGGGCAAGCAGCTTATGTGACGGACTTCTGACCTTTTTTTATTCCTAGGCATTTCTAACATTTTATTTTTACCACTACACAAACGCAACCTAGATTAAATGGCCATTGGGAGGATTAAATGGTCATCGGGAGGAGGCCGCTTGCGGCATTTGATGAGGCAGTTAGTCGACGGGAGGTAATGACTTCGTTGAAAGTGTTACTTGTTTGTGTTGTCTAAGGCGACGGTATGCAGCGCAGCGCATACGGAGCCAAGTTTGAGTCGAGGGAAAGAGCTGCTAGGCTTGCCCATGTACCCTGCATTTGTGTACCTGTGTTTACTTATATGATGTTGTATTTCCCTCCAGTCCTATAGTGATTCATCGCCATGGTGTTGAACCTGATAAATGTGTGACTCTTATTGAACTCTGGTAACCACTCTGAAAAATTTTTATTTAGTGGATGCTTCTTTCTTTTACGTTGTTCTATTTGGCTGTATGTCTGGATTACTCCTTGGATTGCTTGATTGATTCACGGATGAAATGGGAATCTCTGTGCTAATGCAAGCTGCATCCAAGGATGTAAGCTCCTGGCATCGATCATGTGCAGTTGTACCAACGGGCACTCATACCTGTGTGTATTTGGTTGGGAGTCACTGCTCCAGCAAGTATCCAAGTAGATAGATGCTGCTCAGTTTGATGCGATTTCTGTTGTTGGGTTGGTGATGGCAAGCGATTGAACGAGAAATGTGGGAAAGGACAGGAGAAAAGAAGAGGATTGGACATGCATTGTATTGTCGCAGTAATTAATCCACCAGGCCGTACCGTACAGGAGTAGCTGAGGCTGATCAATTTAGAGGGAGTACAATACAAGCAGGGTCGACAGGCGGACACCCATGAAACATCGCTGGAAACACTAATGGTCGCTCTTATCCGTAAGCGCTCCCTGGAGAATGTATTGTGGCCACAAATATTTGGAAGATAAATGCATGCCTGTTGCACATGAAAAGCGCCCCAGAGAAATAAAATTTCTATCAGCGATTCAGCATGCATTACAGTCTATATTCTCTCTTTAAAAAACCATAAAAAATGAAACAAAAAGAAAGATAGAAAGAAGTGTATCCCTTTACGCAGGCAGCAGTGGTGTACGAGGCTGGGGCAGAGTGGCCACTGGACTGCATGATCAGAGAGCACCACGGCCAAGCAGCAGTCTTGGGCTGCCCTCCTTGTGCTCCTGCATCGGCGATGGGACACGAGATGTGAGAGGAGCTGAAAGGAGAGAGACGAGAGCACCGCTGGTTCTGGCGGAAAAGCCCATCGGCCGGCGAAACTGCCTCGTCAGTCGTCGGGCAGGTTTTTCTTGCTCACGAGAGATTTAAGGAACCGTTTAAAAAGCAGAAATTTCACAGATATCACGTAGAAATATCACAGAAATCAGTTCAATTTCATAGAAAAAACGCAAAAAACAGAAAAATTTTCCGATGTTCCAAACGGGGCCTAACTATCGGCACCAAATCAACCACAGGAGTTCAAAACACGCTCGCCGATCACAGCATCTACGAATTGATTATAGCCATTAACGATGAAACGACACTGGCGGACAGCAGTCGTGTTGCTGCAAACATAAGATCTTATCCATATCCTTAAAGCAACACCACAGATATACGGGAAGCTAAATAAATGCCAGTTACATCAAAATAGCATCTGACAGGCCCATGAAACTGTTCGATACATTTCCCCCCTTTCCCCCTACCTCCGCCAGACAGTTAATGACTTTGAAGTTACACAAACGCACAAGGGAGGGCTCCACTGTCCACTCAGTCTATGCGCCATCCGTCAGGGTCCGCTTCGACGTGCTGATGTATAAAACTGCATCAGTGCAACAAGCGTCAGGATACATACATACATATACATAGTATAAACAGTTAATGAAATAGTTTCAACGAGACAGAGACAGAGAATTGGATTCTGGGATCCAGGACATACCGTTGTTGCCCCTTATGAAGGCATCGCCGTACTTGTTCTTCAACTGACCATTCACGTACTCCTCAGTCTGCTCCATAGCGATGTTCATATAACCATCCAGACAAGCCAATATACCTGGTTATCGCAAGAGTTTGGACAAAGGAAAATTAGTCAAACTGGCAACCAATAAGCTTGTCTCAAAGAGACATTGCATTACATTGACAGAGTCGTGAAATGCTAGTTTTCCTCGTCAGCATTTGATACCAGAAAGAGGTATCATGCGTACTAATCATCGACATACATGCCAACACTGGAAAACAATACTCTATTGTGTTTATTTACTAAAGGAAGATTCCACATATATAGGTCTCCAGCAAGGCATGGGCACCAGACAATATACATGAATACAAAATGCAGTAGTGCATGCATCATATCATATAAGAGGAAGCAGGTTGTGACGAATTACAACATTGCCCATAAAATCTATGGTTGCACACTCTAGAGAGAGCATGTAGGCTCCAACAAATCCTTTGGCAACAAAATGGTACTCCCTCCATCCCAAAATATAAGAAAGGGTTTGGCATGACACAGACTTTACCACTATTTTATTTAATAACACATCATTCGTGGAAATAAAGGTTTGATCATTAGAAAGTATTTCTAGTGCAACCACTTTTGCAGCATAAACTTGTCCTGTATAGCAGTATAAGCAGTTAAACAAACTTGCTAGCTTAAATAAAAAAAAAAGCTGTCTTATAAGCATGTAAGGGTATCCAGCAGCTTTACTACTCATCACTTTGCTTTGCATTTCACAGTTGAAATCAGTTCGATTAACTTAAGCAATCTTACTGGTAAATACCAGCAATGCTGCAAAATCAAGGCCATTTTCTACAAAATGGTATCCATTGAATTCTTCACTTTATAATGTTTGTACTCACTGGATAGATCATACCTAAGCGGCATAGTATTTGATTAAAATTAAACAAAATTACATCAATTTGTACCCATTAGACAGGTCATAGATCAAACTATCCAAAAAGTACAAGGACAATCTGATTCCATCGAAGTTACATAGCTTTTGAGCCTCCTAGGTACAAGGACTAGACAAACATTGTGAAAAGGAGGTAGTGGTAATTAAATGTTTTTGTTAACACGTGTTAGCCTAACTTAACTAATAAAATACCATCAGAGGAACACAAATTATTCTATGACATGCCAGCTAAGAGTTAGTGCCATACCATAATATGGCCTATATGCAACTTGGTACATGCATACATAGGAAAACAGTCAAGTGACCTAAAACAGGACAGCATATTGACTGCTTCCAGAAGACTGTTTCTGGATGTAGACATTGAATTTTTTTTTCCACAATGAATCGCGTAGCAAGAACTAAACAATGACATTGCCTCCCAAATGGAACACTTTTAATGCTATGAATAGATTCGATCACAAACCTATTTTAGTCGCTGAAGGAAGATACTGGAGTGAAGTTCCTTATACAACATTTTGTTTCCCTAACAAAACCTCAGATTGAAGAGCACAATCAACAAAATGAGAAATGGGACAAGAACAAGAGATACTAATGTCTTTGCTTTCAGTAATGATTTGATGCTTGTCACGCAATACACTAAGAATTTAATCTCCCATTCCCTTATTTGATACCTCACATAACATTAATTCATCAAAAGATGTATTTATTTCTCTAATCCACACAGTTAAATATTGCATCTTTGTAAGTACCAGTTTTAATGGAGTATTTAACATCCCCTACTACAATTGAAGTGAAGCGCTTCCTGAGGCTACAAACATGTTCTTTCAATTGATATATGTTTTAAAATCAGTGTAACTTTCATGTCTAGGGTTTTCAGTTTGTTCTTTCAGTAAACTACAAGTGGGTTTAACTTTATCCTCCTGGTATGAGTTAGCTTCATCTCGTCCTGGTATGAGTTAGCTTTATCTCCTAATATTTGAATGGCCCCCACCCATGTGAACGCCTGCTTATATGGTCCATTAAAGGCTTAGTGAAACAGTGTTGCACGCTAATTTCTTATGCCGCATATCCAGTGAAACAATTTGTACATGTAAACAAGCTACAAAGGTTTATGATGTGCCAAAATGTACAACATTCTGGCAACGATTGTTTCGAAAATAGGCTGCCTAGAAATCTGAATGGGATCTGGCATAGGCAGGGGATCAGAAGGCCCTGAATGGCAGTGAGGACTAAGAGAGACCAGTGGGCCATGGTAATCATGCGTGAAAGAGCAACTCAAAGAAGTTTGTGCTACAGCTAAGGCGTAGTTAATCATTAGTTGTAATTGATGATCAGGAATGTGTATCTGAGTTGACTCTTGGCAGCTTTGAGCCTTTGAGTTTGTAACTGTAAAAAAACGCCAGGCACATCTGAATTTCATTACTTGTAAGCAACTAAATTACAAAGTTTGTCACATGGAATGGAATGTTTCAGTTGAGAACTACCAACCAACACAGCAATCAGACAGAATAGAGCACACAGGGCTCTAACCAACCAGGAAAAGGCCACACACCAAACCAACACCTACACATCTTGTGCTACTAGCAGCCACACCAGAACCAGCAATCTTTACAAGAGAACTGGGACATCCCCGAAACAAAACATGCACACAGCAAACTAAAAAGAGGCATCAGCAAAATGCAAATGAAAGCATCAGAGTACAGAACTATGCTCTGATGAATAGTTCTAACTTGACTGTTAAAAAGTACTAAATCTAATGTAGGATTGAAGTCTTGAACTCAAGCTAATCTTCGAGTAACTTCTGCCGTCCGTGCTTTTTGGCACCCTACAGGCAACTCCATTGCAGAAAAAAAAGGAACTTAGCTCGTGTTCTTCTATTTTTTTTCTAGACTTGCTTTTGTGATTCCCCAAATCACGTTACAATATTCTAAGGTTCATATGAACTTAAACACTTGGTGATAACCCCCCCCCCCCCCACACACACACACAGCAACCTTCCTGTAACTGGAATGCACTGTTACTAGCAAGGGCTAAGTCATTTGGTTGATTCTACAAGGTGCATTAGTTTGCAATACCGTTGCGCTCATCAGTTCGTGAAGACAGAAATTGACAAAAATATTAGATGTGAGAAGGTACCAATTGATACAACAACGAATGCTCGTCGATCCAAATCGCCCAACAAAATCCCTTGGGTACCCATAGGGCTTCACCAACTAGATATTAAGAATTGCGTGCTACTATTTGCCTCACCGGGGTAGTGTGCATACTCAGGTCGTTTGCCTGCAGCCCTACTTTACCTCGCCCCAAATCGGGGAAATCAGCCAGCGTCTACCCACTACCCTCCCTAGAACACTGTGTTTTCAGGTTTACGACCGCCTGCTAGGGTTTGGGCTGAGAAGCGGAGACGCGAGAGGGAAAGTGTGATACCTCTGTAATCGACGCCGGAGTTGAGCTTCACGACGACGGGGCGGCCCCTGATGGACTTGAGGAAGTCCGAAGGGGTCTTCACAGCGCCGCCTCCTCCCCCTCCGCCGCCGCTGCCGGGCTTGTCCGCGCCGCCGGTGCTCATCTCTCGCGCGCGTTGGTTGGGGGCGACGAATCTGCGAGGGTTCGGTGCCTTTCGGTGCTGGGCCTGGGTTCGGCTTCAGCTTGTAAGCTTGGGCCCATTTGAGTCCGTCACGGAAGAAGAGCTGGTGGAGTGGACTGGGGGGTACAGGACTGCAGGCTGATCCTCCTTTTTGGAAAAAAGGGTTTTTGAAAGGAGAAACATAGGATTTTAAGAGCTAGTTTGGCAACCACATTTTTTTAAAAGATTTTTATTTTTTAGAAAATGAACTATTTTTTATTTGAAAAAATGAAGTTTCCAAACTAGTCCTAATCATATAAGATTTGGCATTTGTAGCACCCTTTGAATTTTAGAAGATTTTATTTTAGGGCTGTTTGGGTCTCTTAAATTGGAATTTCATTGCAATAACTACTTGTTCCCCACTAATATAGAAAGAGAAGAGATAATTTGAGAGCTTTGAGGGAAGCAGAGCAAGGAGATAGGAGTCCACAACTTTATGATGCACTTCTAAACAATTCACTGGTGGACAAGAAGATTCACTTTATCTTCGATTAATACATATTTGGTATTAGATGGAATGATGGATTCTAATCTAGATGCATCATTAGCTCAACTATTTAGCCACATTTCAATTCTCCTAAATTCTTAGGAACCAAAGAGCGAGTTTTTTATTAGGAACCAAACAGAGCGATTTTATATGAATACCGTAGGATTGGGACATCCACTCAAAACTCATTTTTTCTCACTTCGTATAGGATCAACGATCGATGCAAACAGCAAATTAGAAAGAGTTAGTACTTAATGCTTGTTTAATATATTATTTAACTCTATTCTTGATGCATGCCAAGGCATCATTAATACAACTTTTTCTATGTATTCTTTTTCCATATGACTACGTTTTTTTGCGACCTATCCAAATGCCAATTCTTATAGTTTTCTTATGTTTTTACATTCCTCTGTTTTGCATATGCAATCATATCATATTCATGTGGTCTCTGTTCTTGTGTTTTGCAATCATGTGTTCCAAAGGAGGCTTAATTTCGGGAATCATCCGGGTATAAGCTTCTGCCCAACTACAGCTTTGGCTGAGAAAAGTTACGTGAGACTTGCTACATATTGGTTCAATGATTTTGGAGTCTTGATCATCTACTCAATCGAACCACCATAAGTCCATTTGTTGTCATTACTCATGCTTGAGGCTATAGATTGAAGCAAGTGTTCTCCATGAGCTTCATTCCTTTCGATATATTATATATCATGGCTCTACATCTATGGGGAAATACATCTATGGGGAAAGATATGTCCTAAATCCACCCAAACATGTATAAGAAAACACACACTAAAGGAAACTTTGGTAGCATAACCTTGTTGCTCCCCAACAACATTACAGATGTAAGCAGATCTGCTCGAATGCCTTATGGCAAGTCATTCTTTCTCGGGTTTTGCGGAAAAAGACTTGCCTCAAGACCTACATAGGCCTAGGGATGGCAACAGGGCGTTCGGGGTTGGTGGAGCATCCGTGAACCCGCACCTGAAACTGGCGGACAAAGGCTGCCTTGCCCAAAACCTTGCGAGTTAAAATTCACCCTCGCCCTCGAACCGGGCAGGGACTCCAAACCCGATGTAGGATCGAGATTACTGACTAGAGGGGGTGAATAGACGGTAACAACTAAAATCAAAGACACTAGGTAATTTAATTAGAACCACAGGAGAATTAAATCTTCTAGCATATGTTGAGTAAGTGGGTTTACAACCTAGAGTGACAAGTAATAATTCAATCTCTAGTAAAGTAAAGCACAAAGAAATAATTAAATGTAAATGAGTAAGAGAGACCTACCCTGAACCTGCCTCACTATCACCCTAAATTAGGCCCAATTGCATCCCTAAGTAGCATGCTCGGATATGGTGTAGCGGAGAACAACGCTCTATGATGTCAAAATCTCCTCCGAACTCTACAGGCTCATCATAAATGCCACACGTTGTCGGGGCTATCCAAAAACATGATTATTCCAGATCAACACATATCACATGTGTGGTGCATATGAGGGAGCAATGGTCCAAAATGAGTGGTTCATAGGTTTTGTGACCATAATCACATGTTTTGGAAAACAAAAGAAGCGATTAGGTTATAAATTTATATAAAGCAAATGAAATATATTATTAAGATGTGAAAAGGTGAACCTATATAATATTTACATTTAACTTGCTAAAGAATGTATAAATATTGACTTAATAAAGATTGATTTGCAAAATATTACATTGGGAAGCTGCATCCACTGATGAATGGTTATACAATGGCGGTCCTCATGAGCTAATTTTTCTACACTTCTTACTTGGTGTAGCTTGTGTTTAGCTAACCGTGCATACTAAGATTAATATTAGTATCTATACTTTTGAGCAATATGAGTAATAAAGATATGACTCACATGAGTGAATAAACTTTCTCAAAAATATAACGAACAACAATATCTAATTAAGTTTTGAAATCTTTTAAGTCAGTAATCAGGCATGCACAAGCAACATCTCATAATAATTAAGTCTCTAATAAAGTATTTGTACTAGAGAATCACAGATGAAGGACTAAAACCTCACTAAACACAATCTTCGTCCAACATATACGAAGGCCAATGGAAATGAGCACAAACAACATGTTCTTTTTCAAAAAAGTTGTATGCCTAGAGTGATGTTTGTGGGCAAGACGCAACGACCAAAGGGACAAAGTCGCCTGTGGCATGGTGGTGGGGCAAGATTGGGTGGCATGCAGCGTGGGATGCTAGTAGTTCAGGGTGACTTCTAGGGCAGCTGGGCAGGGTTGTGGATGGCTGAGGTGGCACCGGTGTGAAAGGAGCGTGCCGGGGTATCCGACCTAATAGGGAGAGGGGTGAATTGGATCGCTAGTCGCTCTTCTAAATAAAACCTAGGGCTTTACAGTGCATAGAATAAACCTATCATGTGCTACGCATGCTAGTTAAAACTAAGATTTATCTATGCGCTCTTTAACTTACCTAAAAAACTTACAACCTAAAGCCAAACCTAATCTAACTAACTAGGAAAGCTAAAAATACACATGCAAATAAATGCGGAAACGTAAATGCGGTAAGTAAAAAGAGTAAGGAAGGGGATGCAAACTTCCAGGCAGACGCGGAGATTTAACGTGGTTCACCATTAAGGGCTACGTCCACGGGCTCGTCACCAAAGGCAATATCCGAGCCGGGCACCAAGATTCTCCCGATCACGTCTTGCACTCGCTACTAAGGCTCACGGCAAGCAAAAGCTAAGTGGCACCAAGGCTTAGCCACCGCCACCGCCTCTCTCGGTCACAAGGCACCGGATTCTTCACTACGGAGTTTGAAGGGTCTTCTCTGTGGCGAAACTACCCAACTTAACCTAGTTTAAGCACATACACGAGTTTTGCGCCTAAACCGGATTAAGCCCGGTTGTCCGTCAGGTTCCCAAGGGCCCTGACTACACCAGACAGAATCAAATATATACCAGGTGAACCCTAAAGAGTCTTGGATTCTTTCAATACAAAAAGTTTAACAATAGACTTTAATGGAACAAAACAGATAAGAACAAAGGTTTTTATAAATTGTATAACAAAAGTGTAAAAACTTACAGCGAAGGCGAGAATCAAATGATAGAACTCTGCTATATAGGTGATAACATTACATGAAATCAACATCAAGTCCACTGGTGTTGTTTCATTTTAAACGAATCTAAAAATAGTAAAGGAAGCTCGAGCATCTGGTTTCTTATTTCGGTATAAGGAAGCCGTCAAGAAAACACCTTGCTTCAAGATCTTCTTGTGAAAGAGGGATAAGCTAGATACTTTATACCTGAAAAAGATTTAAAGCCACAACCCTGAATACTAATTACTCAGTAAGACTTATTCGACCACTGGGTGTAAACCCGACTTATAACCTATGACTGATCTGGTTAGGTCAACTCACACCGTAGCTGCTTAGAAATAAGATCCTAAGCTTTCAATGTTTATCTCTATTTTAGTTATATCCTACTTATGTTATGTTATACCTATTTTATTATCAACCAAGGCAAACATTTTGCAAGATCATTCTCTACGAAAGCATTATTCTTTTAACTACGATGTTGTTGATGATTCAGCTCTTACACCTGGTAAGCCCAGTGATTCGAATCGATTTTATACTCCCGGGAATAATACTATGCGTATGCAACAATCCCACATATGACAACCTAACATCCATGGCTACCTAGTTGGAACCATTTTTATCGAACCCAGGTGTACAATCCACTGACACCCGCCCATCTTCCTCCATCCGGTTGGTCTCGTATAGTTCCAACTCTTAGGTACAAAGGATGAGAGGTTTATCGGAGCCCGCTAAGGACGACAAGAGACGCGTTCAAAAACCGAAAGCATGGCCAAACATCGGACGGCCTTATACGACATAGATAGTATCAGGATCTCAATCATGTTTATTCATTAACCTTCCTCATTTACCATTTCTCAAAAGCATAACTGATCCCGTCCAATGTCTCCAATTAATATCTCAGAAAACTTTCTTAGATTCCTCTCAAAGTAAACGTAACCTAACATTAAGCTTGACTAAGCATCTAATCTAATACGTATAGGATTCATTATGCTTGAATCAGCAATTCAGTATGCACTAGGGTTTGAATCAATTCCTAACTCTAATGCACACTCATATCTCATTAATTAAGACTCAAAATAAAAAGGGGTGAATGCACCGGGGCTTGCCTAAATTACTCCAAAGATTGAGGCACGAAAAGTTAGCATGAAACTTAAACATCTTGATCAGTAATGCTCCTCCTGGTATTATTATTGTAGAGCTTGGCTTTTATATTCTTCCTTGAATCCTCTATTCGGTGATCTACTCAACTTATCGAATCTATATTCATGACATGGATGATGCATAAGTATGAGGATGATCAACCTGTAAATAAAAGGACTATAGAAGTTCCTAAAAGAAAAGGTGGGGCACTGAAATCAAAATTCAGGCCTTCTCTTAAGTTTTAATAATTTTTCTAAGGTTAAAATAATATTCTAGGGTTTTAAAATAATATTCTAGGATTTTAAAATAATTCTTAGTATTTTTAAAAGCTTAAAAGAAATTATTAGAATTAAATAAGTATTTTAAAGTAATAAAATAATTTTATAAGGTTTTAGAATAAATCCTAAAATTTTAAAAGCCAAAATGAATTATATGAATTAAAAAGTATTTTCAAAATAATAAGGTAAATATTTAGTTATTTTTATTAAATATTTAAAAATAAAATAAAACTTTAAGGATTTTAAAATCAATTAACAAAAATACAAATTATTTTTAGGAAATAAAATCTGAATTGAAATAATTCGAAATAGGAAATAATTTTAGAAAATTAGAAATTTAAAAAGAAGCCCAAAGCCCATAATTAATTTTCTCTGCAAAAGTTCTATTTTACTCTCTGAATTAAACATTCGGCCTAACCTTACTCCTCTCATTTCGGTTTGGCCTAGCCCGAAAGCTAGGCGACCCATTTTCTCCCTTTTCTCTCATTTCGGCCCAAATGACTAATTTTGGCCTGGCTCTCTCATCCCCCTCTTCCAGCCCACCGGCTCGGCCCACCTGGGCTTCACCCAAGGGCGCGGCCTATGCCAGAGCGAGGCAGGCATGCACGACGTGCTCGCACGCACGGCGCACACCGCGTGCTCGCCGGTGCTGTGCCAGTAAAAAAATTAGGGTATCACATCCTCATCCGTGCACAAGTTGTCACCACCGCTCCACATCAAAAAAGAGGGTCTAGCAATGAGTACAGTGCTTGCTGCAGCGAGACATCTCTTAATCACTCAACCCTCGCAAGAGCTCAGCCTAAACAAACACTAATCCCTCGCTAAGAGTGCACTAATGCCTTTGATGTGGGTAAATAGCACTGTGGTGGTTTGGAAATGATCTTCAAGTATTCTTCAACTCATCTATGCTTCATGTGTCTTCAACAAACTCAAATGACCCCATAGGTGGGGTATATATAGGCCAAAACTAGCCGTTGGCCAATGGATAGAAAATTTGCATTGTAGACAGGATTGTCTGTCCTTAAAAAAAAGAATGGACCAGACATTTTTGTTGGAAAGAGACACTTTCGTATTTTAGTCATAGCTCTTTGCTCCGATCTCCGATTTCAATGATCTTGGACTTTTTGAAAAGCTTGTCAGGAGTTCTAAAATGTTGTACAAAAGCCCATTTGATTGGATTTGTAGATTGGTATATAATTTGATGTTTTCTTCAGCCTGTATTGAAGACCAGATAGTCCGCTCTGTTAATTTCAGCAGACCGGGTCTTTGTATTTTGGGCATAACTTTTCACTTCAAACTTCGATTTTTATGATCTTGGACTTTTTGGAAAGCTTGTTAAGATATCTACAATGCTATGGAAAAATACACCTTTCTTGATCATCCTTCTTGTACAGAATTTATGTTGTTTCTTCTATTTATACTTCACCCTTCAAACCTAAAACCCTATGATCACATGCTTGGCAACTTTATTAGTACTAGAGGCTTGGGTTGTCGTCAAATCACCAAAACACTTTGTGAAACATGGCATGAGGCCATTTTCGCTACACGGTGGCAGTGTGTGTGCGTGCATGTTGGCTTCTATGTGACGTGGGCGTGAAGAAGCCGTTATTGGACTGGTTCCGACTAATTTATGTCGGCTCAGGGGGTGGGGCTGATAGAAGCATCCGGACGATCGAAGTGAGCTATTTTATGTCTTGGTTTTGGAAGACTATGAATTTGCGTGAGCTCGTGGCAACCTAGGTTCAATCCATGAACAATATAGGTTCTATCACTTAATTGCATGATAAAAAAACTAAAAATAACAATGATTTTATATATCTTGGATGAAAGCCAGGTGAAAATCCAAAGATCTAGTCTTAACCCAAAACAAAAATAAGGGAAAAGAAAACTTGCACCTAAGAACCAACTTGAGCTAAAAAAATGGAGGGCAAAGTAGCTAGGATTCCACTCTCAGATCATAGATGAATTTACCTGCACAAAAGCTACAACGACCCACCCATCTCCCTCCTATTTTTTGTGGGGATTACAAGGATTAGAAGCACTGTTGAAACTCTCTTATCTGCTCAAATGAAAAATAATTTAGGGTTTCTAGGCATCTAAAAAGGCTTTGATATGGTAGCCATCCCCTCCTCTTATAACCTTTCACCAAAGATTAAAATACGCCTTCACTAGACTAGATTAGATATGCTCGTAATTAGAAAGATTTATAGGGCAAAACCAAAATGGTACGTAAAATGTGATCCGATGGACTTTACTTTGTCTTGACGCAAGCAACGTGATGGTGCCACGTGCGTTGATGGTACACACCTGTTGTGTGCGCCATACGATGAAACTGGTGATACATCATAAAGCTTTATGAGAACTATGTGTGTTGCATTGCGAAGGCATAATAGTTCAATTGAACACAACCTCAGTCAATGAACACTGAAAGTAAAAACGCTCCATCACATAGGCACCGTTGTCTGCAATTTCATTTTTGTAATCGTTCCTCCCTAGCCTGCTGTCGCCGCGGCCACCGTCCCTCCTCTCCCCTCGCCCGCCACTGCCTCCCTTCCCGCTATGGCCGCGCCCACTGGCCATGCCTCCCCACCATGCTGTAGCGGCCTCACCCCCGCACCTCTCTGCCCTCCCATCCCTGCCGCGGTCGCGCCACCCCGACGCGCCTCCTCCCTCACCGGCCACCCCATCCCGCCATCGCCTCACCTCGCCCACCGGCCGGACACGCCTCGCCCCGCCGGCCACTCCTCCTCTCGTTGGCTGGTGGTGCAGTGCCATGGGGAAGGCGATGGGAGGGCGCGAGCACCTACATGTGGGGAGGAATAAACGGGAGCTGACGGTGTCGCAGTGGGATGACCGCGTACCGGAATTTTTTGGGATGGCCATGCTCCGAATCTTTACCAAATATTCGGTTTCGGGGACAGCTCTGTTCTAGTGTCCGGCAACCAAACAACAATAAAACAGTATGGAATGGTTCCATCCTACCATGTCCTGTGAACTAAATGCCACCTAAGTTTCATACACTTTTGTAAGTTATGTATCTAAGTTATGTGCAACAAGATAAAAACGATACAAGTTATGTTTTGGATGGCATATATAAAAAAAGTTGTTGTGTATAAGTTATGCGGAAATGTAAGAGTTATCTAGGTATATATAAGTTATGTGTATAATTTGTACAAAACTTAAGTTATACAGAAAGTATAAGTTATGTAGAGAACAATTATGCGCATAATTTACAAAAAAAAACATCGTGCAGAACTTGCATGTATAATTTATAATTTACAAAATATAAATTTTTCTGAAAATGAAAAGATACAATGCTATCTGAATGTTCACTGGTTTCGGTTTTTGAACTAAGACCATCTCCAATCGGGATTGCTCAAATAACTATTCATATACTGTTTCACACTATAGCGATACTGTAGACAGAGAAAGAGGCAATTAAAATACTAGAAAAATAATGGATAGCCGATATTTTGAAGGCAACGGTCTCACTGATCAGCATGTTTTAAGCCGCGGTGGGACAGCAGTGCGCGACAGAACGAGCCCACTTGGCGACACGCGACTCGTCGCCCGCTCCACCCATCCAGGAGGGGAGGGCGGACGGTGGTGCGGGGCCCGCTCCGTTTGAAATCGTGACGCTGACACCCAGGGCCCACCGCCTCTCCACTTTTCCTCGACGAATCCCATTCCCATCTCCATCCCTCTCGCAAATCTATCGGCATCAGCGGGGACCCAAGGCCAGGCCCCGCCTCCGCCCTTATCATCATCACGCACGGCTCGGGAGAAGGCGGCCCTCGAAACGAACCCTTCCCGAACCACCGGAGCGCGGCGCGAGGCGCTTCCCGGCCGCCTGCACTTCCCCCCGCCTCAGCGGACCCGCCCACTGGTAAGCCTCGCGCGCTCGTTGCTCCCGCCGTGCCGCGGTTTTCTCGTGTTCGATCGGATCGCTAGGTTTTAGTTGCCGCGGAATCTGCTTGCTGTTCGTCGTTACTCATTAGTCCCTAGCTACTAGGTTTGTGGTGGTAAGGAGGGACCGCGGGTGTCGGTGGCCCGTTCGGAGTGACCGATCTCGGATGCGGACCGAGTGCCCAGTTTTGCCGTGTTTGTTGATCTGCGCGGCGCTGGTGTCGATCGGTACTCGGTAGTTTGAGTTTTAGTTAGATCGCAGGAACCCCAGCTGCGATCCATGCGGAATCCGCCCCCCTTGCCCTGGGATTTCGGTGCCTAGTTCGCTGCTGCTTCTGCTGTTGGTCACTGGCACCTAACCAATCTGATGTGCTCGTGCAGGGGGGTGACGTGCGTTCGATCGCGCGCGCGCGGCGGCTGATGGGAGGCTAGATTCCGGGCGGGAGAAGCAGGCAATCCACGGTCACGCACATCCTCTCGCGTGTTCGATTTCGGGTGAAGCGAGCTCGATCTGAGAAATGGGGCTGTTCCGGGCGGCGTCCGGCCTGGCCCGGGTGGCGCTGCGGCGGAACCTCTCGCGCGCCGCGCCGAGCCCCTTCGCCGGCGCGCCGGCGCGCTACTTCCACTCCACCCGCCCGCGCCGGTTCGCCGCGCCGGCGCCCCGCGCGGTGCCGCTCTCGCGCCTCACGGACAGCTTCCTCGATGGGACCAGCAGCGTCTACCTCGAGGAGCTGCAGCGCGCCTGGGAGGCCGACCCCAACTCCGTCGACGAGTCCTGGGACAACTTCTTCCGCAACTTCGTGGGGCAGGCGGCCGCCACCTCCCCGGGCTTGTCCGGGCAGACCATCCAGGAGAGCATGAGGCTGCTGCTGCTCGTGCGCGCCTACCAGGTCAGCGGCCACCTCAAGGCCAAGCTCGACCCGCTCGGGCTGGAGGAGCGCCCCGTCCCGGATGTCCTGGACCCGGCGTTCTACGGCTTCTCCGAGGCGGATTTGGACCGCGAGTTCTTCCTTGGGGTGTGGAGGATGGCGGGGTTCTTGTCAGAGAATCGCCCAGTACAGACGCTGCGTTCCGTCTTGGAGCGGCTCGAGCAGGCCTACTGCGGTACCATTGGGTACGAGTACATGCACATACCTGACAGGGAGAAGTGCAACTGGCTCAGGGATAGGATTGAGACGGTTAACGCAATGGAGTACACCTACGATCGCCGCCAGGTCATGCTTGATAGGCTTATCTGGAGCACACAGTTTGAGAATTTCCTGGCGACCAAGTGGACGACCGCGAAACGGTTCGGTCTTGAAGGTGCAGAGACTCTGATCCCTGGCATGAAGGAGATGTTTGACAGGGCGGCTGATCTTGGCGTAGAGAGTATTGTCATTGGGATGCCACACAGAGGCAGGCTGAATGTCTTGGGAAATGTCGTGAGGAAGCCCTTGCGACAGATCTTCAGCGAGTTTAGTGGTGGTACCAAGCCTGTTAATGAAGGTGAGGGGTTGTATACAGGCACTGGTGATGTCAAGTACCATCTCGGGACTTCATATGATAGGCCTACCAGGGGTGGGAAACATATCCATCTGTCACTGGTTGCAAACCCAAGTCATTTGGAAGCAGTTGATCCTGTTGTTGCTGGGAAGACAAGAGCGAAACAGTACTATTCTAATGACCGTGACAGGACCAAGAATTTGGGTGTGTTGCTGCATGGTGATGGTAGTTTCTCAGGTCAGGGTGTCGTGTATGAGACCCTTCATCTAAGTGCCCTTGAAAACTACACCACTGGTGGGACAATACATATCGTGGTAAATAATCAGGTCGCATTCACTACTGATCCAAAGTCAGGGAGATCCTCACAGTATTGCACAGATGTAGCGAAAGCATTGGATGCCCCGATTTTCCACGTTAACGGTGATGATTTGGAGGCGGTGGTTCATGTCTGTGAGCTTGCTGCAGAATGGAGACAGACATTCCATTCGGATGTAGTTGTGGACATTGTATGCTATCGGCGATTTGGCCATAATGAAATCGATGAGCCCTCCTTCACCCAACCTAAGATGTACAAGGTATACATTCTTGTTTGTTCACTTCGCTGTTAAGACCTGGCACATATTTATTTATACTTTGTCATCAAATATTTATTTCCATCCTGATTCTTGCTGTACCATTTGAATAATACTTGATACCTTTAGTACTCCCATCTAGATAAATGCTGAAGGACAGAAAATATGTGAGTAGGGTTCTGAGTATTTCCTATGTATCTTCTGGTATCGTAATGAGAAGAATTCTTAAAAGTCCTCAATTAACACTGATTCTGAATAATAAATTCATGTAAAGTTGGTAACTTGGTATTATCCATGTCACTGTCCCCTGTGCATCCGTGCCCATTCTCATCTGAAAAGTTGTTTTCTGTTTGCATCAGGTGATTAGAAGCCATCCAAGTGCGCTTGAGATTTATCAAAGAAAGTTGTTAGAATCTGGTAAGATCTCTAAGGAAGAAATTGATAAGTTAAACAAGAAGGTCAGCACCATACTTAATGAGGAGTTCCAGAACAGCAAAGACTATGTCCCTAACAAGAGGGACTGGCTTTCGGCTTACTGGACTGGGTTCAAGTCACCGGAGCAGATTTCACGTATCCGAAACACTGGGTAAATAGCTCTCCCCTTCTGGTTTGACTGTCTCTGTGTTCCTTCTTAACATTTTGAATGTAATTTCCATCTGAAAAAATACACATTTTTAGTAAGTACCCTTCATACAATGCATTTTCAACTATGCAGTGTCAAGCCAGAGATTCTAAAACGTGTTGGAGAAGCCATGACTACTCTGCCAGAAAATTTCAAGCCTCACAGGGCTGTGAAGAAGATTTTTGACCTGCGGCGTCAGATGATCAAGACTGGAGAAGGCATTGATTGGGCAGTGGGTGAAGCACTTGCTTTTGCTACTCTTATAATCGAGGGGAACCATGTTAGGTTAAGTGGTCAAGATGTTGAGAGGGGTACATTCAGCCACCGTCATTCAGTCATCCATGACCAGGAAACTGGAGAGCAGTACTGTCCACTTGATCATCTTGTTATGAACCAAGACGAAGAGCTTTTTACTGTGAGCAACAGGTAAGAAGTTAGATATAAACTGCAACAGCTGCCCCAGTGAATTTCTATTTCCCACATTACGAGTAATAAATTTATTCATACGTGAAACAGCTTTAGGTAAAATAATGTTGTGGTGCTATCACTTGTTACAGTTGGACTGCTGATATATTGCTTTGCCACTTCAACTGATCATGCTTTTTATTTCTGTTGTCAATCCTAGAAATGAAATTAATCTCAACGCACGTGCCTTGCTTTCTAGGAAATACTTAAAAAAACAATGCTGCATCCATTATGGCCCAACTTTGGATGTCAAGTTCTAACTTTGGTAGTTTTGATTCTATTGTTGTACTACCAACTTACTGTTGATGCCTGGGTATTAAAGTATCATTGATTATTTGAATGTCTGAGATACTGCTACAGAGTGTGTGCTAGTGAATCTAGAAGCACACATGAGGTGTGGCAGAAAGCTAGAAACACAGGGCTGGTATAGGATTCCTGATTAATGATGATATGCGGTGCAAATATGCCTTCCTTCCATGGATTGTAGGAAGAGATGATGTAGACGAGGACCAAACTATTAAAGAAGCATAATGAGTACTGAGCTTGATTGATGATGTAGACGATGAACAAATTATTAAGCATAAAGAGTACTGAGCTTGATTTAGTATTCAGACTAAAGCAACTCAGATATATGGCTGAGTGATAAAAAGTTTCAATGCTACTTGGATTATATGGCTGATTTCCACATGCTCTTGTACCATCTTTATTTTTTTCAAAATTTCAAACACAAAACATAAGAAATTCAGAAGCGAACATGTTGCATCCTCATAACTGGCGAACTTTGTACTTTGGGTTTCAGATAAAAACAGGTTGTTGGGTTCTCCTTTAGGTAATTGTAGTCATAAGGCTGACTGCTGGTATATATAAATATACACGGATAGGCCTGTCTAATTTCGATTTTAATAGTTTGTTTGAGCTGATCTGATTTATGCAATTATTTTGGCAGTTCCCTGTCAGAATTTGCTGTTTTGGGCTTTGAGTTGGGTTACTCCATGGAGAACCCAAACTCGCTGGTCCTATGGGAAGCTCAGTTTGGTGATTTTTCAAATGGAGCTCAAGTGATATTTGATCAGTTCCTGAGTAGTGGGGAGTCAAAATGGCTCCGCCAGACTGGCCTTGTTGTTTGTCTTCCTCATGGATATGATGGTCAGGGTCCTGAACATTCTAGTGCAAGACTAGAGCGCTTTCTTCAGGTAATATGTTTCATTTTCAATTACAAAGGTGCAATCTCTTGTGTTTGAAGAAGTCCCCATGCACTTGAAAAGAGCAGTTGCAAGGCCACTTACTGCAAATTAGCTCTGTAACAATCCTACAGCCCCCTTCCTCCTTTGGGAATACTTATGCGATTTGTCGGTTATGGTCTCATCATCACCAGAAAAATATTTCTCTTTGTTGGCTTGATACCTACTCACAAACCGCTATCATGGATGTGCACTGAAAATTACCCATGGTACCTCTACCTCTGTTCACAAATGTATGGCACGGTTGACTTTTTTTTCCACAACTTCAATAATTCATTTTATTCAAAAAATTTACTCAAACATGTAAAAACACAACTCATGCTCAAACTAGCTTTGGTAATAAAACAAATCACAAGAAAATAAATGATAACTTGTGAAATTTTGTGAATAAAACGAATGATCGATGTTGTGAAAAAAAATTCAACTGCATCATACATTTGTGACCAAAGGGAGTATTACTCGACATTTAAGTTGTCTAGAGAATTCAACCACATGAAAACTTGCACTTTGTATATTGATGGATTTGCAATTAGTTGTCTATTATAAAGTTTATCAATTGTATGTGTAATGAGTCCAAATGCCAGAAAAGTATGCTAGTTTTAGTATATTTATACACGTCATAAAATGCCTGTGCTGAAGCACCTATTCTGAAAATATATTTGTAGTTTACAAAATGAAAACAAGTATAAGTATGGAGCTGTACTCTTGGCTCTGCATCATTTAGATGCTGATATTTTTTTTGGTTACCTACGCTGTTTTAATATTAAACATCAACCACTGTATTGCAGATGAGTGATGACAACCCTTATGTTATACCCGAGATGGATCCAACACTGCGGAAGCAAATCCAGCAGTGCAATTGGCAGGTTGTGAATGTAACGACCCCTGCAAATTATTTCCATGTTCTGCGTCGCCAGGTGAAAATCTTTGCACATTTTCTCCTTCCTCTTACAAGACCATGGTATATGTGCTGAACTGGTTTTCTCAATTTCTAGATACACCGGGACTTTAGGAAGCCTTTGATTGTGATGTCCCCAAAGAACCTCCTTCGCCACAAAGACTGCAAGTCGAACCTATCTGAATTTGATGACCTTGCGGGCCACCCTGGATTCGACAAGCAAGGGACACGCTTCAAGCGGCTCATTAAAGACCAGAATAACCACAAGGACCTTGAGGAGGGAATCAACCGTCTAGTTCTTTGCTCTGGAAAGGTAGGTTGCGCAACTCTTGGAAGTCGTATTTTGAAGACAGCTACGTTCCTTTTTGGCAAGTCACCAAGCCATTATTTGACCGTTCTTTTTTTCACTATGATTATTCCAGGTGTACTATGAACTGGATGAGGAAAGAAGGAAGACAGAGCGCACTGATGTTGCTATATGCAGAGTTGAGCAGCTGTGTCCATTCCCCTACGACCTCATCCAGCGCGAGTTGAAGAGATACCCAAGTATGTTTACAAAAAAAAAATAAGTTGCTCGTTTCTATTCTATTGCATGATTCCTAATTTGGATTAGCTTGTTAAGAAACAGTGTACACTTGCATACTCATTCGTCAACCACTGCTAGGATGTGTTTTTGCTAGCTGGAAGGATAACCTTCATTTCATTCTGATGAAACTTAAGCAGCCTTAAGCAGCAAACAACAGGCAAGCTAATACATACGAGTATCTGTTGTACAGATGCCGAGATCGTGTGGTGCCAGGAGGAGCCAATGAACATGGGGGCGTACAGCTATATCAACCCCCGGCTGCTGACGGCGATAAAGGCGCTGGACAGGGGCGGCATGGAGGACATCAAGTACGTGGGCAGGGCCCCGTCGGCGGCCACCGCGACGGGCTTCTACTCCGTCCACGTGCAGGAGCAGACAGAGCTGGTGCAGAAGGCGCTGCAGCGCGACCCCATCAACTACCCGTTCTGAGACAGGAAACCTATGTAGATTCTTGGAGTAGCCCTGGGACTGGAGTTGAAGACCTTTTTTGATTTTGATACCGCTCGTGCCGTAGAGAGAGCAGGCCAGAAGTTTTATACCTGTGCAGCCATTTGATGAAATAATGCGTTTCGGACTGTAACGTACCGCATGAAAGTAACCCTTCGTTTTTGTGTGTGTGTGTGTGTGTATGTTTCTTCATAATGCTTGTAAAGCTGAATGGCTGAAGGCAACGCTGTTTACATGCGTCCAGCGAGGGAGGGAAAAGTTTTGATGGCTCACCTGAGTGTTGTCTGTTGACGAGGGAGCCCCATGGGCTCACTCGAAGCCAGACAACTACTAGCAGGCCTCTCATTGGGCCCTCGGCCCTAGGATCACCACGGCCAATTCCGTGTACGTACTCTGCTCCTCTGGACACTGGACGCTGGGCGCTGGTGGATACACAGGGAGAGCGCTGTGACTCTTGTCAGCGTGCTGACAGGACGCTAGCGTTTGGCCCTGCGCGATTGGTTCATGCCAGTGTCCTTTGCTTTGGACATGCCTCGGTTGAATTGCAAGATTTCTTTCCAAATCATATATTTTTTTTGTTTTTAACTATTTTCTGTGAAAATTTTACATAATTTTTACGAAAATCCTACATGCCAAAAGGGCTCCGATCGATTTCTCGAGCCGTCTATCATTACTACTCCCAATGTGGGCATTACTTGGAACAAAGATCATTTAATTGTTGGCAGAAAGTGCCTGCCTTTTTGGTCTGGAAATTACTTGTAGCCGTCAGTCATAAGACCGATGCACCTACCCTTTCGTTATAAATCTACTCTGACAGCCTGAGACCTCAACAGTGAAACAGGAGAGGTATGCTGAGTGTAATGTAGTAAACACGAGAAAGAGAGAGGCCCTGAATCTGAATGCAACATGAGAGGGAGAGATGCTGAAGCCGAATGCTTGTTTTGGAAGAACAAACAAGCGTTCTGCGCTGCACTGCACCTTCACCTGCAAAAGCATTGAAGCGCATAATGGCTTTGCCAGGTTCAGTTTTATGAGAGTTCGCACGGGACGGAAGCAGCTCTGGGCCGAATCTGCAGCACGATTTCTTGCATTTATACCATGCATGCACTCAGTACCAATCTTGAGAAGAGCTTAACTTGAGGTCCCATACGCAATTCGTACCTAATGGCATCCATTGCCGCAATGGTACGGCCATTAATTTACGAGGTTTTTTATGCAAATTATACGTTGTTTGGATACACCCAACTGAAATTTAGCTATTAAAAATTAGTTATAAAATGTACAAACAACCTAGTTAATTGGTAGCTAATTTTTAACGCACACTCTAGCTAAAAATTAGTTATTAGCTGAACTAATTGTGAAAAATGACCTATCTACTGGGAATCCAATAATATATTAGCTGGAGTATCAAACATGTTAAGCTATTTTTTAGCTATCTAATTGTTAGCTAGCTATTTTTTAGTTGGAGCTAAAAACTAGTTTGGGTGATAAGCATGGCCTTGCACTAAAAAAATCATATAATGACCGGAGCGAGTATTTTAGTTTTCATCGTCCGGCACCATTCTATACTTCTAGTTTTGTTTTCATCGTCCGACATTCTATACTTCTATTTATAGAAGTAAGTATCACCTCAGCTATTGTAATAAGGTATTACCCAATTGTTTAAATCGCGATTTTCGTGGTCTTACCTGGGCTCTTTTTTTTTTTTTGGGTGCATTACCGGGAATACCGCGGGAGCGGGGGAGGACGTGAGAGCGAATCTCGTTTATCACGGAAACGCAGGAGCAATCGAATGGAGCCCTAGTGGCAAAATAATCGTGACAGTGGTTATAAGTAGGATACGAATATGCAACGTGTCTCTACTTGTGTCCCATTGAGCCATGCTTGAATCTGAAGAGGCGGATCATAAGATAGTCTATTGAGTTTTTTTAAATACGGTACCAGAATAACTCTATAAAAAATGTAGCTCAATTTGATTTTTTTGAGCCAACGCTCGAGCTGCAAATTAAACCACTGTCTTAGTTTAGCAATGAGGTGTCCAAATTGCTATAGCAACGCTCGCCGAAGTCACCTATTATCCTCCATCCTCACCCTGTCATATATCTTGACATCCGGTCTAGTCAACGGCCGCCATCATATTAAACCGATAATCTTTGAAGATCCCATTTATCTTGATAACCTTTGGCTTGGCATAGGCTATCATCATCCATGGCTTGTGACAACTTACCAATCGTCATCACTGCCGGCAGCCATATCAGCCTGCAGCCATCTCTAGTGGCGGACCTAGCATTTTTTTTTACAGCGTATGCACGCCAAAGCTTTCATATACTATGGGGGTCATTGTTTAGAAATTTAGTCTAACAATTTGGTACAAAATAAATAACATACATTGTCTTATAGTCCAATGACAAATTAAGACCAAACTTGCAAAAATTACAGTACAAATTTGACACCTCATATATTATTGGTCCTGTTGTGTTGGGCTAGACCTAGGGTATGCCATGCATAGCAAACCTTGGAACACCCTCTAGGTCCACCCTGGCCACCTCCTAAGTCCATTTGACTGAGCCTCCCACCTCCGCTAGCTAGACCTTGCTGCTGGATTTTATCCGGTACGGTCGACTAATTAATACGCAGGAAAAACTATTTAACACTATTGCATAATCGATCTTTCAAGACATCTCTTATTATTTTTAGAAACGGTTAGAAATTTGAGTTGCCTCTAAAAATCAGTGCTGGGCTAGTATTACTAACTGTCTCTAAAAATAAGCGGCGCATCTTACCAACCGCCCCTAAAAATCGATTTTTAGGGGCGGTGCACCTTGCCAACCACCCCTAAAATAGTCTTGGGGGCGGTGCACCGTACCAACCGTCTTTAAAAATTGATTTTTCAAGGGCTGTACAATTTACTAACCGCCCCTAAATATCAATTTTCAGGGCAGTGCACCTTACTATCCGTCCCCTAAAAATGATACAATTTTAGAGGCGGTGCATCTTACCAACCGCCCTAATCAATTTTTAAGGACGGTGCACCTTACCAAACGCTTTTAGAAATCGATTCAACGCAAATACAAAAGGTACGCGTCACTTTGTTACGCACATGCGATGGCGTGGTCTTATGGTTAGAGGGTGCTATGTGAGGTGTGAGGTTGCGAGTTCGAATCTTGGAGAGTGTTGATGTTGGGCTTATCAACCGCTCCTAAAAGTCATATCAACCGTTCCTAAAAGTCGATTTTCAGAGACGTTCAACCTTTCATGGGCAGTTGGCTATTACTATAGCCAGGTTGTGTGTCAAATCAAAGGCGAAGCACTGCTAACTTGACTACGCTCACAAGGTGAGTAAGCTTTACTCGGATCGATTAGCAACGATGAAAATGGCCTGATCTCGCGGTCAAACAAACACACCTGAACTTTGAGCCCTGCTTTATGTCCCTTGCAAGTAAGAAAACATAGGAAAACGTTGGATCATGTGAAATACTCCCACATATAAAAAAGTGACATTGAGATCAGGACCAAACTCACCATGTTTCCCTCTTTATTTCCATTTTTCTTCTCGAAAGGCCTCTCAATTTCTCGAGGTTGGTAGTAATGCGTAAAACGTACTGGTTCCTTCTAATCTGCCCCTTTCCACTTCACTTTCAAGTCTCCATCATCGTCTTGTTACCATGCTACCAGTCACACTAACAAATGTATACGTAATAGGTAATACAATGCTCTCTCCGTTTTTATATTTGTCACATTTTAGGTAAAAAAATGAACTAGCAAGCAACGAATATTCGAAAACAGAGGTAGTATTTGTTGAAAAACACAGAACTGGATGAGGAGGAAATAAACTGCAAGCTCAAAGCTGGAGACAAGTGTATGGCTGGCTCGGCAAGAAGCGCACGCACGCAGTGTGGCACGCATGAACAGCGCGTGACATGGTGCATCGTGTGCCGAGAGGCCAGCGTTCCAGTGTGCCACACCTCGTTCACTTCCCTGGTTGACAGCTGGTTGGATATGTGCTGTGAGTCATGCATACCTGGCCGAGCACTAACTAGAACGGAAGAAACCGAAGCTTTGCTTACCTGTGGTTTGACGAACGAACGACCATGGAGCCTCTCAGAGAAAAGGAAGCACAGCACACAAAAGGCGCTTTGTGGAGAAGACGCCCACAACAGCATGGCACGGCACGGCAACAGGGCCTTGAGTGTGAAGCCGTCGGGGAAAAAAAAAGACATTTTTTTGTGGGCAGTTTTGTCACTAATAGTATATCAAAAACCTCCAACAAGGAAAATGAACTTAATTTCACTAGATAAATACGCCCTTTTTATTGTCATTCAATCCCTTCCACCGGAGGAAAATGAAAAAAAAATCAAGGAAAATTCCAAACGGCGTGCCGCGTGCAGTGCTCCCCCAACGCCCAAGTTCCAAGTGATGGTAGAGTGAGAGGCAAGGGACGGACGAGGGGGAGACGCCGAAATCATTTCCATGCGGATCTTGCAGCCCTTGGCGGCGCCCACCGGCCACCGCTACATAAGGTGACACACCACCCCCAACCGGCGTCACACACAGAGCCAGGGCGGGCCAGCCAGCCACCACACACACCACCCAGCAGCAGAGCAGAGCAGCGCGCACGCAGCAGGGCAGGGGAGGAAGCCATGGGCGAGGTGGGTGGGCTCTCCGCCGGCGTCAGGTGGCTAGGGGCTAGCTGACCCAAAAAGGCGGCGTCTTGATGGTGGTACGGTCTCGATGTGTTGTTTGCAGGAGGCGAAGAAGGAGGAGGCGGCGGCCAAGAAGGAGGAGGTGGAGAAGCCCAAGGAGGCTGCGGCGGAGAAGCCCAAGGACGCGGCCGAGGAGAAGCCCAAGGAAGGCGTCGGCGAGGAGAAGCCCAAGGACGGGGAGGAGAAGAAGGAGGACGCGCCGCCGCCGCCGCCCCCGCCGCCGGAGGAGGTGGAGATGCGCGTCTTCATGCACTGCGAGGGCTGCGCCCGCAAGGTCAAGAAGATCCTCAAGCGCTTCGACGGTAATGCCGCGCAAACCGTCTCTTAGCGTCTCCTGTCTGTTGCCGCATCAGCTCTCTGGCTCTCGATTGAAATTTCAGTTTTTTTTCTGAGGGGTCTGGAGCGAGCGAGCTGCTTAATCTTTTCTCTGCTTCTTGAGCTGCTTTAATTTGTTTCCTCTTGATTGTGAGGAAGAATAATGGCCCATCAGGTTTAAGAGGCATGGAGCTGTGTGTGTGTGTTTTTTCTTAAAAAAAAAATTCACGATTTGGGATGTTTTCTGAGGTGGTTATTGCTAGAACAAATGCTGTGATTGATTCATGTCATGTCATGGTAGGATTTGAATGTCAGGTTAGGTGGGGTACGCTGTTTATTTATCCATTCATTCATTCAGATTCGCCCAATCAGCTAGCAGATCTTTCGTTTTCAACGGCTGCAAAATTGCAACATGAACCCAGTTTGATTAATGGCGGGGAGAATGACCTTGACCGGCTAGGCAGGCTAGAGAGAGATCCAAGTGACCTTTTTAGCTGCACAAGGAAGAAAAGGGTAGGTAGGTAGTAGATTCCAAGAATGCCAGCCTTGATGGAGCATATGTGTTATTCAGAGCTCAAAAGTGGGGGCTGGCTGATTCCAATCCTCACCGAAACTTGCAGATGTTCCAAGCATGCATGATGCATATTCTCCATGCATGTGTACTTTTGGTGGCTGCTATGCTATCCAAGGAAACAAACTTCAGCTCTTCATGACGTCTGCTCCTCGATCTGAATTGTGCGTGCATTGTGTGATGCTGCTGTGCAGGGGTGGAGGACGTGATTGCTGACTCCAAGGCGCACAAGGTGGTGGTGAAGGGGAAGAAGGCGGCCGCCGAGCCGATGAAGGTGGTGGAGCGCGTGCAGAAGAAGACCGGCCGCAAGGTGGAGCTCCTCTCGCCGATACCGCCGCCGCCGGAGGAGAAGAAGGAGGAGGAGAAGAAGGCGCCCGAGCCGCCCAAGCCGGAGGAGAAGGAGGAGGTAAAAAAAAAAGAGATCGATATGCATATATATAGTATAATAATTCTCCTCTCCACCCTGCATCGTATCAGAGGCTGATGTGAGGATATATAATGTCGTCTGCAGCCACCGGTGATCGCCGTGGTGCTCAAGGTCCACATGCACTGCGAGGCCTGCGCGCAGGGGATCAGGAAGAGGATCCTCAAGATGAAAGGTGCTCACGACCTGCCTTCAATGGCGTTATATCCCTAGTCCTTGTCATGCATGCCCATATCATTTTCATGTCCTGTCTTCGTGGCCACACTGCAATGCGTTTAGCCTGGCCTGGTGATGATTCATCAGTATGGCCGAATCCGATGCGGTCGCTTTCTGATGGAAACGAATGAAACGCTTCCAAACAGGGCTCTCCGAGTGAATGGAAACAAAGTTTCTCCATACGCACGAATAACTCCCTTCACCCACCTGCCTGACCAAGAATCAATCAACATGATCATTGCTGTGTTGTGGCCGGTTGTCGTCGAAAAATTTGTACCAGGCCTTGCTCTGAATTATGGCTGTGATGTGTGCAGGCGTGCAATCTGCGGACCCAGACCTCAAGGCGTCCGAGGTGACGGTGAAGGGCGTGTTCGAGGAGGCCAAGCTGGCCGAGTACGTGTACAAGCGCACGGGCAAGCACGCGGCCGTCCTCAAGTCGGAGCCGGTGCCCCCGCCGGAGAGCGCGGCCGGCGGCGGCGACGACAAGGCCAAGGAAGAGAAGGCGGCGGAGGGCGGCGGCAGCGGCGAGGAGAAGAAGGACGGCAAGGAGGAGAAGAAGGACGGCGGCAAGGACGGCGGCGGCGACGAGAAAAAGGACGAGAAGGAGAAGGAGGGCGGCGGCGGCGAGGAGAAGGAGAAGGCGGACAAGGAGAAGGACGCCACCATGGCCGCCAACATGTACACGTACTACCCGCGGAGCCCGTTCCCGGGAGGGTACTACATGCCGCCGCTGCCGCCACCGCCGCCGGGGTACATGTACCAGCCGGCCTACCCGCCGCCGACGTACGCGGCGGCGTACGCGCCGCAGCACCCGCCGATGGCGCCGCAGTTTTTCAGCGACGAGAACCCAAACGCCTGCTCCGTCATGTAAAAAGAAAAGGCAGGAACCGTGGAAGGTGGCTAGGTGGGGGAACGGGGAGAGGGAGCTGCATAATTCAGAGGTTGTCTTTGCAAGAAATGCCCTTGGGCAAAAGCAAATGGCAACATGAAGGGATAAAAAAAAGGGAAGTACCAGGCTTTTTTGGGGGGCGTTAGATTTCCATTTCTCTCCTTTTTTGTAATTTTAACCCTTTCTTAATTTCACCTTTCCTGGTATAAAGTAAGTCTGGACTTTGTCAGTTTATGGATGCTGTCTTTATGTAGAATTTTGCCTTTGTACTACTGGCTCATCAGAGCTTCAGACTTCTATATATAAGAAAAACTGTATTATATTACTATAATAATCATGGTAGTACCCTCGCTCTTCCCGGTCCTCATTTTCGTCTAGTCTACTCTACCTAGGAGCAAAAGATAACTGCTTCAGCAACCTAACAGTTTACATTGTTGGAATCTGAGTTTTTAACGTGGTGAAAAGGCAGAGAACTCAACATAACATGGGTTAAAATAAGGTGAATGGTTCAAGTGAAGGTTCCAGAGGCGACGGTGAAGGGGGACAAGTGCTTGGCATGTGCATATGGGGCATGTGAATGGGATGGGTCCTTTGTGCGTACGTGGCCCAAAATCCGAGGTGGATCGCAGCTGATGCTCCCCACCCACGCCTAGCTTTCACAGTGCAGCAGTACATTACCAGTACATGTACATCTACCACACATCAGATCAGCTACTACGACATCTACTGCCACTTTTCTACCACGTACTGCCTTGTTGGAGTGTGCTCTGAATTTCAGGATTCATTCCCATCATCATGGCGACATCAGCCAAGAGCTGTGGATATCCTGGATTCACCTACTGCATGCTTTGCTGCTTGTGATAGATGTGCCTCCTGCATGCCACTCATCTATCACAAGTCCATATGTGGCCTCTTTTGCTTGCTTTCAGCCCTTCAGGTGCTCCAGTGTTTCCTCCTTTACATGCACAGCACAGCCCTGATTCTTTACACATATAGCACCTCTGATGAAAATTATGTCTCTCTTTTGTTCCTTGCACCAGAGGTGGCCTGTATTAGGAGATATGCAGCGTAAGAAAAACAAGTGATAAGATATGCAATGTCTCAATGTTTGTTTTGTCTGTATATCATGTAAGGTTTGGGAAAGATTGTGTTTTTTTAGCTAGGTGGCACATTGCAATAGTTGGGTTATGTTTGTTTCCATGTACAATCCCGCAGTGGAGTCGCAGGACATGTCTCTCCCATTGCCTCCATGGCGAGGGTGGTCTTGCCACTACAGTGCATGCTGGAGATGCTGACCACCCTCCATCCACCGCTGCCGCCACTCATAACCATATTCTTCACCTTTTCCTTGGCCAGCTTAAAGCCACGGCCAGCCATTCCAAGTCTCGTGACCCTTGGCGAGGTCCATGTCCATAGCCATCACCTCGGCCTTGGCGGGTGCCGCCAGCACCTGCATATGCATCGGCGCCTCCCGGATCAGCGCGGTGAGCTCGCGCCTCCTTGACTTCCTCCTCTTCCTCGACTGCCGTGCAGATTCCACCCCCACTCGGCCTCCTCCTCCGCAGTCATGGACGCCGATGTTGGCGTCGACTTCGCTCACTTATTCCTCCTCAACGGCGGTGAAAGGGATAGGAGATGAGGCGACTGGAGAGACGAGTGCACCTGCACTGCAGTTGCAGGCAAGTTGCATTGCGTGTGTAGGCCATTGCACTCCGCCGGCCTGCACAAGAAGCACGCCCGATTCTTGGGTTTCCATCGATGCAGCATATGAGGCCTCTTTGCATTGCCCAAGTCTGCATAAGGTGTATGTGCAGGGAAACAAACACTAGGAGGGTGCACTGAGGTGGGCTGGATTAGGGGTTATGTAGGGAAACAAACAACCCTATGTAGCCACCTTTTATATATATGGGTTTGGGTGGTGATGCTGGATTGCATCGTAAGAAATTGAATGAAGTTGGTCTGGGATGATGATAGAGGCCTGGAACCAACAACACCGGATCCTGTTCGCAGAAGATCCCAGCAGCCAACAGTGAAGAAGTGGGTGCTGATTGGGATACCATGGGCCTGCAGCCGTTAGTTGCAGCATGCACATCATCTGATGCATGCACCTATGCATGGTTTGCTACTCACACAACCACGCTGCACTGCATCCTGCTCAGCACTTGACTAGTATATAGTAGTACTATATACACTACTATTATTAACCACCAACGTCCATGATTTGTTCTCTGACACAAACTCCGGCTAATCCCCACTAGCTTAGCTTTATTAGCCCCCACACAAAACCACCACTACTAAGCTATCTAGCCAGGCTATGCAGACCACACAAACACACACACATGCAGACCACTGCCTTGTGCTGCTGCCTGCTCATCAGTCATCAGCCTTTTGGGATCTTATTTTTGAAGCAGAAAGAACTTTTGGGATCCTAAGTGATCTAGCTCACCATCCAATCCTCAAACACTGCAACTGTCCTTGGGCCAGGGGCGTGACCTAGCTACCCATGTGCTGCTGATGAGTGAGAGACCATGGCCGGTCGTCGTCCTTGCTTTTTGTATCACATGGACATGGACCGGCAGGTGAAGCAAACAAACCTAGAGCAGTGGCGGATGAAAAAAACAAGATCAGGGGAGGGAGGATTTGGAAGGATTTGACAGTCGTTTTAACCTGTTTTTTTTTTTTTTTTTTTTTTTTTGCTGGTGAATGGTGGCCCTCTTCTTATTTTTTCTACTCTCGGATGCATGAATCATCATTGCAAGATGCAACTAATATATTTTGCGGCGATGGGGGACAACAGAAGGGGGTACTGCATGCATGCAGGGACCAGGACACCAGGTAGCAAGCAAATAGGACAGATGCGGATTCAAAACTTGTAAGCGCATTGATTTTTTTTTGTTTACATTCGAGCACTATGGTACGTATGCATGGTCCCAAAACGAAATGTCCTGTTCATGCATTTTGAATCCACACATTTCTGCTTGCATGGCCACGAAGGTGATTTATGATTTGGTTTTAGCTTATTGTTTTTTGTGCGGCGACAGAGTCGTTGTTTAGCATGGGTATTTCGGAGCGAGTAGATCATGGATGTTACATGAATCTGCGTTGTGTTTAAGCAGTTGCTGTTAGTTATGCGGTGTTCATTAATCATTAGGACTTTTAGGTAGGAGAGACTGAACCGAAAGGCGCCCCCGGCCACCTACAATATTGTTCGGTTCAAGTTCAAGAACATTCTCCTTGACCTCGAAAGGCATTGGTCTATGTTTGTAATAAACTTGGATTGGATTCTAGTGGTAGATTCAATCATTCAAAGCGACATGTCAAGCGTTTTTTATTTTTATTTTCCTTAATAAGACAGTAAAAAGGAAAACTCAAAAATCGAAGCCACAAAAAACGACAATGCAAGAAGTTCGCACTTACACGGTTAAAAGGTCTCACCCTTTAAGGATGTGTTGACACATTTTCGCGCCAAACACCCAAAGCACCTTAGGGTTCGCTCGCTGCTGCAAACCCTTGGGGTCGCCCTGACCACACCGAACAGTCTGGCACGCCTCACCGGACAATCCGGTGAGGGGTAGAGGCTCGGGTAAGCCTAGATCAATCCTCCTGGAGGGACCCCGTCAAGGAAGATCAATGATAGGGTTTTCTCTAGCGTCGGTAAGCCACCCAGAGCTCCTTAGATTGGTGTAGAGTCGACAAGAGATGAAAGTTAGGGCTTGAGAGGAGAATTAGGGTTTGGGAACTAGAATATGCATAAAAGTAGATAAAAAGCAATGATATGGTTCAATTGTGGATGTGTCAATCGGCCTTGCCCCTTCATATTTATAGGGGAGGGTGGTCTTGACCCTTGTACAAGTCGAACTCTGCGAGATCTCATACAAATTACGGGATTCCACTCGGGTTCGACCACACCGGATAGTCCGGTCCCACCAGACTATCCGGTAAACTCCACCGGACAGTCCAGTGGAGGCAGCCAATACAGGCATACCCAATTTGATGCTCAACAGGATGGTTGGGATTTTCTAGTCCTACGACCTAGCTACTCATGTTTCTGTAACACTTTCTCTAATCACAAATCCATCGTTTAGAGGTTGGCATATGAATTAAGGAGAGATATATACAATCTAAACACCAATTACTATAGATTAACTAGTTCATTAACCTGTGCTCCCACACGGGTTAGAGTTTTAAAAGTTATATATATATATTAAAAATTGATAAACAACTTTAATAGTAGCATCAATTAATAATTTAGAAATATATATACTTGTTATATATTTATTTTTATAACAATATATGTTTGCAGTTTAGATTTAAGATGTTATTTTATTTATTTATAGTAATATTAAAGGTGATTATTTTAATTCATCTTTCATAATCTTATGGTGGATAATTTATATGCAAATTTAAGAGTCATTTTAATTCATGTTTCATAATGGCATAATGGGTAATTTATATGCAAATTTAGGGTTATTTTAATCCATATTTCATAATGGTTGAGTGGATAATTTATATGTAAATTTAGAGGGTTATTTAATTCATATTTTATATTGGCATGGTGGGTAATTTATATGCAAATTTAGGGGATTATTTTAGTTAATCTTTAATAATGGGATGGTGGGTAATAATTTTGAAAATACAATTGATCTATTGGCTAATATTGTTAGAGCTACGTGATGGACGACCAGATGTTTCTGATGCTTGTTAGAATTTCTAGTATTTTCTTCCCTAGAATGTCTAGTAAGCATTAACGTGGAGACTTTAAAAGGAGTCACAAATTAGTAATATTAAGACTAGTATATTATTAACCCCGTGCAGAGCTAGTATGGTTAACATATATATATAAAGCTAAAATTTTAGATATGTTAAGACCCATAAGAAATCAAATTTGCTAATTTTCACTATCTTTTATATATTCATACTCTAATACTCACAAACATGTTTGCTGTATACGTATCCATCTACAACAGGCTCTGGTTAATACTCCATCCATCCTAAATTGTAACGGTGTTTTGATCATCATTTTTCCGTGCATATGGATATTGATGAATGTAGACGCATATACAGACACAATATTGTATCAATCTATTAAAAAACCCCTTATAATTTGGGTGGAGGGAGTATTTATATGTGGCATAATGAATAATTTTTAAGCAAATTTAGTCAATAGTTTATATATAGATTTATAGGATTATTTTCAATTATTTGGGTAGTTTATACGTAAATTTATTGGTAACTCTAATTCATCTTTCATAATGACGAATGATATATGTCAATTCATCTTTTACAATGAAATGATGGATATATTTCTAGAAAATTTAATGTATCCAATGACTACTGTTGTTAGAGGCTATCTAATAGATGGTTGGTGTTTCTAATTTTAATAAACAATTAGGGTTTATCTTTTTTCTAGTGCTTCGTGTAAGCAATGCATTTTGTAGTATTTGATTGATAATCATAAGATGAGGTTAGGTCTACATAATTTTAATAGTTTCAATAAATATCATACATAGTGTCTAGTGTGCACTTAGTGTAGCATGGTTAATGGAAGTCACACCATGGTGTCCTAAGGGGCGTTTTCAATTAGGCTTTCTAAATCTAAAGCTCATGACTACAACTTAACTGTACCTATACAATATATATTGTGTAATGCATTTTTGCTAAGTGTAGCTATTTCTACCACAAAAGAGACTTACAACCTAAAGTTTAACATAGAAACTAGCGTATCAAGATAGACTAGAAAACTAAGCACACAACTGCAAGAATGTAAGCGTGCAATGCAAGTAAAGAGCAAACTCCCATTGGTGATGGTGAAGAGTCAATATTTTTTACCGCGGTATCAAAAAATGTGCAAGCCTTCCTCCTACTTCTCGTTGGAGCTCATCGCAAGGGCCTTCCAAAACGTCAACCCACACAAGGATCAAGGGCAAGGTGAATCTGCGTAAGGATCAAATTCCCAATCAGGTAACTCTATGGATATCCATGGGTATCCTTCATGTGCAAGTGGCGACTCCCGCGGCCTCACCTAGATGCTCTCTGTTATCTTCACTATTGTGAGCTTTAGAAAAAATGTAGAGGGTCTTCCTTCCTCTTACAAGTAAGGTGTCGCCACTCCACAGTCTGGAGGGTTTCAAGAGACTTATATGCCCCGCATTTATAAAGATGAAAGAACCAAGATCAAGTGATTCGCAAACCTTGCTACATAATAAGCCTTGATTGCGATATGGAGTTATGCTTTAAGCAGCCTAAGCAAGCACTCGCAAATACTGAGATATGCCAAGATTTGAACTAATGCACTTTTGTGAAGCTAGAGTTCTCAAGAATATCTCAATACTAGAATGAATTCCTAGGGCTCCAAACATACAAGGATGGTTGGGGCAAAGGGCATTTATAGCACAAACTTTCAAACTAGCCATTAGAAAATTTTTGCTCCTCACAGTTATCACAGAACCATTTTGTGGGTGCTCACTGGTCTATCCAGTGAGTGCCTTTTCCCAACCTAGAGTCAACCATTGTTGTGGCATTGTCTGGTGTGCAATCAATGCAGCATTCAATATATCATTGGACCATCCGGTGCTTGTAAATACTAATTAGCACCAGATCTGTAGTCTTCAAGGTATTCGAACACTTCTATCCATTGTATCACTGGACCCTCTAGTGTGTATTCTGCACGTGATAACTCTTTCCCCTCATTTGGCCAGTTTTGCCTTGTGTCTTCAGCTTTGGCCATTTCTTATCTTTGGACCTTGTCCATTGCTCAAAAAAACCTGAGATCGCCATGTCAAGGCACCAAAGCTTTTTCCATGAATGTCTTGGGATCTTATTAGTGATATTTGGGTCTTCCCTAGAGCTCCTTTGTCACTACTTTGAGGTGTTTTTACCCATATCCCATCACTTGCAGCTTGACACTAAAACAAATATCCTAGCAAATACATTAGTCCCAAAATAGTCCTTGTTGCCATTTAACCACCAAAATCAAAGTAAGCACACTTAGCATGAGGCTTAAGGTCCATTTTCCTTACAGTTAAGACCATGTACAATTTGTCATGGTTATATATAGTTAAGATCATGAACATAAGGACCCGCCATCCCCTTCTGGTGCTCGCGGCGCTGACCGTTCCACCGGAACCGGCCTCGCCAGCGGGGAGCGCCGTCGAACCGCCGGTGACTCTCTCCACTACCGATTCAACCAGACCTGAATGGTCCAACCGGTCCACCCCGTGATGCCACTACCTGTCGTCACCTTTCCCTCTCTATGAGCATGGGCCCTACCCCCTGATGCCGTCACCCACCGTCCTCCCTCCCCACATGCACTTGGGTCAACTCGCTGGGCTGCACTCGCGTGGGCGGATCGAAAGGGCCCAACGTCCACCTCACGCCCATGTGGGCCGAGCTAGGATGGGCGGAGTGGGGGGCATCTCGCGTGGGATAAGCCTGACTTCAATCCTTGAACTTTCCAATAAGTCTAAATGTACCCCTGTACACTAAATGACTCATATCTTCTCCGTTTGAACTTCGATCTCATCGATTCTTTCGCCTAAATTCTTCTAAAATCAAGTCCACCCAACAAAAATACTCCCAACTCTTGTTGAGCTTATTTTGTGACCCAGTTTGTGTGTTTTCCATGTTTGTGAGCATAGGCCTTTCCAGAGAGATCAATCGTGTGGCGGAACCGCCGATTTAGTCCGGGCTAAGCACACCTGCCACCTCTGGCTTGCAGTGCGATTAGACCGAACTAAACCCAGTCGTCCGTCGAGAGTCATTCGACCCCCGATATTACCTTTTCCCAGAGGAACCGACATCATACACATCTGACCCACGATGGAGCCACAACAGATACATCATCACAGGCAGTTGAATAGCATAAAGTTAGACTTAGTTACAAACCAGATTTTACATAAAATACAAGTCCAACATAAAGTTATAGGATAGCAAGTTCGAAAGTTTCTCGCAGCGGAAAAATAAGTTTAGAGGTCACCTTGATATCACCAAAAGATTTGCATTAGAGGATCAACATCGAGCCCACCGATGTTGCCCTCGTGCCACTCAGTCACCTTATCCTAAATGAGGGCATGCCCCGCCTCCAACACAAGTGCACACCATGAACTCCATACCTGCGCTCAAAATGTGGGGGCAAACCCTGAGTACTAATTACTCAGTAGGTCTTAATGGAATTGGCTTACGGCTGACGCGAAGCGGCTTACTAGCAAGTGGATCCTTAGCCTTTAGTTTTAAACAGTAACATGTGTAACATAAATAGTAAGTTTTCATCATTTATAGAACCTTCAACACAACTGTAACTTGCAGAAAGGTAAACAGTCCAATTCAATCATGTGGTATTCCAAAAACCATGAGTATTAAACACCGAGAGTTTAAGTAGTTACTACGTTGCCCGTGTGCATTACAGCATTCCCACACCTAGTGGGCATCAGCGATTCGAATCGATTTTAATTCCCAGGAATAACTATCATGCCAGGGGTATATGCTTACTAGCCATCGCGTTCCCACATATAGCCCCCATCTCCACCTGTCTTGTCCCAAGATTCAAAGCGCCCCCACCTAACCCCCGGGTTGTGCCCCCTCAGGAGCGATACCACGGCCGCACCGGGTCAGCCCTCCCTCGAGTACAAGCGCCCCTGGGCCCATCGGCCTCCAGCAAGTGGATGGGCGGAGCCTCGAAAACTCCGGACAAACCCAGGTAAGACTTCACTGGTCCCATTTCCCGGTTAAGCACTCTAGCAATGTTATGCCGATCAGCAGGCGAACAGCGAACGGGCCTTAAACGACTTGGGCGGAGTCCAAAGTGTAACCTTATGAAAAGCATATACTGAAATAAATCTCCGCCCGGTCTCCATTTAATTCATGAGCAGCAATAACAAATGATATAACCGTAAGCTTTTATAACTTTGAAAACACCTACGTGACGAGTCCACACACTCGTGTCTACTCGTACCTAGCAATTTCTAAGCATACTCGTCCTACGAACTCTATGTATAGGTGCTAGGGCCAGGGCGGCCAGGGAGTCTAATGCAATTGGTTCCAAGCAATTCCTAATGCATATGCGTAATCATAAGTATAATTTGTTTGCTGGGTTGAGTATGGTCCTGCCTACCTTTGCTTATTCTTATCAAGCCAACAAACTAAACTAGGTTAGTTTGCCGGGTTGTGAGGCTTTGCCCCAGGCAACCCCTTGATCACTTGGATAACTCGTCCTTCCAAACACGACTGATGGGCTCTCCAGGTTGTGTCTGGGGCTTACTTGATCTTCTGGATCACCATTGCTTAAAGTAGCTCCCGCACTTGTTTCTCAATCATGTATCTGCAATAAGCGTTGCTATATGAATGCTATGCATGACACAGTGAATGAGATGCACGATCATCAAGCATACAACTGGTTAAGCAAAATATAAGGCAAACATCTAGTTACGCATGTAATGGATTACTAGCTCAACCAAAACCTCCCGACTGACACTAGCATTAATACTACTTTTATGGACCCGAAGCAATCGTGTATGTGCAACCTCACAAGAACATATACAAAAATTAAGTTGTTAATCATAAAGCTAATATGGTGATGTGAGCCGATAAAACATGCAATTAGTTATTTAGTCATTAAGATTACTATAGTAAGTGTGGGGGTTTTTATTGGATATACTGGTCTCACATTTTTGATTATTTATGTAAAATTGCATTATTTCTACTATTTTCAAATCAGAGTCACAACCTTACATGCACCACCTCCTACTCTAGCAATGAGTCATGTTCATAACCTAGAGCTCATATTAAGCCCCTAAAGTCACATGGAGCATTTTTCTCCATAGCAACCTTTTCCTAAATTAATATATGCTTAAATATAAGACAAGGGAAAAATAGTAATTAAACAGTTAATGCTAGGGCTACCAAAATTTAGACAGAGTCTACACATGTTCACAAGGCCTCTGCCCAAATTTCACAATTTTTGAAGCTCATTTTACCCACATTTCCTATTTATCAAGGTTTTTCATGCATGCACAATAACAGGGGCAAAAAGGTCTTTTTCTATTCAACCATCATATCCATTCTGCAGATCTACCTAATAGGAGTACAATGCAACAAAGTTTGCATTTTTCCGATTTTTATTTGATTTATTACGAATTTTCAAAGTTCTCTGTTTATAGAAATTCAATAAATCGAAAATCATAACAGTCAGGGACCTAAACGTGATTATCTATTAACATCAGGGGCTAGCGCGTAAGGATCTGATGACTCAGTGAATAGCGCACCGTACTTGAAAGAAAATAAACAGAAGCGCAGGGGTGCTTTTGAAAATCAACCTTCTTCTCCCTGCCTTTCTTCTTCCTCCGGCCGAACGCGCAGGGGAGGGGATGGCGGCTTGCGCTGGCGGCTGTGGAGCCGTACTTGGAGCCGAGCGGGTCCGGAAAGGTGTCCCCGGCCGCGGGCTTCCATTTCCCCCTGATCTCGTCGTGCGGGGTGGTAGGGATCGATGGGGAACGCGTGTGAACCGGCGGTGAACTGGGTGTAGAGCTTGGGGGCGGTGGTGACTCGATCCGACGTCCTCGGTGGCGGGAGGAGCCGTGAAAAGGCACTCGAGCTGCGCCGGAAGGTGACGCAGAGGGAGAATGGGTTCTGGAGGCAAGGGGAACGCCGGAAGGTGGTTCTTCGCGGTGGCCGTCGGTAGCCATGGGGTGGCGAGCAGCGCTGCGTGTGGGGTGGCGCTCGGAGCGGCAACGGTTCTTGGCCCCTTGGGGAAACTGAAGGGAAGGGAGCGGCGGGGCCGGTGCTCGAGCTATCGCGACCGGGGAAGGCTCGGGGCGGCAGTTCCGTGAGCTCGCCGCTGGAGCTCGACTGGCATCCATGGTGGGCGACGAGCTCGCAGCTCGGGGCGGGTAGCAGGAGGGCGAGGGAGGCAGAGGTATTGGGGCTTGAGGGAGCGGCGGCTTCCAGCTCAAGGCGCTGGGGTGCGGGGCACGCGGCAGGGGAAGAGCAGGCCGGGCGGGGCAGGCGGCGCGTGCCCGCGGTGGCAAGCGGTGCGTGGCCGGCAGCGCCCGACGCCGGCACCGCGTGGCGGGTGGGTCGGCCGAGTGGGACCCACTTGTCAGTGACTCGAAGGAAAAATAAATTCGGGAAAAATGAAAAATGCTGTTTGACTGATGAGACATGTTTTAGAAATTGTTGTTTTTGAACATCCTAGGGGCCGAATTTGACAAAACCCAAAATACAAAAGTTGTTCTACTCTTCCAGATCTACAACTTTGTCAAAAGGAGTAATATCAGATTCCAAGTTGAAATATGATTAAATTTGAATTTAACCCGCTGAGTCCAGTTTGACCAAGGTTTAATGCAAACTTAGAAATTCCTAAAGTCTATTTTATGCTCATTTTCAGAGAAAGAGTATTATACCAATGTTGTGTAGTTTTTAATTATCTACAACTTTCTTATATGATGTTTTGCATGATAGGGAATTTGTTCCTTTGAAATTTGAATTTTCCTTACCGATCCAAGTTTAGGCAGATTTCTGCTTTTTCATTAATTGACTCAAAACTCCACCTAAACCTTTGTGCATGTTACCACACCCAATAACAAAGTTGATCTACATAAAATTGTCTACAAGTTTGTTATAGAGAGTTTGGTTCCAATCACATTATATTTTGAACTATAGTCACAAATGCATTCAGGGGTTTTGTATATTTCACTGAAAATTTTTGACTTCGTGATTTACTAACCTAGTTATTGCTCTTCTCTAAACATTATTAAGCCAAATCCTTGACTACCGCTAATCTAATCACGTGTTAAAACTTTCGAGATGCCGGGGGCATCACAAATCGGTCCCGTCCCTGAGGAGCCCAACCTAGTGTCTGGAGCAAGCATCTGACACACCCCACAACAGTCGTGCCTGCTGTGACGGAACCGCCGATTTAATCTGAACTAAGTACACCTGCCACCTTTGGCTCGCATTGTACTTAGACCGAACTAAATCCGGTCGTCCATCGAGCTATCCAAAAAGGGCACTCGATGTAACCATCACCCATGGATGCCGACATCACACACGTTAAGCCCTCGAAAGAGCCACAACAATTACAACAACCCATCATTTCATACAAACAACGTTTGATTTATTACAAATACTTTGCTCAAAATAGTATTAAAAACATATAGAGAAAAGAGTTTCAAAATATCTCACAGCGAAATACATAATAATAACTGAGTGCAATGCAGCGGAAAATAAAAAATCGAGTCATGACATTGAGCCCACCGTTGTCATTCTCGATCACGAAGTTCCTGGAAAGAAAAATATCAACAACAAACGATGAGTACGTGGGATACTCGTAGGACTTACCCGTGGGCGGTATCAGCCCGACACATTTGAGAGTATGCAAGGCTTTTCGTGGACTTGACTCTAACCCGCGTAAGCTTATTACAAGTGAGTCCTTAATTTCAAGTTTCATTCATTATTAAATCACGTGCCTCATTTGATTCATTATAGTTATCATCATGATCCATATCTCATATATCTCATCATCTCAACATATATGTCAATCATAAAGTAACTTGCAGAAATGTAAACATACCTGTACAAGCATGTAATATTAAAAGCATAATTAAATAAATAAGATATTAAAGTTATTACTACGTTAGAACGTCAGTGCCATTGACATTCCCACACCTAGTGAGAATCAGCGATTCGAATCGATTTCAATTCCCAAGAACAACTATCATGCCAGGGGTATATGCTTACTAGCCTTCGCGTTCCCACATATAGCCTCCATCTCCACTTGTTCCATCCCAAGTTCGATTCCAACCCACCATTCCCCAGGTTTAGCCCCCATGGAGTGATACCACAGCGCACCGGGTCAGCCCTCCCATGAGTCAAGTGCCCCTAGGCCCCATGGTAGGACCAAGTCTCTGTTGTTCGGATGGTTCAAGTAAGACTTTCACCGGTCCCATGTCCCGGTTTAGCACTCTAACAATGTTATGCTGACCAATAGGCGAACAACAGACGGGCCTTAAATGACTCGTGCGGAGTCCACTAAACCATTCGCATCGTTTTTCATCATAATATACCGATATCTCCGCCCGGTCTCATCTTTTCATCACATCATATCATATTCCTTTCAAAATTTAAACTTTTATAAAACATTTTTGAGTCCTATCATCTCGCGAGTGACTATCTTCACTCATCTTCTACCGTCTAAGCATGGCTAAGCATAGACTTCGATCTATCCATTCTACGTAGGATATCTGGTATTTATGCAGGTGGGATTTCAAACAGCTCCCGAACGTAAATGCACGATCAAATAAAGGGTGGTGAGACTCTCTAAGTAGGTGTATATGCCTAAGGGGCCTACCTTTGTTGTTGAAAACTTGAACAAACTATTCTAAAGTTAGTTTGCCGGGTTGTGAGGCTTTGCCCCAGGCAACCCCTTGATCACTTGGACAACTCTTCCTTCCAAATACCACTTCAGGGGCCTTTAGGTGGTATTTGGGTCTTAGTTGGTCTTTTGGATCACCTTTGCTTGACGTAGCTCCACGCACTTACTTTTTGATCATGTATCTGCAATAAGCGTCACTACATGAATGATGTGCAAAATGCAGTGAATGAGATGCATGAAGATCAAGCACTCATATGAACAATCATTTCAGGGATAGGGACAAATCGAAAGGTGATAGATTTCACTACTTAAACAAGAATTCCTCTTATGCCCATAGGACAAGCATACAATATGCAATCAAATATTCACAATGCAATATAGAAATATATTACATGATCGAGTATCAATTTTTACATAGTCATTTACCATAGCACACACAAGAAAAACATCATATGAGTATATATTTACACATGCAATGGGCAATTAGTTTCAAACATTACTCCTAGCGCTAGTAACATTAGTACCTTTATAGGCCCAAATCAAGCATTCACTCATGCAAATTATATATATAAACTTATCAAGTTACTAATGGGGAGACATGTTAAACAGCACTTTTCTATTTTTTTTAAATGACCATAACATTTGCCATTTTCAAAATACATAGCAATCAGCAAGCAAAACACATGAAACTTTATTTCTGGGATACATTAGATCAAATGGGTACAATATAATTTCTATGGATTTTTTTGGACAAGTTTTATGTAGCATGCATTTCCATATACATAAATCTACTAATTATTAGTATTAGAGGTAAATCTGTCATTTTAAGCAAGTGCTAGTAGCAACCAAAAATATATGTGACCACACATGACATAAAGAGCTCACAGTCCAAGTTTCATATTTTTAGGAGCTCATTTACATCACTTTTACTATTTAATCACTAAAACAAGGCATGCACAAAATCAGGGATAAAACAGTCATGTTACCATACAAGGCCTAGTCCACTGCATAGATACCATTTTTATCTTTCTAACAAAACTGATTTCACATTTTTTGTATTTTGCTGTGATTTACTAAGGCATTTCAAAGTTAAATCACCACTTAACTAAAGACCAATACAGCCAGGGACTCTACCGTAATTATTTCTAACATGCAGGGGCTAGAAGGTGATTAAACATAGACACATTGCACAGCCATCAAACACAGCGCGCAAAGAAGGAAAAGAGCAGGGGGTTTTGTGTAAAACAGCATCGTCTTCAACCTTTTGATAGGGAATAGGGACGGAGTGCCGGGAGGAAAAGGCGGGTTCGGCCGGCGGCGTAAGGGCACGGATCGGTGGCGGAGAAGGTCAGGGTAGGTGTTCCCGGCCGTGGGGAACCATTTCCCCCTGATTTAGTCCCGCGGGGAGGTCTGAGCGCGTGGGGAACACGCGGTGAACCGCGTGCACAGCTCGGTGGCGACCGTGGCTCGATCTGTCCGCTCTGGTGAGGGAAGAGGCCATGATCGGGCTCGAGAGCTTCGCGATGAAGCTACAAGTCCGAAGGTGGAGTCGTGGAGGCGAGGGGAGGGCCCGGAGGTTGCCTCCCACAGTTAGGCCGAGCTCACCATGGTGGCCATGGTGGGCGGCATAATTGGGGAGGGGCTGTAGGTGATGGTGGAGGGCGGGGACTTGGGGAAATGGGGGAGCAAGGAAGGGCGACGCCGGTGCTTGCGCTATATGGGCGAGAAGGAGACTGGAGAGGGTATAGCGTGAGCTCGAACCGAGCTTGGCCATGGTGGCCAGGCGCCCTGCTGCTGCTGTGCGCAAGGGGAGAGCGAGGTAGGGGACGAGAGAGTGGTGAACGCGATGAAGGAAGACGCGAACGCGTCCACGTGAAGCTGAGGCCGCGGCAGGGGAGCGATCCGCAGCGTGGGCGCGTCGACCGTACGCCGGCGGCCACGCGGCGTTCATGGCCTAGCCTTGGCCGTCCGCGCCGGATTGTGGGGCCCACCTATCAATGACCGAAGGGAAGGGAAAAATGGGGAAATTAAGAAACACACTCAATTTGGTTTTTCACTCTCCTGCAAATCACCGTTTTGACCAATTTAGAGGCCGAATTTGGCAAAACTCCAATTGGGATCGCTCGTTCAACGTCTTAATTAAACTTGATAGGATATTGGGGATGCGGTGTGGATGTGGAGTATGTGTTTTTGATTAAAACACGAGAAGAAACCCTCACATACGACGTCGGCCAGCTAAGCCTGAGTATGGGCAGGGTGGAATATCAGATGTTGTGAGCACAGTCTTCCTAGAGGCTCGGTCTTTGTGGAGAAGACTAGGGATGTGGTTGCTCAAGGATAGAGCTAGTGTGAAGTCTACCCTTACTTATGTAAGGGCCGAGTTGATGTTCTCATCTTGCCTAACTCTTTTAGCACAACCACTCGATGTTGTATATGACAACACTTAGTTGGAATCTACAATGGATATTTGGACAGCTGGCTGGTGAGTTGGGATGCTATGAGTAACTAGGGATGGGGTTTGTGCCACGGAAGTGTCATGGGCCACTAGGGCAATGGGGTGGCCTCGGTTCTCATATGGTTGCTGTCTGGGGAAAACTAGTGTGGGGAAGACTTTGATAGTATTCGCATGGCATGGTCGCTCCTGCCCCTTGTCCAAACTTTTGGATAAACTGTGCACCTCTAATCAGTGTATAAACTTATCCTGATAGTTAGTGACCCCTTTATGGGTGAGCTATGGTTTGGTTTCAGCAACTAGCCATTTTATAAAAATGGGAATTGGGTGGGAAAAACATGATTTTTGTCCAGCAGCAGATGCCGGGAGCTACATTGGGTATGGCCTAGTAGCGGTGGAAAAATGTGTTGGATGTTATGCCACGAGCCATGATGGATCGGCAGGTCTAGTGACAGATTTTCAAAAGGGAAAATGTTTTCATAAGATTAAAACTGAGAACTTATCAGCCCTGCATTCAAAAATGGTTTTTTCTGCAAAACATCCGAAGCACCGCAAATACATGTCATGTAGTGATCGTTGAAACCTCACTCCTTGCAAAGGAGCCTAGGCTTGGAGAGTACGAATGTACTCACCATTGCTTTGTTGTTGATCTACAAAGAAGTCATCAAGAACGTGTAAGGGCTATGCCTACTTCTCAACTCTGCCTATGGAATTTGGGTTGTGATAATGTCCCTGATGTGTCTTTTGGACTACATGTTGAGAGCTGTGGCGGAACTGCCGATTTAAACTGAGCTAAGCACACCTGCCACCACATGACTCGCAGTGCACTTAGACCGAACTAAACTCGGTCGTCCATCGAGCTACCTAAAAGGGCACTTGATGTAACCATCACACAGGGATGCCGACATCATACATGTTAAGCCCTCGAAGGAGCCACAACAATTACAACAACCCATCATTTCATACAAACATAATTTGGTTTATTACAAGACAATTGCTTAAAATGATGTACAATCGTATTAAAATAGGGTTTCGAAATAAACTCGTAGCAGAATACATAACAATATATATAGATGGAAATGTGCAGTGGAAGTAAAATGCGAGACATGACATCGAGCCCACCGTTGTCATTCTCGATCACAAAGTTCCTTAAAAGAAAAATATCAACAACAAACGATGAGTACGTGGGGTACTCGTAGGACTTACCCGAGGGAGGTATCAGCCCGACACATTTGAGAGTATGCAAGGCTTTTTGTGGACTTAACTTCTAACCCGTATAAGCATACTAAAAGTGAGTCCTTACTTTCAAGTATCATTCATTTTTAAAGCATAAGCCTCATTTGATTTATTATAGTTAACATCATGATCCATAACTCATATATCGCACCATCTTGAACATATATGTCAACATAAAGTAACTTGCAGAAACGTAAACATACAAGTATAAACATGTAATATAAAAATCATGATTAAATAAATAAGGTACTAAAGTTATTACTACGTTGCCCGTGTGCGATACTGGCATTCTCACACCTGGTGAGCATCAGCTATTCGAATCAATTTTTAATTCCCAGAAATAACTATAGTGGCAGAGGTATATGCTTACTAACTATCATGTTCCCACATATATCCCCCATCTCCACTTGTTCCATCCCAAGTTCGATTCCAACCCGCCATTCCCTAGGTTTAGCCCCCATGGAACGATACCACAGCGCACCGGGTCAGCCCTCCCATGAGTCAAGCGCCCCTAGGCTCCATGGTAGGACCAAGTCTCTGTTCTTCGGATGGTTCAAGTAAGACTTTCACTGGTCCCATATCCCGGTTAAGCACTCTAACAATGTTATGCCGACCAATAGGTGAACAACGGACGGGCCTTAAACGACTCGGGCGGAGTCCACCAAACCATTCACATCGTTTTTCATCATAATATACCCATATCTCCACCCGGTCTCATCTTTTCATCACATCATATCATATTGCTTTCGCATTCAAATTTTTGTAAAACATTTTGAGTCCTATCATCTCACGAGTGAATATCTTCACTCGTCTTCTACCTTCTAAGCATGGCTGAGTATAGACTTCGATTTATCCATTCTACATAGAATATCAGGTATTTATGAAGGTGGGGGTTCAAATAACTCCTGAACGTAAATGCACAATCAAATAAAGGGTGGTGGGACTCCCTAAGTAGCTGTATATGCCTAAGGGGCCTGCCTTTGTTGTTGAAAGACTTGAACAAACTAATCTAAAGTTAGTTTGCCGGATTGTGAGGCTTTGCCCCAAGCAACCCCTTAATCATTTGGACAACTCCTCATTCCAAACACGACTGATGGGCCCTCCAGGTCGTGCTTGGGGCTTAGTTGGTCTTTTGGACCGCCGTTGCTTGACGTAGCTCCACGCACTTGCGTTTTATCAGGTATCTGCAATAAGCGTTGCTATATGAATGGCTTGCATAATGAGACACATGAAATGCATGAGGGTCATACACATAAACAATCGTTTCATGGACAAACAAAAGGCAATTGATACCCTACTTTAACAAGAAGTACGTTCATGAGCTAGCAAGTTGGCAGTTCTGCAATCAGCTATATACAAGGCAATGCATGGAAGGAGTATATAAACAGCATCAAAAGGTTACAATTTCTCCTATCATGTCTCATACAAGCAATGCATAGAGCAAGCCTTGATTTTTAGTTCTGTAATGGACTACTAGCTTTGAATAATTATTCCTAGCACTATTGACATCACCATTTAGCTCTAATTGTTTAGTTATCCAACTTATAAATTATTACATAAGGTCACAGCAAGTAAACACACGCAACGTAGCGTAAACATGAGAGATCATAATTCATTTGAGCCCATTAGCTTCACCTTTTTATCATATTCATTCTGAAGGCTATTTAAACGACTACTTGTAGACCCTCAATATGACAACAACAAAACACACGAAATATCCAAACAAGCACATATATATAGCAACATGGCTACCAAATCTTTGGTGCAATATTTTGAGGATACTAAATACCACTTTTCTATTTTATTGTTTAAATTACCCTAGCCTCTGTCATTTTTCAAAAAAAATAGCAAACAGCCAAGAAAACACATAGAACATTATTTCTAGACTACACTGGACCAAAAGAGTACAAATATAATTTCCATGGATTTTTCTGGACATGGTTTATGTAGCGTGCATTTCCATATACATAAAATGTACTAAATGCACACATAGGGGTAAAACAGTAATTAAGTTGTGCATTCTAGGGTTGCCAAAAATCATGACTAAGTCTAAATATCATGCAATAGCTGAAGTCCAATTTTTATGATTTTTGGAGTTCATTTTCATCACTTTTTCTATTTATCTTATTTTATCATGCATGCAAGAAACAAAAGGGCAAAACAGTCATTTCACATGTCCAGACCTAGTTCCTTGTGTAGATCGATTCATAAGCAAACCAACAAAACAAGTTTCATATTTTTATGATTTTTATACTAATTTCTAGAGCATTTTAATGTTCATATGCCAAATATAACCCTGTAATTGGACCTATATGTGATTATTCATACTATGCAGGGGCTGGCATGCAAAAGAGCATAGACTCAGCAAACAGTGCATGGAAATATCAGAGATTGCAGGGTTATAAACATAAAACAGAGGGGCTCTGGTTTAATCGTGAAACTATAATAGATCTAGGGGGTTTACGGTAAGATTTGTATGACACATAACATATCGATTTTATTACACAACACTATAGGGCCTTAAATGAAAAATAGGCCCTTCATCTTCTACCCCCGGTCGGCGCGCAGGGGAGGGGCTTCGCAGGCTACGCCGGTGCGTAAGGGACTGGGGTTGGAGCCGAGTTTGTCTGAGAAAGTGTTCATGACGACGGTCTACCCATTCCCCAAGACGGTGTCGCGCGGGGAGGTCAGAGGAGGCGGGTAGCGCGGCGTGAACTCGCCGTGAACTAGGGGCCGTGGACGTGGCGGCGCGTCCCCGATCTACCAACTCCGGCGACGGGAGGGGCCGCGGACTGGCATGCGAGATGCGCGGGGATGAAGGGAGTCCAGCAGTGGAGGTTGGAGGCGCGGGGAGGCTCTGGTGCTGGCCCTCCACGTTGAGGTCCATGGCGCGGTGGTGCATCCCGGCAGCCGCGCGTGGAGAGAGGTGGAGAAGGCTTCAGCGGCTCCAAGGGTGGGCGGATTCTGTGGAGTGGAGTGGGGCGGAGCGGAGGAGCACGTTGGTAGGAGCGGAGGTGGTCGAAGACGGTGGTGGCGCGAGCTCTAGAAGCTCCAGCCATGGCGGGCGGATTGCACTGGCGCTCTGCGTGAGGGAAAAGGTGAGGGCAGAGGGGCGCTAGTGAGAGTGTAGCCCGGTTCCTTCGGCTTGAAGGGAAGGTGGGTCGAGGGGCAAGTCGGGCAGGGCATGGTTGGCGCCATTGGCGCGCTCAGGCAGGAGGTCGGCACCGCGTGGGAGAGCCTGAGCGGGGAAGAAGGAGGGAGGAGGTGTTGCGAACTGGGTGCATGGACCTAGTGACACTGATAGGTGGGGCCGGAGTGGGAAAACATATTCATCGTTCATGGATCGCGTCCGCGGAGGCCAAACCGGATTTTGCAAAACCAGGGCGGTCGGTGGTTTTCATTTGGCTGGAAACCGAGGCCTTACATGTTGGACCCACACGTAAGTGACACAGAGAGGAAAAGAAAACATAGAAATTGGAAAATGGTTGTTTGACCAGGTAAACATGTTTCTGAATTTGGAGATTTTGAGGGTTTTAATGGCCGAATATTAACAAAATCAGAATACAAGAAGTGTTTTAAATTTCACACTCTACAACTTTCTTATAAACTGTTGTACCATCTTCTATATGAAAAGTTTGCTTAAACTTGCAATTAAACAGCTGACCCATGTTTGACCTAGTTCAATTTAAACTTAAAAAATCAATAAGTCTATTTTTTGTTCATTTTCAGAAAAAGAGTATTATACCAATGTTTTTCAAGATTTCATTATCTACAACTTTTGTATATAAAGTGTTTCATGAAAAAGGCTTTTGTTGCATAGAAATTTGAATTTAACAGAGAGGTGAATCTTTGGTAGATTAGCTACTTTAACAGAAATCAACCCAAAACACTATACAAACCTTGATGCATGTCACAACACACAATACCAAAGTTTTTAATCATGAAATTGTATACAAGTTTGTTATAGAGAGTTTGGTCTAAAACACATTATATTTTGAACTACAAGCACAAATGTGTTTCAAGGTTTGGTAAAACTGCAGCTTCAATTTATGTATAATCTTTCTTGTTTTATACTTTTGAAGTATCTAATGAAGTCCAATAACTTTGAGATCAGGTGCATTTGAAAGGTGGTAAGTTTAATTTCATTTCATAGTCAGGTAGATTTTGAAGTTCTATAGTGAAATCAAAAGTAATTTCGGAATGAAGTTTGGAGAATGGCTGAAAATTTAGACTTAGGAATTTTCTACTATAGGCTGACTTGGTTTAGTTTGAAAATTTGAACCTCTTAACATCTGATTTTGAAAATGGTCAAAATAGTGAAGTTGAAGGCAACATCTTGAACTAAAGCTTTTGTATTTGATGTCTTGCATGAAAACATATTGATTTTTAACTACTCAACCAAACAACACAAGGTTTTTCATATTCCACTAGAAATTTTTTTGACTTCATGATTTATTTGCCTAGTTATTGTTCCTCTCTAAACATGATTAATTCCAAATTTATCATTAGTGTTTATCTAACTGTGTGTTAGGGTTTTTAGATGCCGAGGGCATCACAAGAGCCCTCTTTTGTATTTTAGGGCGTGTGGTGCATCAACGGCTAGAGTGGATCGACATCGTCTTTGGTCTGTCCCGTTAGGATGGATCTGTACTTATCTGATGTAAAAATGTGGTTACTAGCCTCGTGGGAATGGTAACAAGGAACATTTAAGTCCATTTGAGGACAAGGGTGCTTCACACTCCAAGGCCATTGAGGTCGCCAGCCTCGCCCAGCCATCGCCACCACGGGGTCCATCGCCCCAGCGACTGACCTCGCCCAGCCGTCGTCGCGAGGCGCGTCCGGCCGGCCTCTAACCCAGCCGCCGTTGTGGGGCCATCACGCTGCTCCCTTGGGTGAAGCAGTGGCCATAGGAAGAAGATGATATCCATTTGACTACGACATGTGGGATCCAGTAAACGTGATGCTAACAAGGTTAAAAAGACATACATTCCATCTCTCCCCAATCCCTCATACCAAACAAAAATTGGAATGACCCCATCCCTTCGATCAAACACTGAGATGGAGCCATCCAATCCCAAAAACCAGAGATGGAACCATCCCATCATGCTTCGTCCTCAAACCAAACGCTACCTAAGGTGAGCTTTGGCTGAAACATCAAGGGCCTTCCTCCCTCTCACAAGCAAGGTGGTGGCCACTCCACAGCTCAGAGGGTCTCACAAGACTACAAGTCCCACACTCACAAGCTTTCATGCGCACAAGCACAGATGGCTAGAGATTCACAAATCTCACTACAACACCTGGTCACAACCAAGAGCTATGCACTAAGTAAGGCCTAAGCAAGAGCTTAAGGTACTAATTATGCCTAAGTATGCACTGTTAGCTGTCTTTGGAGATCTCAAATGTGTGTCTTAACACTAGAATGAACTTAGGACTCACCAACCATGTGGTGGAGGCCAGGCAAGGGGGTATAAATAGTCCAAACTTTCAGACTAGATGTCGGGAGAAAGTTGTGGGTTGCAAACTGTTCTCACCGGACCGTCGGGTGTACGCACTAGACCGTCCTGTCCGGGAGGTGAACAAGAGGATGGGCAGCCCTCGTCTTTGAAAACCAACCCACCATTCAAACAAGCTTTTTCTTTCCTTTGGCTTGCTTCTTAGTACTTAGGAAGAGGGCGCCGAGGCACGGAGCGATGAGTATAGCCCATTAGGATATGTGTATGCCATCGGACCGTCCAGTGTGTACACCAAAACTAGCCGTTGGAGTCGACCATTGGATCTTCAACTTGACCTTTGCGAGCACCGGACCGTCTAGTGCGTGTAATCACCTGAGGTGTTCGATTATTGCTTCTTCGGTCCGAAACGTCCGCTGTGTTCACCAGACCATCTGGTGTGTACCACCAAACTGCCATGTCAGGACTTCAAGGCCTTCATCCTTGATGTCTTAGGTCTTCTCTCGTGCTCTTTAATCTCTCCTTTGATGTGTTTATTCCCCAAGTCATGTCTTGCACCCTGGAACTTAAACAAAATATGCTTGCACACACATTAGTTCCAAATAGTATATGTTGTCATTTCAACTACCAAATATTAGGAAACTAAGCACGAGGCTTAGGGTCCATTTTACTTACAGCATGCATGAATGTGATAATAGGTGATCAAGTGTGAGCGTAAAGAGGAATCTGACCTGGGAGTATGTAGAGGCCTATGGTCAATTTGGACTTGCTGGGTTGCCCGTGAAATAAGAAGACAGTCGATAAAACAGAAGACAGATCGGCGGCCGCTATTTTTGTTGGGGTTTGGAATTTTGGAGAAATCCTGGTAGGGATGCATGTACTCAGCATATTGTAAAAGCATCTTTGCAATAAAGATCAAGATTTATCAATTGATGTGTTGCTAATCTCAATATGTTCTCTTTGCTTGGTAGCAATCTGGCGGCTTCCCGCGACAACACCTAGCTTCACTAGCACATCTCCCAAGTTCACTTTACAAGAGGAGTGAAAAAATGACTGGGAGGAATAATGTTGCTACGATGAATGAACACTGTGTGGGGCATGTTCACTTTACAAGAGGAGTGAAAAAATGACTGGGAGGAATAATGTTGCTATGATGAATGAACACTGTGTGGGGTGTGGGGAACCGCAGATGGCAATGTAATCATTTAATGCATGTCACATAAGCTTTTTTATGATGTTGCAAGCGAGTTAACAGGGGAGAGAAAAAATATATTGAGGAATACACCACTTGTGCATGAAAATGATTGACTTTTTCTGACAAAAACTATAGGGGTTCGCCGCATAAAACAATTGGAACTTGAGGGTATGTATAGAGATTAAAACCGTGTACAAGTTTTGGACCTATTGTAGTAGATACAACATATGCAACAATTAATTTTTTTTCTGCAAACCATATGTGCAGTTAATTAACACGATGCTGCAAAAACAATGCAGCTTACACCAGATATGTTATACTACCTCCGGACTTGAATGTTAATCACCAATCAGCTCATTTTTTAGCTATGGAGCGTCCGAAAAAAACAAAGGTAGTATATATCTGTCATATGGTTTACTTGAATTTATATGACACAACAGGTTTGAAAAGAGTGGAATGGTACCATAAAGTGGACATCTAGTGGATATATAATTTCACAATGTGCCCAAAAACAATGAAGCATGCAAGTGCATTCATTAACTATTACTCCGCAATTCTCAAGCTCTGGTTTTCAATTCGGCTGTACGTGCAGACCACAACCCAATGATAGTAAGTTGAGCAATCACACTGGAGGCACGTAGATATATGCCCGGCCACCTACAAGAATCTACTAGGACTGTCTATATAGTGCTAGTAAAAAAAAGAAAAGCATGCTGGTTGGATCTAAAGCGTATGCGTAGCAAATAACTAATGCATTCCATGTTCTGTGGTCCAAATCGAAACAAACAAAGGTGTTGCTTTATTTGCACTGCTCAAGTCAACACTAGCATGAACGGTGCATAGCAAAAAAAAGGGTGTATACATAGTTGTTTATCTCGTGATATTGTCCCAGAAGGAATCTTTGAGACCAAGCGATCCAGTTTTTTAATTGTAAAATCCTATAGGGACAGTAAAGATCCGGCTTATTGTCATATTATAGAATGTATGTACTCACTCTGATTCAATATAGCATTAGATACTGTTTAGTAGGGATGAAAATGATCGAGAACGGCCATATGACTAGATCATTTTCTCTTTATTATTTTTCATATGAAATAAAAAACAACACAATTATCGGAAACGCCAGTGGCATTAGTATTTCATTAATATCGAAAACAAAACTATCCACTCAAAAGAACATCGACAATGATTGAATCACAAAATAAATACTTAAAGTATGATAATCACATCAAACTATACAACATAAAACTGGCTATATAACTTGACCCATCACATAGCATAAGTAATAGCTATTAAGACATTTCAATACAAATCATGCTCACAATCATTGTAAGATGAGACGTTGATGAGGTAGGGGCGGCCAAAGTTGACATGGGAGGAGGCAATCAAAAGGTATTTAAAAGAATCGGATATTTTGATGGAGTTATATTTGAATAAAAGTGCTTGGAAAGAAGTATTCTCATGTGCTTGAACCATAATTAGGCTTTTTAAACAAAAACAGCAACAACGACAACAACCCTTCACTTCCCCTCTTTTTCCTCCTACGACAACTCATGTTGAGTTTCCTCCTTCTCCCTCTTTCCCCTGAATCGTAATTAGGCTTTATATACTTGTAACTAAGCACCATTCCTTCATAATAAAGAAATCAAAGCAATTCTTGCCAAAACAAGGTGAATAAGACGATGAACTTCAAGACACGAAATAACACCAAAAAACAAGCACACAGAGGTAAGTATTTTATATTCGAGGTTTAGGTCACATAACAAAGGTGCCCTACTTCTCCGTTGAGGCACCCACAAAGATCCAGGTCTCTTCCAACCTAATACTTCCCTCACCAACACAAAGAGCAATGATGATGTCCCTTACTAACATTGCTTAAAGCAGGTGTCACAAAATCCTCAGAGCACCCACACGAGCTGAGTGATGCAATAGGTGATGCCTAGATGCCTAGATATCTAGGAGCATGAAGGGCGCTTGAAATGCCATCGAACCTTGTGAGGTACAAGAGAGAGGTTTAATATGAAGCTCTTGAATACTCTCAAGGACTCACCAACACTTACTCACAATCAGGGGAGCATATGAGCTCAATAGATTGGAGAGGGAGATAAGGGAGTGAATGCCACATGCACTTGGGGGCTTTGTCTTAGATTTGATGCACAAAGCGGGAGTAAGAGAGGTGGGGGAGAGGGTATAAATACCCTACACCCCTGGCTAGGCATTGTTTTTTTTTTTTTGAGAAACACAGTATAGACGCAGGCACTCACACACGTACGCACGCTCACCCCTATGAACGTACGCACGCACACCCTACCCCTATGAGCACCTCCGAAAGTCTAGGCCAGCATATCTTGAGATCGATGAAGTCACCACGGGCACCTCACTGTCGACGGGAACGTCGTCTACCACTGAATGAACAAAGCCGTTAAATCCTAAAATAATTCGCTCCCAGCAGGAGTTAAACACAGGACCTCAGATACCGCTCGAGCTGCTGCAACCACTGGGCTACAGGCCCTTTGGTGGCTAGGCATTGTTGTGCAGACAAGTGGCTCATGAGTTGAACCAATGGCTCAAACCGATGGAGATAGCAGAAAGGCAGACTAGTGCTAGAGCGGTTGACTGGTTGCACCATATAGGCCTTTTGAGCTTGATGGCACTTGAAACACTACCTTTTTTACCCCACTTCATAGTATGGGTTTTTTCTAAACTCAAGATTAAATTGCTAAATCCGATGATGTTTGGTCTTGAGGCAAAACAAACAATGACACATTCTCTTTAAATAAAGAGTAAAATGCACTGTTGGTCCATTAACTTTTTGCATTGTGTCGGTTAGCTCCATCAACTCTTGAAATGCATTTGTAGGTTCATCAACTTTCAAATCATTTAATAATTTTTTCCATTTAGCCCTTGAATTTTTCTTTCTTCTCCCACCTAGGTCCCTTCTCTGCACGATGACCGACGTGAGGCTCCCTCTGCACGGAGCCTTAGCGCGGCGTGTGTGCGCGGGCCATTGGGGCGCTTGGCGCAGAGGCGCAGGCACGGTGCGCACGGCGCCGGGCCACCGAGACGCGGGGGCGCCGGAGAGTGGCGCTGCCTGGCGCTTGCCTGCCTGGGCGCGGGCACGACGCGCTGGGCCGCCGGGCGCGGCGCGCTGGGCATCGGGGCGCGGGGATACAGGAGCACAGGATGCCGGAGCACGGGCGCTGCATGCGGGTCCGACGGGGCCGTCAGACCACGGGCATGGCGTGGCCAGGGCACGGGGACGCCGGATTGCGGGGCCACTCGAGCGGGGGCGTGGGGGTGCTCGGGCGCGGGGCACGGGGCTGTCGGAGCGCAGCGACCGGCGCCTCCCTGGTGAGCTCCCAGCCTCCCACACACTACTGCTGATGCGCCTGTGGCCACGAGTCCACGACCCACCGTAGGTATGACGGCGGCAGCATGCGCGACAGTGTGGGTGACGAGGAAGGCCATGCATGCCAGCATGCGAGCTCGCCGCCGTGGTCCGCGCACGCGTTGAGCAGCGCCGCAACACCGCCGTGCGCCGCAATGGCCCACACATTGTTCTAGTTCTCCTTGAGCTTGCAGAGCACCCACGCCACATGCTCCTTGGCCGTCCCACCGCCGACGCCCGCGTTGAGGACGCGGACCAAGGGTGCGATGGCGCCGACGACGACCATGCGGCCCTTTCGTGCGTCGGAACCGGCTAGGCAAAAGTACAGATAACACCCTCAACTTCACCCCCTTGATATATAACCCCACAAACAAAAAATGGCATGAAATAGACCCGAAACTATCAAATACCGCGTAAATCACCCACTAGGGTGGTTTTGAAGCCTGATTTGCTGATGTGGAAACCGGATTTGCTGATTGGGCAGGTTGTTTTGGTCCAAAGCTGTCCACCGTGGCCTAGGCCCGCATGTCAGCGCCTGGCCCCCGTCCCGTTGCCCAGCTCTGCTCCGGTGCTCCCTGCCCGTGCCGCCCCTCCCCGCCGCAACTCCTTGCCCTTGCCGCCCTTCCCTGCCACCCGCAGCTCTGCTCCGCCCCTCCTCGCCCGCTGCAACCTCCGCTTCCGGGCTCCTTGCCACCCGCTTTGCCTCCCTCAACTCGTAGTCCGCTGCCGTGCCATGGATGCCACCACCAAGCTCCTCCGCGACTGCCTCGCACCAACACCGCGCATTGGCACCCCTCTGCCTCGCGCCACTGACGAGCGCTCGCGCCGCCCATGCCAGCACTGTGACCGCCGCGTGAATGCCTCGCCACTGCCATGGTTGCGGCTCGTGCCTCATTCCTCCACTCCTCTCACCAAGGCACCCATCAGCATTGCCTCCCACCCTTTCCATCGCCGGATCCATGAGCACTACCGCCGTCGCACCACGAGCCACGGCCATGGCGGTGTCGGGGCATTCGTGCGGCGGTCGTGTTGGTGGCGCAGCGTGGTGGTGGCGGCGAGTGTGTGTTAGTGCCGTGAGGTGGAGGGGTGCGAACGCGCAGCGTTGGTGCGAGCCAGTTGCGGTGGAACTTGGTGGTGGCATCCATGGCATAGTGGTGCGAGTTGAGGGAGGCGAAGCGGGAGGCTGCGGCGGGCGGGAAAGGGCAGAGCGGATGACTGGCGGGGAAGGGCGGTGCGGGCAGGGAGCGGCAGCGTGGGCAGGGAGCATTGGAGTGGCGTTGGCTAACAAGGATGGGGGCCAGGCGCCGACATGCTATTGTCGCCTAAATCTGCTCGGGTTCAGACAAGCGCCACGCATGGGATTCGGGAAGTACGTTGCCGTTGCGGTTGACTCTCCAAGCGGATCCGAGGGGGTTCGGGGCATGCCACCCAGCTTAACCTTCCAGCCAGGGAGGTTTGCGGTGGTCGAAGGATCATCCTGCAGATACAAAGACGAGCAAACGGCCGTAAAATCCTAGCCGATCGCATAGATTGGCATAATTCCTCCGAATTGATCGTCTTATACGGGCCGATCGCCTCCTTGCTTCCTGTCGGGAGAATTCATCGGCAAAGCAAAAACAAGGAGGCAAAAGAAAACAACCCTACTTAAAGCATGATCTAAAAGATGCGACTCCCCTAGGTTGACATCCACTACGCACATAACCAGATAAATCTAACCATACGTGCAACATAGATCGAAACCCCCAAGGGGGTTCACCTAGGCAAGAAGATACAATCTAGAACATGTGAAGCAGGGTACCAAGCATATATTGATCTCTCGAACTACCGCGTGCACATATTGCGGCGCCATGTCGTGGAATGTAGCAGCCGAACAAGCTATATACGCTTGGCTACATGAAACCGATCTATAGCGTGAAGCGTCAACAAAATAGCAGATCAATAACATGCAAGATAACTAGCGAGTCTCGCAACTTGTGAAGCTTATGTGATGCCCTAGGCATCTCCCGAGCTTTATCATGTGCATACTTTGTTTAATTACTACTCATAAGCATCATCTCATCTCATGGTAGTGTACATTTGAATCATATGAACAAACATGATGAAAATAGCTTAGTGATATACTCAGTTTTGCAAAAATGACGCTATAAGTGTGAGCGTAACTTAAATCCTATGGAGTTTTAGGTGAAACTTTTTATACCAAACTTGTAGGTCTTGAAGTGGTAAACAACTTTGTCAATTAGAGCTTGGGTGGAAAATGGGTGTAACTTAGTGTAAAGGGACTTTTGGTGTCAGCAAACAAACACACTCCAAATCTGAAATATTTAGAATTCTTCATTTTTCTATATCCTACAGTCCTTTTCATGCAAAGGTCCAATTGAGAAGGTTGTAGTACATGAAATTTTTAACAGATTTGTCAAAAAGGCTTTTGGGAGAAAATTGTTAGAAATAGGACATTTGAATTATCTAAGGAAAACAGTTCTCAGTCCAAACTGAGGGCTGATAGTTAAATTCAAATTTAAATCAAATTTAGATCCAGAATTTGAACTTGGTGCTTTTGACAAAGTTGTAGATCTCAAAGGGTAAAACATTTCATTAAATTGGGTCCTTTTCAAACTCGGCCCTTAAATTGGTCAAATTGGCAAAATTCAGAAACCTGGTTAGTGGTCAAACCCCATTTTTCTTTTTCGGGATTTTCTTTTTCTCATGAGCCTATGACAAGTGGGTCCCACCTGGCAGGGCTGCGGGTTCCCGCCCGACACCCGCGGCTGCGGGCCCCACCGGCTCTCCCGCTCCACGCACCCAGTCCACGCGCCTTCTTCTTCATTCCCGGCCTTGGCCCCACCTGTCAGCCTCACCGGTCCATGGACTCAGCCCACCCGCGCGCCTCTCTCCTCCCTCCCCGCCCGGCCGCGCCCACGTGGCGCCGGTCTTCTGGGCGCCGTGGCCACGCGCCGGCCTCCCCGACCGCCGTGGCCACGCGCTGCTACCGCTCGCCGACAGCGTGCTCGGCGCGCCTTCAAGGCGGGGGCGAGGCCCCGACCTCCTTTCCTCGAGCCCCATGCCCGGCAGTGCGCGCCCGCCATTGGAGCCGAGCTCGGAGCTCGAGCTCGCGCCTTCCCCTCCGCCGCTCCCCAAGCCTCCCCACCTCCACCGCTGCGTTCGCCTCGACCCCGCGCACCTGGCGCTCGAGTCCCCGTCGCCATTCCCCGCCCAGACGCCGAGATCCGACCTCGCCTCGACGTCGCGCCGCGCCGGTTCACCCTCGGTTCACCTCCGCCGCCCGCCTCGACCACGCCGTCTCCGCCGTCACCGCCACCTCGAGGTAGAAGCCCCGCATGGGGAACACTATCCCCGACCCGCGTCGCGGCCGCGGCGAGCTCCGGCTCGCCGGCGCGCACGCTTCTTCCCGCGCGGCCGCGGGCGTCGCGAGGAAGAAGAAGGGGGCTGGGGAAATTTTAGATCCGGCCCGTGCTTTTTCCACATTCACAAATCGGTCCACCGCACTGTGCACTGAGTCTTGTAGATCTTACATATTAGCCCTCAGAAGCTACGGTTAATTGTGTATAGGTCCTGGATATGTAGATTTTCGTTTTAAAATACATTTAAAACTGCTGAAACTTTGGAAATTCGTAGTAAATTCAATAAAAATCAGAAAAATACAAACTTTGTTGCAGTGTACCTTGGTGGTATAGAAAGTTCCCTCTTGTGCCTTTCTTGTCCTAATGAGTAGAATGCGCTACGTTTCACCACATCTTACTCTTTGAAAACATGTTAACTTGGAATTTTATATGTGGACACAGTCCCTGTCAAATAAAATGAATGTGTCTCTCAAAAACGCATCCGATGATACTTCTTTCAATCAAAAGACCCTGCCTTATTCAATTTCCGACTGTGTACACTTTGCTTTCATTATTTGGATAAATCAGGTACTTACCATGTTTCAAATATTAGTATCAAAGTCAGGAAATGACTCCATTCCTTTGCTTCAATCACAGTCACTTGCTCACCGACCACATTCTCTTCATGGTTTGTTCATTCGCTCTCTTATATGGCACGACTCGCCGAGTATCTTAGAGAGGCCACCCTAGCCTAATAGATAACGCTCTGTGACTACTTGTGTTAAAGAGGCACTAACCATTCACAAGCTAGTTGACAAAGCCAACGAGTGAAAAATTGGGATATTACCATGTGCATTTGAAAAGGCACGAACCACGATGCCATACTCCTTACAATACGCGATAGGTAACACACCCGTACCTCACACAAATCTCGGGACGAGATTTCTTTAAGGGGGGTGGGTTGTGATGCCTCCGGCATCTCAAAGGCCCTAATTCATATTTTGATTTAAGGTATTGATTTCTTATAACTAAATCATGTTTAAAGATGGAAAGAACTAAGGTGGAGAAATCACAAGTCGAAAATTTTCTACTCAAATGTACAAAACCTCACGTTGTTTAGGTGTTTAGTCCAAAAACCAAAGGTTTTCATGAGAAACCCCAAGTACAAAAGTTTTAGTTCTTGTTATATAGACCAAATTTCCTTTTGGTCCAAGTTAAAAATGTTGAATTAGAAGCTTCAAAAGGCCAAGTCAAATCAGGTCAAACTTAGTCCACACTTAAACTCCCAAATCTGCGTTTCAATCTTTCCTCAAACTTCGTTCTGAAATTACTTTTGTTTTCGCTATAGAACTTCAAAATCTACCTGACTAGGAAATGAAATTAAACTTATCACCTTTCAAATGAACCTAATATCAAAGTTATTGGACTCCGTTTTGATACTTCAAAAGTTGGAAACAGAAAGACCATACATAAATTGAAATTGCAGTTTTGCAAAACCAGGTTTGGGAATGCCAATACCATTGACGTTCAACGTAGTAACTACTTAAACACTCTGGATTTAATACTCATGTTTTTGGAATACTACATGTTTGAACTGAGTTGTTACCTTACTGTAATTTACGATTATGTTGGTGATTATACAGATGATGAAAACTTGATACTTATGATACACACAACACTGTTTAAAACCAAAGGCTAAGGATCCACATGCTAGTAAGCAAGCTTTGCGTCAGCCGTAAGCCAATCCATTAAGCCCAACTGAGTAATTAGTACTCAGGGTTTGCCCCCACCTTTTGAGAACAGGTACCGGCGACATCTGGACAACTGCTTGGAGGAGGGTAGTGCCGGTGGGCTCGGTGCTGCTCGCCTCGATCGTCGTTGCATGAAGACTAATAAAGTATTTTGTTTCCGCGGTGAGATGTTTTTGAATTCGCTTCCGCTATTTGATTCAAACCTGCCTATTGTATGGCATTATGTTGAAACCTATATCTTATTTCGAACTGCTTTGTAAAATAAGTGTATAAATGCTATATTTAACTGCCTGAGATGATGTATCTGTTGTGGCTCCACTGTGGGCTGGATGTGTATGATGTCGGTTCCTCTGGGAAAAAGGTAATATCGGGAGTCGAATGACTCTCGACGGACGACCGGGTTTAGTTCGGTCTAATCGCACTGCAAGCCAGAGGTGGTAGGTGTGCTTAGTCCGGATTAAATCGGCGGTTCCGCCACAATAACTTTATTCCACAAGTCATGATTCCTTGCATCGTACTCGCATCATGAAGGAAACATTGCACTAATACATGCTCCCATTGCACTATGTCATGCATATAGACCCCGCGAGTGAAGGACGACCACCGGAGCAACCAATCGTAGAGGAGCCCGAGGAGGAGCTGCACCAAGAGCCAGAGGACCAACAGCAGGGGCCCAACTCCGCTCAGGAGGCAGCTACTGACCCTAACGAGGAAGGTAGGCAGGACCATACTTAACCCAGCAAACGAATTATACTTGATTGATTACGCATATGTATCAGGAGTTGCTTGGAACCAATTGCATTAGACTCCCTGGCCGCCCTGGCCCTAGCACCTATACATAGAGTTCGTAGGGCGAGTATGCCTAGAAATTGCTAGGTACGAGTAGACACGAGTGTGTGAACTCGTCGTGCAGGTGTTTTCAAAGTTACAAAAGCTTACATTTACATCAATTATTGTTGTTACTCATGAACTAAATGGAGACCGGGCGGAGATTTATTTCAGTATATACTTTTCGTAAGGTTGCACTTTGGACTCTGCCCGAGTCGCATAAGGCCCGTCCGCTGTTCGCTTGCTGTTCGGCATAACATTGCTAGAGTGCTTATCCGGGATATGGGACCGGTAAAGTCTTACCTGGGTTTGTCCGAAGTTTTCGAGGCTCCGCCCATCCACTTGCTGGAGGCCGATGGGCCCGGGGGCGCTTGTACTCGAGGGAGGGCTGACCCAGAGAATTGTGGTATTGCTCCTGAGGGGTCACAACCCGGGGGTTAGGTGGGGGCGCTTTGAATCTTGGGACAAGACAGGTGGAGATCGGGGCTATATGTGGGAACGCGATGGCTAGTAAGCATATACCCCTGGCATGATAGTTATTCCCGGGAATTAAAATCGATTCGAATCGCTGATGCCCACCAGGTGTGGGAATGCTGATAATGCACACGGGCAACGTAGTAACTACTTAAACTCTCGGTATTTAATACTCATGGTTTTTGGAATACCACATGACTGAATTGAACTGTTTACCTTACTGCAAGTTACAGTTATGTTGAAGGTTATACAAATAATGAAAACTTGCTATTTATGTTACACATGTTACTGTTTAAAACTAAAGGCTAAGGATCCACTTGCTAGTAAGCCGCTTCGCGTCAGCCGTAAGCCAAATCCATTAAGACCTATTGAGTAATTAGTACTCAGGGTTTGCCCCCATATTTTGAGCACAGGTATGGAATTTATGGTCTGCACTTGTGTTGGAGGCGGAGCATGCCCTCATTTAGGATGAAACGACATGAGTGGCACAAGGGCAACATCGGTGGGCTCGATGTTGTTACCTCTAATGCAAATCTTTTACTACTATCTTATAACTTATAATTCGGCTGCGAGAAACTTTCGAACTTGCTATCTTATAACACTATGTTGGACTAGTATTTTATTTAAGAACCGGTTTGTAACTAAGTCTAATATTATGCTATTCAACTGTCTGTGATGATGTATCTGTTGTGGCTCCATCGTGGGTCAGATGTGTATGATGTCGGTTCCTCTGGGAAAAGGTAATATCGGGCGTCAAATGACTCTCGACGGACGACCGGGTTTAGTTTGGCCTAATCACATTACAAGCCAGAGGAGGCAAATGTGCTTAGTCCGGATTAAATCGGCGGTTCCGCCACAGCTTAGTACAAGATTCACCGAGGTAAACGCAAGACACCAAGCAGCCCTAACACAATCTACTAAAGAAAACATTAAAGCATATCGATGTCATGTGGGATAACTAGCAAACATTGCCATCAAAAACGCTTCAGTACAAGGTCCACCATTGCTCCAATAAACGCTTCGCTGCACTAGCCGACCTAGATGAACCTGCTAGGACAGCATGACGCTTACATGAAGAGAATAAGCCTGGGAGCCAGGGTGGAGATGCGCCGAGAATTGATGAATGAAGTACGAGCTGCTTGGGAGCGTAATACTGTCGCTAGTTTATTCATGAATAGAAGATACATATCTATAGTCCGGAGACTTAGCCCTCAAGGCAAACCCTTTCCTAGGTAGACTCAAACTCTTTCCTAATTAAAAGATTGCAACTCAACTAAGACTCTATGACTTGATAATGTGATCTGGACTCTCCCTCTTGTCAATCCAGATCCTCCTAAAGCTTGCAAATATCAGCCGAAACTTACCATATAATCTTAGCAGATTCTGGTCGTCCTATTATTTTGGCAATTCCTGTCGAATCCGAACATATTTGGATGTGATTCCAATTGCATTGGAAAGTTTATCTCCTTAGTTTTCCATCCATATGTAGAATGCCTCAAACGGAGTCCGTATGTGGCCTGGGCGTCCATTTTTGTGCACCCTACTCCTGCAGTCCGAACCAACCTCATGAATAAACTGGGTTTCGACGTGGATTAGGCTTATAACTCCATCTTGGCTTGGGCCTTGGGCGCATAATTATCATCATATTTGGCCAAACTTATGATATAGGTCTGGCCAAGTGGATTCCTTCACCATGGGTTCTTCTGACATTTTGTCCTACTAGTCCTAGTCAAATTTTGGTGATAACACATGCCCCCCAAGTTTGGCCAAATATATCAGAAGTTTCTTTTGCGTCAACTGCAAACCGTCCAAGAAGGATCAACTCTTCGGCTTGTCTTCTCATGCTTCTGATTTTGCCTCCTGAGCCGATGGATTGGCCCTTCATCAGTTGGCACTGTCGATCTTCAACTTGAATCCTCAGGCATCATGATGATTTTTTTATATGGCCGATTGCTTGAACCGGCCTCATTCCTTCATTGACCCATCCTAATGTTGTTGGAGATCAGTCATGAGCCTTCTATTTTGAGGTTATTGCTAACTTGCGTGATCGCTCTTGTGCTTCATCGGTTTAATATTTTTGTAACCAATTGCTTGATTCGGCTTTGACCTTCCTCTTCGCACCGAGATTGGCCGATGACTTATATGATTCTTGGATGGTAGTCATGTCACTTGTAGTACTTCTTGCTCTTCAGTCATTCAGTCGATGGCAGTTCCTCTGATGGGTATCAGCCAACCGTGATCGAATGATTGGCCGAACATGCATATTGGCCTCCACTTGTTGACGCAAAAAAGTTGACAAAAACATCTATTTGTTGGCAGGATAGCTTAGTCGATCCTACTTGGAAAGAATAAGAACGCGGATTTTGTGGATCACCTGCAAAACATTTGGTTGCTGAGACCAGCAATGCAGAAAAACTATGAATCGGCTAAAAGCCGATGGATCATATCTAGTTTTGCAAAAAGTCGATATAATCCAAACTAACAACGAGGATAAAACTTTCTCTCCCACAAAATATGCTATGTCATGTGTGGCGGAACCACTGATTTAATCCGGACTAAGCACATCTGCCACCTCTGGCTCGCAATGTGTTTAGGCCAAACAAAACCCGGTCGTCCATCGAGAGTCAATTGACCCTCGATATTACCATTTCCCTGAGGAACCGACATCATACACATCTGACCCACGATAGAGCCACAACAGATACATCATCACAGGCAGTTGAATAGCATAATAATAGACGACTTAGTTACAAACCGGTTTTGAATAAAGTACAAGTCCAACAAAGTGTTATAAAGTAGCAAGTTCAAAAGTTTCTCGCAGCGGAATGATAAGTTCAGAGGTCACCATGATATCATCAAAAGGATTTGCATTAGTGGTAACAACATCGAGCCCACCGATGTTGCCCTTGTGCCACTCATGCCGTTTCATCCTAAGTGAGGACACGCGTCACCTCCAACACAAGTGCAGACCATGAACTCCATACCTGCGCTCAAAATATGGGGGCAAACCCTGAGTACTAATTACTCAGTAGGTCTTAATGGATTTGGCTTACGACTGACGCGAAGCGGCTTACTAGCAAGTGGATCCTTAGCCTTTGGTTTTAAACAATATCATGTGTAACATAAGTAACAGTTTTCATCGTTTGTATGACCACCAACATAATTGTAAATTGCAGTAAGGTAAACAGTTCAATTCAAACATGTGGTATTCCAAAAATCCAGAGTATTAAATCTAGAGTGTTCAAGTAGTTACTACGTTGAACGTCAAAGGTATTGGCATTCCCACACCTGGTGGGCATCAGCGATTCGAATCGATTTTAATTCCCGGGAATAACTATCATGCCAGGGGTATATGCTTACTGGCCATCGCGTTCCCACATATAGCCCCGATCTCCACCTGTCTTGTCCCAAGATTCAAAGCGCCCCCACCTAACCCCCGGGTTGTGCCCCCTCAGGAGCGATACCACAGTGCCCTGGGTCAGCCCTCCCTCGAGTACAAGCGCCCCCGGGCCCATCGGCCTCCAGCAAGTGGATGGGCGGAGCCTCGAAAACTTCGGACAAACCCAGGTAAGACTTTACCGGTCCCATTCTCCGGATAAGCACTCTAACAATGTTATGCCGACCAATAGGCGAACAGCGGACGGGCCTTAGACTCGGGTGGAGTCCATAGTGCAACATTAAGAAAAGTAAATATCGAAATAAATCTCCGCCCGGTCTCCAATTAAATCATGATCAACAGTATTACTTGACGTAAAAGTAAGTTATTGTAACTTTGAAAGCACCTACGCGACGTGTCCACACACTCGTGTCTACTCGTACCTAGCAATTTCTAGGCATACTCATCCTACGAACTCTATGTATAGGTGCTAGGACCAGGGCGGCCAGGGAGTCTAATGCAACTGGTTCCAATCAACTCCTAATGCATATGCGTAATCACCAAGTATAATTTGTTTGCTGGGTTAAGTATGGTCCTGCCTACCTTCCTCGTTAGGGTCAGTAGCTTCTTCCGGAGCGTAGTCGTGTCCCTGCTGCTGGTCCTTCAGCTCCTGGTGCAGCTGCTCCTCTGGCTCCTCTACGATTGGTTGGTCCGGCGGTTGTCCTTCGCTCGCGGAATCTATATGCATGACATAGTGCAATTGGAGCATGTATTAGTGCAATGCTTGCTTCGTGATGCGAGTGCAATGCAAGAAATCATGGTTTATGGAATAACATTATGCATTTTCGTGATGAAACTTGTTTAGCGTTAAGAAATCGTACAAGCCATCGCCTATGATAACTTAGCTTGTCACACATAACCACGTGGGGGTGTGTGACGGGGTAGCACCGATTCATGCGAAATGGCCGAGCTCACTTAAACAACTCTTTTCCACCTAGCTAGCTTAACATTTCTATCACGCATTTCTAAAACAGTAGCGAAGACCTACATTGCATCCCAACTTAGTGGCTAAGGGCTACATACTCCTAAGTTTCCAAATGTGATTCATGGTGGCACTTATTAATATACTAGTCTCACATTTCCTATTCTTTTCTTAAATAAGCATTATATCTACCATTTTCAAAATAGAGTCAAACCTTACATGCATGGCCTCACGTTTTCAGCGATGAGCTACTTACATCATCTAGAACCTAAATAAATACGACAAAACCCCCTATAGCTTACTTTTATCTAGAACTCTTTTCCTTTGCTAATTATATGCTTAATTACTAGGCAAGGGTAAAATAGTAAATAAACGGTAAGCATTTAGGCTATCAAATTCTTATACTAAGCTTAGGTATGCTAGCAAAGCTGCTGCCCAAATTTCAGAATTTTTGACCCTCATTTAAACCACATTTTCTATTTATTAATTTAAACATGCATAAACTTATTAATTTCAAAACACTAACCATACTTGACATGCGCAGCACCTCATTTCAACAGTGAGCTACCTACACCACAGGGAGCACAAATAAAATGGGTAAAACCATTTAGAGCATAATCTTTATATGGTTATCATTTCCTCATTTATTTTTATGCTAAAAACACATGCAGGGGCAAAATAGTAATTAAACAGTGAACATTTGAGCTACCAAAAATCATAGTGAGCCTACATACCCTAACAACACTGCTGTCCAAGTTTGGCAATTTTTGGAGACCACTTAGTCCACATTTCTTAATTTCATTGATTTATCAAGCATGCACAATAACAGGGGCAAAATGGTCTTTTCACACCCAACCATCATATTCATTCTATAGATCTACTTAATAGGAGTACACTGCAATAAAGTTTGTATTTTTCTGATTTTTATCAGATTTATTACGAATTTCCAAAGTTTCAGCCGAATTAATAATCATTTTATTCAAAAACCACAGATCTAAGGACCTATAATTAATTAAACGTATATTTCAGGGGCTAGCGTGTAAGTGTTACAAGACTCAGTATACAACGCCTTAGGATCTAAATCTAAAACTACCAGATCTCGAGGGCTAAACCGCAAATGAGCCATCTCCCTCCCCTGGTCGTCTTCAACCTCGCGACACGGAGGGGAGCGGCGACGGCGCGCGGCCGGAACCGGCATGCCGGAGCCCCTAAGCGCACTGGCGGAGGCGGGAGAAGGAGAGAGAAGGGTGGGGACCTTACCCCCACAACCGGTTTCGACGGGGAGGGCTCGGAGGAGGCCCGCGACGGTGAGCAGGGGGCGGTGAACTCCGGCAACCAAATGCGAGGCGGTGGAGGGGCTATAGCCGATGAGGTCTAGGGGATTTGGCGGAGGGTGGAGTGGCACGGCCTGGCACGGTGGTTTGAGGGCGTGGGGATGGATGGAGGCAGGGGACCGAGCTCGCACAGAGCTTCCAATGGTGGTCGGCAATGGCGGCGACCGGTGGAGCGGAGGGGAAAACAGAGAGGGCTGGGCGGAGGGAAACATAGGGGCGGGGCGCATGAATGGGAGCTCGGGGAAGGAGGCCGGGGCTTCGTCCCCCCTTGAAGGCGAGCCGGGCACGCTGGCGGCGACCGAGGGCGGCGCGTGGCCACCGCGGCCAGGTGGCCGGTGCCGCGTGGGCGCGGTCGAGCGGGGAAGAAGAGAGAGGCACGCGGGTGAACGCGGTCCGTGGACCGTAGGTCGCTGACAGGTGGGGCCGGGGCGAAATAAAATGGAGATGGCCTATGGACCGGGTGCGGGATATTGTGGAGCTGTGGGACCCACCCGAGCACCGGCGCGGGCGACCCGACAGGTGGGGCCCGCTTGTCATAGAGACAGAGAAAAAGGGAATTTCAGGAAAAAAAAAAGAAAAGGCCATTTGACCAGCTGGAGACACGTTTTAAACTAGCCATTTTGAATGATTTAGGGGACGAATCTGGGAAAACTCCAAATACAAGAAACGTTCTAAATTTAATTCTCTACAACTTTGTTATAGACATCTATACCAAGTTCTGTGGAAAAATATAGGTTAAATTTGAATTGAATCAACTAACTCTAGTTTGACCATTTGAAACCCTCAGCTTAGAAATTATAAAAGTCTATTTTATGTGCTTTTTCATAAAGAGTGAGCTATACCAATGTTGCATAGAATCTCATGAACTACAACTTTGGTATTCAAGTTATGGTAAGATTTTGAATTTTGTTTCACAAAATTTTGAATTTACTAGTCAGGTCTGAGTTTGGCAAAATTCACAGTTTCACATAAAATGACCCAAAACTATGTTCAAACCTTTATGCATGTCATGACACAAAATACCAAAGTTATTCCTCATGAAATTGTCTACAAGTTTGGTATGTAAAGTTTTATAAAATTCACAACAGTATTAAAGTTACAACAGCAATGCAAACACAGTTTTTCCACAAACCGAGTTTAATTGCTTCAATTGACCTAACCTATGCATGCTCTCAAGATAAAATGCCCTTGAAATGATGTCATTAAGCTAATGATGTTAGTATAATGCACTTGAGATGCCAGGGGCATCACATCATGCAATAAGTGTAAGCGAAAGGTTCCAGGTATTTCTAAAAGCATTTACATGTGCTAGTATGTATATACAATGAGAGTTTAGTATAAAGACACTGCATAGAAAAGCTCTGAAGAATATATTTATATTGAAATATGAGCAAGCAGTTTTACGATTTATAAAATAAAAAGCATCACCACTTAGCTTAGCCAACTAGCACGATAAAGCATGATAAGCGGTAGCTAGCAAGTATCTACACAAGTGAGCTTTCGAAAACAAGGAACTTTAGCAAACTTGATTACTCGTGCCCTCCAGGTCTCGTTGGTAAAACATACTGAATTTGAATTTCAAGCAAGCCTTTCGTTACGTGCCAGGGGTTATTTGCATGTCAGGCCACTTTTTACCAACCAATGCTAAGCCTAGGTCCATAGAACCATCAGAAGCTTAAAGCAAGGTTTTGGTCATTCACAGTCTAATCCAAGTTCACGCCAAAGTACAAAAGCTTGCAGTCTCGAACTAGCTCAGTGAGACACATCAAACCCGCCTAGATCCTTTCATTTTAGTATACACATGGACATCATTTAAATTTTAATTCAATTCAGCACAATAATACCATGTAAGCATCGAGACTCGAACTGCATATTGATTCCAAAGTAAAGGACATAGCTACCAGGCATGTACAATATAGCAAAAGAAATCAGCCTATACATACTAATAGCCTGGTAAAGCAATGACCATGTTTCAGATTTTCAAGGGATAAAAGCCATGCTCAGCATAAGATATTCAACATATTCAAAAGAGCTTAACTACACACGGTCAAAGGCATCAACACCTCAAAGCACATACACAAAGCACAAGTAAAAGCTACTAAGCATACAAGAAAGCTAGTGCAAGTAGCAAGTGCATATACTACATGACAATGCAAGGGTGGGTTTGAGTATTACCAATTGAATAGGCTAGCGATGAGCCGATGGCTGACATCCCATCTGGTGTGTGCTTGCCTCGTTACAATATCATCACAACTATCGGCTACTGGGAAGCCGATCATCCATAACCTACATTAGACCAGTGAAGTATATAATGAAAACAACACATGCTGACCTTAGGATGAAGTCGATCCAAAATCCAATCAGCAGATTATAGTCCCAGAGAACTCTTCGAACGCTCTGTCGAGTGAATCGGAATGGCCGATGATGATGGCGTCGTAGAAGTACAGTGACTGAATCGACCGGCTGAGGTGAGTAATGCTCCAGCGCAAGAGCCGAAGACACTGACATCGGTGGTGTCGTAGGAGTGCCGATGGTCGGATCGATCGGTTGAGATGACGGATGCTCCGGCGTAGTAATCGAAGCAGCCAATGTCGTTGGCGCCATGGACGCTCCGGTATGACACCCGAAGCAGTCGATATCGATGATGTCGTGCACGCTCCAGTGCAACACCCGAAGCAGTCTATGTCAATGATGTCATAGATGCACCGGCGCGGCAGCCGATGTAGTCAATGTCGATGGTGCTGTAGAAACGCCGGTGGCCAGATCAATCAGCTACGGTGACGGACGCTCCAGCTCGAGAACCGAAGCGTCTGATGATGACTACATCAAAGGAGTGCCGGCAGCTGGATTAGCCTGTTGCAGTAATGACTCCAGATGCATGACGGTTTCATGGTCCTATTTCTTGTTTCTAAAAACCGATGGCTGAATATCGGCACTATTGTATGCACTGCACCCTCTTCATAATGCCCATGCCCCTCCGATGCTAAACGCATAGCCGATAGCATTGTGCCATCCGTTCTTCCATCTTTTATTTTCTTGAGGCAGCCTTCTATGCCCCCCAAGCATAGTCCATGGCATGACATCACCAGCTTCATAATCTTGAGGCAGGTCATAGTGCCTCCCGAGCGAGAGCACTTCTTCAGATGTGCTAAAAAAATACGTGCTCCACTGTCGGGCGACCACGTGGACCGGCCACGGCCTCTCCCATACAAACGCTGCTAGACCTTGCACCTATCAAGAGCCGATGGTCTCGATCGGCCATCTTATTGATGCTTGAGCGTTGCACGCATGCGTGGCGTCGTGGGAAGGATGGGTTGACATAATAAATATAAGCCGATACCTGACGTAGCAGGTTCTGGACGTCCCACTGTTTTATCAATTCCTGTCGACTCCGAGTGTATTTGGATGTGATTCTTGATGGGTTGGAAAGATTATCTGCTTAGCTTTCCATCCATACGTAGAACATCCAAAACGGAGTCCGTATGCGGCCTGGGCGTCCGTTTTTGTACGGACCATCTCTGCACTCCGAACTGGCTTCGCGAACAGATTGATCTTTATCGTGAGTTGGGCTCACGACTCAATCTTCACCTGGGTCTTGCTCGATGGGGCCATAGGTTGAGAGCTTGATGTAGTTATTGACGATGAAGATGGGAACACCGGTAACTAGATCGCCTAACGCGACAAACGCTTCGACGCGGGAGCCGAAGTAGCCGATGGTGATGCCGCCGTAGGAGCACCGGTGGTAGCTCTTCGGCCAGTCGAAACCGGTGCTTGACGGCGACGGCCTCGGCTGTGCGGGCGACGGCGCGCAGCGACGCGAGTGTCAAACGGTGCAGACGCCCGGCGAGAGCCCCTTGGCCAGCAGCAGCTTCACCTGGGAGGTCGCAAGTGGCCGACGGCGTAAACTGATCGGATGTCGCCAGCGGCACTCGTCTGCTGGGAGATGCACCTGCAGATGGCGATCAGCAGTGGAAGGGCACCAGCTCCTGTCGGTCGTCGCGGGAACGGATCTTGAAGTGAGCAAGAGTTTCGATGTCGGTCAGTGCCGTGCTTCTGGACATTTCTTCTGCTCCCACCTCCGCGTTCAGTATCCAGATACGTGCGGCCAAGCGCCCATGCATGATGGTGCACGCTGGTGGATTATCCCTCGCGCGGCTATGCCACCAGCCAATGCAGACACATGTACGTACAGAGTCAGTACACGATGCGGCTGTTACTTGGACCATTGCTCGGGGCGTTTGGATCAAATGTTTGCCATAGGAATTTCATGGGAAAGTGTTTCGTTTGTTTTGCTGATGTCATCTGCGGTTTGGATCAAAGGAATCGGTCTTTCCCTTCCGCTGGAACGGTTGCCTGTCCTTCGCAAAACGTAGGAACCAAAACATCCGCTCGGGCTCAATATTTTGGCGGAGGCCCTAGGCGAGCACTGCAGCCCCTGCAGGGACTGCGGTGGAGACCAGAACGAATAGGAAAACATTTTTTATTTGAGTTGACAGCAACTACTTAGGTTGTTGGATGTCTTGCTGGTGGGTCCGTGTTCTTGTAGGCCCACCAGCCAATGCATTTAATTGTTTTTCTGAGTAACAATTTATTTTGTTTTTTTATCTATTTATTTGATTCCTACAATCCAAACGTGGTACCATGTAGCATTCTTGCGTTTTTTTCATTTTTCTGTTTTCACACTTCAACCATCTTCCTTTCTTGTGTTTCCTACCATTTCTATATTTTACGTTCCTTTATACCAAACAGGGTGTTAATCTTGATTGCATAAGAACCCATTGCACCTCTTTTCAAAAGATCCGATTGCACTTCCTTTTAATAAAGAGCCGGTTGCACTTTCTTCTAACAAAGAGCCGATTGCAAACTAACCGATTATATATAATCAGCGGTTGATCATCTTCCACGCAGCTTTAGATTTTTCTTCCACCAAAGCTAATTTTTTTTGGGTGTACTTGTCATGGATCAGCTCTTTCTGTCCCCGAACAGAATAAAAATATTTTTAGCAGGCCGATCCTTCTCGTTGACTTGCCCCGTTATAAGCCGACGCTGTCGTAGATAATAAATTGGCTCTATCTGCCTCCCGAGCGGAATAAAATATTTTTACTTGAGTCGATTTTTTTGGTTGAGTTACAAAGATATACGTCGTTCTGACTTCTAATCAGGTAGAAGGTGGCGTCCCACTAGGCATGCCAATTTGTGTTGTCGCCTAAATCCGCTTGGGTTCGGATAAGCGACACACATGGGATCTGAGAAGTACGCTGCCGTTGCGGTCGACCCTCCAAGTGGATCTGAGGGGTTCGGGGCGTGCCACCCAGCTTAACCTTCCAGCCGGGGAGGTTTGCGATGGTCGGAGGATCGCCCTGCATATACAAAGACGAGCAAATAGACGTAAAATCCTAGCCAATCGCATAGATCGGCATAATTTCTCCGAGTTGATCAGCTTATACGGGCCGGTCGCCTCCTTGCTTCCTGTCGGGTGAATTCATCGGCAAAGCACAAACAATGGGACAAAAGGAAACAACCCTACTTAAAGCATGATCTAGAATATACGACTCCCCTCGCATAACCAGATAAATCTAACCATACGTGTAACATAGATCGGAACCCCAAGGGGGTTGCCTAGATCGGAACCCCAAGGGGGTTCACCTAGGCAAGAAGATAAAATATAGAACATGTAAAGCAGGGTGCCAAACGTATATCGATCTCTCAAACTGCCGCGTGCACATGTTGCGGCGCCATGTCATGGAATGTAGCAGCCGAACAAGCTATATACGCTTGGCTACATGAAACCGATCTGCAGCGTAAAGCGTCAACAAGATAGCAGATCGATAACATGGTGAGTCTTGCAACTTGCGAAGCTTAGTACTAGATTCACCGGAATAAACGCAAAACACCAAGCATCCCTAACACAATCTACTAAAGAAAACATTAAAGGATATCAATGTCACACGGGATAACTAGCAAATCTTGCCATAAAAACGCTTCAGTACGAGGTCCGTCATTGATCCAGTAAACGCTTCACTGCCCTAGCCGACCTGAATGAACCTGCTAGGGCAGCATGACGCTTACATGGAGAGAATAAACCTAGGAGCCAAGGTAGCGATGCGCCGAGAGTTGATGAACGAAGTACGAGCTGTTTGGGAGCATAATATTGTCACTAGGTCCGGAGACTTAGCTCTCAAGGCCCACCCTTTACTATACCAGATGGACTCAAACTTTTTCCTAACTTAATGATTATAACTCAACTAAGACTATGATTTGATAAAGTGATATGGATTCTCCCTCTTGTCGATCCAGATCCTCCTGAAGCTTCCAAATATCAGCCGAAACTTGCCGTATAATCTTGGCAGATTCTGGTCATCCTAATATTTTGGCAATTTCTGTCAAATCCGAACGTATTTGGACGTGATTTCAATTGTATTGGAAAGTTTATTTTCTTAGTTTTCCATCCATACGTAGAACGCCCCAAACAGAGTCTGTATGTAGCCTGGGCATCCGTTTTCGTGCGGCTTACTCCTGCAGTACGAACCAGCCTCACCAATAAACTGGGCTTCGACATGAATTAGGCTTATAACTCCATCCTGCCTTAGACCTTGGGTACATAATTATCATCATATTTAGCCAAACTTATGATATATGCTTGACAAGGAGATTCCTTCACCCTGGCCTTCTTCTGATATTTTGGCCTACCAGTCATGATCAAATTTTCGTAATAACACAAGCGGACCCAGGCCACGGTGGACAGCTTTGGACCAAAACAACCTGCCCAGTCAGCAAATCAGGCTTCAAATTCCTAGGGTGTATTTATACCACTTTTTATTTGAAGGGTTATGTATCCAAAGCGGTGAAGTTGAGGGGTTATCTGTACTTTTTTCAAACCGGCTACCACTGAGGCCTCCTCCTGGATGCGCACATTGGGGCACTCGAGCAGCTCGACGATGATGCCGATATCGTCATGTGCAAGGCCCCGTGCCGAGGCGTGGCACCACCAGCGCCCGCGCCCTTGTCAAGGCACCTGACACGTACAATCGTGCAGCCATGCCACGCCCGCGTCGAGGGCCGCGGCCAAGACGCCAAGGTCGCTACGCAGCCGCAGCTTGTGCCTCCCTAGCTCCATGGTGCCGCTTGGGCGCGGCGCGCACGGCGCTGGGCCACCTAGGCGCGGTGACGCCGACCCACCGGGGAGCGAGGCTGCAGGCACAGGCCGCAAGGCCGCCAAGGAGCGGGCCGCCGCCAGGGATGAGGGCACAAGCCGTCGGCAACTGGCGGCAGCCGGTGTGCATGAAGACAGAGGAGGGCGGGGCAAGACTAGGGAGAAGGAAGACAAGTTGAGTGGGCTAAATAGACAAAACATAAAAATGATAAAACGAAAGGTATGGACCTGTGATGAAAAAGTTGATAGACCCAGAAATGCACTTCAAGAATTGATGGACCTAACCGACACAACGCGAAAAGTTAATGGACTAACGGTGCATTTTACTCTTAAATAAATAAGGGGTTTCCTTTGATTCTCGGTCGTTCCTTCTGATCTTCGTACCATCACATGAGCATACTTTGCACTTCATTAGTTATTCGTTTTATTCACATGTTTACAAAAATCCATTAGAGCTTTTATTAATTGTTCATAGATCAATCCATAAAACCCTCAACAGGTGATTGCACTTTCAAGTTAGGATCCTTTTGCAGCAATGAAACAAAAAATGCCAAATTATGTCGGCATGCATGCATGTTTATGAATGAATAGTTGGTTTTTTAGAATAAGGAAAATTTTATTCTGGCCTTTGCAAGAGGTTTGCACTTATAGTATTACTCCTAGGAATTGATGAATTGTTACAAAATTTCTTTTCCAAATTATCATTATTTCATATTTGTTGAGTTTGAATATTTAAAAATGTTATGCGTGGATTTGTGATGAAAATTAGTTCTATAATAATGTCATTTGTATTAAAAGGTGACTCTCTACAATTAGGATTCAGGAAAAAGGGATGTGAGGATTATTTCTAGTTTTGCTAGGACTTGGGTGTACAATCCTACGAGGAACATAACTGTGATGCCTCCGGCATCTCAAAGGCCCTAATTCATATTTTGACTTAAGATAATGATTTCTTATAACTAAATCACAATTAAAGATGGAAAGAACTAAGGTGGAGAAATCACAAGTCGAAAATTTTCTACTCAAATGTACAAAACCTCACGTTGTTTAGGTGTTTAGTCCAAAAACCAAAGGTTTTCATGAGAAACCCCAAGTACAAAAGTTTTAGTTCTTGTTATATAGATCAAATTTCCTTCTGATACAAGTTAAAAGTGTTGAATTGGAAGCTTCAAAAGGCCAAGTCAAATCAGGTCAAACTTAGTCCACAGTTAAACTCCCAAATCTGCATTTCAGTCTTTCCCCAAACTTCGTTCTGAAATTACTTTTGTTTTCACTGTAGAACTTCAACATCTACCTGACTAGGAAATGAAATTAAACTTATCACCTTTCAAATGAACCTAATATCAAAGTTATTGGACTCCGTTTGATACTTCAAAGGTTTGAAACAAGAAAAACCATATATAAATTGAAGTTGCAGTTTCACAAAACCACTGAATACACTTGTGACTATAGTTCAAAATATAATGTGTTTTGGACCAAACTCTCTATAACAAACTTGTAGAAAATTTCATGAGGAATAACTTTGGTATTATGTGTGTTGACATGCATAAAGGTTTGCAAGGTGTTTTAGCTCATTTTCTATCTTCTAGTGAATTCTGTCCAAATAGACCTGAATGGAAAATTCAAATTTTGAGCAACCAAAAGACATGATCATGCAAAACATCATATATGAAAGTTGTATATAATTAAAAACTACACAACATTGGTATAATACTCTTTCTCTGAAAATGAGCATAAAATAGACTTTAGGAATTTCTAAGTTTGCATTAAACCTTGGTCAAACTGGGGTCACAGCTTTTGAATTCAAATTTCTCCTAAAATTTGAATATAACATAGTGACACAAATTAAAACAAAGTTGTAGAACATGAAGTGTAGATCATTTCTTGTATTATGAGTTTTCCATAATTTGGCCTTATTTTTACTCAAAAAATGCGATATTCAGACAAGGGGCATGGCAGTCAACCATCACTTTTCCATTTTTCGAATTTCCTTTTCCTCGCTGTGTGTATGACGCGTGGGACTCACCCGTCAGGACCTCGGATCCGGACCAGAGCGACGTCAGCCGTGGGTCCCACCGCTTCACAATTTCGTGCACCCGGCCCATAGACCACTCTCTCCCTCCTCTTTATCCCGGACCCACCTGTCATTGACTCCGGTCTATGGACCCGGTCCACCCACGCCCTCTCTCTTCCTCCTCTCCTCCCGCTCGCCCACGCGGCACCGGCCCTGGCCGCCATGGCCACGCGCCGCCCTGGCCGCCATGGCCACGCGCCGCCCGGCCTGCCCTCACCCCTGCCGCGCTGCCCCGTACCCCGGACAAGAGCGGAGACCTCGACCCTCCATCATCCTCACCTCACTCGCTCCCTCCCTGCCTCTCTCCCTCTCGTGTGCACGCCCAGAGCGCGTCCGCCATGGGCGGCCCGAAACCGAGCTCGAGTTGAGCTCACACCCCACCGCCTTAGCTTCCTCCGCCCTTCCTAGCGCAAGCACCGCACTCGCCGCACTATCCTCCACCGAACCCGCCCAACCTCGAAGCCCGCGGCCGCCCCAGGCGCCCTCCCCACGCACACGCCACCGTGAGTCGCAAGTCCTCCGCCAACCTCATCGTGGACGCCCCACCTCGGACTTTCCCCCTACCACCAGACCGCCACCGCCAGGATGCCCTCATCCACGCGCAGCTCCTGGACCCGGCCGTGGCCCCACTCCTCCGCCTGAGCCGCCGAATCGAGCCGCCGTCGTCGAGCTCGGTGCGCCGTGGCTATCATCGGTTCACCGGCGTTCCCCGCCCATTCCGGGCTCCTCTCGCGACGCCGTCTTGGGGGAAAGCAAGCCCTACGCATGGGACACCTTCCGCAAGTGGCTCGGCTCCAAGTCCGGCACCCTACACGCCGGCCCCCCCGCGGGCATGCCCCACGCCGCGCGCCTCTGTGCCTTTGTCCACAGGAAGAAGGAAGAAGGAAGAAGAAGGTTGTTTTTCAAAAAGACCCCTGCGCTTTTGTTCATTTTCATTCAAGTACTGTGCGCTATTCACTGAGTCATCAAATCCTTACGCTCTAGCCCCTGATGTTAATAGATATTCACGCTTAGGTCCCTGACTGTTATGGTTTTCGATTTATTGAATTTCTACAAACAGAGAACTTTGAAAATTCGTAATAAATCAAATAAAAATCCAAAAATGGCAAACTCAGTTGCATTGTAATCCTTGTGAATAGATCTACAGGATGGGTAAGATATGGTTATGTGAAAAGACTGTTTTACCCTCGGTTTGTTACATGCATGCTAAATCAACTTAAATGGTAAAAGTGGTCTAGATGAGCTCCAAATGCTATGACATTTGGACAGAACCTGTACTAGGGTATCTGGACCCTATGTGATTTTTGGTAGCCCTAGCATTGACTATTTAAGTACTATTTTGCCCTTGTCTTGTATTTAAGCATATATTAATTTAGGAAAAGGTTGCTATGGAGAAAAATGCTCCATGTGACTTTAGGGGCTTGATATGAGCTCTAGGTTATGAACATGGCTCACTGCTAGAGTAGGAGGTGGTGCATATACGGTTTTGACTCTGATTTGAAAATGGTAGAAATAATGCAAATTTACGTAAATAATAGAAAATGTGAGACTAGTATATCCAATAAAAACCCCCACACTTATCATAATAATCTTAATGACTAAATAACTATTGCATGTTTTATCGGCTCACATCACCATGTTAGCTTTGTGATTGACAACTTGATTTTTGTATATGTGTTCTTGTGAGATTTCACATACACGTTTGCTTTGGGTCCATAAAAGTAATATTAATGCTAGTGCCAGTCGGGATGTTTTGATTGAGCTAGTAATCCATTACATGCGTAACTAGATGTTTGCCTCATATTTTGCTTAATCAGTTGTATGCTTGATGATCGTGCATCTCATTCACTGTGTCATGCATAGCATTCATATAGCAACGCTTATTACAGATACGTGATTGAGAAACAAGTGCGGGAGCTACTTTGAGCAATGGTGATCCAGAAGATCAAGTAAGCCCCAGACACGACCTGGAGAGCCCATCAGTCGTGTTTGGAAGGAGGAGTTGTCCAAGTGATCAAGGGGTTGCCTGGGGCAAAGCCCCACAACCCGGCAAACTAACTCTAGTTTAGTTTGTTCAGGTTATCCAACAACAAAGGTAGGCCCCTTAGGCATATACACCTACCTAGGGAATCTCACCACCCTTATTTGATTGTGCATTTACGTTCAGGTGTTGTTTGGAACCCCACCTGCATAAATACCTGATATCCTATGTAGAATGGATAGATCGAAGTCTATGCTTAGCCATGCTTAGACGGTAGAAGACGAGTGAAGATATTCACTCGCGAGATGATAGGACTCAAAATGTTTCACAAAAATTTAATACGAGAGAAATATGATATGACGTGATGAAAAGATGAGACCGGGCGGAGATATGAGTATATTACGATGAGAAATGACATAGATAGTCTGGTAGACTCCGCCCGAGTCGATTAAGGCCCGTCCGCTGTTCGCCTGCTGATCGGTATAACATTGCTAGAGTGCTTATCCGGGATATGGGACCGAAAAAGTCTTACCTGGGTTTGTCCGAAGTTTTTGAGGCTCCGCCCATCCACTTGCTGGAGGCCGATGGGCCCGAGGGCGCTTGTACTCGAGGGAGGGCTGACCCAGAGAACTGTGGTATCGCTCCTGAGGGGGCACAACCCGGGGGTTAGGTGGGGGCGCTTTGAATCTTGGGACAAGACAGGTGGAGATTGGGGATATATGTGGGAACGCGATGGCTAGTAAACATATACCCCTGGCACGATAGTTATTCCCGGGAATTAAAAATCGATTCGAATCGCTGATGCTCACCAGGTGTGAGAATGCCGGTATCGCACACGGACAACGTAGTAATAACTTTAATATCTTGTTCATTTAATCATGCTTTTTATATTACATGTTTGTACTTGTATGTTACCTTTCCGCAAGCTCCTTTATGATGACATATGTGTTGGGATGATGATATATATGAGTTATGGATGATGATAATAATTATAATGAATCAAATGAGGCTTATACTTTAAAAATAAATGATACTTGAAAGTAAGGACTCACTTCTAGTAAGCTTGCGCGGGTTAGAGTCCAGTCCACAAAAAGCCTTGCATACTCTCAAATGTGTCGGGTTGAAACCGCCCACGGGTAAGTCCTACGAGTACCTCACGTACTCACCCCTACGTTGTTGATATTTTTATTTCAGGAGCTTCATGATCGAGAATGACAATGGTGGGCTCAATGTCATGGCTCGATGTTTTATTTTCCGCTGCAAGAGTATATCAGTATTACGTTACGGTTTCCGCTGCGAGGTTATTTTGGAACTCTATTTCAGTATGATTGTACCCCATTTTGAGTAAATATTTTTAAACAAATCAATCTATGTTTGTATGAAATGGTGGGTTGTTGTAATTGTTGTGGCTCTTTCGAGGGCTTAACGTGTATGATGTCGGCATCCCTGGGTGATGGTTGCATCGAGTGCCCTTTTGGGTAGCTCGACGGATGACCGGGTTTAGTTCGGCCTAATCACACTGCAAGCCAGAGGTGGCAGGTGTGCTTAGTTCGGACTAAATCGGCGGTTCCGCCACAATAACTCCTTGCATGTTGGCCTTGGAGGGGACTATATAAACAAGAGGTTGGAAGCCATAGGGTTATCCAGCCAAGAGTAAATATCTCATCCAAGGCTTGTAAAGGGCAATTCAAAGCACTTAAGAGAACTAGACTAGGTACTTCTGTAGCACTAGATTCTTATATAGGCAAAAATCTGAGGGTCCTAATGGAAGGATTGAGTAGGGTTGTGAGATAGCAACAAACAGTTGTACTCATTTGAGTTGTGCTTAATGAATTTGGGGCCGGCATCGCTAAAATCTTGCTCTCCTATTCTGTCATGGTTTCTCCAACTCCGTCATAACTCATAACAATTTTCTACGACGTTCATCTACACCGTTCTTGATATTGTGTATGTTCATGCGGTCTTGCCAAACTGGCAATATCATCACAAGATCCAAAGGCGGCTGCGCATAATTCGGGGTATCAAATCCTAAAAAACTTATTTAATTCATAAACATATTACTATAACAAACTTACTGCTCCAAGGTGTATTTTGAGGACCATGCCGGTAGTTGGTACAAACAAATTACCCTTTTTGTATTTTTTTTCTCTTCTCCCTAAATTATTTTATTTTGTTAAAATTTTCACAGAATTTCAGATTAAGACATATTTCGGAAGACCGGCACGTCTCTCCGTCACTTGCATGTCCATTGCTATCTCAATTTATTGTTAACAGGCTTAATAATCCATGCATGGACTCATTGTCACCGTCGAATTCTATAAGTGTGTGTTGTGCCCTCTAGTTAGAAATATAAGTCCTTTATTTAGGATATGGACATGGTCTAACATGTGACATTTTTTTTACTAAAAAATAAATGTATCGAAACTAACAGGTTAACTATTAAGTATACATATAGACTTTATTATTCGATCTAGTTTTATAATGTGAAAACTACTATGGAAAAATCAACATTGACGTGTAAAAATGATTATGCAATTGTCCCTCGGCATTTTCGAAATCAAACTAGAGAGGGACATCCAAAACAGAATGGGCAGAAGGGACTCGTCACTCCTAGCTGGAACTTGGAAACACTATTGGTTCGCAGAAGGAACCAGGAGTAGTGTACACTTCGATCCGCTCCCAGTTTTCAAGGCAAGAATCATACATAGTGTCTGGGTGGGTGGGAGGGGGTGTTCAGGAATTGGATGTACCTAAAAGACCATTCCCCAATAATTTGTATTGGAGAGAATTATTTATTTAGCCCAAAAAATTTTGACACTTTCTTCCTTGGTCCAGAAAAAAATATATTCCCTACTCGATCTAGGATTTTGTTTCATTTCTTTCTTGGCACTTCCGTCCATTTCAACATTTCAAGTTGTACCTACCACTGTGAAGCACACAACTTGTTAGGGATGGCCATTTATCCATTCGGTCCCATCGGTTTTGGGATCTTTCAAGTTAATTTCAGGACATAAGGGCTGAATTTTTGAAATGAAATGAAAAAAACAAGTTGTACCCTAATAACCAAATATTTTGGTCACATACTACAAGTTAAATTTTGTACAATGATGATGGGTTCGAGAATATAAATATTAGTATAGCAGTATCTAGCATAATCCTTGATGAAATTGTCATAACTCTTATAAGGGTGTGCGCAATACTCCGCATTTTGCATGGCCTTATTTTCCGTGTGACATATAGCTACATTTAGGTTTATACGAAGTTGACCAACAATATCTCTAAAGTGATTCTGTTGCCGCCGGATTTTAACCAAGTCTAGTTGGGCCAAAATGCCAAAAGAAGGCCATCACCAAGGAATCCACTTGGTCAGGCTTATATCATAAGTTTGGCAAAATATGACGATAAGTGTGCGCCCAAGGCCCAAGACGAGATGAAGTTACAAACCTAATCAAGTTGAAGCCCAATTTATTTGCGAGACCGGTTCAGACTACAGGAATAGGCCGCACAAAAACGAATAGGCCGCACAAAAACGATGCCAAGGCCACATACAGACTCCATTTGGAGCGTCCTACGTATGGATGGATAGATAAGGAGATAACACAACCAAAATCGTGTCCATATACGCTCAGAGTCAACAGGAATAGCTGAAACAATGTGACATTCAAAATCTGCCACGATTATACAACATGTTTCGGCTAATATTTGGAAGCTTCATGAGGATCCGGTTCAATGAAAGGGAGAGTCCAAATCATGTTATCTAGTCATAGAGTCCTTATTAAGTTGTAATCTATTAGTTTAGGAAAGAGTTTAAGTCTAGGAAAGGGTTTGCCCTAATAAATATGTTACTAGGTGCATCATGTAAATCATCATCCACATGATCAATGCAACTCTCGGCGCATCACCACCCCTTCTTAGGGTTATTCTCTCTAGATAAGCGTAATGCTGCCCTAGCAGCTAGCGGAGTCGTCCAGGTCGGCTAGGGCAACGAAGTGCTTACCGGATCCATGGTTAACCTTGACTGAAGCATTTGTTATGGCAAGGTTTGATAGTTACCTTGCTGTTTATGTTTCATGTTATAGATCAGTAATGTGTGGCAAAACATATATAGCTAGCCATGTTGCTACAATCCACGACATGCGCCGCAACATGTGCATACGGCAACTCAAGACATGGATATACGCTTGGCACCCAGCTTTACATGATTTAGATGTATCTTATGTTTCTGGATGAACCCATTTGGGCGTTCAGATCTATGTTCATGCATGTGATCAATGGATTCATCTGGTTATATGCATAGCTGTAAGGAAAATGGCCTCATGTGCCATATTTTCATGGTTGTGTTTTGGTGATTGATTGACAACCAACACTTGGACTAATGAACTTGTCGAGATACACATTCTCAGGTTTTTAGGTCCAAGGGAAGGTCCAAAGGGCCACCCCAACGGGGGTTCTGCTACCCGAAGGAGTGAAGATTCAGAAAGCCTGGAGAAATATGAAGACCAGATAGTCTAAAGTTGGTGAAAATGAACTGACCGGACAATGTCAGCAATGAAATAGTAGAAGCAACCAAGATCAACTGACTGGACAATACGCTTATGAAGATCGGACAAAGCTCCGGACAAAGAAACCAGAGGCTATGGATTTTCAAGGTGATCAGGCATTGTATGGATCGGACAGTCTGAAGTGGATAGATCGGACAAAGCTCCGGACTATTGGTGTCGTCACTGCAATGGCTAGTTTCCAAGATTCAAATATTTACATGGACCGGACTGTCCGCCCTTGAAGACTGACAAATGACTGGACAAAAGTATAGTAATAGCTAGTTTTGTGACTGTTGGAAAAGTGAACGGGCTGGATTGTCGGAAGTGTGGAAAAAGCTATCGACCGGACAATCCGAAGTACATTGCATCAGCAGCCCTTTGGTCCAATGGCTAGTTTGAGTTTGGGGGCTATATAAGCCACCCCACCCGGTCATTTCGATGGAGTTAGAGCCACTAAAGTTAAGAGCAAGTGTAGAGGTGTATTCCAAGCATATCCATCACTACAACCATAATATGAGAGCTTAATGCATATCCACACTAGGTTAGAGCTTAGAGAGAGTGAGCTTGCAAGCTCTTCTTGAGAGTAGCTATTGCGTGAGCTAGAGGAGAAGCCTTGGCTGCGGCCAAGCCACTTGCACTCATTGCTAGACCCTCCTTGGTGTGGAGTGGCGGTGACAACTTGTGCGGGGATGAGAACACCCTACAAACTCCGTAGTGAAGCATCCGACACCTTGTGACCGAGAGAGGTGGTGGCTGTGGCTAAGCCTTGGTGACTTGGTGGCCTTTGCTTGCCGTGAGCCTTTGGTGGCGAGCGCAAGACGTGATCGGAAGAGTCTTGGTGCCCGGCTCGGATATTGCCTTTAGTGGCGAGCCCATGGACATAGCCCTTAGCGGTGAACCACGTTAAATCCTCGTGTCTTCTCGGGAGTTCGCATCCCCTTGCTCTTACCTCTTTACTTACCGCATTTACGTTTCCACATTTACATACTTGTGTGCCTTTATCTTTCCTAGTTAGTTTGATTAGGTTTGGCTCTAGGTTGCAAGTCTTTTGGGTAAG